>JAJTUV010000328.1:1200435-2400870 GCA_021653895.1 Mastomys natalensis | reverse complement strand
CCTCTTTTGCGCATGTGCCCCCTCCCCGCCACCCCCTCCCTTCTTCTCTTACCTTTCTGGCCCTGGGCTCTCGCCTAAGCCCTCCCCTTTTCTGCAATAAATGTATCTTTTAAACTCAAGCCCCCTGGAAGATGAATAATTCGCAGGGACAAATCTCAGCGTGGCCTCTGTGCCCGTTTGCGGTGTGGGCCTGTCTTAATGAAGGGTCATGGGACCTATCTCCCTTCATTTCTTGCCATCCCAACCTGCTCTGCCCGGACAGGATGAAACAGCAGCCCAAAATAGAAACCTGGGGAGTAGGGGGGGGAACCTGAGGGAGAAGGATCCATAAAAATAGCTTTCATGGCAGCTGGAGGGACCAGCCTACCCTTCCAGATGAAAGAAGCCACTCTGAGTGGCCCTAATTGGCCCTCCCTTGCCCCCTTTGGGGATGGCTCCTGAAGGAGCTGAAAGGGTCAAGGTTTAAAAAGCCAAGCTGCCTGGCCCCCAGAGGGGTGGAGCAACCGAAGCTGTGCCTGAGTTGCTAGTAAACCCTTGACATAACGCTTTCCTCCAAAGCCCCATCCTAGACTACCCCAACCATCCTGCCCTGCTTATCTCCGGCTGACTCTGGGAGGCCTCAAGACCATTTGCGGTCTCCCATATGGAGCCAACCTACTTTGAAACAAGAACCCAAGGCAAGGAGGAAAACACCACCAGGGCCACGCAATGATCCATCTCCCACTCCCCCCAATCCCTGCTTGCTGTGGCAACCAACCACTGTCCGGTTATTACCCTGGGCGGCTTGCTGAGACCGAGCCCCTCTGTCCAGGATTCTGGATAATGCGAAACTTTGGAAAGGTATTCCTCCGCAAAGCTGGGGCACGACCTGGCTGCAACCAAGGCTTAAGAAGGCCTGGGGTTGTTAAAGGGTTTCTTGGCCCGGTTGAAAAAAGGGTATGTGCACCTCTGGCACCAAAGCCTGAAAGTCTCGGCCCAGCAGAGCACACCCGATGAAGAGGAATGCCGGACGGAGACAAGTTACCTTCACCCTTCTGTCATGGAAGCAAATGTTCTTGATTGACTGCACTCCAAAAGAAGCAGAAGAGACAACAGTTTGGGGTAAGGGAGGGAAAAACACAACCTTGAAAACACCGCAGGTAGGACCATGCACCCAGGATTCTGGAATGCAGCAGTTGCGTTTTCCATAGACCCCAGGATCCTATGGCAGCCAAGGAAAAAGCCTCCTCTGTCCCAATACCTTGGGCCACTGCTACCACAGTGACCTCTGCCCTGAAGCAATGTGTTATGAGTTCTAACCCCCTCACAAGTCCTGGGCCTCTCCGGCCTAAGTTGCTATCTGAGAATAACAGTGCTATACAGTTTGTATTATACAAAACTATATGTCGTCTTAATATGGTATAAGTTATATGTGTTATAGTTATGTGTGCGAATATGTCTATTATATGGCATGCACAATGTACCATTATAAAGTGTGTGCATACTGCTGTGTAACTTTTCCTAGAGATGTGAACAAAGGAATTCACCCAAAGAAGGCACAGATACAACAACAGAAATGATCCCCCCTTTTTTTGATTTGGGAACAAGATTTTTCTTTTTAACTTATGAAATATGGGTTGCTAAAGACGATATGTCACTGAAAAGTCCACCCCAGTATGTATGAAAGCTGCGTCCTAGAGTCCCCCTGAACAATGTGTAGTCCACAGAAGGGCCCCCTTTCCCTAGATCCTTTATGCTTCTGTACCCTCAGGGAAGGATGTTGTGACTCCTGTATCTTTTCTGGGCTTCCTGGCCTTTGTGAGTTCTGTGACCTTGTTGAAGTTTGTGAACCTCCCTTCCACCCTCCAGGAGAAAGCATTTCAATGAAGAGGAAACAGCTCCCCAATAGTTATCTGTGTGTTTAATCTATGATATCTGTTATATATGCCCATGTACGTATGAAATTCCTAACATTTGCTCTTCTGTGGACTTTTTCCGTGGGCTCTTCCATGACTGCACGTCATTCAGGGGGCTTCTGGGATGCAGCTTTCATGACATGCTAGGTGGACTTCTCAGTGACATATCTGTCTTTTGAGCAACCCATATTTCTAAAGTAAACCAAAGAAATCACTGGTTCACCAAATGGAACATGGGTGGGACTATGCTTTTCTCTACTGAGCCATCTTTCCCAGCACTCCCATTATATTTTATAGGTATAAACTAAACTCTACATACATATTAGACTCCCCATTTAACTTCACTGACGTGAACCTGCACGTGTCCTTTGTCAAAAGACAGAGAAGCAGGCGATGCACGTGCCGTACACAGCAGGATGCACTGCTCCCCCCAGCTTCCTTGGGATATGATTGACATAACATGATATCTCGTGTGAACTGTACATTTGATAAGGCCTATTATGCAGTACCCCACCTAATAACAGCACCATCACAATCACCCCCCATTCCAGGCACCTCATGTCAACCACTCCTCTGTTGTGCGTCTATAGGTTTACCTCTTAGGAACATTTCATGTTTGTGGACCAGAGTGTACACATGTGTGATGGTTTGAATGACAGATATCCCCCATAGTCTCCAGGTCCCTAGTTGATAGCTCTATTTGTGGAGGCTTAGGAGGTGTGGGCCTGCTGGAGAAAGTGTGTTACTGGGGGTGGGCTTTGAGGGCCTCTCTCTCTCCCTCCCTCCTCTCTCTCTCCTCTCTCTCTCTCGCTCTCTCTCTCTCTCTCTCTCTCCCTCTCTCTCTCTCCTCTTTCTATCCTTCCTGTGTGTCATTCAGATAGAGAGTCCCTGAGCTCTCCAGTCACAAATAACCTGCCTGCTGTCACATTTTTGCTCCTGATAGTGATGAACTCGGAACCATAAGCCCCCAATAACCCTTCTATAAGTTGCCCTTGGTCACGGTGTTTCATCAAAGCAATAGAAAAGTAACCAAGACAACATGAACCTGTGTGTCTGGCTTTTTTACTTAGCACCATGTTTGTGAGGTTCAACTGCATTCTAGCATGCTTCAATCCTTCCCTCTTTTTTGACTGACAATCAATATTCTATTGCCTGTATACATCATGTTTCATTTAGCATTCATTCTTTGAGTTATATCCATGTTTCCACTATTATGCACAATACTATGCGTTCACATTTGTCTGAACATACATTTTCACTTCTCTCTGATATAAGGTAAAAGTTTGCTCACTGTAGGGAGGGGAAAGGGGAGGGCCGATGGTGAAAACTACACATTACCCACAGTTTTGTTGGACTAAAAGGAAGGTTGGAATTGTAGTGGTTATAATCAGGAACATCAAGAAAGAAGAATAAGAAGGCTCTAGCTTTGAGTTTGCCAAGCTGCTAAGTAAGAGAAAAGACAGAGGCTCTGTGAAGCAGGTTCTGTGCCACCTGACTGGCTCCCATGATGTCCTGGGAGCACAAGCCATGATCTTTCATGCCCCTCTGCTTCTAATATACTGAATGGAACAGACTGCATTAGGGCAAGGATAGCTTCGAACAAGAAGATTCCACCTAATCCAGAAAAGAGACCACCCCAGACTGCTGCATAGACAAGGCAATAGAAGTGCAAAACCACAGCAAACCACTGCATTTTGGTGGCTGTGATGGAGCTAGCATCCAGTCAGTGTGAAACTGCACGCTGAATCATGTCATCGAGAGAGGGAGAGCTCCAAGTCTAATTAACAGCCAAAGAGAAACCGGCAAGGTTGGCGGTTAGCAGGTTATCAGAGCAGATGGTGACGATGAACAAGTAACAGAGTGTAAGTCAGGAGGTGGAAAGTCAGGTCTCAACCACCCTTAACTTGAGTTTTCAACGCACTCGGTTGTCTCTCCAGCTGGGCTGCGGGGACATTTATAGATCTGGAGGTTTTTCAAAGGATGAGCTTGCAAATGTGCCCGGAGAATCAACCAATCTCAATAGATACTACCTCAGTCTTCATAACAAAAACCCCAAGCTAACCTGTTGATTTTTTCTTTTGGGGAAAAGCCATCCTGCCCATCCCACCGATCAAGAGTATCTCTCCTTTCCTTAACTCCCCACCTTTTCATAACATCTCTGAATGAGGCCCGTGCTCACCTTCATACTCCCACACAATTCCAAACCTTTCATCTCCAATAACGTAGGCCAGTGACCTGGAAAAACCACTGACTCAGGTAGACTATTGGTGACCACTGAGCTTCCTGACCCCTAGTCCCTGGCCACAATTGATCCTTGTCTTTGTTCTTTCACATTTTTAGCTATTCCCAGTCCTCAGCACCAATTACATCACTTCTAAGGGTGACAGGGAAATAAACTTAATAGATGTTAGAATCATAAACATATACACGCCTCATTCTGTCATGTCCCCAAAGAAAACCCATAGCTCACTTGCCTTTATTCTCCCAACTCCAGCTCTGGACCACAGTCCCACTGCAGTAGAATAAGTTCATCTTTTCTGGGGTTTTCCATAAATGAAATCACACACCAAGTACAGAGGTTCCCCAACATAGGATGCTTCAACTTACTTTTTTTCTTTTTTTTTTTGGATGTGTGGCATGCAATACAGTCAGCAGAAAACACACCCAGGAGCTTGTGCTGGGGTCTTTATCTGGCTCAGTGACATCTATACAGAAGTCTCTTTACATGCTGGATAGCAGCAAGGTACAGCCGTCCCTGTCAGCCACCGACACACGATGACAGTGGGGGGATGGGCAGCTGGGAATCAGAGAATTTTTGAGCACTATAAGTGGAGGCTCATGTGCACTCTTTTGTCTCACATAATATCTGTAGATATATGCTCATTTAATCCTAAACTCTTCAGAGACACAAGCCTGTGCAGAGTGTGTGTACAAGTGTACATGTATGTGTCTGTCTGGTGTGTGTGTGTGTGTGTGTGTGTGTGGTGTGTGTGTGTGTGTTAAAAGAAAAACCAACTTCCTGGCTGGGTGTGGCTCAGTCAGCAGGGTTCGTCCTTAGCAAGCAGGAAGCCCCAGATCACCCCCAGCACTGCCTAAAGGAAGCATGATGGGTGGGCACACCTGCAATCCCAACACTCAGGAGGTTCAGGTAGAAGCATCAGAAGTTCAAGGGCATCTTTGGCCCACACACAGAGTTGGAAACCAGCCAGAGCAGAATGACTCCTGCAGGAGACACTTGGGAGGTAAAGATACTAAGATTTCCTGGTGAAGGGTACAAAGGCTCCTGGGACAAGAGACTTTCCTGAATGTTCCACCACTGACGCTGCCACCACTACTGCCAGCAGCATCACCACCATCCCTTTCTGATAGCCTCTGTATAAGGGGTGACAAGCTGTGGTGGCTGTAAAGGAGGAGCATATCAGGTATTAACAGTGCTAGCGGGTGTCTCCTCCCTCTGTTCCCCCCTGCAGGTGGGGGTGACCCCCTGAGTGAAAGTCCACGTTTGTCACGTTTTACATCTTCAACATGTGTGGGCCAATGAAGCCATTTTAAAAACTGAGAACTGCACAGTGAAATTTTAATTACAGGTGAGATGAAAGAGCTGCTGGTGAAGGTGGCAGACACTTGAAAAGCTCACAACAGGAGGGGCCGTCAAGACAACCAAGAACCACACCTTGGCAAAGCTATCGCCTATAGCTGTCAAGATGAAAAAGATAAGGAGCTGTGGTGGATCGTGCCTAAGATACCAGCACCTGGAAAATCAGGAGTTCAAGGTTATCCTCAGCAACATATTAATTTTGAGGCTAGCCTGGGCTATGTGAGAAATTATTTCAGAGAAGAAGAAGAGGAAGAGGAAGAGGAGGAGGAGGAATAATTTTAAGGCCAAGACCCCTCCCCCCCCCACACACACACACCACACCACACTCTCCAAACACAGATACTGTAGGGATATGATACTGTAGGGATTAGCGATATCAGGCACCTGGCAGATCTGGGTTCAGATCCTGCCTCCACTGCTTTGGGCTGTGTTTACCTTGCAAATGTTACTGAGGATCCCTCTGACTGGATTTCTCATGAATGGGCTGTGGTGCAGAGTCCCGACTGTGGCCCTGAGTGAAGACTGTACACGTTAGTCCCAGAAAGCTCCAGCGACAGAACCTGGCCAGGAGTGAGCAAGAACTTGAAATTGGTGGTATTGCCCAGCCAATGACTTACCCAGTGTCGCGCCCACTTCCCCCGATAAGAAGACGCGGCAAACAGGATTCTTCTGACAGCACTCTTTATTATTTCGCTCTGTTTCAAGATGGAGAAGGACCCCGAGCTCGAGGAGCTCGTCACTTATATAGGGCTCGGTATGGCGTGTGCGCCCCTCATTGGTGCTTCAGCGTAAGCCAATCAGAGGGAAACAGCTTGCAAGATCTAGTGGACAACTGCGCATGCGTTACTCTCGAGAGTAACCAGGAAGCAGGGAACCGGCGCCATCTTCCAATGGCGGAACGGCTCCCGACATCAGCGTTACTCTCGAGAGCAACCAGGAAGCAGGGAACCGGCGCCATCTTCCGATGGCGGAACGGCTCCCGACATCTCCCCCTTTACTTTATATTAAAATGTCAAACAGATGTACCACTACGTCACTGATCAGCCAAAAGCCTCCTCAACTTCCGGCGTTCGAAGTGACCGTGTGGGCGAGACTCTGTACACCTTTATCCCGTGCAATGGGAACACGAGCCCTGGGAGATGTACAGATCCGCTCGACCGCACTCTGGTGCAATGGGAACCTGAGCCCTCAGAGATGTCTAGTCAGAGCAAGTCTCAATGTCTGAGCATATTAAGCCAAGTTTGGGGGGATGCTCCCTGTTCTACCGCAAGTAAAAGCCTGCGCGATGACCACTTTGTTTTGTCGCTGTTGTCTTTTCAGTTTGTTAAGCATCCAAAGAGAGAGCACTAGTCCACCAGCCAATAGTATACCAAATCGGTAGAATTAGTTTGAATAATACCAATCGTAACCTTCTCATGGTCTCATCAAATTTTGTCGGCCAATTATATTACAATAAATGAGAAAGTACTTTTGAGAGATTGCTGCCCTCGTGAAATTATCATATTGGACGGATGTAACACACAAGCCAGGGAATTCGTTTTAACACCCTAATTGAGCCAATTGCCACAATATATCTATTGACTATCATCAAGCCACCTTTCCATTGGTATTTAAAGGCTTGTGTATCAATAGCTTGAGTAAGGGAAGATGACAAATTATTTAAAGTGTTAACAGTGGCCACTTGTCCCGACAGGGCCAATGAGGAAACAGTCAAGGAGGCAGCAACTGCAGGAGTGGCTATGATGGCCACAATAACAGCCGTAATACTAAAATCGCGCTTTTTGTCCAAACAAGGTTAATGAACTATGCATGACCAGCATAGGTCTCAGGAACGTTGTCATAATTCCCCATCTCAGCTGCGGTTGTGGTGGTGGGTGTGTGGTCGCACATAACAGCATCAGACTCAGCAGCCATAGGATCAGGCTCAGGGGGCTTCCCATCCTGTTTTACCAGTCGGGTCAATCGTGCCGGGACCCAAATCGGATTGTCTTGATCCTGCGGGAAAACACAATAGCTCCCCTGGATCGTATTAATACTGGATCCGGGCCTTTCCATATATTATTAATGACATCTTTCCATCTAACTTCTTCTCGCAAAGAACTGGGGGAGGCATGTCTGTCTGCTGCGGATTTGCCAGCAGAATCCAAATTTAAAAAATTTAAGGTAAATAAGGCCAGGGAGGTGGAGATCTTAGGTCCTTTGCCAGGGCCTATCCCCCCTTTCTGTTTTTGTAATGTCACTTTGAGGGTGCCATTGGCACGCTCCACAATTCCTTGTGCTTGCGGATTATATGGCAGGCCAGTAGTATGGCGTAACACCCATCCGTAGACAAAATTGTCCGGAAAGTCTTAGATGTATAGGCTGGGCCATTATCTGTCTTTAACTGTTGGGGTTTCCCCCAAGCTGCCCATGCCTCTAAGCAGTGGGTAATTACATTAGCCACCTTTTCCCCTGACAGAGGCGTGGCATGAATGATGCCAGAATAGGTATCTATGGAAACATGAACATATTTTAGTTTACCAAATGAAGGAATATGAGTAACGTCCATTTGCCAAAGGTGTAATGGTAAAAGTCCTCGAGGATTCACTCCCAAGGACGGTGAAGGTCAAACTCTGCACAACCCGTGCATTTAAGAACAATATCTCGGGCTTGCGAACGAGACAATTTAAATTTGATTTTAAGAGTATTTGCTGGTACATGATATAATTGATGAAATTCTGTGGCTAACTGAATAGGATCTCGAGTTAGCATAACTTGTCTGGTGGCTCTATCTGCCAATTCATTAGCGGCGGCCATAGGTTCAGGTAATAGAGAATGTGCTCGTATATGAACAATGCAGAAGGGATGTATCCTACCTCTAATGATATGCTGAATCTCAGAAAACAAGTGGGCTACAGTACTTTTAGATTGAATGATACCCACTGTTTCTAATATTTGAACTGCTTTTACTACATAATGGGAATCTGAAATTATATTTAGGGTTGATCAAATCGTTTTAAAACCACTGCAATCATTGCACATTCCACTAATTGAGGAGAGGTATAATAAAAGAAATCTTAACAATCTTACCTTCAGCAACGTAACTTCCTATTCCAGTATTAGATCCATCTGTATAAACATCTATTGCATTTTCAATGGGTTTAACTTTGGTCATGCTTGGAAAAATAACAGCATTATTTAAAACAAATTGTAACAGAGGATGTTTGGGAAATGATTATCAATGGTGCCCGAATACGAGCATCTTAAAATAGCCCATACATCAATAGTAGAACACAGCACTTGTATCTGATGTGCTGTATATGGAACAATAAGAGAATCTGGGGAACACCAAAATGAATTATAGCTTGTTGGATACCTCTTAGGGCCAGATCACCAACTGAGGTAGGATAATGACCCAACACCTTTCCTGGAGAAATATGGGGATGTATCCAAAGTAACGGACCATTTTGCCATAATACCGCAGTAGGTTGTTGTGGGAAGGTATAATACATAACTGATAGGGAGCACTTAAATCAAAACGAACAAGCATGGCATTTTTAAGAGACTCTTCTACCATATCTAATACTTTGGCTGCCTCGGAAGTCAAAATGCGAGGGGAGGTAATAGCGGCCTCACCTTCAAGAATAGTAAATAATGGCTTTAATTCAGAGGTGGACAATTTTAAGAAAGCCGCACCCAATTTATATCTCCCAATAATTTTTGAAAGTCGTTTAATGTTTGCAAGTTGTCCCTCCTGATTGTCAATTTTTGTGGCTTAACTATTAATGGGTTATGATAGTGCCTAGAAAACTACCTAAAGCTCCCTCTTGTACCTTCTCAGGGCTATAAACAAATTTTTGGTTTTTAAGGTTTAGACAGGACTAAAAATGCCTCTTGTAGGAGCTCTTTATCAGAATAACACAATAAAATGTCGTCCATATAATGAACAACTCTAATCTTTTTAAACTGTTGTCTGATAGGCTGAATAGCAGCCGCCACATATAATTGACATATAGTGGGACTATTGGCCATCCCCTGGGGAGCACTTTCCACTGAAATCTAATGTCAGGTTCCTCGTGATTTATACTTGGTAATGTAAAGGCAAATCTTTCTCGATCCCTTTCATGTAGTGGGATGGAGAAAAAAACAATCTTTAATATCTATAATTATAATATGCCAATTTTTGGGTAGGGCTGACAACAAGGGTAAACCTCTTTGAATCGAGCCCATAATTTGCATTTGTTGATTTATGGCTCTCAAATCATGTAATAATCTCCATTTTCCAGATTTTTTCTTTATAACAAAAATTGGGTATTCCAAGGGGAATAAGACTGTTCTAGATGTCCAGCAAGCAACTGTTCCTGCACTAGATTTTTTGCAGCAAGGAGCTTTTCGGAGGTTAACGGCCATTGTGGAACCCATACCGGGCCCTCCTTTTTCCAAGGTATGGGAATGGTCTCCTCAATGGCCCCTACGAAAAACCCAGTCCGGTTCGATCACTCTTCAAAGCTACGGTAATCGGACTAGTTCGTCCCTGCAAATATTTTCCTAATCCTTTCCGGGCACGCTGCCCATCTCCTCCATCATCTTTTGGCTCTGACTGGAATAATCATTGGTCAATCTATAATTTAACTGTTTCAAAATTTTGAGATCTCCCAAAATCGAGTCATTATCTCCAGAGGACGTCTCCCCTTCGGAGGATAACTCGGCCCTGGGTTCTCGAAATCGCGCTAAACTCGGATATATCCTTGACGATTTTTTCTCTTTTAAGCCTGGCTTTAAATCTTGTCTTATCTTACTGACTCTGTCTTTTGTTATTTTCTTTTGTGACTTTTCTTTTCCTTTTATATCCTCTCTCTTTTCTGCTTCTGATAGACTGTCTTGGTGGTCATTCAGGAGTTTCTGCCCTTCTTTCACTTGCTTTTCGCATCTCTCATCTGCTATACAGGATTTTACTAGTTTAAATAATGGCCACGTACCCGGTCGCAATCCCCCCTTTTCCTTCTCCACAGTTAGATCTCTCCCTAATTTTGTCCAAGACCCTATAGTCAGGGACCCAGTAGTAATGAACCATGGAGCGATCCTATCAACCTCCTTTAGGAAATCTACGATGACCTTATCTGGAACCTTCAAATGTCTTCCCGAAGCAGTGCCCGCACCGCTTCAGACATAGGCTTCAGTTGCTGATTTCCCATACTTCCTTTCTCTACAGGAGCGGGAGTGCCTGCTCAGTTACCTACCTGAGACTTACAGCTAGCTATTCGATATTACAGAAAGGGTACGTGCAGATCTTGTCTTTTTTCCCACAATTCAGACAAAAACAGCAGAACAAGCCGAAAATGAAAGCGAGCAATAAATCAGAATGACCCACACAAAACCAACCATACCTTGCAGAAAAGCGCCTAGGCTCCTAACGCCGTCAGTTCTGAAACCTCTCCCGACGAGCAGTCCGGGGTCCTTCGAGTCGTTCCTTCGCCCGGGGTTCGGCCGTTCCCGGGTTTCCGGCACCACTTTGTCGCGCCCACTTCGCCGATAAGAAGACGCGGCAAACAGGATTCTTCTGACAGCACTCTTTATTATTTCGCTCTGTTCCAAGATGGAGAAGGACCCCGAGCTCGAGGAGCTCGTCACTTATATAGGGCTCGGTATGGCGTGTGCGCCCCCATTGGTGCTTCAGCGTAAGCCAATCAGAGGGAAACAGCTTGCAAGATCTAGTGGACAACTGCGCATGCGTTACTCTCGAGAGTAACCAGGAAGCAGGGAACCGGCGCCATCTTCCAATGGCGGAACGGCTCCCGACATCAGCGTTACTCTCGAGAGCAACCAGGAAGCAGGGAACCGGCGCCATCTTCCGATGGCGGAACGGCTCCCGACAACCCAGTCCTTGGAGGCCTTCCTGAGAGTCTGGGCTGACCCTGTTGTCTATCTTGTCTAGAGGGTTGAAGAAGGACAGACAGATGCACATGTGTCCAGAGATCTTTATTTAGAGGGAGTGATATTCTGTGAACTTGGCCCCAGATGGCAGGCATGGGCAAAATGTCTACTTGGCAGTAAGTCTCAGTCTAGCAACTGATGGCTGTGGGTGAGGTAGGGAGTCCCCATCCTTTAGGGGCAGAGACTGGGGGACTTTGCTGTGTGGGGTATTGCTATTACCTCTGCAGTTCTAAGGAGCCACTGAGTTATATAGTGGTGAAACCTGGAAAGTCACAGAGCCAATAAGGGTGAAAATGGAGTATTCAGAGATGAGGCCCATGAAAGGGCCTGGCTTTGGCCATTAAACCTCATCCTGCTGGATCGGGGCTTATCCACAGCATATATATGTAGAAAGACAGTGCTATCCGTCATTTTTAGTCCGGTATAAATTAGATGTATTGATCATTTTCTCAGGTAGCCAGTGATGGAGGAAGTTACAACTGCCAAATAAGGACGGAGATGGTTGTGGGAAACCAAGGGGGAAGGACTCTGAGATAAACTATCCATCTCGATTTTGCCAAAAATAGGCCTGGCAGTATCTTGAGAGAAGAGAAAAAGCCAAACAGTGGCAAACACATCCATCATTCATTCATTTTAGCAACCAATTATTGAGCACCAATTGTGTGCCACATTCTGTGCAGGACACCAGACACCTGGGACGAATCAGTCACAACCAGGGCTCCCAAGTGCCTGGGAGATTGACAGTAGTGAGGCTGGAGCACCCAGTGCCAGCGACAGCCTCTGCCCAGCTACACCCAGGAAAAGAGAAACACAGAGGCTGCTGTGCTCAGAGCCTTCTGGCTCCAGGCTGGTGGATAATTAGACTCTGAAAGAAGCCATCTGCTTTGGCCCCTGGGGTCTCCCTGCACGACTCCAGCTTCAGCCCGACTGGCAGCTCTCCGCACACTGGACTACCTGCCAAGGTTTCCCTCTGCCTTCTGCAGTTGGCCCTGGGTGAGGGGCCGGTGTCACTGGTCTCTACATCAGTGGGGTGGCCCTGCCCGCTGTAAGCCCCCAAGAAGTGGAGCTATATTGGTGGGGACAGAAACCACCAAGGGCAGCCATTGACCTGCAGGGCTGGAGGGAAGCAGGCCAGCACTGCCTGGGCCCTGCTGCTTTCATGAGGTGGACTGAGCCGCAGAAGGAGAATGGAGTTGCAGTAAGATTCCATCTTTAAGGCCATGCATTGCTGGCAGAAGGAGAAGATGGAGCAGCTGCTATCAGCTCAAAAGGAAAAGTCACCTGCCATGAGAGTGCTTTTGCCTCCAGGACCTTATGACTTCCAAGGTCACCTTTACCCCAGTTTATAGGATAAGGAACCCGCTGGAAGCCACACAGCTACTGAATGGTGGGAAGCTTTTCACTCGGGTCAGTTTGAGTTCACAGCCTCTCTTCCCTTCTCACAGGCCAGGCCGTGTCAGCTCCTGCCTGGGCAGGTAGGTAATCCCTTACCTGAGTCTCTGCTCATCCTCCCTCTGAAACAACAATGGAGGCCAATTAGCTGTGTGATCCTAAGGATATAACAGGTTAAGTATGAACTTGAGATGGTGCTCAGACACCACAGAAGCCTCCTCTTCACACGCAACACCCACTCAAGTCCTAAGCCCAGGACCCCAGGACCCCAGGAAATATGAGCTAAAGTGAAGGCAAGAAGCAGTGTGGAGAGATGAAGGAATGGTTCCTTACCAATCAGGATCCAGGCATTAGAAAAAAAAAAAACATTTGCCTCATTCATTCCTTCATTCATCCCTTCATTCATTCACTCATTCATTCATTCATACGTGTATACACTTCTAACAGTTGAATAGAAGTCCCTATGTTGTGTTCACACACCCAAAAGTGAAATGTATGTTTTTGCAGATTTCTAACTTGGAGACCATTGCGATCAATGCTTCTCTGATCAGAAACGAGTTTTAGTGTGAACGTGTGCATTTTCTGCTCTTGGATGGTATCTGGGGCAGGGCTGCTGGATGACGTGAAATATGTTCAGTGGTTTAAGAAACAATGGCATGTATCTTTAATCCCAGCACTTGGAAGGCAGAGACAGGTGGATCTCTGTGAGTTAGAGGCCAGCCTGATCTACATAGTGAGTTCCAGGACAGCCAGAGACCCTGTCTCAGAAAAAAAAAAAGAAGAAAGAAAGAAAGAAAGAAAGAAAGAAAGAAAGAAAGAAAGAAAGAAGAGAGGGAGGGAGGAAGAAGGGAGGGAGAAAAGAGAGGAGGAGGAGAAGGGAAGAAGGGAGGAAGAGGAGAGAAGGAAGGAAGGAAGGAAGGAAGGAAGGAAGGAAGGAAGGAAGGAAGGAAGGAAGGAAGAGATTACAGACACTGCTGTGACATTTGTCAGTGAGGACACCTGTGTGCACACAGGCTGGGCAGTGGCCCTGTGAGTCTGTGGTGTGGGACAAGCCCGAGAAGCTGACTGACAGTCACACACACACACATCATTTCACTTGTATGTGTCACCACACAGCCCACCATCCCTTCATTGACATTGTTTTTAAAAGTGATCTTTCAGGGCTGAGGATGTGACTTAGCGGGTAGAGGGCTTACCTAGCATGCACCAAGCCTTGGGTTCAGTCCCCAGCATAAACCAGGAATGGTGGTACATGCTTACAATGCCAGCACTCAAGAGGCAGAGGTAAGAGAATCAAAAGATCAAAGTCTGACCAGGAGAGATAGTTCAAAATACCAACTGCTCTTCCAGAGGACCTAAGCTCAGTTCTCAGCACCTACATGGTGGCTCATAGCTACCTGGAGCTCCAATTCCAGGGCTCTGACGCCTTTTTCTGGCCTTTGTAGGCTTATGTATCTATGTGGAGTATAGAAAACTCATGTAGAGACACCTAAAATAAAACAGTGAATATGTTAAAAAAGAATTCCAAGGCCATCCTTGGTTATATAGAGAGTATAAGGCCCGCCTAGATGTCCTGGAGTCCTGCCCATTGGTATGTACCTGAATTCTCAGCATAAACTCATCTTCTTACTTCCAATGCTGCTTTTTGTCCACTGCAGGGTCTTTCCTGGCTATGTGCTGTGATGTGCTAATTCCCAAATAACTTTCAGTACCTGTTTCCAGCCTCAAGGGTGGGACCTGGGAAAGGCAAGGATAAAAGATACAGCTGTAAAGCCGGGTCCAGAGACAGAGGCTGGGATGGCTTCAGCTACTCGGTCCATGTTGGCCTGGGGAAGGCTGCCTAGCACAAGTCACACAAGTCACAAGCTCCCAGTTCCTTTATCTCCCATCCGAGAAGGAGGACAAAGCCAACTGACCTGGTCCATGCTCCTAAGGTGCTCCCAGCCCATTGGAACAGGGGGGTGGGTTGAACATCAGGTCTGCTGGCCTTCCTCCAACTGCCTCCTTCTCAAAGGCTGGTGAGAATCAATCAGACCCAGGAGCTGGGAGGGGGCAGAGCTCGTGGTGATAGAGCCACGTGTGAGTTTTAATTACTTCTCCTCTCCATCCTTTGAATTTATCTGGAAAGGACGGTGGGGTGCTGTGTGTCTAATTAGAAGTGCGTCCCTCTTCATCTCCTCCAGTCACATCTTTCTTTGGCTCTAATGGAGGCTTTAATTGGATTCTGGGCATCCACGGGGGTCAGGATGGCATCTCAGGACCAGGGCAGCTTCCCACCAGGGACCCCTGACACCTGCAGTGGTAAGGATGAGGAGCCCTCCGTGGTCAGGATCATCACGATTAAGAAGAGATGGTGGGTGATGTTTGAGGGTGGCCCGAGGAGGAGGAGGCAGGGCTCTCCCAGGCCACTCACAGGCCCAGGCTCTCTCCATCACTTGCCAAGCCACTGGGCCCTGGACCTTTCAATGTTTCCTGCCCTGTGTACAGGCTCAGTTTTCCAATTCTGGAAGAAAAGTGTCAGGGACAGCAATTAGAGGCGAGCCAGTGACATCGGAGGATGCTGCGGAGCCTCAGGAAGTGCTAAGCCTTCTGCCAGATAATGAGCTTGCATCTTTCTCAAGCCATCTCCTTGTCAGTGAACACCACACAGCACAGCCACAGCAGGGGAGATGAGCCAGGAAGTGATATCTACCTAAGGAGAGAGAGTTCTCTTCAGTGCTGGGTTAGGTAGGGGTGGGTAGAAAGAGGAGGACATGCAGACAGGTCAGAGGCTCCTGCCCTGACCTATAGAGGCAAAGAGAAGGTAATGAAAAGAAGGGCTTGGAACCCAGAGTGTTGTTGGAGCCTTGTGACCTTGGAATGCAGTCCAGGCTCCGTGGGCCTCAATTTACTCACTTGTAGCATGGGTTGAACTCAGAGGTGGTATGCCTGTCTGATAGGAAAGGTGCCTCACGTAGCTAATAGTGCATCATGTCTTGGGTAAGGCACTTGGCACATGGTAAGTGCTTAGTAAACCCAGGCTCTCATCCCTCATCCTCAGATCCAAAGCTGTTCTGAGCCCTAACATCATGCCATACATGGGAAGTTCCACATCATGCATTAC
This sequence comes from Mastomys natalensis, assembly GCA_021653895.1. Taxonomy (NCBI): domain Eukaryota; kingdom Metazoa; phylum Chordata; class Mammalia; order Rodentia; family Muridae; genus Mastomys; species Mastomys natalensis. Next base: position 2,384,969 of record JAJTUV010000328.1, on the reverse strand, counting down.
GGTTAATATTAACTGTGAACTTGACAGCATCTAGAATCCCCAAGGAGACAAGCCTGTCTAGAGTGGTTAGTCAAGGTGGGGTGTGGGCAGCACTGTCTAATGTGCTGAGGACTGAAGAGGAAGGAGAGAGCAACTGAGCACCAGCGTCCATCTCTGCTTCCTGACTGTGGACACAAAGTGACTGGCTGCCTCCTAGTGCTCCTGAGGCCACGCCTTTCTGACATTGTTGGACAGCGCCCTCCCACTGTGAGCCACAGTGAACCATGGACAGCACCCTGTGGCTGTGAGCCACCTTAATTTGCCTTTGTCAGATACTCTGTCACAGAGACAAAAAAAAAAAAAAGGAACTTGAAACTCCATTTTGTGCCCAAGCCCTTTAAAAATTGTCTATAATTATATCCAGACTGCGCGTGAAGCCTCTAGGAAGCAACCATGGATTTCAGGCTTAGACTTGAGTCTTACCTAAGATAGGTATTCATTATGTATATGCAAACATTCCAAAATCTAAAAGGAGATACGTGTCTGGTCTCCTGTGTTTCAGATAAAAGATCTCAGCCTGGAGTAACCACCAGGAGCTAATCCCTGTGGGCCTTAGACAGCCCAGGCTGAGGGATGGCTGCTTGTTCTCCTCCCTCACAGGCCGACTAATCACTTTGTAATGCAATGATAGTAACAGCTGAGGCTCAGAGTGGCTCCCAGATCACCAAGCTCCTATCACACTATCTCATCTAATTATCACACTCCCGAGAGGTACACACAGCAGAGAGCATCTGTTGCCATCCTTTGTTTAGTATTTTGTAGCTGAGAGAGCTGAGGTCCAGGGAAGGTAAGCCAATCATCCAAGCTCCTACAGCTTGGAAACCCTAACAGACCAGGCACTATTCTCTAAATGTAAATGAACTCATTTCCTTCAACAACTCCAAAGGGTCCACAGGGGCTTCCCTGTCATCCCAGCACTTCGGAGGCAGAGGCAGAAGGATCAGGAGTGCAAGGTCTCTATAGTGAGACTTTGTCTCAACACCAAATGAAGAAAGGCCTTGTATAAACTGACTGGAAATCCAAACTGTCTTTTGAGGGCTGGTAATATTAAATACTTATTAGTTTACGCAGTTGGCTTGAACTCTGCTATGTAGCCAAGGATGACCTTGAGAGTTACAGGTGTGTGCCACCATGCCCAGCTTTTGAAATGAACAGTAAAAGGGAAAATTGGAACTAGCAAGGAGCTCAGATTGGGTATGGGGGAGTGGGGAGTGCAAGTGTTAGAGGATTCTTTGAGAGCTGCAAATCCAGAGCCATTCCTCCTGTGGGGCTGGCTTCCACCAGAGTTCTTAGTCAATGAGTGCCCCTTCGGGTACCTAGTTACGGCCTCCAGGATCATAGGAGCCTGGCTTCACAGTCATTTGGAATGAACACTTGGAGCTGCTTGCCTTCTGTCTTTTAGGAAGCACCCCAGGAGTTTGGAAACAGGGCTAAGATGGGCAAGAAAAGTTCCCTGAAAAGGGATAGCCATAGAGGAGGAAGGCTGAACACCTCTACCTGAAAAAAAGGCCCAGATTCAGGCCTAAGAATAGTGACCCTAGGTGGTGAGAAGAAGGCCCTGGCCACCGATGCAGGGAAGACTAGACCCAGGAGCCTCTCTCAAAGTGCATTGATATTGGGTTGGAGCCTTGAATGCCAGGTTTGAGTTTCTAGTGACACCGCCCAGTTGAGAGGCTTCCCGGTGTCCAGGTCAGCAGGTCAAGTGCTTGCCTGTGACTTACTGCCATGTTGACATCTTACAAGCCAGATTCACTTGGAGGCAGAGAAGAGGAAGAGGAGGAGGAGGAGGAAAAAGCAAAAGGAGGAGGAAGAAGAGGAGGAGGAGGAGAGGATCACATAAGATACTATTAATAGGCTGGTTTTTCTCCAAGGACGTTCTGAGGCATACCAGTCCCTCAAGGCCCTCCATGAAAATGTGGTGTCATGAACTGGAGTTTGGGAAACACAGCATCAGTTCTTAGAACCATGGCATGATCTGTACTATGCTAGTTCACATGCATGAGGCCCTGCATGCATAAGAGCCTGGGCTTCATCCCCAGCACTTCAGAAACTTGATGCCACACTGTGTGCCTGTGACCCCAGTACTGAGGAGTTGCAGAATCAGAAGTTCAAAGTCATCACTGCCTAGTTCAGGGCCTATCTCAAGGTAGAAAATATAAAAAGAAATATAAAATATAAAAAGAAATGTAAAAAGAAACAATTTTCTCTAACAAGTAAAGGTGCTGAGAAGTTGCAAGGTAGATAAGTCACTTTTTTGTGTTTAACTAGCTCTTTTGTGTGTGGTTGGTTGTTGGTTGGTTGGTTGGTTGGTTTTGTTTGTTTGCTTGTTTGTTGTTTGTTTTGTTTTGTTTTGTTTTGTTTTTAAAATCAGATGCACACTTTATAACTTGATGGCCTTGGCTGGCCTGAAACTTAGGACATAGACCAGGCTGGCTACAAACTCACAGAGATCCACCTGCCTCTGCTTTCTGAGTACCAAGATGAAATGTCTGTGCCTTTAATCTCAGCCCCTTTCCTTTGACCCTCTGAACTAGGTTTTAATCACAAAACACTTGGTCTGTCTCTATCCAGCTATAGATCATAGCACATAGTGCATAATGTTTTCAGGGCTTCCTGTCCCAGGCTCTCTAACCTGCATGATACTAGTCCAGAATGGTCTTGAACTCAAGGCAATCCTCCTGTTTCAGCTTTCCTAATTATAGGCACAAGTCATGCATTTGCTTTCTATTTGTCCTAACACCTCTTCACTCACCCCTCTGTGCTCAGGTCTCAGTACATCCTTTGGGTCCCTGCCCATCTGCAGGAGGGCCCTGCCATGAGCTCAATAACTGGGAGGTCTCCTCTCAGGAGTCTTTACTTTTATATAATCTTGGAGAGTAAGGGGCCCGTGGATTCAGTAAGCCTCAGGAACTTCCTAAGATCTGTAAGTTGTTTATTTCCCATCTTAATGAGCCTCTGTTTAGAACTGAAGTAACCAACAGGGTGTGAAAGAAAAACAAACAGGTCTGTGCAAACCACTTAGAGGCAGATTTGTGTCAGCTGGAGTTTCCAGGGGATGGGGGGGATGGGAGTAGGGGGGATGGGGATCAACAGAAAGCCAATTGCTATGCGAATCAACTCCTGAAAGAATCAAAAGGTTATCAGAAATAAATTAAACTTGCCTAGGAATGGACAGCCATTCCCCTAACCCACCCTAGAGTAGCCCTAGGAATGATGAAAGAGGAGACTCTTCACTTGGTTGGGGGTGAGGGATAGGGTTGGGAGCTTTTTCAGAACATGTGTGCCTGGTGTCCAAGAAAGTGGTGAGCCCCTATGTGGGTGCTGAGAATAGAACCCAGGTTCTTTGCAAGAACAAGTACTCTTAGCCACTGAGACAACACTTCAGCCTGAGTTTCTTATAGATTACAAAAAAACATCTAGGGGAGAAAAAAGGAAAATTAACAATAAAATTTTTTTCAAAGGACATTCTATGTGTCTGGAGAAAGCCAAATGCCAAAGCCATACGATGGTTAAGTAAAAATTACAATGCCAAGGATGGATAACCTCATGAGCTGTTGGTCAGGAAATCCCCCAAAGTCCTCAAATGATAAGGTCACTGCTACTTCTTTCGGTTGTGTGCCAGAACTAGATTAGCCCCATATGGCTAAAAAAGATACATAAACTTGTCACATAGCATAGAGAAATCAGGCTGAGACTAAACTGGAAACTCACTCCCTGCTGGCTGGCTTTCATGATGTTGAAAGGTGTATCATAGGTTGCTGGGGAAAGTTTTGCCAATAATCCTTCCTACTTGGTCGAAGATGCTGCATGCAACATCATCTAATTGTCAATAAAGATGTGTCTACAGGTCTACTAGTGGCACAGACTGTTTTGGGTACAACCAACAACTTTCTGATTGGCTTTAAAGCTCGTTCTACAGAAAAAAATTCACTCCAGATTCTGTGAGCCTGGACAAAAACCTGTGGCCAGGAATGGAAGCAACAGCTATCTTGTTAAGTGGACATGATATGCATGTCAAACCGCTCTTTAAGCATTTGTACTTATGACCAGCCATAGAGCACTATTGTCAGCTACAATTGGTCATAAGAGGACGTTTCCTTTACAGATGATGGTAAACTGCAGACCCTCATAACCACCTGTGACGCTCCTGAAAACAACCAACTGTTGCTGTGGCAGAGTAGCCCCAAGGCTTAGACATCTCCATCATTTCACCAAGGCTCAGAGAACAGTGTGGATAGGAGGCAGAAAGAACCGAAGAGCTGGAGGAAGGGGTAGAGCGCTGGGTAGCAATGTCCTCTGAATTGAAACATTGTATCCCTGAGGTTGGCGCCTTCAGACTTAGGAAGTTCTTTAAGACCCAAGAAGAAGCAAACAGCTGAAGCCTCAGGAAGTCTCTGAAGCTTACTAGATTCACAGGCCCCTCCTTCTCCTGAGGTATAAGGACTGTTAAGAAGAGGAGACTCTCTGGCCTGTGAAGCTGCCCACAAGTTGTGCAGAAAGATCCAGGGTTCCAGATTTCATGAAGTCATCGCCCATGCTGGGCTGGGCTTTCTGAGATGCAGCTGCCTCTGTAAGTAACCTATCATCTATGCTTCTGTAAGTCACCCCAACAGACTCACTAGTTCACTGCACTGGACTCTGGTATTATCTTACTTTGCTCTGTCCCTGGTTCTCTATGTGGGGTGAGTAGATGTTTGCTCACATCTCATCAGGAATAATGTCATACAACACCCAGTTCAATCTTAAGTATAAAAATGGAATCTCTGCCCACTTTTAATTTGCATTTCCCTCATTATAGAAAGAGAATGAACAACTTTGTGTACATTTAAAAGTCACTTGTAGCCTGGGTGAGATGGCACATGTCTATAATCTCAGCACTCAAAGGCGGAGGCAGGAGAATAATGGATTCAAGGTCATCCTGGGCTACATGAGACCCTCTCCCATAAAAATAACTAAGCAAATACATGAATAAATAAACAAATACCATTCGTGGTTTCATGCCTACAAACTGTTCCCTTCCAACCTTTCCCCAACTTTCTTATGTGGGAGTTTTTTCTTTATTGACTCAGAGGGGCTTTTTATATATTAAAGGAATTCAACCTTCATATGTGATGTGAATTTCAAATACCACACCACCACCACCACCACCACCACCACCACCCCGGTGTGCTTTACATTTGCCTTCTGAATCTAGAAAAGTAAGTAGTAAGTGGCCTCTTCCAGAAGATGGTGAGTGAACTGTAAATGAATGAGGAAGAACCCTCTATAATGAGAAAGGAGAGGAGAAAGGTAATAGAGAAAGTTATGTTGGGTACAGAATGCTAATCAAGAGATAACTGCTTGGGCACAGAGTTGATTTTTTTCCTAGTCTTCATATACCCAGTAGCATCTCATTGGACCTTCAGGTTAGTTCACTCCAGGTAGTTTTAGTAACTAGGACAGGCCTAACTTGAGGGCAATGGGGGAAACTTGTACTATTTTGTATGGTTTTGTGGAATGTCAGTCCATCTTTGGACTTCTGGAATCAAGTATCAATTCATACAGTTGGGTGTAGTTTTATATAGTCAGTATTAAAACTGTTTAAGTAACAGTATGACCCATAGCCAGTGCTGGCCGCTTCCATCTGTGCCCAGTCTTCTCTAGATGAACAGACCCACTCTTGGGTGGTACTCTGGGCTCACCCCTCCCATTCCTCTCTGCCCTGCACTTGGCCTAAGCCTTCCTGTGCTGGCCCCAGTCTCTGCCTTTGCATGAAGGCCCTTGCAGGTGTATGGAGGCTCCTCTCAGGCCCCCACCTTCCACCTTAGCCACCTCCTCACACCGTCTAGTTCCCACCCCTGACTTTGAGGCTCTGTCTCCTGGTCCTAGCTGGAGTGACCAGGGATTCAGAGATGACACAGTGGGTACACAAGAGGAATGAGGAAGAGCGGGCCAAAGAGGGAGGCCGAAACAGAAGGAGGCTCCCAGGATCCTCTGTCCTCAGCTCTCAACATAGCTTCCTCCTTCACGGCAGCTTAGCCAAATTTCTATCTTTATTAATCAAATAACAAATTCAATTAATTACCTCAGATTGTTTTAATTGAATCGAGAGCAAGAACATGGACAGAATTCCTGGAAGTAATGAAGCCCAGAGTCTCGTGCATCTGGAGCAGAAACGGCCTTCCCTTCAGCACGGGAATAGAAAAGCTAGCTGCTCCTCCCAGCCTGCCCCCAGTACTGACAGTACCACCACCACTGCCAGGGCCTTGAGACCTTCAATTTCCCACCCACGGCTAGCAGTGGTCTCCTCTCCACAGCACCACTAGCGAGTGCTCCCATCCCCCAAACACACCCGCATTTGCAGAAAGACCAGCATCAACCCCAGGAAAGGTTGGAAGTGCAGCTGGCTGCCAGACTGTTGGCAGAGAGCCACACCCATCTCCAGAAGAAACCTGAAGGGGCTGAGATATTGTCCCTGGATGTCATCACCCTGATCAGGGGTGAGGATTGTATCGTAACTAACTGGCTTCTTTGGGATGTTTATTATATATAATTGAAGACAAGGAAACAAGAGATCAGAGAGGTACAGTGCTTTGCCCAGGATTGCACAGCAGGGTGGCAGTCAAGCTGTGCACCAGAGCCTTTCTGGCCTGGTGCTGGTGCCACAGTGGTTAATCTTCATTGTCAACATGACAGATTTAGAATCACCATGGAAACAAGCCTCTGAGCATGTCTATAAGGGCTTTTCCAGAAAGGCTTAACTAAAGAGGGAAAATCCACCCTGAATGTAGGCAGCAGCAACCCATAGGCTGGAGCCTTAAACTGAATAAAATTGAAAGAGTTGGGACTGGGCTGTAGCTCAGTGGTAGAGTACTTGCCTAACATTCAGAAAGCCCTGGGTTGAATTCCCGGCAGGGCACAAACCAGGTGTGGGGACATATTCCTAGCCTGGGCTAAGTGAGACAATGCCCCACCCCCACATGAGAAAGTGAACTGACCGATGTGCACCTCTCATTATCCTGACTAGGGAAGCATGTGATTAGCCATCTCAGGTTCCTGTTGCCATGGCTTCTCAACCATGATGGACTGAACCCCAATCTATGAACCAATATAGACCCTTCCTTAAGTTACTTTTGCCAGGTGTTTGGTCATAGCAAGGAAAGAATACAATGCCCACACCTGAGTAAGGCCCCGCACCAGTTCCTCACTGTCCTGAACAAGCAGTCTGGAGGTCACCTGACAACCTGCTTAGGTCACACAGTCTCCTTGATTTGACCTAACCCTGGACTCCTTGCCTCTCTCCATCCTGGGCATGCCCCTGCTCCAGCCTGATCTTACCTCCCTGCTGCCCATACCTCTAACATGAGGTTACGCTGTGTTACTATTGAATTACTCTTACTGCTCTGGCCTGGAGAGATGGCTTTGTGGCTAAGAGCACACAATTCTATACATTGCAGACCAGAGTTTGGTTTCTAGCACTCATGTAGGGCGGCTCACAACCACCTGCAACTACAAAACCAGGGAGATTGGCGCCCTCTTCTGGATTCTGTGCTCACTGCTCCCTCCACATACAATAAAATAAAAATAAATCTTAAAGAAAAAAAAAAAAGGCAGGGCCAGGCATGATTACAAGTCTTTGATCTCAGCCAGCAGAGGTTTTTGAGTTCCAGGCTAACCAGGACACACACGAGTGCACACACTTGCGCTCCCAAACACACACACACACACACACACACACACACACACACACACTTTAACCTCAGGTCCAGACACCATTCTCTAACTCCCAAGATCCTCCCAACTTGACCTCATGTGGTCAGGCAGCTTGTCCCAACTCTTATACTGCCCTTTGAACATGGACACTGCTTTAAAATGGGCCTAGCAATTGCTACTTCTCAAGTCTCTGCTGAGGATGCAAGAAGTGCCAGGAAGTGGTCCCCCAACAATGCTGCTCCCCACACATTACCGCCCCCACCTTGCCTGTCATCATGAAGAATTGGAACTCTCTCCGCTGTCCTGCAGTTGAGAGTCTTTCTTCTCTAGAAACATGTGCTACACTGTGTCCTACCTGGCTTGTCACATTGTCCCCTCACCCCCCCCCCCAGACCCAGCTCCAATGTTCCATTCTTGCCTTGGGTCCATTGAGACAACAGCACAGAATCTTCTGTCCTGGCACAAACCTACTGTGAGAGGCACAGTTCATTCTCCTTGCCCAGGGATAAGAAAGAAAACAAGGTGACCAGGTCAGAACTCCACCAGCTGACCTTCTGTGGCCCCTTCCAATGCCATTGTCCGACTCACTGGGGAGGCCTGTGTCCATCCCACCCTCTCTATAAGTTTAAGTCTGTTTTCAGCCAAGCTCTTTCCTATGTGTCTATAGGCACAGTTCTCCTGAGAGCCCAGGAGTCCATCTTTTTTTTTTTTTTTTTTTTTTTTTTTTTTTGCCAAGAACATTCCACTCAGTCTAATCCGGAACCACAGCAGGCTGAGAGGAGAGGAGGGAAGCTACCTTAGCTCAGCTCCAGCTTCCAGGCTTGTTCTTAGTAGAAAACATGGGTCCTAGAGGAATAAACCTGCCTGCCCAAGATCCACTCAAGGTCATAGGGCTAGCTGGTGCCCTAGAAACAGACACAGGTAATTCACTCCTCAGGGGACTTGAGACACAGAAGTGTCTCTGAGGAAAATACATAAGAGCCTGCAATAGGATTTAGGGGCACTGACAGGTGTCTGACCCTCCTCTCCTGACTATAGCCACACTGGCGCCAGAGCCCCTGAGTCTCCCAGCAGGCTGTCTCAAGCTTTAGCCCTCCTAGGCCTCCTCATCCATCCTCAGTGCCCTGTGGAGATCTGGCAAGTTGGCACCAGCCCCACCTTTTTCTGGCAGTTTCCAGTGTTCTGTAAGTACTATTGGGAATGGGAGGGAGGCATACTGTCCTTTTTTGAAGGCTCTAGGCCTCAGAAGGGACGACTGTCTTCCCTGTCAACTCAGCTGCTGGTAGCGCCAGGCATCCTTGGCTTACGGCTACAAAGGTATCTGTCTTTGAGTGATATTTTCCTAAGAGACTGCTTTTTCAGACTTTCATTTCTTCTAGAGGCATCAGTGGTTGGATTAAGGTCCACCACTCATGTAGGACTCCATTGTGACATCGTGGATAATGCGTACAAGGCTCCTTTTTCAAATGCAACCACACTTTCAGGTTGTAGAGCCAGTTGATGAGTGCCAGGATCACTGGAGACTCACTTCAAAAAATAAGGCAGAAAGTAATCAAGGAAGATGCCAGATGTTGACCTCTGGTCTACACATGCAGAACATGGCAAGTTCACTTCCTTGGCAGGGCCATCCTGGGTCCTCCCCAACAGGTGGCTGTGAGTGTATCCTATGACCTCAGTTGACCTCACATGGCATCCCCAGAAAAACCTGGCTTCCTCTTATGCCTTCTGAATGCAATGCTATTCAGTTCCCATTTTACAGAGAAGAGAAAACACACCAAAGAGCAGTGTGCTCTGTGCTGGGAAGGCCACTGAAAGTGGGGAGCAGAATCAAGCTCGTAGACACAGAGCCAATTCAGCTTGACATCTCTCACACTGAGGGAGGTGTGAATGCCATGGCCCACATATGGAGCTCAGAGGACAACCTACAGCAGTCAGTTCTCTCCTTCCACCATTCAGGTCCCAGGGACTGGACTCAGGTTGTGGGGATTCAAGGCCAGTGCCTTTACCCACTGAGCTGTCCCTGGCCTCTAGTACATCTTTTGAGATCTGTTCACGGACCTCTCCCCCTTGCTCCTTTACACAGGAGCATCACTTACCTGGTCACTTCAGGCATGGCTGCTATTTGCATAAAATTCGAAGCACTGATCCACCAGACATCTCAGCAGAGAGGCCCACAGGTTCATCATCACAAGAAAGGTGGCACAGGTGATGAAGCGGAGGCTTACCCAGGACCTCGGTGCCCCAACTGCTGACACTTTGCAGTGCAGTAGAGAGCCCAGGTCTTTAGACAAATTTCATCCAGTTCAGCCCAGGCTCAGAGCTCAGTCATTCACATAACAGTGAACCGTTCACCCTGGATGACAGGAAATATTTTTACCACCTTGAAGAGCAAATTTCCTTCCCACCCATTTGCTAAGTGAGAACAGACTAGCTCAGAAACCCCTGAGGCAGGATGCTAAGCCCTGTCTCTGCATCTGTTCCAGAGTGTTTCGCCACCAGCTCCAGGCCTGTGTGCGATACCTCTGGCTGCACAGACCCGTCATGCTGTTAGATCCTAGTCACTGCTACCAGGGCAGTGTTGGTCAGAGAGATGTAGGTGCAAGTGGCTAGAGAGATAGGATGAAGCCAGTACAGTTCTAAGGGGCAGCAAGGCTTCATGTCACCTCCCCAAGGAAACAGCCTCCTTCTGTAGAACCTGGCTCTGAAAGAGAAAACAGCATCCTCCACTATCCCCCACCCCAAGATGGACCATTTGGGGATTAGAAGGGCAGAGATCAGGATGATGAGGCTTCTGGAAGTTTAAGCTGGGCCCTTTGGTGAGCACAGACCACCCCAGCAGAGGGAGCAGATGTCCCAGGCTGGCACACTTCATCTTTTATAAATAGTTGTACTTGCTGGAAGCCAGTGCAAGGGCAGGCCCAGCATCCCTGACTGACAGGCCGAGCCTTGTCCATCTGTTCATACAGCACTGCCTTCTTGCCCAGCAGCCCAAGGCCATACCAGGGTTTCATGCACCCAGAATACAGCAGCCCGGCATATGCTGGCCCCATGTGATTGGTATATGAGTTTCCTGAGCTAAATAATAAGAAAGGGCTTGGGGACAGACATTTGCTGGAGCTAGTGAGATTCTTGTCCTTTGGAGGTAGCCCAGAGAAGCTGGGACTGTGTGGCAGGCATGTAGTGGCCAAGCTTGAGTCTCTGAAAAGTGGTGAGATCAGAGCAAATGTTCTTTGCTGTTCTCTGTATCACCTAGTTGTTTGGATCCTGGTGTCTATCTGGGGTGACACAAACTGGGTGCCATAAGAGCCATGGGTGACTTAAAAATACTGTGGCCTCCCCTCAAGCTCTTCTATATGTAGAAGCTCCTCTGTGTGGCTCCTGGAATCCTTGCCTCATGTCTGGGACCCCAGCTCTCTGGAGCAGGAGCAGCCAAGAGATGTGTCTCCTCCAGAGCAAGAGCACCGCTCATTCGCTGCTCCACACTGAGCACTTCTGTGGCACCTGAAAGGCCAACAGGCCCAGTAGGAGTTCTGAAAAACCCAGGGGCTAGGATGGCAACTTCCAGCTCCTCTGATCCTTGGAGAACCCTGTGAGCCTCTTCCATTTCCAAACTCTCCATTTTCCACAAGCAAAGATTTAAAGCTCTCTTTGGTCTTTGGTCAGAGAGGGGTGCTCTACAGCACAGTTCCATGGGGGCAGCAAATTGATTCAGCCATGTTTTCATACCTGATGCTATTTAAATGACCATTATCAAAGGGGCAAATGGCAGTAAAGTGAACAACAGTCACACACACACACACGCAGCATCCTCTCTATGCTCTCTGAAAAGGTAGGGGACAATGGACAGCATGCTACCTTGAGGTCAGACTCCCTAGGTCCCAGGCCTGGCTTTGCCTCTTGTCCAGTGGGTGACCTTGGGTAGGCTCCTTGTTGTTTTACTCTAGTAACCAAGAGATTATCTCCTCCCTTGCAAACTCACCATGATGCCCACACTTTGGTCCAGTATGTAGAAAGTATCCCATGAAAGACACCTGCCTAGTCATTAGCTCTGTTCGACAGATTTGTGTGAACTTACTTTGTCATCCTTACAAAACTGAATGTGGCCGTATGATCTGCTTTAGCCAGTGCAAGCCCAGAGTCATGTGTCACTCCTTGATGGGGTTCTAAGAGCCCATGTGGCAATCAACATATCCTCTTTTGCCTTTGCCACAAACACTGTGATAAAATGGAATCCACACCCAGTCCCTCTCCCTCCAGAATGAGGATGTAGGCTAGACCTTCCAGAAGGGCTGGAATAGAGGAGACACATTGGAAGGTTAGAAGATGGCTATCGTGATGCTCAGCCCTCTACTGTGATGCTAGAGAGACCCTTCCCATGGCCCTTGACCCTTCTTTACTGTGTATCTTGCTTTGTTTACTATCGTAACAGAAAAGGCGGAAGCAGAGGTGTGCATACTGGATCTGGTCTTTCTTCCCAGCTGGGAATACTAATAATGTACTGAGAGCAAGCCTCCAGTTGTCTCCTAGAAGAAAGAAAAGTCACACAGGGAAGGATCCCAACCATCTCACTAACAGTGCCCACCAGGGAACAGGGCCACTCTAAACAGCCCTCTACTCCCCGCTCTGAACGGGAGCACTCCACGGCCACATCTCAACTAAGCCAGAGAATTGTAAGAAGTATTATCCAGGCATCTCTTGGGCCACATGTGTCACAGTTTAGCAGCAAATGCACACAATACATTTTTTTGATGACAATGTAGAAAGGTCAGACACCCTTGTAATACATTGTACTAAACAGTTATTGTTTTTGAGCCACTGGGTTTCAAGTAGTTTGTACTCAGCAAAGGTAACTAGCTGATACAATGTAGCGAGAATGAAAATCAGATGTCAGAATACTGACCACAGATATCTAGGGATGTTTGTTACTATAATATAATGTAGCCCATGTTGATTAATACACTGCTTCCTTTCTCTTTCACTCTGAATCCCCAAGATGAAGGGGCCAGCCTCAGTCTACACTGGTGGAAAAGAGATAGCACCTTCAGCATCAGACCCTTGTGTATTCAAACCCCAGCCTTGCCTTCACCTCTTACTCAGGCTTTCTGTCAGGATTCAGCTTAGCCTGATGGTGGCCATCTTGTGTTGCACTCATCACGGTTGGCTGTCAGTATCTCCCGTCTGTTTATGCAACAGTTTCCCTGTATACTATTAATAGAACAAACCATCTCAGTACCAAGGGAGCTTCATTGGCTTCAGGGCTATGCCAGAAACCTTTAATGCTGGCTCTAGACAAACTACCTTCATTCTTGCTTTTTAATGAAGTCATTTTTGTCCTGACTGTCCTATATTCCTCTCTGATCCTTGTTAACTAGCATCTACTGGTATTGCTGGCATCAGGGCCCACACCCTGTCCCAAATTCCCCTATAAATTACATGTAATGCCATCTGGCCTCTCTACTCAATCTCATGGTACCCTGAGGCCAGGTCTCACACAGTAGGACCATGTTGTTCCAGATCATTTTCTTACCTTGTAATTGTGGGACCTTGGGAGAATTCTGTAGCCTCAGAGTGCCTCGGTTTCCTCCTCTAGGAACTGGGAATAGAAACCAGGCTTCGAGAATTCTGAGTTTACAAAGTATCTCATGTGGTACTTGGCACACAGAAGACTGAATTCTGCAGGTACAGCCCCTCCATCAACTGGTAGAGCATCTTTGAGGAAGTCCCTGGCTTTTTGTTTGTTACTGCAGCATAACCTAGCCCACATTGAAAAATAGACTATTTCCTTTCCCATTCTCTCTGAGAAAGGAAGCACACTGGAGTTAAGTTGCAAGATTTCCCCTGCTTGCTTAATCATTTCCTTCCAGATACCATCTCTCCTACCTCTAGGTCCAGGTAAGAGCTACTCTCGTGGTTCTTGCCCTTGAGAAGGGTATTCACTGGCTTTCCCAGTCTCCATTTCTTCCTCTATAAAATGGGAATACAGCTGTCTTTTTGACAAGATGGCGGGAAAGATATAGAGAGGCAATGTAGCTAAAGATACATGTAACTAGTGGGTTCTGAGGGGGGTTTCCATTCCCCCCCTCCTCCTCCTCCTCTATCTAGAAAGTTCCTCTAATGGAAAGGCCAGTTGTGTTTTGTGCTTCTTTCCCACTGAGCCTGCTGCTCACGTAAAGACTCAGTGAGGCTGGGGGAGGGGACTCATCGTGAAGCAGAAGCAGATCCCAGTGACCCCAGATCTTCCAGGTCACCTCAAAGTAGGGAAGCCTGGTACTGCTGGCAATCTTAACTGGAAGATGGAGTGGAGATCAGGCAGCTGGGAGACCTGTGAGCATCTCTTCCTCCCATCCCTCCCCTGGTCTGTCTCTCCCTCCCAAAAGCAGGCTCCATGGATGCTCAGAGCAGTTTCCATGGTGATAGCATTTTAAAGTTTCTAGGAGCAAAACAGAAATAATTCTCCCCTTCTCCTCTTCCATGGCAATCCATGGGAAAGGAGTTCATTTGAGAGGGAGGGTAGGGTGCAGGGCTAGGAAGCAAGGCAGCCTTTTGCTTCTCCACCTGCTTAGAGAAGCATACCTGGAATGCCTCTCCTGCTTCCACCCTACCCCACCCTGGGGAGGTTAGATGAGGGTTGGGATGGGGGCAGTGAGGATGGAGATTGAGAAAAGCAAAGCTACTGGGAAAAGACAGAGGTACCCATATGTGTGTGTGTACCCTCATAGCACAGCAACACTGCTGGAAATTTCCACTGACCCTTGTCACTTACTAATGGAGAAGAACTGGCTATCTGTGGGACCAGCTGGGCCCAGAACCAAGACTCTATCTACATGCTAAAATCGCTAAATTACAGCATTTTCTGCTTCAAATAACAATGCCACAGACTGGGAACATTAGGGGAAAAAGGCTTATTTTGGCTCAGGGTTCTGGCCCAAGGTCAAGGCACCATATCTAATGGCCTTCCTGATGGTAGAGTCCTGAGATGACACAGGGGACTACAAGGAGACAGAGAGTGCTCTCAGGTGCATCTTCTGGCCCCTCCCTTTCTTCTTATAAAGCCACCAGCACTCAATCATACAGGGACTACACCCTAGCTTATCTTAATTACTGTTCAAAGACCCCAGCACTAAGCACCTCAGTCAGATTAAGTTATGAGCTTGCAATGGGGGACCCCATTCCAGTCCCAGAGTTCTAGAAGGAGAGGACTCACTGACATTCTATCCAAACCACAGTGACTTCTGGGGTGTCAGGGACACAGCTCCAGTCTGATCACAGTGGTTCAAGTACTTTCTCAAGCCTATCTGAGCCTCAGTTTCCCCATTTAGACATTTAACCCCAGAGGCTCACCCAAATGAGCACCACTGCACCCTCCAAGTGAGGCTCAGGTAGGTGTGGGGTTTGGAGTGAAATTCAAAGCATGAAAATACCAGGAGTAGCTTGTTTTCTCCATTTCTCCTGTTGCCCTCTACCACTGGGGACAATTCTCCAGCTCGCCTTTTTTTTCCCTCTGCAGGGACACCTTGATGTGATGGAAATTTCCAGGTCCTGAGTAAGACAGGGTTGTGTGTGCGTCCAGCTTGGACGCCTACCAGTTGTGTGTTTTGGAGCAAGTGCATTTAATTCCCTGGGCCTCGCTGGCTCCCTTGTAATTTGGGGATTAGATAATGCCAGCCTCACGGTTGTGTGATATTTAAATGAGAACACTCAGTCGAGCCTTCAACATAGGCCTGCCTCTTGGTTCCTGCCCAGTACACCCAGCATGGGAGTCCTCTCCCCACTGTTTGTACCAGGACTTTGTGCTTTAGCAGACAGCTCCAGCTGGGACATCTCTAAGTGAGTCACACAGGCATCCAGCTACAGGGGGCAGGGAGCAGGGAAGGCCTTTTAAATGTGAATTGTTTTTGAAGAGACACGGTGTGATTCCTGATTATGGCTGACTGATAAGATCAGAGTCTGGCTTTCCATAACTGTGGTCCTAAATAACAGAGGCCTCTAGAGTAAGTCCAGAGCCCTCAGAAAGTGCTCAACCCCTTCCCCTCCAGCTCTAGACCTCTGGCCTTTGTGCTTTTCTTTGCTGGTCTAAGAGAAGACACCACCTGCAGTGTTTTCAAAGATCTATTTTAGTCCCAGTTTTGCAACTGGACAACATCATTGTCTTTCCTGAGCTGCAGCTTCCGTATTCTGAAACAGGAAGGCTTGGAGCCAGTAGACTCTATGGTGGCTAATGACCTGCATGCCTCCCACCCATCCGCACCTGTCTACACTCTGGCTGCAATGGCATGAGGAGCCCTTTCCACTTCTCCAGCCTGGCCTGGGACCCCTTGAACCTTACCAGGACTCATCTTAAACTCCTTGGGGCCACACCATCACTGAGAAGGCAATGGGGACACTTCTAGGACTGCTTACAGACTTCTAGGACAAGGTCAGCATCTCCTCACAGTCTCTACAGAGTCCTCAGGAGGGTCACCATTGTCACACTACTTGAGTTCCTAGGACACAGGAGAGCAGCACTGCCAGCTGGTTGAAGATGGAAGTTCTCCATGCCAGGAGATTGAGTCCCTCTGAAGTCCCAGAACCCTACTGAGGAAGGGCACAGAGGGCACTCCACCACCATCCTGCCAGTAGGTAGCCATGGTCAGAATCTCCCCCACTGTTAAACCTCTCTGGAAACTCTTCATGGATTCTCCGGAGGTGTGTCTCCTAGGTGACTCTAAATCACCCAAAGTTGACAATGAGGATGAACCACTACATATGTCCTAGTTAGGGTTTCTATTGCTGTGATGAAACACCATGACCAAAAAGAAAGCTGGGGAGGAAAGGGTTTATTTGGCTTACGTTCCACATTGTAGTTCATCATTGAAGGAAGTCAAGATAAGAACTCAAACAGGGCAGGAAACTGGAGGCAGGAGCTGATGCAGAAAGCACAGAGGAATGCTGCTTACTGGCTTGCTCCCTGTGGCTTGCTTAGTCTGCTTTCTTATAGACCCTGGGGCCACCAGCCAGGGATGTCACTACCCACAATAGACTAGACCCTTCCCCCATCAATCACTAGTTAAGAAAACACAGCTGGATCCTGTGGAGACATTGAAGTCCCCTCCTTTCCAGGGGCTTGGTTTGTGGTAAGTTGACAAAACAAACAAACAAACAACAGAAAACCTAACCAACATCTTAGTCTCAGAACAGAGTCCATGGAAGCCATTGCTCTTCCCAAACTCACTCCTGATAAAGTTGCTTCTAGACCCTCCAAAAGGCAGCAAGACCTTGAGCAGGTTGCTGGTGTCCTGAGTTGGACCAAAGCACCAAGCTCTAAGGACCTTCACCCACGGCCCAGGCTGTTGGTTAATTTTCTCTTCATCGTGACAAAGCCCCAACAGAAGCAACTGAAGGAAGGATAAAAGGAAAGAAAAGCTTACTGTGGCTTAGAGAGAATAAATAGCCCATGGGGGTGAGAAGGCCAGGCACATTTCTTGGAGGCCAGGACACAAAGAACGGAACTGGAAGTAGGGTCACACTATAACTCTCAAAAACCTGATGACCCATTTCCTTCAGTTCCCAAGGTCCTCGTTCCCCTCTGAAAGGTCATGAGCACCGTCTTCACTGCGTTAGTGTCAACATTCTAGCTCCCCAGCCGCATAGTCTCCGCTTACAAAATCTTGAATTTCCTGCGGCACAGCTCCACTCTCCCACATCCCACCTCCAGACCAGCTCTAAAGGCCTGTCTTAGTTCTCTTGTCTGCTTCTGTGAGAAAAATCCCCTGACAGAAAAGCAACTTAAGGAGAAAGAGTTAGTCTTAAATACCAATTCAAGATCCAGTCCAGTCATCACGAGGGGGGAGTCCAGGAGGCAAGAGCTTGAAGCTCTTCACATGACATCCCGAAAGCATGGTGATGCCCAGCCGCCTTTAGACCATCCAAGATGCCCTGCTGGGGGAATTGTGCCACCCACAGTTAAGATGCATCTCCCACATCAATTAACATAATGGAAACAACCTCCCACAGGCATGCCCAGAGGCCCATCTCCCAGTTGAATCTAGATCCTGTCTACTTAACAGTTAATGCTAACCATCACATGATCCTGTCTCTACTTAACAGTTATAGTGCTAACCATCACATGATCCTGTCCAGTTAACAGTTAATGCTCACCATCACATGGGCCTAAGAACCACACTTCAGGGGTTGTCAGGGCCACAGCTCTAGCCTCAGTACCAATCTTCTATATTACTTTCTCCCTGCCATGACCAAATGCCTGACAAGCAACTTCAGGGAGGAAGGATTTATTCTGGCTCATGGTTTTGGGGGAGCATGTCCATCATGTTGGGGAATGTGTGGTGGAGTTCATGGTAGCGGGAGTGTGTGGTGAGAGTTCATCCCAGAGGCCAAGAGCAACTGTCAGTGTCAACAAACCCCTTCTGCTCACCAGACCATAGTTCCAAAGGTTCTACAACCTCCCAAAGCCCCAACCCCACTGTGAACGAATATCCAAATACTAGATGGAGCAGGTAAAAGTGCTGCTCCAAGCCTGAGTTCAACCCTGAGAATCCACATGGTAGAGATAGAGAGCAGACTCTTACAAATTGTCCTTTGACCCTCACACATGCATTGTAGAATGCATATTTACATGCACATACTAGATAACATTTTTAAAAATATCTTAGAAATCGTCTCTAAACCCAAGAGCCTGTGGAGGCCTTCCCACATGCAAATCATCCAACAGAAGCCTGTGTATGGGCCCCCAACCTCGGGGAAGCTAGGCTCAACACGGTGCCCCAGCCTCAGACCACTCAGGTGCTGCTGGCAATTGCTGCTCAGAGCTCCTTCTGAGCCTGTTGTCTTCCAAAGAGCACTGGACAATAGGACTCTGTGGATCTGGCAAGAATTCCCCTTTTTAATGAAAAACTTATTCTGACAAGTCATTCTGACAAGAAATGAATGTCAGCCTGACTATAGAAAAGCATCAGCGAGCAGCGGCTGGCTGTGACACTCGGCATTAATTATAGCGGCGTACTTTCACGTGGTCCCCCTCGTGGGTACCATCCAGTCAGGATGGGAGAGGCCTGCACATCCTGTGGTTGCCTCCCTGGGATCCAGGTCAGCCACCACCCATCATAAGAGCAAGCTTATACCTCCAAGCCTCAGTGGAGAACAAGATTCAGGAGAGTCCTGTGGGGCAGGGGAAACAAGTTAGATACTGTCCTCTCTAGCCCACTTAGTCAGAGAAGGGAAACCCAGAAATTCTCTGACTACATTGCGTTTGGCAGGCCCCTTATGTGTCAGAATATGACCCTTTAGAGAAGGAGCAAGGGTCATAGTCACCTCATCACAGAACATTGTAAACAGATGCAGAGTGTGAAGCAGAGACCTGTGAGTACTTCTCACAGTACCTGTGAGCATCCTTGGTGTTCAGTCACTAGGCCAGACCTCTTACAGATTATGTTGTTGGGGTGTCAGCCCATTTGACAGATGTGACAACTGAGCCTCAGGAGTGTTAGAGCCACCTATGCAGATTCACACAGCTGATACAGATCCATTCTCTGCAGACCACAAGCCTTGACAAGAAGAGTCCCTGAAACTCCCTCCTGAACTAGAAGGTCCTCCATCTACCCATTCTTCTCCTTTCTCTCCTTGAATTGGCTTCAGGATCAAACTTTTGGTGGCCTTGTATGGTCTTGGAAGTGTGTGTGTGTTGTGTGTGTGTGTGTGTGTGTGTGTGTGTGTGGTGTTTGCAAGTATACACAGGCAGGTGTGTACATGTGAGACCAGAGGATAATCTCAAATGTTACTCTTTGGCACATCTGACCTTTTGTTTGTTTGAAACAGCTCTCTCACTGATATGAGACTTTGCCAAGTAGGTGAGTCTGGCCCAGAGATCCACCAGCTTCAGCTTCTCCAGAGTGGGATTACAACCTGTGCCACCACACCCTGCTTTATATGGGGGCTCTGAGGTATTCAAACTCAGGTCCCCATGAATGCAAGGAGCCCCCTCTCCCCAGGCCACCCATGCACTCTTACTGACTAAAGAGTCCATCTTGGCCTCAAAAGTGTTCCAGAACACCACAGACACTCACCAGAGGGAAAGTCATTAGACAAGACCCATGAGGGCAGGGGTTTTCAAACTAAGGGTAGTCTCTCCTGCTCATCCCACTCCCACCTCCGCTCCTGGTCCCAGCTGTGCTGGAGAGAGCTGAGCAATGCTACAGTGGGAAGGGTCTCCTGGTTTTTAGAAACCCTAGTGTAAACATCCTGCTTCAAGGACCCCTCCGTTTTGTCTCGAAATCTAGCTTCACCCCGAGATGCTGACAGTACCTTCAGGTCAGTCAGACTGACTTAGAGTTCAGGAGCTGAATCAGACTTTGTCTTCTTGAACCAGGGTGTTTCTGTATAGCCCAGGCTAGCCTGAAGCTTGCTTCCAATCCTCTGGCCTTAGCCTTTTGTGTACTGGGATTACAAGCATGTCTGGTTTAGAGTGACTATACCTTAAAAAAAAAATTTAATACCACATTTGTTTGTTTGTTTGTTTAATATATGCATATTTGTACACACGCCACACAGTATAAATGCTACATAGCATCTGTGTGACAGTCAGATGACAGATACAGGAATCAGCTCTCTCCTTTGCCCATGTGGGTCCCAGGAATTGAACGCAGGTCATCAAAGCAGGCTTGACAGCAAGGACCTTTACCTGTTGTCTTACTCACTGTTCTGTTACTGTGATGGAACATCATGACCAAGGCAACTTACAAGAGAAAGCATTTAATTGGGGTCTTGCTTGCAGTTCCAGGGAATTATTGGCGTTATGGTGGGAAGTGTGGTAGGCAGGCCAGTGTGGTACTGAGAGCTTGCATCTAATCGACAAGTTGCAGGCAGAAAGAGAGAAAGTGAGACAGAGCCTGGTGTGGGCTTTTGAACTGGAGGCCAAACATTCAAA
Source organism: Mastomys natalensis (assembly GCA_021653895.1). Lineage (NCBI taxonomy): Eukaryota > Metazoa > Chordata > Mammalia > Rodentia > Muridae > Mastomys > Mastomys natalensis. The sequence continues at coordinate 2,364,319 of JAJTUV010000328.1, read as the reverse complement.
TATCTGAGCCTATGGAGGCCATTCGAATTCAAAACCACCACACCTGCAGAGCCATCTGACTGTACACACACACACACACACACACACACACACACACACACACACGCCTCCACCCCTTCCCTCATGCGGCTCAGGCTGGCCTTGAACTCAACTGTGTAGCTGAAAATGACCTTGAACTTCTGATCCTTCTGCTTCACTTCCTACATTCTGATATTACAGGTGTGGGTCAGCATACCTACTTGCATTCAGTACCCAGGGCTCTGTAAGTGCTGTCCACTGAGCTACATCCCAGCCTCTAAGTTCAACCCTTAAATTCCAAGGAAGCCATCCATACTGGGGGCCAGTGGGTGGGGCTATGAGAGCGCTCAGTGGTGCTCCTGGAGGGGACCTTGGGGACTCCTCAAGGGCTTTTAAGCTGAGCACTCTTGTTCTCATTACATCTAATTCCACGTGCTGGTCCCTTGGTGTCCTTGTATAAGAGCTGCGCTGATCAGTCTTGATTGGGGTCATTGTCAAGATGAGAGAGGGACAGAGGCTGCAAGAGAGAGAGAAAGAGAGAGAAAGAGGGGGGGAGACTATGACTGAACCAGAGAAGGCAGAAAGAGAAAGTTAAGGGGACATGATGGGGATAGGGTTGGTGGAGGTCTGGTGGCCATGTCTATGCTGAGTATTATACCCAGGGGCAGTGAGAGAGGGCCAAACCTGGCTTTATTCTTGCTTCTACCCCTCAGAGCTGCGTGGCTGACTGAGCGACCTATCTTTCCCATGCCATCTCTGTAAAATGGAACAGATAGCACAGAGTTGGTGGGTTGTGGTCCTTAAGGTTCACATGAAGTCCTTAGGAAATGCCTGTGGAAGGACAGCCATGGGTCTTGGTAATGACAACCCCACCAGGGACATGACCCTCAATCTTCTTCCATCTCACCATGCCCATGCCTGTTCTTGGGACTAATCTAATGGAAATAGCTTATCAAATAATTCATGCTAAAGTGAGTGGCTGATAAGGTGACAATCAATGGTCAATACTGTAATAAAAATGTACTTTGTTATTGTGGTTTGTTTGTTTTGCTGAGTTTTGTTGCATCCTGTTCTCTTTGAGATACCATCTTCCTGTGTATTCCTGGCCTCGGACTTGAGGTGATCCTCCTGCCCCTGACTCTTGAGTGCTGAGATTACAGGCATGTGCCACAATGCCTGAACTTAGATATACTTTCTGAAATAGGGTCTCACTGTGTCACCCAAGTTAGGCTCAGAATCTTAATTTCCCTGCCTCTTGGATTTACTTACATTCTTTGAAAGTGTTTGTTTTTTTAAATCTCAAAATAGATGTTCTACTTTTAATAACTTGAATCTTGGACCCTTTGAGGTTGGACCTAGATGGATGCAGAGGGGACCCAGAGAAAGGTCTGTCCAGGCCACAGTAACCTCTCAGTTTGCCAGGGTGAGCCCAGCTCCCCAAACCTCCACGTTTGCAAAGCATAAAGAGCCATGGTGCCCTGGCAAGTGTCCCTAGCCGGTCTTAGCCCTGTCACCCTGACTCCCTGTCACTTGCAAAGCCTTTGAGGGCTACAGGTGGGATGTTCCTGAGCTGATGTGTATCCCAGAGCCTCCGGTATGGAGCAGAGACTTGCTAAGGCAGAAGTGTGATCCTGGGAGCTAGGCTTCAAGCTCTCAGCCACAGCCCTACCCAGTGTAGCTGGAAATTGAAACTTATTCCTAGGCAGATCACGACCTCTGATTCAGGCAAAATGTACACAGGATCTGTGTCACATGGGCCCCAGGCCACTCCTCATAATCATTCAGTCATAGTCCCTGATGCTATGCTTAAGTGCCTGCTATTTGCAAGGCTTGAATCTGGCTTAGGCTGAGCAAACCTCATAATTTCTGTTTGAACCAAGACAGTTATTGATTCTCTCTTTACCTAGTCCATCTCCCCCTGCCAAGCTCCATCATCTCTGGGTTTTACAAGGTCCCTTAGTATGGGTGTTATCCTGAATTCCCTTACAGACACCAGGGCCACAGGTACCCAGAAGTCACTGGCCTTTCTGAGAATACAGGTGAAGCAGCAGCTGGCTGACCATTCATCCAAAACCCTCCTTATCTACACTCTCCTGCTTGCTGCCTAGCAGCCCTGCCAGGTCCTGTCCAGCCCAGAAAGCTGTGGTCTGGGAAGCTGTACTAAATGGAGATCATCTCAGACCCCCTGAGTTCTTGCCACTGCTCAGTCCTGGCTTCCTGTTCTTCCTGCTCTCCCTGGATGGAGCCAGCACCAGCATCACTTCTGTGAGGCTGGGAGAACAAAAGCATCTCCCAGATAGCTTTTGGATGAAGCCCATACACAGGGCTGGAGACAGGGTGATCTGTAATCACCACCAAAGATTTAGGGCAGGACAACGATGAAGTGTAAGTTATCTAAGATCTGACCTACACTGGGCCTTCTGTACCCCAAGCCCTGAACCCCACCTGTCCTTGGCTCACTAGTAGGGAGGTGCCTACGTGGAGAGGAGAGAAAATGTTTCTGAAAATTGAAGCCCAGGGCGGAGAAGGGATGGTTAGAGAAAGCTGAAAAGGGCGGAGCCTCCCTGATGACAGAAGTACAGGGATCACTGAGCTCCTCCCACCCTGGGGAGTGAGTCACAGTTGACCAAACCAATCAAAGGAATCCAAAGGGCTGCAGCTGGGGTAGGCAAGGCCTGAGGTGCCCTGACCAGTAAAACAAGAGCAGAGCCCTGGAGCGTAGCATCTGGGAGAGGTCAGAGGTTTCTTGCTTGTAAAACCAGCAAACAAGCTATTTCTACTTTTTGTATAGCTAGATGAGGCTGTGACATTTTGGAGCAGTGGCAGTCACTTTGTGACTATAAGAAACCTCTCATTCTATGAACCTCAGCTAAAGAAAAGGGAAAGAGCCATGAGCTTGAGGGATACTTAAGTCACAGAATTAAGTAACTCCTTTAGAATGTCTCATCTCTGAAACAATCCAGTTCTTGTTTATGCCTCTGGATGTCAGTCACTTGCTGTCTAAGGCATCTAGTCTTTCTCTCATTGGCTGATGTTGGTGATGATGTTAGAAATGGTATTAGACTAGACATACAAAGAGCTTAAACAAGTAGGACAACCCTATCACAGTCTTTACCCCTCAAGATCCTAGAACCAGGAATGATTGACAAGCAAGAGAGGCCAAAGAAGGCACTGTTCTTGTCTAGTGATCAGAAGGTTCTGATTCTCACCCTCGAATCCTCAGGGGCTTAAGGCTAAGGGACCAACTCACTGTGATGTTCCTTGTTCCCAGCCATGGCAAAGAGTCCTGCCCTGCATACACTGGAGGAAGCAACACCATTTAGAGCTCCCTGTCTTCCCTCTAGAAAGGCTTCCAGAAATCTAGGTATAAACTAGTAGTCTCAGAAATCCTGAGAATGTGTGACTTCAGTTGGGGACAAGAGTGGATAGCATGAGACTCACTCAAAAACAAAAATAAAACAGAATGTAGATTCTGATTCAATCCACTCTTGAGATGAACGGGGCCCTGACCTTGACTCTTAATTGGCAAATAACCTTGAGCCTTTTGTGGATTCCTCAGGGTCTTGGGATCAAAGAGGATCAAGGGATCCTGCCTCTAGGTCATCATGACAGGCATAGAACATTCTAGATGTTAACGTGGTTTGTACTTGCTGCCCAGGGGATGAGCCATCTCTGTCCTTACCTCATTGGCTGGTCCCAGGATACTAGGGCACCCTCCTCCCATCCTGAGGAAGACTCCCAGATGAGAAGGATGATGTCACCATGGGCCCCAGCATCTGCTCAGGCTGCTTGGCTCACATTCCCAGGCCTTTTCTCATTTAACAACAGCCTAACTACTTGTCATCTGTCAGGAGATTCGCAGTTACCTTCACTTCTCTGAGCCTTGGTCTCCTCATCTAGACCAGGATCTGCCCACCTCTTGCTTGCTCACAGGCCAGTGAAAAGGACTACAGCATTCCTGGGCAGACATAAGGTACAGGAGAGGGAAGGCAGTTTCAAGTCAGAAGAGTGCCCGTCAACTCTTTCTCATCACCCCTCCTGAGAGTACCCCAGCTCAGTGCTTCCCCAGATCACACCACATTATTACCCTGAGCATGGCCTGCAGCTGACACTGTTTCCAAGACTACTATTGGTGACAAAGCTGAGCCACCCATGCATAGCCACATGGCTATAGCCAGCAAGGAGACCAGCACCCAGGACTTCTTGGTCCCATCCTTTGCTCTTTCTGCAGCCAGCTTTCATCTCCACCTGCTCCTCAAATTTACCAGGCTAGCCCAGCTCTCACATCACCAACACCCTGTTGATATGGATATGCATGTGTCTGTGCTGGACCCTCGGGTCCCTTCCTCTCCCTGCTCTGACCTTCCTCGTCTCTGTTCCTGCAGGAGGCCCCAGGGGAACTTTTACCCGGGCTGTCTAACTCAGCTCCCACTGTGCCCTGAAGTTTTCCTTCCTCAGGCACTGCCACTATATCACTTCTATAGGACATGGGATCTTTCTACCAGTCACTTTTTTGAGGTTACAAAGTGTCTTTCAGGCCAGAGAGAAGACATGAAGACTCATGGGGTTGTTCATTACAAGATTAATGGGGCTGCTGATCCCATTAAACTATTATTGGCCTTTCCCTACATTAGCCGCCAGACAGGAGATCTCAGGTTCCAGCTGTGGTTCCCCTGAGCCAGGGGTCCTATTTGTGGGTTTAGCCACAGCCCCAGGGGTTCACTGAACCCTTCTGTACCAACAAGGAGCAAGGAGTTTATCTCCTTCCTCCAAAGCCAACCAAGTTACAATTCACATTGCCTGTGAGCTTGCTGTGGCCTGAGGCTGCTCACTCTCCTGAAAACAAAGGGGAGAATGGAGGAAGGATTGTGGGACAGGGTGACCGGGGAGGCAGTGAATTGGATGTAAAGTGAATAAGTTAAAAATTAAATTTAATTTAAAAAATATTAAGAAAAAAAAAGAAAAAGAAAAAGTGATCACAGGCTTGGGGGGATGGCTCAGCAGGTAAGAGTGCTTTCATGAGGACCTGAGTTCACAACCCTAGCGGCCATCTAAACAGCTGGGCATGGCTACACACACATCTGTAACCCAGCACTGGGAGTTGGGAGTAGGAGTAGAGACAGTGGTGTTGCTGGTCGTCAGACTAGCTCCAGATGCAGTAAGAGACTCTGTCTCAAGAGACCGCGGTTGAAAGTGATAGAACAGGCCAGCCACAGGCTCCCTTGGCTGCTGCACAAATGCTTACCTTCACTTGCCTCCATAGGCATGCACATCCACATGCACTGCACACATATGTACACACAAAGATGATTTCAAGCACTGCAGGAATATGTAGTGTAGCACAGGGAGAGGCTGTGGTGGTCAGTAAATGGCTTTTAGCCTCTCTTATTCATTTGGGTCTCAAGCACCATATGCAGGTAATGGGGCAGACATGCACAAGAGGGTCCAGGCAGAGGCAGCAAGAGTACATGGGTCCCTGCAGTCAGATGCTCCGTGTGAGATGGGTGAATGTTACCAGAGACCCACAGGCTGGGGTGGTGCACTGCTGGCCATGAGGGACCTCTTCCTTTGAGTATCAGGAGCCAATAGCAGGATCTCACTGGGAGTGAGAGGCCAAGATGAGGCCCTATGCACATCTATCCCAAAACTGTCCAGGGTGGGCCAAGCAGGGAGGAAGTCTGTCCACAGGGAGACCTGCTGCAGAGACTGGTGGCCTATCCCTGGAGGATGCTGAGTCCCTGTGTAGGGTGGCTGTGGGCGACAGCCGAGGCGGAAAGAGAGGAGAGGTGTCTGGGAGGCAGATGAGACAGGGCTGGGTGACTGATGGGCCGTGGGAGGTGAGTGACGCTTGGGGACTATGAATAACAGCAGCTTCTGGAAGACTGTGGGGGACAGCCCCCCTACACAGACAACCCGGATGCCTGGCTCAGAGCAGTGCCATTAGCAAGCTGTCTTCTCCCTGTGGTGCACCATGATCCCCAAACCTTTGCCCACATTGTGTCTTGAACAAAGATGCCCTATTGGTTTGCCTCACATTAAATAAATTCTACTAAGAAACTGTTTCTGAAAAGCTTCTCTGCTCTGCTTTAGCACCTGACCCGAAAATATGCTAGTCATGCATCTCCAATATGCCCTTGTCCCTTTTAATACTTGTCCCCCAAAATAGTTTACCAACTGTCCCAAGAAGGGTAAGAGTCCCTTACAATACCTGGCAATCAGAATAAAACTTAAGGCTACATCACTCCTTCAAACACAGAATCTGGGAGAAGATTGGACATCAGTGTGGGCTCCCCTAGGGTGAAGGAGCCTGGAACCCATCCCAGAAATTCATGAGCAGTTAGTTCTAAGGGCCTGAGGAACAACCTGTGGCTGCAACACAGATACTGATGGAGTGTTTCTCTAGCATGCACAAAGCCCCAGGTCCAACCCTCAGCAGTACTTAAGTTGTGGTGTTAGAACACTCATGTGACAAAGCACTGCAGAGGTGGTAGCAGAAAGGTCAGACGCTCAAGGTCATTCTCTGGAGCACAGTTAGTTGAAACCAACAGGGGCTGTACAAGATCCTATCTAAAACTAATAAATGCATAGATAGATAGATAGATAGATAGATAGATAGATAGATAGATAGATAGATAGATAGATAAAATAACTTCAGTCCTTTAAGGACCTGAAATCCAGAGGGGTGGCCTGCCAGATCATCAGGGCATCTCTGCCCCTGCCCGCCTCACCCCATCCCAGCCATTCCTGTCACCATTGAGATCTCCAGAGCACTGGCCCATCAGCCACTCTCAGAGAGGGAACAGCTCTGGCGTTTACAGTGCCCACCTCTCCCCTGGGAAAGCTTTTCCAGGGGCCATTGGAGATTCAATTTCCATACACAAATGAGGTTTGAGGTTAACTGCACCTTCATTTCCATGTGGAAAGTCCTGGAGTGAAGCCTTCCTCTACCGACAAACCCATCCACTTCCATTCCCAGCAACCCACCCTCCACCACTCTAAGGGGGAAAAGAAATGACATTTTCCCTTTACATTGGAAATACTTAAAAGTCCCAAGAATAGATTTATAGGAATATTTTAACCTTTTCTTTGATCCTTGAAATGTCATTGTTCTGTGGGCTGAATCGCCAACGGTGACCTTTTCCAGTAACCACTGGGTGGGGAGCTCCTGCTGGCTCTTTGAAAGGAGCTTCATAGCTCTCCTTGCATCCCACCCCCCACCCCAGCCTGAGCCAGTGGAAGGACCAGAGACGGAACAGGAAGGAGGGCTGGCTCCCCAGCCTTATGCCACTGCACAGGTGACCACACCAGCTCCACAGAGCCCAGACAGTTCCTCCAGCTCAGCATGGGACCTGCCCTCCCCACTCTGTGGCCTTGAGACTGACAAATGTGGAGATGTGTGGTACTCTTCACAGAGTGCATGGAGGGAGGGGGTAAGATCAGGCAGTGTATGTTGTATTTAGTAGTTTTTGCTGAAAACAAAAGACCCTTTGAGCTTTTGTCCAGTGGCTACCAACGCCAAGTACTTATTTTCTGAGTGTATGCATGTATGTATGGTATATGTTTGACATGCAATGAACATATGGAGGTCACAGTAGGATGACGGGTGTCTTCCTCGCTACTGCTCTGCCTTATTGCCTTGAGACAGGGTCTCTCACTCAACTGCAACTCATTGAACTCACCTTTCCCACTAATCTGGCCAACAAGCTCTTTTCTGACTGAGCATGTCTCTGGCTTCCTGGCACTTATTTTTGAACCCAGAGGTCTTACAAGCATCCTGTGATCCAGCCAGCTTCTTCTGGGCATCTCTGCTTCAGAATTGAGACTGTACTCATGTGGGGATCCACAAGGGAGTTGATCGCCTCATGATGAGGTCACTGGATTAATCTACACTTGGCCAATGTCACTCCCACCTACTTTCTGTTGGCTAAGCCAAATCACTGGATGGATCCTGCGATGGGTCAGGGATGAAGGCATGGGCTCAGGGGAGAAGGAAGTGCTATCTGCTGGGCAGAAATCCAGTCTATCAGAGCTTGTAAAGCCTTGGCACCATGCCCGTCTGTGATAGAACTCCGAATATGAATTCCTTTTCATACAACATTGCAAGATTATTATATTTTACGGCTCAGATTAATTCGTTATAATTCACTGTAATAGCATCAGCCTTTTGGCTGAATGCACACGCCTTACTGTCCAGCTCCCGTGGGCTGTGAGGTATCACACATGAATCAGCTCTCTCCTGATTCGGAAGCTTAATGCCTTTAAGCGTTTAAACTTTAATTATCCTGATGGAATTGTTTGTGGGGTGTTTCGTACCTTCCTACCTTTTTAAATAGAGCCCTCTGAGTGCTACTGAGCCCTTAACATTGATAGACGGGGTCTCCATGATGGGACCTGACCAGGTTCTCTGCTGGCACATGGAGATGCTAAGTCTTCTCTGTGCATCACTGTATGGCCCGGCAGAGCACTCTTTACATTCTGTCTACAACAACAGGCCTGAGGACATCCTGTCCTCTATGGATCTGCTTATCAGGATCAGAAATGAAGGACTCTGGGTAAACCTGTGTCCCATGCCAGGCCATTTCAGCCTCATTAAAATCTGTTCTGATGGTTGTAGGGATGGCTTTGTTCTAACAGACTATTCTAGTGGTTCTAATCAGAGTGTAGCTTCAGGAGCTCAGTGCTTGAAGCACTTGAGAAGCAGTTAACCTACTCATCCTTCCCTGAGAGAGAGCCCAGTGGAGGCTTCACAGCAGCTGAGAAGCTTCTCTTATCCAACCCCTCACCCTGCTTCTTCTCTTTAGCCTTTGTCTTCCCCTTCATGCCCTTTCTCCAGAGTCCTTCTCCTTTCTGCCCATTTTGCTCTATCCTGCCTCCTCCTGTTTCCTCCCTCTTCTTTCCCTACTGTGGATAGAAGAGGCGTACCAACATTTAAGCACATTCTAAAATAACTGGCTCATTCCTTCTGGTGCTGCTAGGCACCTCCTTCATCTTAAATTGCTTTGGGAACATGGGGGTGGGGGTGGAGCTCAGTTGATAGAGTGCTTGCCTAGCCTGCAGAAAGCCCTGAGTTCCGTCTTCAGAACCACAGAACACACAGAGTGTGGTAGTGCACACCTGTAATTCCAGCACTCCAGAAGTAACAAGAGGAGGATCAGAAGTTCAAGGTCACTCTTAGCCTTATAGCAAATTTGGGGCCAACTTGAGCTACATAAGGTCCTATCTTAAAAGTGGAAATAAATTTTAAAAAATAAAATCACACCTCGCTTCTGCAAACACTTTGGTTCTTGTCGATCAACCTGTGGCTGTGTACCCTCCAGCCCTTGGAGGTTAAGTAAGCTCAGATTACTTTAGAAAAGTGCTAGCTGATCTGTGGAGGCGCTACTGCTTTCATGGAGCTGTCCTGGGTGCTGAAATGTGTCTCCACCTCTGTTCTGCCAGTCATCAGGAGCGGTTGCTTTTCCTGCCCGGTCTTCTGAGCTGTCCTAAGTGGAGGCAATTCCATGACTTTCTGTTATTAGTTTGTGACCTCATTGTTATGCAGTGACAGATGTCTGTTTGCTCAGCTGGCCAGGATTTTTTGGAAGGTGTTTAGGCCAAGAGCAGTTGTCTAAGGAAATAACCTCCAGGTTGTGACAAGCAAGTTCCTGGATTGGTTGCACAGAGACGAACCAGACTGAACAATACCATGGTCTTACCTATACCCTCCACTTTCTAGAACCAAGATATTGGGATGGACAATGTCTTCCCTATTCTGGGTTCTAAAACCCACTTGTTAATGTGATCTGCAAGATGGCAGTCAACTCTCACAGTCTGGGGATCTATAATTGTGATGCCAGGGGATGATAAAGTGGAGACGAAGCCACAAAGAGTTAGGAGCCCTATTTCATATCCTGCCACCAAAAGTTGTGTCATCTGGTGCCATGTCTTGACCTCTATCCCCAGACCTTCTAGAGGCTGGAAAATCCAAAATCAGGCAGGCTTGTCTGGTGACATCTGTCCTCTGCTTACAAGAGGGTGTCTGAGGCTCCATCATTGGAGTAGGATTACCACCTTGTCTTATCATGAGAAATTCAGAAGAGAAAGAGAACCCAGTGCCTCATGAAGCCTCTTCCAGGAGGAAGATTCCTTACTATATAGCCCAAGTTGGCCTCAAACTTTTGCCAAACCTTCTATCCCAGTTAATTGAGAAAATTGTCATGCTGGTCATTAAGTACCAATACCTGAAGGTGAGACATTTAAACCATAATAGAGATGGTACAGGAGAAAGGGGATTGCTTGCTGTCCTGCTGACTTTCTGCTGCTGCCCAGGGCTTCTGAGACAGGCTCTGTCCCCTTGGAATGAGTGGTTCAGGTATAACAGACTAGAAAAGGAAGGAAGGGAAATGCCTTTCCTGAGACAAACAAGCAAACACCCTTTCCTATGCTTTTCTGACACCAGGAGATTTAAATACAAAATGTCCACACAAACACCCGTGTTTGAACATGCTGGCTAGTGGTGCTGTTTAGGGGGACTTGTAGAACTTTTAGGAGGTGAGACCCTAGCTGAAGGTAGTGGGTGACCAGGAAGCAGGCTTTGTAGGTTATGGCTCTGGCATCATTTCCAACCTGGGTTCTGTTTTGATTCTCTCTTATGTAATCAGTGCACTCCATATTCATTTATTCATTCATTTATTTTGAGATAGCATCTTTCAAAGCCCAAGTTGGACTAGAATTTATTATATAACTGAGGAAGATCTTAAGCTTCTGTGATTCTTACCCCCACCTCCAGAGTGCAGGAGAGACAGAGTGGCAGGAGAGACAGACAGACGTGTGCAGGAGAGACAGACAGACGTGTGCAGGAGAGACTGGCCTTTGCACCCAGTTTATGTGGTGGTGAGGATCAAGTCCAGAGCGCTGTGCATGCTAACCAAGCACATCACCCACTGAGCCACACCCCTATGCCACCATTGGTCACTCTGTAGGCAAATTACCAGTATACCTTCATAATGGCTGACCTCCCCGAAGCAGTGACTAGATGACAGGTGCCTCACAGAGTACTCCAGGCACAATCACATGCTTATCCTCCCTCAAGCCCAAGGAAGGAAGGACTGATATTAGTTTATGCTAATGGCTAAAATCTCTGAAGCTGGAATGCAACTAACTGCCCCAAGGTCAAGGGCTAAAACTCCATTGCCATATTCTCTCCATGTCCACGGCCCCTCCTCGTCCTGGCAGCTACTAGGCTGTCCTAACTTTTCCCCTTCAGTATATTTACATATGTATTTCATGCCTCTGTGTGTGTGTGCGTGTGCGTGTGTGTGTGTGGTGTGTGTGTGCGCGCGCGCTCCGCGCGCGCGCATGCCATAGCACTTGTCTGGAGGTCAGAGGGCAACTTGTGAGAGTTGATTCTTTCCTTCCACTATTTGGGTCCCAGGAACCAAATTCAGACCATCAGGCTTGGTGGCAAGTGCTTTACCAGCTGAGCCATCCATCCTTCCCTGGCCCCATTCCTTTCACAAAGACTAGATGACAGCGAGAGGCAGCTCTTCCTTCCTCTTGGCACTGGCTTCAGGTCACTCAGGCAGCCTAGGGCACCAGGATAGCACCAAGAGTACTTGGGGCAGGAGGGCAGCTGTGGCCAGGCTGACCACGGAGTCCTGGAGCTATGCCTGAGCGTCAACAGTCATGCTGAGTGCACCCGCCCCTCCAGTGAAGCAGCCGACCAGGGGCTTCCAGGACTCAGACTGGAGAGCTCTGGGCAGATTTATCCTCCAGAGGTCAGACAACAGCTGTATTTCACCACGGAGCTGGCATAGGCCCTCAGAGCCCAGAATTATGTTTCTATCAAATATCCATTTGTCTGGTTTATGGGCTCCTGGTGACCTGAACCACTGGATCTTGCCAGACACAAGCTCCCATGTAACTGTGTGGTTTTTTACTCCCTGTTGATAGCCCACTGCATGTAGGGAAAAGATGGGATCCCCTGTGTCCTCATTGAGATGGGTTCCCTCACAAGGTCACTCCAGTATGCCAAGATTAGAAGCAACAGGAACAAAAGAAACTTTCAATGACTTCCCCATAGCTGAGCAGACACCACAGATGTCACTGGGTGCTCCACCCAGGGGTGCTGATTGCCATGCTGCAGCCTTCCCTGAAGGACTGTCCTTGACTAACTGCAGATGCTGCATCCAGAGGTCGTAGGAGGTCACCCCAGACTCAAGGCCCTGTGACTAACAAGGATGTTCTCACAATTCCTGCCTCAAAGCTACGTGGAGCAGGCCAAGGCTCAGCTGCTGCTGCTAAGCCCACGCCATTCGCTGCCCGCTGCCCCCCATGTCCTTCACCCCTTCCCTGAGCACTCTCTCCCAATCCCAACATGTACAGAAACAACCATCTCAATTCCGCTTTTTGGGGACCCAACCCAGATCATGCCTAGAATCCCTGGGTTTTTTTTTTCATTCCTGTGGGCCACAGTTTCCTGAAATGCTTCTGGCATGTGGCAGGAATGTTAGGGGACAGTTACCTCTTAGACCCTGGGGAGACTTCCTCAGGAATGTCAGGGGAGACCAGACAGCAGCTTTTACCTTTGCCGTCGCCATCATTACCTGGTGTCCCCGACAAGACTGCAACGCCTGTGGGTTGGAAAAGGCATAGGGATAAAACCACTCTAGAGACAGCTTCAGGGAACGGCATTTGCTTTATTGTAACACGAGCAACTACTTACCTAGTGGAAGCCTATTGTCTGTGATTGGTCAGCACATTACCTTCCATGGACCCTGAGTGCCAGGGTCTCTATGCAAACAAACATTAAAGGAGCCATGGAGAGCGGAGGCCAGTTACCAGCTACTCATGCTACTTCAGAATCCAGTGCTCTGACTTCTGGAAATACTCAGGGGCATGGTGTGCCTGCTTCTTACTCAGAAGTGCAGCATGCCACGAGGGGTGACCACAGGTTGTGCCTGCATTTTTTCCCTACATACTTTTTTGTCCATATGAGCAGGAAGTGACTTGTCCACAACCAGAGATGGTCGGGAAGCTCAGTAATGAGGCACAGGTCTGATTCCTAATCCCAGATTCTGTTAGGGACATTCAGTCTGTCCCCACAGGGGACTGAACTTGGGTAGCCCAAGGGGTGACAAGATGTAGGAGTGCCTTGCCTTTGGCAACCTTCCAGGACCTTCTGCCAGAGCTCACAGACCCTCCTCCAGGTATACAACTCAGACTCCTGCTGTTTGGGGCCACTCTAGTCCCTTTGGGGTTTCTTCTCCCTCCAACTCCCGCCTCTCGCTCTCCTCCCTGTGACACAGTTTCTGAAGTCCAAGCCACAAATCACCACTGAAGTCTGCACAGTGGCACATTCCTCAGCAAAGACCTTTCAAGGACACAGGTGGGAAAGAGTCCCCTCCAAGCTTGGCTTCACCCTATTGGATACTGTGCTCTGATTACTGTCACCTCACTTTCTTAACCTCCAAATCACTCATGGATCAGTACGCTTTGGCCTACCATGGGAGGATGAAGGGACTTCCCATCTGCCCTTCTGCCCCCAGGGCACCTGGGAGCTTGGGCTTTTGTGCTTGAGGTCAGCAAGGCCACCTGGGAAATCAGCACAGAGAATGCTGATCTTCAAGTGTGTGTGTGTGTGTGTGTGTGTGTTGTGTGTGTGTGTGTCAGAGTGTATGTGTGTTGTGAGAAAGAGAGTCTGTGTGTAAGAGAGTGTATGTGTGTGAGAGAGGGGTGTACGTGTGTGATGACAGAATTATGTGTGTGTGAAAGAGACAAAGAGTATGTGTGAGGGAAGAGAGTCTCTGTGTGTAAGAGAGTGTGTATGAGAGACTGTGTGTGTCTGTATGTGACAGAGTGTATGTCTGTGTGTGAGAGTGTATGTATGTGTGTATGACAATGTTTGTGTGTGAGAGACAGAGAGAGAGTGGGTGTGTATGAGAAAGTCTGTGTGTAAGAAAGAGTGTGTGTACGTGTGAGAGAGTGTGTATGTGACAGAATTATGTGTGTGTGAGACAGAGTATATGTGTGAGAAAGAGTCTGTGTGAGTAAGAGTGTATATGAGAGTGAGTCTGTGTGTGTGTGTGTGACTGAGTGTATGTGTATGTGTGAGAGAGAAGGTGTGTATAACAGAATTATGTGTGAGAGAGAGTATGTGAGAGAGGAGAGAGAAAGAGGGAGAGAGGAAGGGAGAAGGAGAAAGTGAAAGAGAGAGAGAGAGAGAGAGAGAGAGAGAGAGAGAGAGAGAGAGAGAGAATCCCATGTGTACCCACATGGGTTTAGGTATGTGTTTAGGCCAGAGGTTGACAGCAGGTGTCTTCCTCTCTTGCTCCCTTATTTTTTGACAGTCTCGCACTGAACCTGGTTCTCACCAGACTGGCTCTCCACTCATCCCAGCACTTGGATTCAGACTCATACCACCATACATATCTTTTGCATGAGTTCTGGGGATTCAACTCAGATCCTGCTTGTGTAAAAGGCACTTTACCTGCTGAGCCAGTTCCCCAGTCCCACAGTGGCTTCTGACTCTCCTCGGGCACACACAGGGCGCCATCTGAGCTCCGAGTCAGCACACAACCACCTGTCTCTTTACCTAGTGTGTTTCTTTACAATGACTTTTAAAAACAAAAACAAGAACAAAACATGGGAGTGCGGGCTCTCTGTGGAGACTGGTTTGGTTTCTGAGGGTTTGAAAGCAAAACAGCAGACCACTGAGCTACTTCAGCTCTAGCTTGGGGGTGGGAGGTGTTGTTTGTTTGTTCTGTTTTGTTTGGTTTTAGTTGGTTAGTTTGATTGGTTTGATGTTTGACACAGGGTCTCATTGTGTCCCCTGCTGTGGCCTTCAAGAACTCCTTCCACCTCAACCTCCTCAGTAGCCAGGACTAAGGATGTAAAGTCTGATACCTGTGGGGTGAGGGTGGGGCTGGGGGTGGGAGGAGGATGAACCCAGAGACTCTTGCATTCAGGCAAGCCCTCTGTCCTCAGCTATGCCTTCAGCCCTGGATCTATCGATTTAGAAAGGAGACTTTCTGTTCCCCAAGTTAGAGAAGCAGAATGGTGGCCCACAGAAACCACCAAGGAGAGCTGTTCAGATGCTCTCCTCCCTCTATTAAAGCCAGAGCCAGGGTTGAATGGAGTGACATTAAAGACACCAGGACCTCCTGTGGAGCCTTTCTCCTGCCTGATCCAGAGCTGGAACCTTTTTCTAAAGGAAGAATCTTCTGCAGGATTCTGGCATCTAGAGACCCATGCTTTGGAAAACACTGAGCCCAGCACCAAAGCAGCCACAGGCCAGCATCTGACTCATTTCAGCTTCAGCTCACTGACTTCGTTGCTTCTCCCCCATGAAGGGCAGCCATAGGCCACATTATGCCCCCAGTCCTGCGGGCACTCAGAAATCCATGTAGGGAGAGGCAGCAGCAAGAGAAGAGAGGGGAGGGGCTTTGGGGCATCTGTGGGTGTCTGACTTGTATTTTCCTTTTTTAGCAAGTGAAATTGGCTTTCTTCTGCTTGAATGACAAGATCAGACCCTCAGCTCCTATTGTGGAAAGGACCAGGCTTTATTGTAAAAACAATCATGCTAGGTTTAAAGAAGGGATTAAAATCAAGGTATAAGCAATCCTTGATAAGCAATCGTTCTCTGCCCATGGGAAAAGAATCTATTCCTGCCTGCTGGACTTCCCTGGCTCAGTCAGGCCATGAGGCCTCAGCACCTCAGGACCTGCAGTTCCCTGAGGCCAGCAACATGGAATACACTGTGTTGACAAACAGAGAAAGAGGACACACATCTGACAGAAGATCCTTATTGGTGTGAGTGTGGTTTGTGTGTGTGTTTGTGTGTGATGTGTCTTCTTTGGCATGTGTGGTGTAATGGGATCCCTCTCTGATCCTACAACTTCTTGACTTGACTCCTTGACCAGCAAACCTGAGGGAACCTCCCAGCACCCCTCCCTGCCCTGGGAATACAGACGTGTTCTGTGGAGCTCTACTTTACTGGGGTTGTTACTGGAATGGAGTTTTATTTACATATCAGTTTATCAATGATTGTAAAATGAATTTATAACTTACTCTTTGACAATTTCCTATGCATACACTCCTGCCCTGACTGGAAATGAAAATGATTTCTAAAGGAAGCACCTTCTTCTGATGAATTCTAGAACCTTCCATCACCTTACAACCTGTGCTTTTGCAAACGCTGACCCTGAGGAAGCAGCCATGAGACTGGTTCAATATTCACTTCCACCTTCTATCCATCTTAATGATAGCCATCCCCCAGTCCTCCCTCCCTCTTCCCCTGAGCCATGCCTCCACCACATTCCCTTCCCACCTTCATGTGCTCTTTCTTTTCTTTTCAGTAACTCACTGAGTCTGAGAAGCACTCCCTGCACGCCCATAGCTATGGGGCCACACACCAGGGAATGGACAGTTTACTTGGAACCACACCACAGAAAAGAACTGACTCTCCCCAAGAAGCCACTGACTGTGATCCCTCACAGCTCCTCAGCTAGGGATGGGGCCTCCAGAACTGGTCCTTCATCTATGCTGGAATTTTGGCTGGCTTTATCTTGTGCAAGTCTTGTACACGTAACTCTAGCTGCTGTACTTTCATGTGTGCAACAGTCTTGTTGCAGCCAGAAGACAGTGGCTCACAGCACTTCTTCAACTCCTCTGGTTCTTACTTTCTCTCTCTTGCATCATACTCCCGCAGCCGGGAGCAGAGGTGTTGATATGGACATGTCATTTAGGGCTGCACACTCAATAGTCACTCACTTTCAGCTCTTTGGACACTTAGGAGTCTCAGCATTAACTGCTGCTCACTGCAGAGGGACATTTCTCTGACTCAAGTTGTAATGATGGACTGGATCAAGAAAACAAGTAAAGAAGGTGCTGAAGGCCAACCCACAGAGTAAAGCTGGGTCAATACTCACTTGCACCTCCTATCCATCTTAATGATATCCATCCCCCAGTCCTCCCTCCCTCTTCCCCTGAGCCCCACCCCCACCACATGCCCTTCCCACCTTCATGTGCTCTTTCTTTTCCCTGCCTGCTACACTAGACAGATGCACCACAAGCAAACACACTGGGGCAGGAAGGACAGCCCCACCTAAGTGAAAGATGACCATGCCACCATCACCACAGACCTCCTCATAGAGGCTAAAATTACTGGTGGTCATTAGGCAGGGGCAGGGAAAGGCCTCTGTGTCCCCTTGAGTTCTGAGCAATTAGAAAAGGGAAAATCCTAAATTTATAGTGAGTCTCTGAACAGAGCCAAGAGAGGAAAAGTAACATGGCTGGCCTCAGATGCCTCTCTATCCTCATATCCCTCTGAGATTAGCCACATCCTACATTCTGTCTGTCCCAACATGGCATAACTCTAGTGGGGTCATGAGAACACTCACCAAACCAAAGCAGAATAGTCTGTGAAAAGCCTATTCAGGAACATTCAAGAGTGTCAGGGACTGATGGCTCAGAGGATGTCTTGGTGGCTAAAGCGATTGCCATGCGAGTGTGAGGACCTGAGTTCAGATCCCCAGCATCCACATAAGGCAGAATGTGGGCACACACGTCTGCCATCCCAGTGCTTCTGGGATGAGGTGGGAGGCAAAGACAGGAGATTCCCTGAAGCTGAAGGTCTTCTAGCTTGGCATAGTCAGGAATGCAACCAGTATCCCAGAGCCCAGCCCAGGAGACCTAATCAAGCAAGGCAGAAGGTGGGACTGACACCTGACGTTGTGGTATCTCCTGACTCCTAACTGCCAGAATACCTTTCCCTTCAGAGCTGTAACACTTGTACTGGGGAAGCCTGTCCCAACACATATGTCATCGCATACAGAAGTGCATGCGCGCACACAAATATAGATGTACTTTTCTCTACGTGTCAGATATGATCACAAAAGACAAGAAGGACTGAGGCTCTGTATGATTGGAAGGGACCAGAGAGGACCCATGCCTGATACAGTGTAGTGTCCTGGGATGGGTCCCAGAACAGGAAAAGAACATGAGCTAGAAAACTAAGCATGCCTCAGAGAGCTTTGATGCTTGGTCAATCCCCTCCTAACACACTCAACTCCTAATGCTGGCACGTAGTTTGCTGTTGTTGTTGGGTTTGTTTGTTTGTTTGTTTTTTAGGGTTTTTTTTTCCTGCTTACTGAGAGTCAGACTCCAGAGGAAACTAGTGGGTGAGGTGGAGGGCTCATGTGAGAAACTTGTTGGATTCATTTCACCAAGTTCATTAGATATAAAATTAATTCGAGGACAGTTCAATGCTGGGATAGGCTAAATAATGACGCCTAAAGATATCAGTCCCTAGTTCTTGGAACTTAAGGATGTTGCCCTGTTCTGTGGTACATAGGAAGAGCTTACATCCCTGATTAATGGGAGTCTTGAGATGTGGACATTATCGTCCATCATCTAGGTGGTGGTAAATACCATCACATGGACCCAATAAGTAAAGCCCAGGGAGAAATGCCCCAGAGGAGCAGAAGGCAATGTGACCACCAAGGGGTAGACCAAAGCACACAACTGTTGGCCAAGAACCATCTACAGCCTCCAGACGAGAGCAGGAGAGCGACATCCTCCCAGTCCCCATGTAAGCAAGGCCTGAGTGACCAGGCCCTGCTCCTGAGGACCTCCAAACACCAGGCTCTACCCACTCCACCCTTCAGAGTAAAAAGCCCCAGCTCAGAACTCAAAACCAATCTCCCCACTGGAAATGCTCCATACACACACACACACACACACACACACACACACACACACACACACAAGAAACCATATATAATCCCTCTCTTCTGCTCAGTTCTCTGATGCTTCTCTTCTCAGCAGAGACGGCTACCCTCCTGGGTTTTTTTCTTCCTAATAAATCTCTTGTGTGAGGTTTGCTGTACGGTGTGACGTTGTGGTATCTCCTGACTCCTAACTGCCAGAATACCTTTCCCTTCAGAGCTGTAACACTTGTACTGGGGAAGCCTTTTTCCTCAGAGATGTAACACTTCCATTCAAGACCCTTGGTTTTCTGCTCATCCATAGACATATTGGGGTCTCTGGCCTCTGAAACTAAAAATAGAAATCTTTGGATTTCTTTCAATTTGTCTTTTTTTTTTTTTTTTAAGATTTAGTTTGTTTTTAAGTGTGTGGGTGTGCGTGTGCACGGCACACGCCTGCACACACGCACATACACTCACATGTTCCACAGAGGCCAGAAGATGGCATCTGGTCTTCTGGAGCTGGACTTGTAAGAGGATGAATGTGAGTACTAGGAGCCGAACTCAAGTCCTCCCCAAGAGCACAACCACTCCTAACCACTGAGCCATCCCTCCAGCCCCAAATCTTCTAACACCCCAAAGTGTGGCTTTAGACACAAGTGTGTGGAGACATGTTAAGATGGCAACAGACAATTAATATAAATGGTTACAGGAAATTAAGGCGGCTGGTGGGGGCCTGGCCAGGATAGTCTCCAATTCTAGCTGGGTCATTCTAGATAATTCTGTTCTGTTCTGCATTAGTCCCAGGGAGAATCCTTCAAGGTACCTGACCAGAGGCCTGCCTGTGGGGGCTGAGTCCCTTTTTCTCAGCAGCCTGCCTCAATAACTAATCACTCACATGATCTTCTTCTAATACCCCTTGATTCTGTCCAGCCTGAGGTCAAAGGAAAGAGCATCCAGCTTCCACCCACTCTCCCAAAGTAGTAAGAGCTCAGCTGCTCGCCAGCTGAGGCCACCGAGAGGCCAGTCCCAAAATAACAACAATCAAAACCACAGCTGTTTGAGGGCCTGTTCCATGGCAGCTTCACTGCCAAGGAATTTTATGTCACGTTCTCATGGTCACCTCCCATGTGGCCCAGAAAGGTTATTAGTTTTTCTCAGGATCACCCAACAGCCACAACATTTCCAGCTCAGGCACTGGTGATTCAGAAAGCTCTGGTTGGTCAACAACAATGTCCTCCTGAAGTGACCCCAACCTCAACATACCCCCTCCTTGGCACCCTCAGCTCTTTGGGTCCCCTGGCTGCAGAGCCTCCAGACTTCTGGTGCCTTAGAGAACAAGGGCAGGATGGACCCAACCCAGACAGGTTAGAGAACAGCCCACCTCTCCCGGGTACCTCTCAGCTCCATCCATCTCTGGGTTTTAGAGACGGATGGAAGCTCCCGGTCATGCTGCGGCAGCACGTGGGGAAGGGGACAGGGCAGACTCCAGATGCAGGGATAAAGGGAATTGGGAAGAAACTGGAGATGGAGACAGATAACATCGCTGCTAAGCACTGGGAAGGAACTTTTTCAAGTTCAAAGTGGTCCTGGCTGGCTCACAGCCCTGCTGCCCGTCCACACGTGTCCTATGTTCTTTTCAACTGTTTCCAGATGCCACTCATTCCAGTGTGATTTCACTGCCCATCTCTGAGGGTCAAAGCACAGTGTCCTTCTCTTCATGGTATCTGCCAGAGGACATGTGTCCATACATACAGCTGCCTCCCACTGCCCTAAAGTTAAGGAGGGAGGCAGCATGTCAACCAACATCCGAGAACCCAGCCCAGGCTGGGCACAAGGGAAGGAAGCACTTGGCCAATATTTTGCTGAGTAAGCAAAAGGATGAGTGGTTGGAAGAAAGACTGGGTGAATGGCCCCTTTTGGGGGTAGAGGCAGCCATCTGCAGGGAGGCTCTCTATCTGCCTACCCCAACCACTTTAGAACCCCTTAAGAAGATGCCTGGCTCAGGTTGCTGCCCTCCTGCCTGCCTTCCTCTTTGCGTCTCTGTGATGGAGTCTGAGAGTCACATTGGATTCAGATCTGCTCTGGCTGTTGCTGTAGTGTGAAGCATGTCTATCAAAGGGCCCAGAATCTAAGGGAGGCTCACTAATAAGACCTGAGTGGCGAGCTTTGCATCCTATTAATGGAGAGAGAGTGTGTGTCTGCCTGGCTCAGCTGGAAAATTGCAAGCACAATGGGAAAATCACTCATGAGTATTAGTGACATTGGAGACAATGGCAGGAGAAAGTTTGATGGGTTTGGAGTGGGTAGGGGTGGGGGTGGGGCCGGAACACACACTTCCCTTTTCTCTCGCCCTTACCTGTTACTCCAGAGCAGTCTGGGAGTGGCATGCCAGCCTGTCACAGTTGGATGGAGATCAGTATGAAGACTTAGAAGAGCCACAGGGCTCTTCTCTTGGCCTAGACCCACCCCATACCCAGTGGTAGTAGCCTGAGAAGATTATGCCACTTGTTCGTGAAGGAACTGGCCCCTTTTCACTTCCTGATTGTCTCAGGTGAGACAAGTGTATCCCGAGGCTAAGACCTGCCTATGGTTATGTCTACCTGGAAAGCCCATGGGTGCTGGAGCTTCCAAGAAGGCTACCATGGACAGCCTCCAAATGTCCAAGACCAGAGGACCCTCAGTGACCACTCCTAGCTGTGACCAATAGCTAAGACCACATTCTGGGGAGCCCTGAAGGTCCAGAGAGGTTTCCCCATGCCCTCTGTGTAGGATTCTGGGCAGTCAGGTGCAGGTTCCATGTGGGAATGTAGGTTTCCAGAGCCCTAGTTCAAGAATGAGATAGAACAGTCAAGGGAGGCTCAACCCATCCCTCTGCCTCATGCCACAAGAAGAGGGCAGGGAGTGGCCCATCCTTATTATTCAGGTCCTGTGGTAAGGACCACTGCTGACTTAGACAGTGTGGTTTGTAACCTAATAATAATGAAGAAAAGGTAGAGACCCCATGAGGAAGATGGGTGCTGACCAGTAGCTCACAGTCTACAGAAGAACAAGCAAGCAGGTGCTGCAGTCTCAGGGCCCCCATTTTTGGATCAGGACTAACAACACAGCCTGTTTCTGTCAGTTGGCAGATGAGTAGCTAATTTCTCAGGTCCCCGTTCCTCCAGTAACTGATTAATTAACTGATTGATGGAAGCAGAATGTCCCATAATCCAGGTTGGCTTTGAGTTTGCTGTGTAGCCAAGAATGCCCTTGAACTTCTGGTCCTCCTGTGTCTTCCTCCGCAGTCTTGTGGTTATAGGCTCATGCCACCAGGCCCATCTCTGGTTCCTCACTTGAAACATAGGTAGAACACAGTGCTAGTAATTGAAAGCCCGTTAAGAGTCCTCAGCATGAGACCATCCTGGCACACAGAAAGCATTCCGCGAGAGCCCTCCACTTCCCTGCTTTCTTCTTCACCTGTAGGGTAAAGCCTGTCCACACAGCCTGTAAGCTGGAGTAACCCATCAGAGTGATTGGTTCAAGGATGAGCATTTGCCCTGATCCGGCCAATCACAGCAAAGAGCTTCAGTCCCAGGACTTCTGTCTGGCTCATTTAGCAGGCTTGCTCCTTCTGCTGAAGTAGCCAATTATGAGGGACAAGGGAGGGTGTGCTGCTGGAAGCATTGTGTCCTATTCAACATTCAGTATTTCTATTCAACATCTTCACTCTCAGGGGGTTTTTTTTGTTTGTTTGTTTTTGTTTTTTCGAGACAGGGTTTCTCTGGATATCCAGGCTGTCCTGGAACTCACTCTGTAGACCAGGCTGGCCTCGAACTCAGAAATCCTCCTGCCTCTGCCTCCCAAGTGCTGGGATTAAAGGCATGAGCCACCACTGCCCGGCTCACTCTCAGTTTTTATAACTTTATATTGTCACCATTTAGGAAAAGAGTCACACAAGCCCTGAATCCAGCTGTGCTTGAACCAAACTCAGCTACACTCTTAATTTTCCCATGCCATGAGCCAAAAATATTTTCTTTAAATACAGTGAGTCTTGACTAACCCGTCATGCTTCCTAAAGTCACAAGTTAGGGCCACAGCCCAACTTGAACCTGAAACTAAGCAAACCTCACTCTCCTCCCCATTTCATTCCCTGGCTCAGCTCTAGGGTCTGATTGCCTTAAATAGCTGAAGGCTGGAGAAGCCACAGGCTTTGCTCCTGCCCATATAGCCTCTAATCCCAGCCTGTCCTGGCGCCTCAGCCTTCGCTGGAGTGAAAAGGCACCCTACGGTCCTTCCCTGGCCCTGGAGAGGGCAGGCTCAGTGCTCCTGTCTACACACTTGTCCCTCTGGCATCCCAACTGTAAGAAGGACCAAGGCCTCCCACCAGGTCACATGGAGGAAACGTGCAAAGAAGGTGTGGCTTGGACCAGGAACTCACACTCGTGGTCCTTGCTCAAATGCATTTTGGATTTGCCTCCTCTGTATTTAAATGTTTGTTTTATTAAAAGGTTTTTAGAGCTGGGAAGAGATAGCTCTAACATGCTATAATATGCTTGCCTTGACCTGAGTACAAACCCCAGAACTTACGTGAAAAAGTTCCAGGCACTGTGAGGCTTGCTGAGTGACAGGCTAGGGAGAGACCCTGACTTGGGGAAAGAAAAAAAAAAGGTGATAGCTCTTAAGGTACAACACCCAAGGTTGTCCTCTAGCATGAGCACACCGTGTGCAAACACACACACACAGAGAGAGAGAGGAGAGAGAGAAGAGAGAGAGAGAGAGAGAGAGAGAGAGAAATGCAGCAAAGGTTTCTAGGTGTGAAATCATCTTCCAGCTTGGCAAAGGCCTTCCACTCTGTTTTTACTGCATCAGTGCTGCTGCTGCTTCTGCTCAGGGGCACGTGGGTCTGAAACCCCTGCCTGCAGCTGCCTCTCCACGGGGCCTTTCAGAGGCTCTGACAGTGAGTGAACTCAACAATCTCCTTGTCTGGGCGACTGGGAAATGCTGCAGTGATTAGCATCATTACAATAGGGGCATGAGTTGCCCTGTGCCCTTCCAAGCTCTAGCTCACATGCCCAAATCCAGGCTGTGCTCCCCAGGCTGTGCTCCCCAGCCCCTCATACCCAAGCAGGTCTTGCTGTGAACTCCTGGCGTACCTCTTAGGTTAGGACCTTCCTAGGCTACCTGCCCTGCCCTAGACCAGGGAGGCAGCAACCAGGCAGAGACTCCCCAGCAGGGTCTCTGTTGGTCTGCATTGTATTTGTGGAATAATTACTAATGGCACAGATCATTTTTATTATCTGAGCTGCCTGCATTAAAGTGATAGATTTTTTTTATTATCAAAAACATCCAAGGGAGCTGCCATAGTGTCAGGAGAAGGATAATTTTTCGTTTAGCTTAAGAGCAGATGGTTACCAAAATGTTCAGTGGAAATGCACCATAGCTGGTCTTGAGCACAGGGGGAACGTGGAGGACACCTTCCAACATGCTTCAAGGACCCTACACCCCAATCTCTCCGGCTTTTCCAGCTCCTACTTTGTGGTTGAGTGCAGACACTCCAGAGCAGAGGGGGCTATTTGTTTCCAAACTACATAGAATCTAGGTCCCAAGGGCAGGGAGCGATGCAACAGACTTGAGAACATACCTGAACCCACTCCAGAATTTGGGGTGCTGGTATTAGAGGCCAGGGGTTAGCTGTCAAAAATAGAGTGAGGGAGTCAAAAATTGTTCCTGTATAAATGAGTGGCCTTCAGCCTTCCATGAGACCAGCAAGCCTTGGACAAGCTCCCAGAATGGGTTAAGTGGGATGGGGGAATATGGATTTTGTTTTTGTTTTGTATTTTAAGCTTTAGCAACCAAAATGACAGGGAAATTGAAAAACGGTGTCTTGATTTCTTTTCTTGTTGCTGTGAGAAAATACTCTGACAGAGAAAAGGGAAGGAAGAAAGGGTCTGTTAGCTCCCAGCTCAAAGTACACCACAGGGAAGCAGAAGCACCGGAAAGAGATGAGAGAAGAGAGAGAGAGAGAGAGAGAGAGAGAGAAGAAACAAACACCTGGCTCAGCTAGCTGTCTCCACCCTTGACAATAAATAACTAATCATATTGAGACTGAAAGTAGGAGGTGAGACAGCAATCCCAGAAGCTCCTGATGGGCCAGCAGCATTCCTGTACCAAGGGACCTGGTCTGGGACATGAAGATGATGTATTCTCTCCCAGTCTTTCGAGGCCCCTCCCACCATGAAGTCAACTGGAGATAAGGAAAGCTGGAGGGCCAGGTGAGTCCTCCTATTAGATAAGGGTCCTTGAGCAACCTGAGTGCCCTCTCTGAGTGTTCACAGAGAAGCACATCTAGACTAGAGACGACAGAGAAATCCAGTCACCTGTCCACCCTGGTAAACTGTCAGAGGCAGCCTGGATAGGCTACCAGAGAAAATGTCAGGACTACTAAGCCACTAATCAATGGCACTGCCTCACTGGGCCAGGGGTCCAACCTGGAGGTGGGGTTCTGTTGAGGTTCTGAGTTCTTTAGGGATCAACAGTACTAGGCCTGAGGATTCCCATGGTTGCCCTGGTGCCCTGGGCCTCCTAAGAAACCCCCCTTTTCCTTAGATTTTTCTCAAATTCCGCTAGACGGGACCTAGAGTTCAGAGCTGCCACAGGGAGTCTCAAGGTTAACTATCTCCTGTATGGAGTGGCCTTATCCTCAGAGAGCTCCCCAAAGCCACCCTAGCCATGGGGATAAGGTGTCGGAGACAGCCTGCAAGGGCATGTGTTGCTCACGGTTGACCCCACTCAACACAAGACAATGTGTGCTCCTGAGAAAAATCATATTCACATTGAATTCTTATAAGTGGAATCCCATCTCAGCCGTGATTTACAACACAATTTCCCGTACACTTTGTCTTCATTTTGGAGTGATGTTTCTAACGGTTTTGCTGTAGAACTCACCTTCCTTTCAGAATTACCGAGAATGTTCTGGTCATAAAGCTGTGGAATCTACCCCTTCCTGCCACTTCATCTGGAGGAAGTGAAGGTACAGAGAGCACCAGTAAGGACTGATGTTTGCTGTCTGCCTCCAGAACTCAGGTTCCGTTGTCACAGAGAAAGAAATGAGGTGCAAGGCAGATCAAGGAGTTGACATAAGGTCTGTCAACCCAGCAGGTAAGAGGCTGCTCCAAGCCTCCAAGGGCTTCTGTGACCCCGCCCTTCCCCATCTCTCTGACCTCATCGCCCACTCTCTTCCTCATTCATTTCTCCTTGCCTTACTAGCTCCCACCTACACTCCTCAGAGTCTTTGCACCTGCTGCTCCCCCTGCCTGGAAAGCTATTCCTTCTTACATGTTCCTGTATGCTGTCAGTGTCTGCTACGTTGCTTTCTTTCCCCCAAAACTCTCAGCAGTCTGTGGGATTATTTATTGACTGTCACAGTCTGTTTTCTCTTGCTATAGTAAAACACTTGAGGCTAGGTACATTTACAATGACTAAATGTTTGCTTAGCTGAAAGTTGTGAGGCTGGGCAGTCCAATAGCCTGGTGCCAGCATCTGGTGAGGTCAAGCTGCCTCCTAACAAGGCCGAGGGAATGGAATAAAGAGAAGCATGCTGTAGAAAGCCCACCCTTATGACAAAGCTGCTCTTATGATCACCGTCACCAGGAATCCATGAATATATTTACCTATGATGAGGACAGAGTCCTCGGAACCCCAGTGCCTGTCAAAGACTCTACCTCTCAAAACTGCTACTCTGGGGACCACGTTCCCTACACACATGATGTAGGGAACTAACCAGGCCTGACCCTGAAGGGTGGAGTGGTCACTGATGCCCCTTGGCTTCTAAAGGAAGTTTTGTTGCTTGTTGTTATTGTTGTAGTTTTTGTTGTTGTTGTTGTTGTTGTTTGCATATGTTCCCACCACCTTCTAGCTGGCACAGTATCTAGCAAGAAGTCTAAGAGAACATCCCCTGGGCTGTGAGACTGCTGCTCTGCCTACTCTGAAGATGGCATCTTTATCACACCAGGTTTAGGATATGTGTGTAGTTGCCAGCTGCACTGCTCTGTGTGTGTGTGTGTGTGTGTGTGTGTGTGTGTGTGTGTGGTTATGATTATGGTGTGTGTGTGTGAGTGTCTGTGTATGCCTATGTGTGTGCATGAGCATGTGTGTAAGTACATGAGAGTGTGTGCACACACCCACATGCATATCTATTTGTGTGTACGCATGTGCGTATGTGTGCATTTGTGTGTGTACATGTGGGGGAGGGGTGGGGAAGTGTCAGTGTGGGATTTGTTATAGCATTTTAATGTGTACCAAAGCTTGGAGAACTCTTTCAAATCATGAGTCTGGCCTCCCTGTCACTTCACCCTTTCTGCTGCTTCCTACACATAAGACCTGAGTCCCACTGGCTACACAAAGGGCTGGGTCCCAACAACACTGTCACGGTGACTCCAGTGTCCTCCATACACCAGCAGCATCTGCCATACCGCCATCCACCTGTGTCGGAGAACAAACATCAAGGCTTAGGAGATATCCAGACATGGGTTTCCATGGGAGACTTACAGGGCTACTTTCATAAAGCGGCCCTTTCTGTCCTTATAAATACAACACGTCATTTACATGATGCTTATCATGTACTGGAGCCTTGCTGAGCAAAAAAAAGCAAGATAACATCTTTTCGTGTTTATTCATTTTTATCTTTATTTTTATTTCATGTATGTGGATGCTTTGCCTATGTGTATATCTGTGCATCACATGCATGCCTTGTACCCATGGAGGCCAGAAGATGGCATTGGATCCCCTGGCACTGGAGTTACAGACGGTTGTGACCCACCATCTGAGTACTGGAATTGAACTCAGGACCTCTGGAAGAGCAGCCAGTGCTCTTAACTCCTGAGCCTCCTCTCCAGCCCCTGAATGCTATATTTTCATAACACGAAGGACAGGTATTATAAACTACTTACAGTAGATGAACTGGAGCTCAGAAAGGCCAGTCAACCTGTCTATGGTCACACAGCTGTTAGCCATGAAGCTTGTATTCGAACCAAAATCCTGACTCCACAACCCATGGCATTTGTTTCTTGACTCTTGGGAAGGGGACTGCGGAAAGGCTCTGAGCCTAGGTATACTTTCCACTTGGGCATCATGCCCAACCTAGGAGGATGATTATAAGTTGAACAAAAGAGAAACTGTGAAGTGGAAGGACGGGAATCCTTCTATAGCTGTTTTTGGGATTCTAGAAGAAATGTGCCTCCTTTATATGATGGAGAAGAGACAACACGGGCAAGGAAGTAAACAACATCACCTGTGTGCAGGACCATAGGAGGGCAGCACTGGCCCTGTGTTATCACAGGCATTCCAACCTGCCACAGACTCAGTTGTCGCAGAGAGATCACCCCATCACCACAGAGCCATTCTTAGCCTCTGAAAACGGCAAATGCTTCCCTCACTGGATGGCAAGAACAGTTCACTGGGCCCTCTTGAGAAAACTGGAAATGCCTAACCTGGAGGTTGGTGCAAGAAGCAAGGCCCTTCCTCCCTTGGGACTCAACAGACAGGTGTGCTCATGCCCTTCCCATGTCCCTCGGTGGAAGGTCGTCTAGCCATAGTGCCAAGACCACTGAGCCTCCCTTCCCACAAGGTCCCATGAGCCAGAGCTTAGGACTGGGGAGAAAGGAGGACAGTTTAAAACACCTCGAAATGGGCCTGTGGTCAAGATGCTAAGCACGGCTAGGGATAAACCCACTGTGGTACCATGGGGACAGGCCTGAGGCTAAAGAGAGGAGACAGGGCAGAGACAGCTCCAGGAAGGAAAACCTTCCCCAGGGCCCAAACACAGGTCCAACTCAGTCCTCCATTCCACCCATAGAAGACACAAGAGTGATGGATGGCCCCTCAGCAGGACAGAAGCAGAAGCAGTGGTCCCTCTTTCAAGGTCTCCCTCTGGAGAGTAATTAATTATATATCCATATATATATATGCAAATTACATGTGCCCCAAGACTATACCAAATGGCTGATAATTGGTATGCCACATTTGACCATGCTCCTGTGCAATCCTGGCTGTCATCAGTGGGACTTTTGGTCTCTTTTCTGGGGGCATCTGTAATCAATACCCAGCTGTCCATGGAACAGACAGACAAAGTGTGCTGTGTCAGAGCCCAGAGGTGCTGTTTCTTTTACTTTTGGGGCTAGAGATCAAACTTGGGACCTTAAATGTGCTAGACAAGTGCCATTAAGCTGTGTTCCAAGCCCTCTTTATGTGTGTGTATATGTGTGTGTGTGTGGTATATGTACATATTTATATATGTGTGTGTCCACATGTATGTGTGCACAAGCGTGTGTGTGTGTGTATGCGAGTGTGTGTGCATGTGCACGTGCATGAGGGCACCCTCATGTGTGTGTGTGCATGTAGATCAATGTCAGGTTTCCTCCTCAGTCCTCTTCACAATATATATTTTTTACATTTATTTATTTGTAGGGGTGAGGTATAGACATGTACATACGACAATGTGCATGTGGAAATTAAAGAACTTGTGAGAATTACGTCTCTTTCTTCTACCATGTGGGTCAGGGGTCAAACTCAGGGCATCAGGCTTGGTGGCAAGTGCCTTTACCCTCTGAGCCATCTTGTGTAGGAGGAGCTAAGGTGGGAGGAGTTAGGAGAGGAAGAGGAAAAAGAAGAGGAGGAGTTAGGAGAGGAAGAGAATAAAAGAAGAGAAGGAGCAAGAGAGGGCAGAGATGTAGGAGCGATAGAGACGGATGTTCACGTGTCTATAGCAGTCAAAGGTAGTTGGTATACCTAGGTTGGGTATTGGGTTACACTTCTGATGGTATGGGTATCTTGTTACTGATCATTGCCAAATATATAAGCTTTGATTAATCTATAAGAATTAGAGTCTTATTCTCTTACTGGGCCCGCATGGATGGCAGAATGGTCTGGGAAATGCCCTACCTTGTGGAGATAGCGTGGAATATTGGCAGAGCCATCTCTCATGCTGGCATCTAGTGGGTGGCAGGGCTGGTGTTTCTGGTGGCCTGTTCTTGCTGCAGCATGCACGTGGCCTCTGGCCAAGAAACATGGTGGCTGGGCTAGGCAGAGCTGCTGCAGCTTAGATAGTCGGCCTGAGCCAGAGGCCGTTATTAAATGATTAATACAACAATCTTGCTAGTCACCCACCTAATTTTTTGAGACAAAGTCTCTCACAAAACCTAAAGCCCGTCATGTCATCTAGGCTAGCTGGCTAGATGAGCAATCAGGATCCATATGTCTCCACCACCCACCCCTGCCCTGAGGCTACAGAAGGGTGCCACTATATCTGACTTTTACATGAATGTAAGGGATTCGTACTCAGGTCCTTGTGCTTGTGTGGCAGGCATTTTGAAAATTGAGCTATCTCCCTAGCCTTCTCTTTATTTTTATTTTTACTTTTTTAACATATGAGACAACATCTCACTGAGTTGCCAGGCTGGCCTTGACCTTTTGATCCTCCTGCCTCCTAAGTAGCTGGGATTCGGGACTGCACCTCCAGCCAGGCCCAGGTTCAGAATAAGTATGGCCTCTGGTGCTCGCTAGTTCAGGAAGCCCTGCTGCCAAGGAAGCT
Organism: Mastomys natalensis; assembly: GCA_021653895.1. Classification (NCBI taxonomy): domain Eukaryota; kingdom Metazoa; phylum Chordata; class Mammalia; order Rodentia; family Muridae; genus Mastomys; species Mastomys natalensis. The sequence goes on along the minus strand of JAJTUV010000328.1, from coordinate 2,334,049 downwards.
TCATGCAATAAACTCTCAGAGCATCTAACTGCTGTGCCTCCTCACTTCCTCCACTGCTGAGGGTGTCACATCCAATAATGCCCCTGCCTCCCACCCCGGACCAGCCCATACAGGAGATTCCAGCTTTTCTCCCTTTCTTCTCCTTCCCCCTTCCCTCCCACCGTCCCCCTCCCTTTCTCCCTCCCTCCCTCCTTCTCTCCCTCCCTCCCTTCCTTCCTTTCCGTATCTTACTCCTCTACTCCCTTGTCCTACCCCCAGTCCTTCTTGCACAGCCTTATCAAATAGTGCCACACATTTGGGTGCAGCCCCCTGGAGGCAGAAGACAGCTGGTGAATGTCAGTTGTGACCTAGAAGTTTCTGACTGATCTGATCTTCATTAGTTTCCTGAGCTCTGACCTCCAGGCTGAGAAAGGAGGGGGTGAATAGAAAGCCATCAGCAGACAGACAACAGGGTGGTGGGGAGTGAGATAACCCAGGGAGCTGACCAAGAATGAGCTCTACAGCCATCAAAACTCCCTCCCTCCCTCCCTCCCTTCCCTCCCCTCCTCTCTCTCTCCCTCTTCCCCCCCCCCCGTGTGTGTGTGTGTGGTGTGTGTGTGTGGGGTGTGTGTGTATCACAGAGGAGGAGGAGGGCATACTAAGAAGAAATACAAGGGTAGGTAGGAGCCAGCACAGGAGTTTGGTGTTATTTTCCGAGCACCCAGGGAGCCATGGATTAAGCAGCAATGGCTTAATCCAATCCATAATTTTTAATTTATTTATTCACTTTACATCCTGATTGTGCACCTCACCCCTCTCTTCCCAGTCCCACCCTTAGAAATCCCTCCACCCATTACCTCCTCCTCTTCACCTCACAGAAGAGGAAGCCCCCCTTAGGTGCCACCCCACCCTGGGACATCCAGTTGCAGCAGGACTAAAAGCATCCTCTCTCACTGAGGTCCAACCAGGCAGTCCAGTTAGGGGAAGGGGATCCAACAGCAAGCAGCAGAGCAAGAGACAGGTTCCACTAAACTGTTAGGGGATCCACATGAAGACCAAGCCAAATATCTGCTACATATGTGTGGGGGTCTAGGTCCACCCCTACCCCAGCATGCTCTTTGGTTGGTGCCCAGGTCAGTTGACTCTGTAGGTCTCTTGAAGTGTCCTTGACCCTCTGGCTCACTCAATTCTATCCCCCACTCTTCCACAAGACTCCCCAAGCTCCGCCTGCTGTTTGGCTGCAGGACTCTGCTTCTGTCTCCATCTGCTGCTGAATAAAGCCTCTCAGGAGACAGTTATGCTAAGCTCCTGTCTGCAAGCATAGCTGAGTATTATCAATAGAGTCAGGGGTTGACTCTCTCCCAGGGATTGATCTCAAGTTGGACCGGTCATTGGTTAGCAGTTCCTCCATTCTCTGCTCCATCTTTATCCCTGTAATCTTGTAGGCAGGGCAAATTTTGGGTTGAAGGTTTTGTGGGTGGGTTGATGTCTCCCTCTCTCCACTGGAAATCCTGCCTGGTTACAGGAGGCAGCCACTTCAGTTTTTATATTTCATGCTGGTAGGAGTCTCAGCTAGGCAGAATCTGGAAACAACCTAGATGTCCCTCAGCTGAAGAGTGGATAAAGAAAATGTGGTACAATGGAATTCATCTATTAAAAAAACAAAGACATCTTGAAATTTGCAGGCAAGTTGATAGAATGTGAAAATATCATCCTGAGTGAGGTAACCCAAACCCAGAAAGACACTGGTATGTACTCACTTATAAGTGGACATTAGCCATCAGTACAGGACAACCATGTTACAATTCACAGACCCAAAGAAGCTAAATAACAAGGAGGGTCCAAGGGAGGATGTATGAATCTCACTCAGAAAAGGAAATAAAATAGTCATCGGAGGTGGAGGAAGGGAGGGATGTGGGTGGGAGAGGGGATGAGGAGGGGAACTGGGATGGGGATCAGGTGAGGGGAGGGAGGGTGTGAGAGAGAGGGCTGGGAGTGAGAGTGGTAATAGATAGGAGCAGTCTCTTGAAGTAGCTGGAGACCTGGGACAGGGGAGGTTCTGGAAAGTCTATGAGGGAGACCCTAGCCAATCTATAATTTATTAAACTCATTCCGGCTCAAGTTCCTTCTCAGACATGTCTTGGGAAGAAAAGGGTCAGGAAGGACATTGAGTCGGAACTGCTGGGAGACACAGCAAATGTGGAATTAGGAGAGGTACAGCCTAATAAAGAACTTCCCCAGCTTCTAACAAAGGACTCTGAATCTCAAAGGCCAGGCAGCTGAAGGACCTAGAGTTGGGAGGACAGAGGTCTTGGTCTCAGCACACCTTCTCCCAAACTGCCCCTCTAGGATAGCAATTGTGTGACAGACTCAAGGCCAGCTTTGCCTTGGGAACTAGCTTCCTGGGCCCAAGTCATGCCCACCGAACTCCTCTATGTGCAGGCTACTATGGTAACCTGAAATCCTGCTGAAGCTGCATACAGAAGATCATGCGTCTCCCCTACAGGAGGTGGGAGAGGAGCAGAATGGTTTCTGTCTTCCCCACAGATGATTCAGAGCCTCTCATATCTCTCTGCTTGAAGTCTGTGAGTCACATGAGTCACACGATCACACAAGTGGACTGAGGCTCAGAGCGGAAGTGAGGTCCTAGCTACGGCCATCTGGGAAGAAGAGCCATATTCACTGTGACCTTCCTGCTATGCCTGAAAGCCCAGAGTCCCTCATCCCACCTGTTGTAGTCGCACTGCCTACAAGGTCTGGACATAAGTGCACTGCATATACAATCTTATCAAAGGCTCTCTGGAGGGCCAGGGAGTTCACATTTCCTTATTTCTGTTACACAGATGGAGAAACTGAGGCTGCAAGAAAGCAAGCCATTGGCCCAGGCACAGGGATCTGTGCCACCATGCTCTGCTCTTGAAGTTGACAGGGGATGGTGACCCAACAGCTGCCTGTCATTTTCTCTGCTGAAGAGCTCACTGCTTAACAGAGCACCCCTAGTAGGGCAGGTAGCTTAGTTATAAAGCATCCGCCCAACAAGCATGAGGTCTGAGTTCTGATGTCCAGCACCCATGCAAAAAGCTGGATATGACAGCATGCATATGTATAGCCCAGCACTGGTGGAGTGGGGGTGGGGGTGCAGTATGCAAAAACAGGGGGATCCCTAGAGCTCATTGGCTAGAGCTCAACTGGCCTTGCCAATTGGTGAGCTCCAAGATCAGTAAAAGACAGTGCCTCAAAAATAATGTGGGGAGTGATCAAGGAAGACTCTTAATTGTCAACCTCCGCTTCCATGCACGTGTGAACACACACCTGCAGAAACATACATATACCACACACACGCACACGTACTAAAAGCTCAGTCCTCTACAGCAAAGGGTAGATGAAAGACAGAGAGTCTCCCGTGAAGCAAGCAGAGCAAGGAGCTCTGAGCACATGTCCCTTAGGCCTAAGTGTGCCTACCATTTGAGGAGCCTGCAGGGCCACAGCCCCACTGGGTGACACTTCGCCTCCAACATTCCAGAATAGCTCTTACAAACTCTAGCAACCGCTCCATGCAGGGCTGTCAGCTGCTAATGAATTGATGGATTAGTGTTCAGGGCCCATTCTGCAGCCAGATTCTAGCTCAGTCTGAGAGCAGGGTCGGGGCTCAGTCAATGGCACGGCCAGGGGCTGTGTATTAAGCCAAGGTCAAGGTTGCCTGCCATCTGTGCCCAGGTCAGAGATCTATGGACAGACTTTCTGCACAGAAAGCTTCTAGGCACTTCCAGGGGTCACTGCAACCTTGGCCTCATTAGCATACAAGTTTTACCACCCAGCTGGGCCCATCTGGCTTCTTATTAAGGCAACCATGAACAAGGAAAGCAGATCCTAGGGAAGAAGCCTTCCCAGGTGAAAGGCTTGCCGGGTAGGCTGTGCCTCCCCAGCTCTGCAGCCAGGGAAGCTTCCTGCATTTCCTTTCTGCTGTGACCTTTGTCCCTCCTTGTGATGGCTACGTTGCAAGGCTTTGGCTGGAGGCCAAGCCACATTTCCTGTAGGGAGGCAGGTGGGAGGACTAGCTGGGAGGGAAGGAAGGCCTCCATGGGAGAGGGGTGGGGTGGGAGGCAGAGGAAGTGATGCAAGGTCCAGCTGTGCCCAGCTGTCAGACCTGCTCTTCCCTGTGGTGGGGGACACTCACTGCTCCCTCTGTATGCTTCTACAGGCTTCCCAGAGTACAAAATGAACCCAAATCCCATGCCCAACACTTCCAACTTAAGCATTATCTCCTCCAGGAAGCCTTCCTGGAGCCCTCAGCGTGGAGTGAGCATGCCTCACTCACTTTCCTCATAAGAGTTGTGAGTGGTGAGATTTGAACATCCCATCAGACTGGCAGCTGTCTGAGGTCAGGGCTGACATTTAGGTCAGTAACCCCAAACGTATAGCACATTGCAGATAAATGTGGGAGAGTAGACCCACAGAGGAATGAAGGCATGGATCAAAGGATGGACAGGGCCTTCAGAAGCCGCTACAGGAAGATGGAGTGCCAGAGTTTTAACAGGTAGGATGTTTACACAGGAGCCACACTGCGGAAGGAAGGGAGAAAAGCAGGGGTGCACAGTCTAAAGCCGAGCTTTAAGCAGCACACTGTGGCTGCCACCAGGGAGAACTCTAGGGTAAGATAAGCCCCAGACATGACCTGGGGGGGTCAGGGTGCCTGGCCCTTTGAATTCCCACAGTCAGTCACTGGACTAAGACTGCATTGGGAAGGGCTTGCTCTTGAGCAAGCAGCTATCTGTGGCTAAGATAACAGCTGAAAGAACAGGCAGCAAAAGAATCTTTGATGCTAACACTCCTAGCCATTGAGAGTGGCAGCGCTTAATCACGGACAGCACCATCATGTCCTCCACAGATGGAGATGGTACATGAGGGATGAGGGAGAAAACCAAGGTAGGCTAGATGAACAGCTGGATGGAGAGAAGGTGGATTTGTATAGGCATGAATGCATGTGTGATGGATGAATGGAAGGATGGACAGAAAGACAGTTAGGAGAATGGGTGTCTAGATGATGGATGGATGGATAAATGGATGGGTGGATGTATGGCTGCATGAATGATAGATGAGTGGATCCATTCATACATGAATTGATGGGTGATGGATGGTTGTGAGCGTGATTGGCATGAATGTGTGGATGCACAGATAGATGAAGCTTCCGAACATCACTTGTTGAGTAGCTGACCCTCCACTGTTCACCCAGTTCTTCCCTGGAACAGATTCCAAGAAAGAGCTCAGACAGCAATCTCAGCAAGGGGAATGGCTTGAGTGTGACAAGCTAACTCTCTAACATCAATGCTGGCACATAGGGAGCCCTTGGAGACTCTTGCCTGTACCATAGCAAAGGCCCGTGTCTGGTTAAGGTAGAAGTGACCACAGAAGATTGACGAGATGGGAGACAGTGAAAGCACAGAAAACACATAAAATATACAGATGTCCTGGGGTCTGCTATCAATGGCAGAAGTCCCTCTATGGCCCAGAGGAAGTACAACTTGTGACTACTTGGACCTATCTTCCTCTTCCCACAGCAGAAACACCCCACCCTTACCCACACATGGGCAACACCCATCACATCACCCTTTCATCTGCACAATGGGCAAATTCCCCTGTATGTACCAGATTCTCAACTGAGTCCCCAGTTTGCTACTCTTCTTAGACCAGCCAGGAAGGGACCTCGTCGGCTTAGAGAAGAGTTTTCTCGGGCTAGAAAAATCAGAGGCATCCAAAGAGAGCTTGTAACTAGACAACCATGGTACCTGTCCCACCAAGTTTTAGGCCGTATAGAGCACACTTTTCACAGATGTCATGAAAGGACCGATGAGAGAGTGTGAACTGAGGAAGAAATCAGCACATCTGGACATCTGGGCATGACCGACCCTGAGGAAAGCTCCTAGATTTTTCCTCTCTGGCTCATGCTCTTCCTAGGTACATACATACATACACACACACACACACACACACACACACACACACACACAACACACACAATGCTTCTGTGTTCTCTTTACCTTCATTCAAAATCATTGACACAACTGTTAAACAGCCCAGGGTCAAGGACTAAACCCAACAGGAGTCTCCCTTTGGGTAGATGCTGAACCATTCATCCCCAACACACAAGCTCCATCTGAACACCACCCCATGCAGGCACTGTCTCATGTTGTTTGTATTTTCCACCTTGTCCACATACATATATTATGCCTCATCAAATGCTCTATGGAGGTCCTGAAGAGATAGGTGCAGTATGGGGATTAGGACCAAGACTGATGAGGGGAAAAGACAATCATCAAGCACCATACAACCCAGCAGATGCTGGAATGGCTCAGCATCACTACTTGACTAGATTTGGCATCCCATCAGAGACACACCTCTGGGTGTGTCTGACATGGAGTTCCCAGAGAGGTTTAAGTATGGTGAGAAGACCCACCCTGAAAAGCAGACACAGAGCTGAGCATCCTTCATCTCTCTCTGCTTCTTCATGATAGATACAACGTGACCAGCTGCCTTTCTCTGGGGCACCATTCCTTTCCTTCCATGATGGCCTGTAGCTGGAACTGAACCAAAGTGAACAGTGTCTTCCTTGAGTTACTTTTGTCAAATACTTTGTAACAGCCACAAGAAGATGTAGCCAGTTCAGTTACAGAGCACTTTTGTTGGCTCACTGCCCAGAGCACCCTCTCCTCCCCACCAGGTTTTGTGTGGAGGCAGATTTGACCCTGTAAATCACCTGCCTGTCATAGTCTGTTTCTGCTGATATAACAAAATATCTGAACCTAGGTCATTTATTCCAAACAGAAATGTACCAGACTCATGGCTCGCAGGCCACCGCCTGTCACCACTACCTGACAAGGGCCTTTGAGATATGCTGTCCCATGGAGAGAGGTAGAAAGACAAGAAACGACGGGAGTAAGAAGGAAGGAGCCTGACTCTACTCCTGTGGTAATTGCCATCACTCCATTCTGAGGAACTTGATGACCTTAGGTCAGCTCTTAAAGGTTCTAGACCCCAACCCATTGCACTGGGAATGAGTTTCTAAAATTGTAACCTGGGGACCAATCCAAACCCCAGAAATGCCCTTATCCCTAGCAGGCTGATCCTGCCACTGGGAGCACGGAGGTGATATCAGAGGTAGAAGATGGGAGAAAGTAGCCTTCTTATAGATTGCTAAGGCCTTTTTTGTGCCTCCCCGCCCAGGCATCTAGTAGCAGCTGCATAGAAATTCTTGGTAAGTCTTGAGCTCAAACGCTGAGTTTAGACTCTGACCTTCTCATGCCTCCCTGGGTCTCTTTACCTTCATTCAAATCATTGAGTCTCTATTTCCAGAGATGGTAATAGCAGCTTGCTCCTTCCCCCTGGTCTGAGGCCCTGGTGTATTTCTATTTTCCACTGGATCCCTAAATGGTACTGAGCTTTGCTAAAGATATAGATAGATAGATAGATAGATAGATAGATAGATAGATAGATAGATAGATAGATAGATAAAACCAAAAACACTTTAATTTGATCACATCATCAGAGGTAGCCACCATCACTATAAGCAGAGGTTGGTGGCAGTTCTTCATGCAGCAGTAGACAGGAACCCCGGATGTGCAGATGGCATGAGTGGGCTCAGGAAATGAGGCGGAGTGAAATGTTTTGTAGGATTTCTTCAAAATACTTGGGGCAAGGATGGAGGGGAAGTGGTTAGGAGTGAAGCAAGGCTAGCCATGAGTTGAACACAGCTGAAGTGGGGGACGAGGACAGTGGCTTCATTGTGGCTTCCTTCATAATTTTTTCATAATTAAAGAGATTCGTATCTTGCTCAAGTTCCATAAGCCTGCTGAATGTCTTACGATAAGACTTGCTCTTGGTGCATCCACGCCAAGTTCTGATCACATTGTCCTCTTTCCCAGAAAGGATCCCATGAGCCACTAGCCCTTGTACTGCCTTCCACAGAGAAGTGTCTGCCCTCCTTAGCACCAGAATCCGTGTTGTACCAGTTAGTTTTTGTCAACCTGACGTGAGCTAGAGTCATCTGGGGAACGGGAACCTCAATCAAGAGAATGCCTCCATCAGACTGGCCTGTAAGCAAATCTGAGGGGCTTTTACTTAATTGATGGAGATATGGGTGGGACCACCCACAGTGGGTGGTGCTTTCCCTGGGCAGGTGGTCCTCATTATATAAGAAACCAGGCAGGGCCAGTAAGCAGTGTTTCTCCATGACCTTGGCTTTGGTTCCTGCCTCCAGGCTCCTGTCCTGGATGAGTTCTTGGCTCTGCTTCTCTCAACGATGGACTGGAATCTGGACACTTAAATCAAATAAACTCTTTCCTTCTCATCTTGCTTTGGGTCCTGGTGTTTACCATAGCAACAGAAACCCTAACTGGGACACACACTCTTCATCTTCTGAGAGGGGAAACAGCACACTCCCAGCCTATCTTCAGGAACAATCAGTGCACTACCAGCTCTCCAGGACAAGAACATTAGCTCAGCATCTGCCCCATTCAGTCTGCAGCCCAGCAGAGAAGCACAAGACACTTTTACACTTAAAATTTTTCTTTTTGTGCTGCTGTTCAAACAGATCTAAGATATACACTCAGCCCTTCACTGGTGTATTTTATGCAGACACCACCTCTGAACACAAACACTTCACCGGTGGATTCTAGACAACACTTTGTTATAGGTATTACTCTAATACTTCCAACCATAAGGCACTTCCTTCTCCCGACTCCCCTTCCTCCTCCTCCATGGTGCTAGGGATCAAACCTAAAAACTACACATGTGCAAAGGCACTCTACACCTGAGCCACGCCCCCAGCTCTCCTGAGCCACGCCCCCAGCTCTCCTGAGCCACGCCCCCAACTCACAGTAACTCTTTTCACCCATTTTTCCTGCTTCCCTTCCATACTTATACTCCACTGATCGCAAAAGAAGGCATGGGAGTAAACAAGGAGATGGATACTTCTGCTCTGTCTGCAGCTGTCCACAAGTACTGTTAGACTACATATAAGTGTAGAAATGGGAAGGCAAGAGCACAGGGCCAACTCCATAAGGGGCAGTGAAAAGATGAGGTAAGATGCACTAAATAGGGCAGAAAGTCGTTCGACATGGATAAAAGTTATGGTCAGTAATGAAGCCATTGTCAGGGCCATGAACTTTAATGTGCCAGAGATAAGAACGTGGAATATATTAAGCACAGATGCTCAGCAGTGTGAGCAGCAACTGACAGAACCCCAGTGACAGTGGAGACTGTAGCTGTCTCCTCTTCATCCATGGAAGACCAAGAAAGCAAACTTCCATAGAAAGCAATTCAAGTCTTATCACCAAGAGGTGGCTTAGAAGACATTGAACTTGTAACTCCCAAACAACCCCGTCTTTGCTTTACTTAGTTTTGCTTTTGTTTTTTGAGCCAGAGGCTCACTATGTAGCCCTGACTGTTCTGGAGCGCTATATGTAGACAAGGTTGGCCACCAGTGCACTGAGATCTGCTTGCCTCTGCCTCCCAAGTACTGGGATTAAAGGCATGTGTCACCGAGCCCAGGTCAGTTTTTAATATATGTACATTTGTAAAACATTTTTAAAAATTGATCATATAGTCCCATCCATACATTTCCAAACAGCAGAAAGACTAGTTCCCTGCCATGGCCAGGAAGAGCTGGGAGAAAATGACCAAAGGTTTATTCGCTAAAGATTCAAGTCATTACCTGGAGGTAGCTTTTCACATGTAATTTTAACCCCCAAAGTGGCCTCTTATTCCCATTATCTTTTTGTTGTAAAATCTGTTAAACTTTTTCCATTTCCCTAGATGGTTTGGCTCATTGGCCTGCTGCCTTCCTGGCACCATCTGTTCCTATTCAGCACAGTAGGCATTGGTTTTCGACCACTTAGGGTACATTTTGTCTTATTTTGATATCAGTGCCTGATTTCCTTCTGGGCCGCTGTCTTAGTTATCTTCACTATTGCTGTGATAAAACATCATGACCAAAGCAATTTGGAGAGGAAAGGGTTTACTCAGCTTATGCTTCCACATCACAGTTCGTCATCAAAGTCAGGACAGGAACTCAAATAGGACAGGAACTGGAGGCAGGAGCTGATGCAGAGGCCATAGAGGGGTGCTGCTTGTTGGCTTGCTCCTCATGGCTTGTTCAGCGTGCCTTCTATAGAATCCAGGACCACCAGCCCAGATGTGGCACCACCTACAATGCCCTGGACCCTTCCACAAATCAATCTCTAATTAAGAAAATGTCCTACAGACCTGCCTTTAGCATGGTCTTATTGAGGCATTTTCTCAATTGAAGAACCTTCCGCTCCAGTAGCTAGTTTGTGTCAAGCTGACATAAAGCTAGCCACTAACACTTCTCCACTCTCTTAGAAAAAACTAGCACTGAGTTTGTCTAGGCCCCTAAACTCTACTGATAGTCTCATAACAACCATCAGTCAAAGTACCTTGTTCCCTGCCCACAGCGATAAGTTCAAGAACAATTAGAGGCTGAGAAGATGGCCCAGTGTTTACAGTATTTCCTGCTTAATGTGGGATGCTTAATGTGGGATCCCATTATCTACATGAAAAAAAGTCATAATTCTAGCACTGGAGAGGCAGAGTCAGGTGCATCCCTGGGGCTGGCTGCCCACCAGTCCAGCTAAATTGAAAGACCCTATGGGAAGTGATTGAAGAAGACAAACCTCTGGCCTTCACATGTACACACACTTGAGTGTTCATGTGCATACCTATGAACACATACATATATATGCACACACACACTGAAATAAATAATTACACAACCTAGTTCAAGCCGGTACCATGTTATCTAGGACTTTCAGACTAGGCATCCTGATGGACTTGAAATTAGGAACTTGAGTTAGACTAGCAGCTGCCAACAGCCCGGCTATGGCAAAATGAATGTCCAGGAACTGGAGTGATGGCTCAGTGGTTAAAAACACTGGCTGCTCTTCCAGAGGACATGGGTTCAATTCCCAGTACACCCTTGGCAGTTCACAAACATCTGAAATTCTACTTCTAGGACATCTGACTCCCTTTTCTGGCCTCTGTAGGCACAAAGCAAATGAGGAATGCACAGAGACATATGCAGACGAAAACAAATAAAATGGGAAAAAAGGACAGGGGGACTGTCCACGTGAGAAAGGGGGCTTTGTGGGCTCTAGCGCTGTGTCCATGATGTCATCTGAGCCCCTAAATCAAACCACTCTACGTTTAATCCAGCTGGACTGAAGTTTGCTTTTGTTTACAGGAAACTTCTAGCCCACTTCTCCCTTTTATTTTGAACCTGTCCCTTAGGCAACAGGTCTCCAGAGACACTTCTCTTTTTCATTCCTCATTTACTTATTTAGGATTTAATGTCACAAATTTTTGGGACTTTCCCCCGGAATTTTCCAATCGTTTTATGAGCAGTCTTGCCTCTAGAAGCCTGTCTGTATTATCAGTGGGAGCCATTGGTCCTGTTTCTCTTTCATGATGTTTAAAATCTGTCCTTTGACATTTTCTGCCTGTCCATTGGTTCACATTGACTCTTTTATGTGCTTGTGAGTGTCTGTGTGCACACGTGTGTGTATGATGACTGTGTGTGTACCTGTATGTGGAGGCCAGAGGACAGCTTTGGTGTTGATACTGGGGAGCTGTCCACTCTGTTTTCTGAGACAAGAGTTCCTTTGGCTTGGAGCTTGCTAATTAGGCCAAACTAGCTGGCCAAACAGCCCCCGAGATCCACCTGACTCTGTCTCCATAGCAACAGAGTGCACAGCACCATATTCAGCTTTATATTGTGGGATTTGAACTCAAGTTCTGCCAGCACCCAAGATGACTTTTTTATGGTTGGGGGCAAGGTACAGGAGGGAGGAGGGGAATAGTGGTTGCCACATAGATGGAAGCCAACAGAAGGTGCTCTGGGGACCCAACTATTTGACAAGCTGCCCACTCTGCATGGATGCCACTCCCTAAGCCCCCGTCCACACCCAGGGAGCTGGAGCCAGCAGCAGAGCATCCCCAGCTGCAGGCCGGAGCTCACCTTCCAGCCACAATCCCTAACCCCAGAGCAGCAAAGCTCTGCTTGAGCAGGGACTGTGGGCAAGAGGCACCTGCTGCGTGGAGGCATGTTGCCTGATTGAGAGAAAGGGATGTTTGGTTGTGGTTTTTTGTAATGGCAATTGGGATCACAGCTTCAGAAATGAAAGGCTGCTCAGTTAGTCCCAAGGATGCTATTGACAGCAAAAAGTCAAGACTTTCCACAGTCTGCCAGACAGAGGTAGCCCTCCCCTTCCTCTCAGAAGTAGAGTATCCAGACCCCTTGAAGGAGCACTCTCTCATCAAAACCATGTTGCTCACTACCTTCCAGCTACTCCTTCTACTAGACATCTGGTATATCTGCCACTTACCCAGTGTGAGCAGCAGCCATGAGGTAGGTGCTATTGTCTCATTGCACGGATGAAGGAACAAGGCTCTGCAGAGCTGAGCCTGGATCCCTATCCTTCCCACAGTTGATTATCACACCCAAAGAGAAGCTCGTGGTGTTACATGCCCCTATCAGTTGGTCACGGGAGCCACACTGCATTGGTTACTTGTTTATGGCTGGAATAAACTACCACAACCAAGAGCAGCTTAGAGGAAACAGGATTTATTTTCACTTATAGTCCAAGAGGGGATACGGTCCACCATGGCAGGGCAGGTATGGCAATGGGGGCATGAAACTGGCCTGGCAGCCCAGAAGCAGAGAGATCATTCAGAAAGTGGGGCCAGGTTACAAACCTTCAGAGCCCACCCCTAATGACATACTTCCTCCAGCAAGGATCTACTTCCTAAAGGTTCCATAACCTTCCCAAACAGCACTACCAACTAGAGACCGAATGTTCAAATATATGAGACTGTGGGGGACAGTTGTGATTCAAACCAACACACACACACACACACCACATATACACACACATGCATGCACACACACACACACGCACAGGCACATGCACACACACACACATATACACACACAAGCACACATGCATGCACACACATGCATGCACACACACACGCACAGGCACATGCACACACATACACACACACATGCACACATGCATGCACACACACATGCACACATGCATGCACACACACATGCACAGGCACATGCACACACACTCACGGGCACACACACACGCACATATACACACACATGCACACATGCATGCACACATGCATGCATACACCACATATACACACACATGTACATGCACACACCACACACACATGCACACACACATATACACACACATGCACACATGTATGCACACACTGCACACACATGCATGCACACACAAGCACACATACACGCACATATACACACACATGCACACATGCATGCACACACCACATATACACACACATGTACATGCACACACCACACACACATGTATGCACACACACATGCACAGGCACATGCACACAGGCACACACACACACTGCGTACACTTGTATGCACATGTGTAGGGATGCCTCATGTTTCTGTAAGTCCCTGTGCTCACCAGCAAGCTCTATAGGAATATTTGTGTACTGCACTGAATGGGCACACTTTTAAGTGCTGGGACTGACCCCTGAATCCCTGCATGGTGCTTTCAGTAGTGGCCTAGGGACATCTATGTATTGGTTACAGATTATTTTCACTAGGAGTCTCAGGCGGGAAAATCCTCACCATCACCACTCCTTTGCTGAGGCAGAGTCTGGCTGGATCACTCAGGCTTGCCTTCAGTTCTAGGTCCTCCTTCCTCTGCCCCCCAGTGCTGAAATTATAGGCACGAGACACCACACTCAGCCCCAGGGTCCCCATCCTAGCAGAAAGTTTCAAACTTAACTCCCAAGCTCCCCTGTTCAAAGAATATGAGCACATGACTTGGTCCTGCCAATCAAACACTTCCCTGAAAGTCGATGATGTAGGGCTGAGCCCATGAGGAAGCAGACATGGTTCTTGTTTCCAGAGTGCCATCACAAGGTCACAAGAAGCAACCCTGGCTGCAGGGTCCTGGCACACATCCCAGTGGCAACAGCCCTTTCCTTGTGAGGCCAGCTCTCTGATGTGTGGATCTGGGTGCTTCCTTCTGGAAACGTCCCTTAGGTCTGAGTCTCTGGAAGTCCCAAGGATTCCGCTTGAACTAGCTGTAGATTCCAGTATCTACAGTTTACTAGGTAGTTGGTAAATTAACACTCCTTGGACCTAGAGACTCCCGAGGATCTGATGCCTCTGGGCCCCTTGGGCACCTGCCCTCATGTATACATATCACACACACACACACACACAAACAAACACATCCCCACTTAAGAATAACAAATACATAAATATATATTTGTTTAAATTACCTCTCACACTGGCATGCAGAGAAGAGGTCCCAACACAGCAGATCTACCCTGGTCCTCTCTCATTGATTCCTTACTGGGTCCCCAAGTCCATCAGCAGCCTCCGTCTGTACAAGCAGGACACAACCCAACATACTGTTGTACTTGTCTCCAAACCAGGAACATGGTGGACCTAAAAATATACATATTTATTGCTGTTTTGTTGAGCTGCTTTTTCAAATCCCCACCTGAAGCTGGCAAGATGGCTCAGTGGTAAAGGAACTTGGTTGGTACCAAGTCTGATGACCTGAGTTTAATCCCCAGGACCTACATGGTCAAAGGAGAGAAGTGACTCCAGGAAGTTGCCCTCTGACCTCCACATGCCCTCCGACCTTCACATGCTCAGTATACCACATGCACAGCCCCCACAATGAGAACAAAAACTGTGAAGTAAAAGGAAGAAAGTAAATTCCCTCTTAGTGAATTACTTTTGTGACCTGAGGACTGAGCTTTACAGCTAGTCTGGCTGCCCTTCAGTGTGCTTTGTAAGGCTGGTGATAGCAGTCCTCCAGTGTGCTTGTGAAGGGGGGTGATACCACCAGCAACTTGCAGGTAAGGAAACTGAGGCTTGTGGGTGTGGTTATGAAGGTGCAGAGTCTGGCTGGTGCCCAGGACTGTTTGGCTTCAACCCAGTGCTGCTCAGTCGGGGGTAGACTTTAGGTTTAAGGAATTAGGAGTCACCGAGAACAGAGCTAGAGAGTCAAGGAGTCATGACTGGAACAGAGGAGCCCCAGCTGCTCTGGTTTGAAACAGGAAGACCTAAAGCTATTATCCTAGTCTCTCAAAAGTGCTCTCTGAACACCTGTAGCCATTGTCTAAGACCACACACAATGGCTGGGCCTTTCCCACTGCTGAATGCTCTCAGGCCCATAATAGTCTAAACATTATCCGTTCTCATCCTGTTTGCTTGTTGCTTGTTTGTTTGGTCCGGGTTTGGAATAGAACATCACAATGTGACCCAGAGCGGCCCTGAACTTCGGATCCTCACACCTCAGTGCTAAGATTACAGGAATGTGGCCTCATCCAGCAATCTCTCTTCTTGCTTGAGGAGGTAGAGTTGCCATGACTGCACCTATTACAGACTGGAAGGGTCTGTGTACTTGCAAAATACATAGGTTAAGAATGAATCCGCAGTGTGACACTATTTGGAGACAGGTCTTTTGAGATGTGATTAGGTTGTGAAAATGAATCCCTCAGATGGAGATTCACACCCTTATAAAGAAAGCCCAGAAGTCTCTCTTGGCCTGCTTTTGCCACATGAGGATACAATGAGGCAGGGCCCACACCAAAGTCCAGCCAAGCTGCCGTCCTGGCCTTGGACCTCCAGCCCCCTGAGCTTGTAAGCCATCTTATTTTGAGGCGTTTGTTATAGTAACCAGAGCTATGATGGCCCATCCCCAGGCCTTCTCCCTCCCTTTTCTCTTCTTCTAAAGAGAATGCTGCAGGCTGCAGGACACAAGTAGGGAGCACCTCCTGTAAGGTAAACCTCATCTGCTCAGACGTACTGATGACTCTGAAAGACTGTCAGAGGCATAAGAGGAAGCTGGCTCCTTCCTCAGTCCTCACACAGCTCATCAAACCTGGCTCAGGGTTCTGCTAAGGGGCTGTGTGAGGAGTAACTGAATTTGTCCAAAGACAGACTGAATGTGCCCTGCCTGGAGAGACACCAATAAGAAACTCAATGGTAAATTTAATTCTAGCCCAAGCCTCCACCTTGGAGACCAGTGGGCCAAATCCATTCTCTGTGTTTGGTTTGGCTGCCAGTGTCTAAATTGCTTTGTTTGGTTTGGTTTTTGAGATGTGTTCTCATCAGTGCAGGTTGGCCTCTACCTCTCTAAATAGGTGAGGAAGACCTTGAACTTGTGACCCTCCTGTATCTACCTCCATGGGCTAAGATTACAAGTATGAGCCACCACGGCCAGAATAATCAGTACTGGGCACGGAACCCAAGCACCCTACCACCTGAGATACTCTTGGTCCTTTTTAAAAACATGACAATTTGTAAACACCTACCTAGAATTGGGAGAGCTCACAGAATAGTACAGGAGTAGAGGGTGTGAGTGTGTGTAGTTAAAGGAAGTACATGTTCTGTATGCCTTTACTGGACAGTCCCTTCCGGATATAGATCTATACAAAAATGATGAGGCTGGGTGGGAAGAATGGAGGGAAGATGCTTGGAAGCTTCTCGGCCTGCACTGCTGGAGGACAAGGTAGACAGAGGGCTTACAAGCCACAGACTGCAGGCATGAGACCTGACTGGTTCTATCTTTAGAAATGCAACCCGAGGGGGTAGGGGACTAGAATTAGACTTTCATCACCCTGCTAGTTAGAGAGATTAAAGGATGTGTGTCTAAGGACACATAGGCTTCATGGGAATGCAAAACTTGGAGCTGAGCTTGATGAAGCCCACCCAAAATCCTGGCACTTGGGAGCTGGAGACAGAGGACGAAGGAGGAGTTCAAGGCCAACCTTGTCTGCATAGGGAGTTCAAGAAGGACCCAGGCTGCATAAAATCCATTTCCAAAAGAAAAGCTAAACAATCAAAAGGAAATCTCTCCAGAACACTGGGTATGGAAGGAGGCACCTGGATGTGGAATAAGGCATCAAGGAAGAAAGGCTCATCCTTTGATGTGAGGAACCAATGATGTGAGGCAGAAACAGAACCCCAGATCTCCCTGCAGGAACCAACAGTGTGAGTCATGATGGACTCTGCTTAAGCAAGGTTGAGTTTCCCAAGGAGGCCGTGCAAAGATCTAAAGCCGGGCGGGGGATCAAGGACTGAGGACAAGAGGGTGTTTCTATGGTGGTCCCAGCCTGCATGGGCCAAGCTGTCAGAGACCTTGTGACATGTCTCATCCCTTCCTTCCTTCATTTGTCCCTAAGCTTAGTTCTTCCCTACAGTTTTCTTGTGAAGATTTACTAAGTAAATACAGTCAAAGTTCTCACAACTGTCACTGTACCAACCGAGTGCCCAACAAGCACTGGCCGTGTCTGGCAAACATCTGCCATTGAGCCCGCCTAGCCCACGGGATCCTGCAGAGAACATCTCACGGCTGCAGTAGAGAAGTCGCACTTGGAGACGGGACAAAAGTGACAGGGCCTCAAGATAGTCCCAGCAATGGATGGAGAGAAGGTTTCCCTGGGCACTGGAGCTTCTAGCACAGCCAATAGAGCCAGCACTTCTTACTGGAGGGTGTCCCAAGGAACTGAGGCCTGAGGAAGGGACACAGGCTGGCTGAGGGACGTTGGGGCTAAGCCTTGCTGTGCTGGTCACTAAAAGAAG
This sequence comes from Mastomys natalensis, assembly GCA_021653895.1. Lineage (NCBI taxonomy): Eukaryota > Metazoa > Chordata > Mammalia > Rodentia > Muridae > Mastomys > Mastomys natalensis. Next base: position 2,316,393 of record JAJTUV010000328.1, on the reverse strand, counting down.
GTTGGATTTGTTAAACCGAGGTGTGTGCTAAACTTAGAGGGTCCATGAGTGTGCTGGAGTAAAGTTCCAGTCCCTAATCCAGTCTCAGTTTACCCTTTATGATAAATACTTAAATATGCACTTATACCCTTAAAGGAAGGATTTGGTGCTCTACTGCCAGAAATGTTCCTTCAGGACTCACAGCTGTGGCAGAGAGCCACTGCCAGCACTCTCACCATCTGAGGGCAGCCCACATCTGGTGACATTCAGATGACTCTGATGGGCCGGTGGATGCTGCAGACATCCCTCAGGTAGTCTGGACCAGCATCTCAGCTTGGATTCCTCTCTACCCTGCTTCCTCATCCCACCACAGACATCTAGTCCATGGGCTTTCCTTGATAAGTATTCCCAACTGGAATTTTATTTTGGAGCTTGCTTCCTAGAAAAACCAACTCCAAATTTTATTGCACATAAGAAGCACAGCTCAGAAAACAACGAAAACAGAACATTGTACAACGGTACTGGCAATCAGTAAGTTGTTTCTTATCAGTCTGTAATCAAGATATTAAAACTTCCAAGCAGTCAGACTTCGGGGCCCCGCCAGTCACAACAGTCATTAATGGCGGTCAGATAGCTGATCATCAGACACTGCTGACCACAGGAGCTCAATTTCACAGCCCTGAGTCAAGCATCGGCAGTACGGCTATTAGCTACATTTCTATGCCACTTTCATAATAGGTATAGAGTGAGTTCTCAGGAGGACTTTTTACTGATTTCATTTATTACTCTCACAAGAACCACAATTACTGGTCTACCTGCTCAACATTCAGAATTGTTTGGTTTTTATTTTACTCTGTCTTGTGGTATTATTTTCTTAGGGAGTCAGATTAGTGTGGGGGGGAGTGATGGTGTGTGTGTCTGTGTGTGTGTGTGTCTGTGTGTAGTATGTGTATGTGTGTATGAGGTATGTATGTGTATGTGGTATGTGTGTGTGGTGTGTGTGTGGTGTGTATATGTGTGGTATAAGTGTGGTATATATATGTGTGATGTGTGTGTTGTGTGTGTTGTGTATGTGGTATGTGTGTGTGTTGTATGTGGATATGTTTGTGTGGTGTGTGTGGTATGTGTGTGGTGTGTGTGTGTGTGGTATGTATATATATGCTGTGTGTGTGTGCTATGGTGTGTGTGGTGTGGGGGAGTGTAAGTGTAGTGTGTATGTGTGTGCAAGCATGCACACATGCGTGTGTGTGCACACACATGAACCGAGGGAGGAGCGTTCACCGCTGTGTACATATGTGGATGTCGGAGGTCAACTCCAAGCATCTTACTCTTCTGTTCTCCACCTTACTTTTTTAAGAAGCCAGATCTCTCCCTGTCCCAGAGCTTGTCCTCAGCAGCTAGACTGGCTACCTCTGGAGCCTATGGAATCTGTCTGTCTCCACAAGCCCCATACCACCAACCCAGGAAAGTGTGCTGTAAATTCTGGAGGCATAAACCAGGTAGAGGTCACTGATAGTGTCAGGAAGGTGTAAGCTCCTGAGGCTGTAGGTGAAATCTAGGCACCAGCTCTCCAGGGACCCCAGGCCAGGGTGTGTCTCAGGAAGAATGTGCTCTGACACACAAATCCTCCTCATCCATAACTGACCTAGAAACCAGTAGCTTCCCCAGTATCTTCCCCTGAGGCCCTCCTTAAGTAAGGGCATCCCTGCTCCTCCCAACCTGTGGTTGCCATAGCAACCATTTGAGGTAGTTGAGATTTTCACTGAAGGAGGGGTTCCTCCAAAATAGCAAGGGAGATGAGGGTGAGGATGACTTGAGTACAGTGAGATCCCCATTGGTTCAGAGAAGTGGGGCATCAGGAAGAGCAGAGGAGATGCCCAGGGATCCTCTGCTGTCTCACACAGTGCAAATGGCAGTACCAGCATAGTGCTTGGGAATAAACTGGAGGTGATTTGGGAGTATCTACAGAAAACTGGGAAAGGGAAACATTCTTTCTATAATTCTGATAAGAAAAATAGGTAGGAAATAGGGCAAATGCTAAATATTGAATATGTATAAAACCTCCCAATAAAATCTCTTCAATAAATCTGATGAGGCGCTTGAACTGTCTTCCCTAACACATTTAAATCCATACATCAGGCTTTCTGTGTCAAATGACCAACACCATTCTTTTTATTTGTTTGGTTTCAAGATAGGGTTTCTCTGTGTAGCCCTGGCTGTCCTGGAACTCACTCTGTAGACCAGGCTGGTCTCAAACTCAGAAATCCGCCTTCCCTCCATCTTCTAAGTGCTGGGACTAAAGGCATCCACCGCCAACAACAACTCCAACACCATTCTTAATCAGGGATTTATAAAAATGACGGTCTCTTCAAACTCTTGAAAGTCAACATTGTCAGGATATTTTCATGCATACAAGTACCTGATTAAAAAATGCAAAATCATTTTGTAACCATTCAAAGATGTAGATTACTTGAAATGGTATTAAAAGAACCTACCAGCTTACCTTCTTCCCTTGATGGATACACTGTTGAAGTGGCTTGTGAGTACCATCAACCATTTTATATCAGGGTCTCAAAGTAAGGATGAAGTTTTAGTTTGCAGAATGTATTGGAGTCCTCTCCTATCGGCTAACTTGGAAGTCACCAAAAGGGCACATGGTCCACAGTCACCTTCAGTTGCCACTAGATGTAAACATAGAGAAGCTAGACCTGGGGATATAGACCTGTCATCCTGCTGCTCCAGAGGCTGAGGTAAGATAATGTAAATTCAAGGTGCAGCTGGACGACTTAGTGAGAGCCTGTACCAAAGCAATAGCAGTAGCAATAATAAAATAATTCCTTTCTATTCTGAAATGTATGGTGGGGATGGCTCAGCAGGTAAGGAGCTTGCCTTGGAAGCATAAGGACCCAAGTTTGGATCCCAGTACCTACGTGGAAGCCAGGTACTGTCGCACACATCTGTAATCCCAATGCTAGAAGAGGGCCAATGGATGGATGCCTGAGCTCTCGACTCAGCCAGTGTAGCCCAGTCAGTGAGCTTCAGGTTCAGGGAATGACCCTGCCTTAAAATGTAAGGTGTGAAGCACCTGATAAAAACATCTGATGTCAACCTCTGGTCCCACAGGAACGAGTCTGGAGATGCAGCTCAGTGGTAGAGTGCTTGCCTGCCATGTGCAAAATCCTAGGTTCAACCTCTAGATTGAGAGAGAGAGAGAGAGAGAGAGAGAGAGATTTGAACCTGAACCTAGAGCTACACTGGAAAGGGGTCTCACATCCCATTTCTAGTCACCCTCACAGCCAGGCTCAGCAGCACATGAGCCCCTCTGGCAACTGCAGGACTTGACAGCCAGCTTCTGGCCCAGTTTACACAGTGCTGGGGGTTAAACCCAGGGCTTCATGAATGTTAGGGAAGTGCTTGACCATCAGAGCCGAGTGCCCTGCCCTGCCTTACTTTAACAGTGCTGGGGTGGAGCTCAGGGCTTCACACATATGAGGCAGGTCCTAACCCTCTAAGTGACATCCAGGTCCTGAAGCAGTAAACTTTAGATGGGGGCAACTCCACTAGTCACGTGCCTCCTCTGTCAGTGCTTCCTGGCTGATGCTCTTCTGCATCTCTCATTGAGCGCAAGTGTGCTCCTTCACTCTCGTATTTATTAATTTCTTTGTCAATAGTGACCAAGAACCTGCCCGGTAATGGAGAAGGACCTCAGTGTGACCTCTGCCCACTCGCTGTGTTAATATATTGTGCTCCAAGTCTGGAATAGCCCTCATATGAACAACAATTAGAAAGTCTGTGGATAATAGTTTAAAGTCTTCTTGAGTGTAAAACGAGCCTTCACAAAGGGAACAAATATGTAAGGGGAAACTGGGTGATGGAGGACCCAGGAAGGTAAAGGAAATCAGGGTCACCCATCCAGAGTTGATCACTCACCCCTGAAGGCAGAGCTCCAGCTTCCCTGGTGTCTTAGGGCAAAGGAAGAGCTCACAAAGTCCAGGGTCCTCGCAAAGCAGGCCTGGAATGTCTCCCACCAAAGAGCTAAAATGTCCAAAAGCTTCATGCTCAAGACTATGACTAACAGAAATACCTCAAGCCCTCCACAGTAGGGAGAGTGATTGCCTCAAAATAAAGTGCTAAGTTGAAAATGGAAAAAGTAACTGCCGAGAATCTAGGGCTCTCAGCCTCCACTACACTGCACTTAACCAGTGTTCACAGTTTCTGGGTGGTGCAAAGACTCCGTGAGCCAGGGGTTAGTGAGGTCACTGCCAGGTAAGGCCCCCCACAGGCCTGGCAGAGGCAAGTGTGTGGGTGGTGTGTGTGATATGTGTGGTGGGGCAGAGTATGCCTATGGGAGGAGTGTGTGTCTGTGTGTGTGTGTTTATCAGTATGTTTACACTTGGGAAAGACCCTTAGCAGCCTCAGCTCTTTTAGAAATCTATGGAAAACGATCTAGCCCTGCTACAAACCAACCAAGCACTCAAGAATGAGGCCCCACAGCAGAAAGTAAGCAGAGACGACTGGCTACAAGCGGATCAACAAGGACTCCAAGGGCCTTATTTTATCAAAGATGTTGCAAGGTAAGTAAGTTTGCTACTTTGAAAGAAGTAAGTCTGAAAACAACTTCAAGGAGTAAGAGACATCAGAGAATGACTAAAGCAGATGAGAAAATAAGAAAGAAAACCTCAAGAAATGAGAAACTGAGTACTGAGAGGCCGTGCTTCAGAACAGATTAGACACAGTTAAAGGGGAGTTTGGTTAAACTGGAAGATAGTTACAAAGAAATTGTCCAGAATTGAACAGAAAAAGCAAAGATCTGGGAAAAGCTAAAGGAAGAATGGATGAGGAGTGAAAACCTCTAATCCAAGTCTTACATATCTCAGAGGAAAACAACAAAGTAACAAGGCAAAGTCAGCCATTTAGAAATTAATAGGCAAGAGCTTCAGAACTGATAAACATCAACCCATAGACTCAAACACCCAGTGCATCCAACAGATTCATTGAAAGACATCTACACCCAGACCCATCATAGTAAAACGCATATTCCAAAGTCAGTGAGATTTTTAAGGTATCCATAAAGGAAGTATTGATTGTTTAAAAAGAGAACTAAGGGTGGTAAGATGGCTCAGTTGCGTAAAGGTGCTTGCCATCAAGTCCGAGTTTGAAGTTTGATCCCTGGAACCCACATGATGAAAGGAACTGACTCCCACAAGTTGTCTTCTGATTGTGAGGTGTGTGTGTACATCATAGGGATATACTCACCCATGCATATATGTTTTCTGAGGCCCAAGGACTATAGCATGTGCCTTCCTCTATTGCTGTCCACCTTGTTCTTATGAGACAAGTTCTCTCACTGGACCTAGATGTGACCTCATCTCACCCATCCTGGTTACCCAGGCCCACCAATCCTGTCTCTGTACCACCTAGTGCTGGGGTAACTGGTGTACACAGCTGAATGGACTCTAGCCAGCCTGGTCCTGACAAATATGGCTCTGACAGACCTTGCCCTTCTCTCCCATTCCCTCTGCCTTGCTAAAAACAAAACAAAATAAGACAGAACAAACAAACAAACAAGCAAAAACTGTTAGATTACATTCCTAAAGCTAACTCTCAAGGTCTATTTCGTTATTTGGTCATTTCCTCCTCCTGAGGCTGACCACCAAGTTCCTGCTATCAAAGTATTAACATCCAGCAGTCAAAATCCCCATTTGGTATACCTAATTAACATGGTCAATCAAATATACCACCGCACCATACACCATTCTAACACAGACCTCCCCTTTTTTTCTCGTCTTAAAAATTACACCTGCAAGGTCATTGGCTGCTATTTTCCTGTCTAAACCAGAAAACAGCTGACTTTAACTTTTTTTCCCCGCTTAATAAAAGATCTTTCTGTGGAAACCGGTGTTTAGGTGTGGTTTGTGCCTAACCTGGGGTTCTGGGCAGGAACTCTAAGCTGTGTAGGAGTCTCCTTCAGTAGCCATACTGAGCTTTTGCCAAGAGTCCTGAGGTCCAAATTCAGATTCTTATCCTTGTACAACAAGCATCTTACCAACTGAGTCATCTCCTCAGATCCTATAATATGTTCTTTAAAAAAAAAATACAGAATTAAAAAGAATGGCAATATAAAAGTCAGGCTTAGTGGCACAGACCTGTAGTCACAGCTACTCCAAAGGCTGAAAGTGAAATGGGAGGGTCACATGTTCAAGTCCCACCTAGGCTACACAGTGAATTAAAAACAGCATGGCTAGCTTAGTGAGATCTCATAGTGTAAAGTAAAAGGAGGTCTGGGGTGGATGTAACTCGGTATGTGTCATGGTTAGTATTAATTGTCAGCTTTATAAAATCTAGAATCATCTGGGTGATAGTTCTCTAGACACATGGGTAAGAGGTTGTCTTAATTACATAAGTGATTTAGAAAGACCCCTCTTGACTGTGAATGGGATCACTCCATGGGCAGAGGACCCTGAACTACATAAATGGAGAGAGTAAACCAAGTTCTAGCATGTAACTATGTCTTTGTTATTGTTCTATTGCTGTGAAGAGACACCGTGACCAAGACAACTTATCAAAGAAATCATTTTATTATGGGCTTGCTTACAACTTTAGAGGGTGGGTGAGCCCATGACCACCATGGTGCATGTGTGTGTGTGTGTGTGTGTGTGTGTGTGTGTGTGTGTGTGTGCATGTGTGGGTGTACAGGACCCATGGAAGCCAGAAGAGCCACTGTATCTCTGGAACTGTGTGGTTGTGAGCCACCACGTGGGTGCTGGGAACTAAACCTGGGTCCTCTGTAAGAGCAACAGTGCTTTTAACCACTGAGTCATCTCTCCTCCAGCCCTGCTTCTGATTGTGGTGTGTGTTGATATGTTTATTTTTATCCTATTTGGAATCCACTGAATTGCCTATATTTGTGGGTTTATCATTTTCATGCTTTTAAAGATGTGTGGACCACCTCTTCTCAAACTTTTCTCCACTATGATGGACCACACCTTGAACTTGGAACCAAAAGAAATCTTCACGTAATAAGATGCTTTCAGGGTATTTTGGCACAGCAATAAGGAAGAAACCAAGACCAAAGTGGAGTGCTTGCCTGGCATGCACAGGGCCTTAGATTAAATTTACTGTCACTAGAAAACAGAACAGAAGACATGAAGCAGAAAAGCACTGAATAAGGAACTATTCACTTGGAATTCTTAATCCAGTGTCTTAGTTAGGGTTTCCGTTGCTGTGAAGAGGTACCAGGACATGAAAACTCATAAAAGAAAGTACTTAATTAGAGGCTTGCTTACAGATTCAGAGGGTCACTCCATTGTCATCATGGCAGGAAGCGTGGTGGCAGGCAGGCAGGTGCTGGAGCAGTAGCTGAGAGCTTTACATCCTCATCCACAGGCAGCAGGCAGAAAGAGCAATACTAGACCTGCCATGAGCTTCTGAAGCTTTAAAGCCCATCCCCAGTGGCCCACCTACTCCAACAAGGCCACACCTCTAGTCCTTCCCAACAGTCCACCAACTGGAAACCTTGTAGGTGGCCAAAGAGACGGCGCCGGTTTCCAACTTGGCCGGCGCCGCCTACTGCGCATGCGTCAGGCTCAAGCCCCTCCCGAGAGGGCTTATGCTAATGAGGTATTGGCCCTAACCAATCCTGAGAGAACAGGCAGCCAGGTCCGCCCCTTGGAAGGGTATATAACAAAGGCAGCTCAGCTGCCGGCGAAGGAGTCGTCCGGAGGAGTCGTCCGAGGAGTCGTCCGAGAAAGTCGTCCGGAGAGTGGTCAAGAGAGCGGAAAAGAAGAAGGCGCAACAAAACCTAGTGCTCAAATACATGAGTCTATGGGGCCATCTTCACTCAGACCACCACAGTTCACTCCCAGGTTCTCATAGGCTTGTATCCAAATCATAATGCTGGATGCATTCAGCTCAACTTCGAAAGTGTCCATAATCTATCACAATCTCACTACTATTTAAAAGTTCAAAGTCTCTTCTGGGAGTCATGGCCATCTCCTAACTGTAATGCCTGTAAAATCAGAATCAAAATGTAGATGATGTACTTTCAACATACAATGACACAGGATATATTACCATTCCAAAAGGGAGGAAAGGGAGCATAGTGAAGAAATATGGGACTGAAGCAACACCCAAAATAAGTAGGGTAAACCCTACATTCCGCATCTCCATGCCCGATGTCTGATCCAGTAAAATATCTTTCAGGAAAATGTAGGCAAAAATGAAGTCTGTGGAACAAACAGAACTTGGGAGAATTTATCAAGAAATATTAAATAGTTTCTAAGACAGAAGTAAAATGATATCATGTGGGCATCTAGATAGACATAAAAAGATGAAGAATGCTCTGTAAAAAGAGCCCACAGATAGCCAACATGATGGGCCTAAATCTTCAGAGTTCTATTCATTCAGAAGCCTGAGAGATTTTTAACAACGGCAAAGAGTAGAGAGTGGGGTTGTGGTTGGTTACTAGAGGTAGAGGGTCAAGGCTTCAGAGTTCCATTTATAAAAAAAAAACCTGAGTTTTTTTTTTTTTTTTTTAAAAAAAAAAACAATGACAGAGAATGAGGACTAGAATGTAGTTGGTTAGCAGAGGTCAAGGGCTAGCCCAGCATGTATGAAACTCTGGATTTGACCCCAGCACCACAAAATTCAGGTGTGGTGATTCATTCCTATAACTCCAGAACCCAAAGGTGGAAACGAAAGGGCCAGAAGGTCAAAGGCAACCTCAGCTACATAGAGAGTCCGAGACCTGCCTGAGCCACAGGAGACCATGTCTCACAAACACAAACAGCAAAAAAAGTGGTGGTTGCCATGGGCCTGTAGATGGGTAAAGAAAAGTGTCTGTGAAGGGACACAGGGAAATCTGAGGAATCAGAAGAGATAATTCTACATCTTGATCATGGAAGCAATTATGCAAGTATTCATTTGTCAAACTTATCTGACAATATACTCGAAATGAGTGGGTTTCATTATGGCCAAATGATACCCCAGATACATTGATTAGTTTTAAATAAATTAATTATTTAATAAATAAGTGAACCGCAATATGTTAGCTTCAAAAGTGCATTTCCACACACAGAAGTTTTAAAGGGGAATGGAATTAAAGTGCATTAAGGTATTAAGTGTGTTTTCAAGAGAAGAATGAAGATATTGATTAACTTTGGGCTTGGATACACAGAGAAAGGAGTTTGCAATGTCTGAGGCTCCACTCAAAGAATAGGAACAAATTTATAATTTGGGGAAAGTAGCAAGGCCTGGAGGCATGGGCTTGAAATCTCAGAGATCGGATCTCAAGATCCAGGACTACCTGGACTATAGAAGACAGTTCAAGGCCAGTCTAGGCAACTAAGTGAGACACTGTACAAAGATTGCTGGAAACTAGTGCAGTGGTAAGGTGATTGCCTAGCACAGGCCCAAGGCTGGGACTTCTACCATAAGTGCAGATGTTCTATGGTACGTGTGCATGATATATGCACACATACACACACACACACACACACACACAAATTAGTGGAGATAAAAGAAGTTACTAGAAAAGACAAGAAGATGCATGCTGACTCAGGCATGTTGGCTGTAATGGTTTAAATAAGAATAGCCCTCAATAGGCTCATATGTTTGATTGCTTGTCACTAGGGAATAGCACTATTTGAAAAGATTAGAAGGATCAGGAAGTATGGCCTTGTTGGAGGAAGTTTGTCACTGGGGATGGGTTTTAAGGTTTCAGAGGTCCACAACAGGCCCGATATTTTCTTCCTCTCTTGGCCTGTGGATCAGGATTTCACCTCACAGTTACTGCTCCAGCACCATGTGTGCCACCATAATGATAATCTGAAACTGTAAGCAAGCCCCCAGTTAAATGTTTTCTTTCATAAGAGTTGCCATGGTTATGATGTCTCTGAGACAGCATACTTGGGCAGTCAGCTTAGAAAGGGAGACAGTTCCCTGTGCTCACAGTGTCAAGGGATCAATCCCATGATCACTTGGCCCTGTCACTTTCAGCTTGTGCTAGCATCACAGTGAGAGCTTATCCTGGAGCAAACTGCTCACCTTCTAGCCATAGGGAAAAAAACGGTGAAAGAAGATCCTGGGGTCCCACAGTCCTCTTCAACGACATACCCTCAATGACCTAAGGAATTTCTACTAGGTTCTACTTCTTAAAGTTTCCATGACCTTCCAACAGCACCTTCCCTGAGGACCAAGCCTCCAATACATGGGCTTTAAAGATGCATTTAGGATCCAAACTACTATAAATGGTAACCAGGAACTCTTCAAAATGGTAGCAAGTTCCATTCACAAGAAATAAGTAACAATGTTGTACTTGTATGTAACTAGAAACACAGTCTCAAAACCATAATGCAGAAAAAAAAAAAAAAAAAAGCTAGAACTACTAAAAGACAGATAATTCTGCTGTGATAGTGTGAGATCTTTAATATGCGTTCTCAGGGTCAAACAGAATAGGTAGATTTTTTTTTTAAATGAAGAGGTATTTGGAGAATGTGGTTAGCCTGCCTCATGCTAATCTGCTATACAGTATTCTGCTTACCTACAGAACTCACTCTTAGAGGGTATGTGTTTTATGTATACATGTCCATGTGTGTGTGAGTACATGTGTCTGAGGTTGTGTAGATGTCAGAGGTCAACCTCAGATTTCTTCCTCAGCTTCTCTTTACCTGGTTTTTTGACATAAGGTCTCAGTTTTTCCCTGTCTCTGTCAGCACTGGGATTACAAGCATACCATGGGGCTATTTTATATAGACTTGGAGATCAAATTGATGTCCCCATGCTTGCAAAGCAAGTACTTTATTGACTGAGCTATTTCCCCAGTCAAGAAAGCATACTGTTTCCCCTCATTGTCCCCAGACTACTGCAGGGACATAGATTGTCCTGATAAGATCTCTCATTTATCCAGTCAGATACAATAGGACACGGTCTCAATTTGAGGTTCCTGTCACTTAACTCACAGATTTCCTCCCCTCTCTGGATAGTTCTAAATGCCTTCTGCTACCCTCATGGCTAAGACTTCCCTGTCTCTGATGTTTCACCCAGTTTTCCAAAGTCACCTCAGAGTGACTGACAGCTGAGACTTATCTGGGAGAGAAGAAAGCAGGATGCCATGAGGCAGAGTGTGGGTCCATCTGCTGCATGTAACAGAAGGAATCTCAGGAGGGGAATGTAGCTGGCTAGCTATTCCCTCAGGAGAGGAGACTTAAAAACAAACAACATGCCGTGGTGGTGGCGCACGCCTTAATCCCAGCACCTGGGAGGACGAGCAGGCAGATTTCTGGTTCGAGGCCAGCCTGGTCTACAGAGTGGTTCCAGGACAGCCAAGGCTATACAGAGAAACCCTGTCTCAGAAAAGAAACAAAAACAAAACAAAAAAAACAAAACAAACAAACAAACAAAAACAATCTACCCCTTCCCTCTATGAATTCATTGCACAGAGGTCTCCCTAGATCTTGGGAAAGAAAATCTTGGCTCTTCACAAGTTGTGATGATTAGAGTTTTTTTTGTCAACTTGACACAATCTAAGGTCATCTGAGAAGGATCCACAACTGAGAAAATGGCATCATCTGATTGGTCTCTAGGCAAGTCTGTTGAGGCATTTTCTTGATTAATAACTGATGTGAGGGGGGCCAGACTACTATGGTCAGTACCACTCCTGGGCAGGAAGTCCTGGGTTGTATAAAAAGGCAGACTGGGCAAGCCATGGGTAGCCAACCTATAAGCAGCACATTCTGTGGCTTCCACTTCAGTTCCTGCCTCCAGGTTCCTGCTTTGAGCTCCTACCCTGATGTCCTTCAGTAATGAACTATGATGTCGAAGCATAAGACTCTTTCTTCTGCAAGTCATTTTTGGCCAGTGTTTTGTGACAGCAACAGGGGTTTAACTAGGATGCGACTAGAGGGGACCTTGCAGGGACAGAAAGGTGATGTCTAGCTTAGGACTCTCAGGTGGCTTTTGATCATAAGCCTGACACCTTGGAAATATGGCCAGAGAAGGGTTCACTCAGTGTGCCGGGTAGTTTTGTCAACTTAACACAACCTAAAATCAGACCTAGCGTCTTGATGAAGGGTTGTCTAGGTCAGGTTAGCCGCTGACATGTCTGTAGGAGACAGTCATGGTTGCCTTGGTTGATTCAAGAAGATCCAGCCTAAAAGTGGTGGCAACACTTCTGGCTTGGGCCCTGGACATTTTTGGCTGTGGGCTCTGAGCACCCATGAAAACACACTCACTGACTCCCCTGCTCTTGACTATGGATGTGGCACTTTGACATGCGTCGTCTGCCAGGCTAACACTATGAATAACAGTGAATGATGCTATCCTGTGACCAGCAGCTTCGAGTTCCTGCCACCATGTCTTCCCCACAGTAAGGGATGACCACCTGTACCTGGGAACTAAAATAAACACTTTGTCCCGCAGCTGCTTTCTGTCAAGGTGTTTTATCACAGAAGCAAAAGTGAAAACCCTTGGCCAACATCTGTCCTCCGGTGAAGCCTGGAGCCTCTGCGTACCCCACATTGTAGATGGGCAGGATTGTCCCTGTGTACAGCCATCATTCTGTGGGAACCTTAGACTTACCTTGCTCCCCTCGTCTTAGTCCTTAGCCATAGGCCTTTGCCAACCAGACGTCATTGGTCATCCTACTGAGGTGAAACACTGTAGCCACTGACAACAGTTCAGATGAGAAACTCCCAAATGTATTGTTCAACCAAAATTCATTGAATGGATGTTACATTCCAGGCATCCCAGGAGGCACTATGGCTTAAGTGATGGTGGCAGCAGTGGTAGTGGTGGTGGTGGAGGTGGAGGTAGCTAGCGTCAACCAGGCACTCTCCAAGTGCCCAAGCTCTATTCTATGCAATTAAATATACTACCAAACTTAGGACATTTTCACAGTATCCCCCTGAGGGCGAGTCTCATGATTACTTCTGTACAATGGAAGGCACAGAAAGATTAAGTGGTTTCCCTTAATTCACACAGTAAATGGCAGAGACAGACAGAAACCTCCAGCCAGACTTTTGGTCATAGTAGTTCGGGAGAGGCAAGACTCAAATTCAGCAGAGCCCATGTTCTCATGGAGCCATGGAAGCCCTGCCATGTCTTAGCAACTGTCTTGTGGGTGCCTCGGGAGGCAGGCTGCAGGATTCCAGGCCAGACAGCCCCTCAATGTGAGGGTGAGCTCCCTTTGTACATGCATATGTGACCATACAGTTCATGGAGGCAGCTGGACTTGCATGAGTCCTGACCATGGCTAATTGTTTATGAGACTTGGCTCTGGCCAACCTGTTCTGCAGTCTTCAGGGCACTGCTGCTTGTGAGCTTTCTCTCTGAGTACAGGAAGGCTCTTCTTTTCCACATGTGCCATTTTCCAACCAGGAAAGGCACCTGGCCTAGTGAGATCCTTCCCCAGAGAGAGGTTTTCCTGCAGACAGGATGATCCAGGAAGGTGGGTCTGTTCTTGCACAATATCCTCTTCACTTATAGGAAGTAGGGTCCCCATTGGGCTCCCCAGGATCCCATGCAATGTGTTTGTGACTGGCAGGGAGAGGGGCTAGGTGAGCAGGTGGGAACACACAAACAGAGGAAGTGTGTGCTGCAGGAAAATACAGGATGCGCAGCGTTGGGTCCACAGCGTGAGACCGGCCCTGAGTCTGGGGACAAGACCAGGAAGTGACTCCTGCATGCCTCAGGATCTAAGCTTTCTGGAACAACACACAGACGTGGGTTCAGGGCCAGTCCTGTGTACGTGGCACTGTGAGCACCATTTCCTGGCTAGAAAGAGAGACCTCCTTGGTCAGCAGGAAGCCGCCACTAGAGAAGGTTGACTCACAGGTGAGGCTGATTTGTAAACTGTAAATCCAGACCATGTGACAGTCACTGTTACTCAGGGTGTCAGCCTAGCAAACACAACAAACATCAAGGCAGGTGATGACATCACAAGGACACTGGAACACTGATGTTGGTGTGTGGTGTGCCGACTAAGGATGTCGGGAAGGATGTGGAACAAAGCCCAGCCTCCTGGCACATGCCAGCAACCTCCTGGGAGGACACAAGCTGCCCCAGTCTCTCAGATCCTTGAGAGGCTTTGCCCACTCCGTGTGAAGGCCCCAGACAGGCAAGCTCTTTAATCAGCCTGGGAACACCTGTCTCATTCATTCCTGTACTTGTTCAGCCAGTGTTTACTGGACACCCATTGTGCACTGGGTCCTGCTGCAAAAGGAGTAATTACAACTGCAGTAAACACAATAAAAGAGACGTGCACGGTGCTATAAGGGCCTGTAGTCGGGATATATAAGATAGAGAGGCAGCTATATAGGGACCCATGATCGAGATAAATGAGCCGACCGGTAAAATCAAGGAAGTGCTGAGAATTAAGTTGGGATGGAAAGAATGAACAGACTTTAGCTAGGGAAAGGAACTCAGTAGCTCAGGCATGAGAAGCAGGTTGTACAGACTCCGACATGGAGCAAGTCTATGTGTCTGTCAGATCTGGCCATGTAATAAGTTGGGCTGAAACTCAGTATCTTAAAAAAAAAACACAAACATGCTTTTTGTCTTCAATGCTGAGTCAGAAACCAGCTGCCTATAACTATCTGGACCAGACTGTAAGTGGTATTAACAGGTTCCTGAGTCCCCAGCCTGTGGTGTTAAACTCTCTAGCGAGCTGCCCTGGAGCTCACCTCACACAGCAGAGGAGACAGCCTCTCCTTTATCCTGCAGCTGTTCTCATTCTATTGACCAAAAACAAGGCACTTGGCTAAACCCAACACGGGTGTGAGCAACCCAGCTTGTGCCCACTGTCAGAGGGAGGCCTGTGTGTAAATGAATGGGGTGGTTGCAGAACTCTACCCAGAGTGCTCAAGGGGTGAAATAAACACAGAAAGGAGAGAACAGAGCCTGGCATGTGCGGGGCTACAGAGAATAGTGTGAGGATCTGGTCTTATCCTAAAAGCAGGAGACTTTCACGGTTCAGTGCTGAGGGTTTGTTCAACCAAAACAAAAATCTACAACAGAATACAACACGAAATTTGTCCCAAACTGTCTGCCTTAAATGTTCCAGGGTACAGAGATCCCTCCTGCATCTAGACTGGTGAATGAGTCTACATAAGAAGGCACTGGGCACAGTCGCTGGAACCTCGTGGAAGGAACCCTTCCTGGTGCTGCTAACCATTCCCACAACCCTCAAGGTGGATATTATTGTGGCCTTGGTGCATGTTTCCCATGTGAAACCTGCAGATGCCCCACTCCCCAGGACCCCCTCTGGATGGTACAGAAGATGGACAATCCACTCAAGCTCAAGATCCCTTGACCTTGATCATGACCTCCTGGTGGTACCTTTGGATTCTGGTTCCTTCTCCCATCCTATGTGCCCGTCTGGCAAACCAGTGACAGCACTCACTATCTCCCTTATGTTGGGGTTGGGGATGGCTGGGGCAGCACCGGGACCTCCACTTTGGTCTTACAAGGGAAAAATTATGACAGTCTGAGGGCAGCCCTTGATTTAGATAGAGAGAGAATAGAAACTTCCATCAGTCACTTTCAAGAATCATTGACTTCATTATCAGAAGTAGTACTATGGAATAGGAGGGGATTCGACTTAACTTTTTCCTCCAGCAAGAAGGGCTATGTGCTTCCTTAGCTGAAAAGTGTTGCTTTTATATTGACCATTCTGGGTTGTTAAAGATTCAATGGCCAAGGTGAGAGAAGGGCTAGCCAAGTGGAAGAGAGAAAGAGGACAGAGTCAGGGGCTAGTTCCAGTCTTGCTTTAACTCCTCCTCTTGGTTAACAACCCTCATATCCACCTTGTTAGGACCCCTAATTATCCTCCTGCTAGTATTGATCTTTGGACCCCGCATATTGAACAAGCTTACAGCCTTCATAAAAGAGAGATAGGGTCAGTACAGCTGACAGTCTTGCACTAACAATATGAGACCCTGAGGACAGGATCTGAGGAATATGAGTTAGTTACCCAAGACCCTGAGCGTAGCTCCAGGATTGGAGCTTATACAAGAAAAAGGGGGAATGAGGGGCTCACTGGAAAATAAACGTCTTGCTTTTGCATTGAAAAAAAATCTACTGCAAAGCAGGGTGTGGCCGAGTTAGTAGTATCCTTGCCTAATGGGTATGTAACCCTGGTGTCCATCCCAACATCCCATATTACCAAGTGTGATAACACATCACTCAGGAGGTTGAGAATCAACCACCTACCTATTGACTTTGAAGCCAGCCTGGACTACATGAGATTCGGGATGGGGAGGGACCCTTGTAGGTTAAACATCCCTGGTAAAGTGCAAAGTTTGCAAGCTTGAGAAGATGAGGGTTAGGCCTGGTCCAGCCCACACATGCCTGGTGCAGCTCATCCCATCATAACACCCCAGGCCTTCCCATCCACACTGTGGCCCATGCTTCTTCCCGAGCTGGGAGCAGTCCTCTCATGCTTAGCCATCCCTCCCTAAGACCCAGTTCAGGCACCACCACTCTAAAATGACTCTGACTTGAACTAATTCCCAAGAACAAGGGCACAAAGAATGAGATCTTGAAGCCAAAAGACGAGCCTATGGCCATCATGGCAAACTTCAGATTTCTAAAGTTGAATCAATATGCTGCCAACTCTGTCAGTGGCTCAACCTATGGGCTGCCTTTATTACAGTCATGTTTTCACTCCTTGGCCTTCACTAGGCAGTGTTTCTTGAAAGAATTTCCACACCCCTGGAGCCTGCATGTAAAAGAGTCAAAAAGCTTGACTCCGGAAAGCCCCGGCAGCCTTGAATAAACCTTGTGACAGTGCTTCCTTTCAGCTGAAGGAATCCCTGGTATCTCCCAATTCTTATGGAAAGCCACTCATTGAAGGAGAGAGACCACTAGCTCAGGTCTGTCAGAGGGAACTGTTTAGGTGCTTGGGGAGATGCCTCAGACTGGAAAGTGTCTGCTGTGCAAGAGCAAGGACCTGAGTTCAAATCTCAGAACTCACATTTTAAAAGGCCAGGCAGGATGGTGTGTGCTTGTAATCCTGGCACTGGAGCTCACTGGCCACCTAGCCTAGTCAGTGAGGCCCAGGTCCCAGTGAGAGACCTTGACTCAGAATACAAGGTGGGCAGCCCCTGAGGAAACTCTGGCTTCCACACACAACTGCACTCATGTGTCCACATGAAAACACTGTGCACTAGTCTGCTTTACCAGGAAAAGGACCATCCAGCAGTGGCCCTGATTAAAGCCGGCCTTCTCTGGTATTTGAATGGCCAACCAGGGACCACAAAGGATGCTGTGCCATGACATCAACTGACTTCTTCTTTCCATGGCCTGGATATAATCCTAAAAACCAGAAAAGCCCAGGCCTGGGCCACCAGCCCTGGCAGACTTTTCCAGACCCGCTTCTTGGTACTGATCATACTGGCTCCTCTTCTACAGGAGAAACCCGAGTCCCAAGGAGATCTACCCTGGGTTTCTCAGCCCCTTTCACAGGACAAGCCGATCAGATGAAGGACTCAGCTCTGCCTTGCATCTGGCTATGTCCACATGATCAGGAATGAAAGGGGAAGGGGTGTAACTCTTGGACTGCGCTCATGTAAGCAGAGGTGTGTGTATGCTCTCCTTCCCCATTTTCCTCCTTTCTGAAGCTTGGGAAGCCATTAGACCATACAGCCAAAGACAACGCCTTAGGAAGATGGAACTTGGCAACAAAGATGGAGCCAGAGCCCATGAATCTGGGCACACAACCTAAGTAAGACACCATTCAGGCCTTACTAGTGAGGGAAAATGGAAGCAAATAGGCCTGTTTGTCACCTCACACACCTTAGGGTAGTTACCACTAAAAGGGAGGAAGAGGGGAAGAGGAGTTGGAAAGGATGTGAGGTGATTGAAACCTTGTGCAGTATAGCAATCTGAAGTAGTACAGAGGCTGGAGAGAGGACTCAGTTGGTAAAATGTTTGCCATGAAAGGATGAGGACCTGAGTTTGAAATCCCAACAACAATGCAACCAGCCAGATGTAGTCTGATGTAACTCCAGAGCTGGGAATGAGGGAGACAAGAGAATCCAACACCAAAGTAACCAGTCAGTTATAGTCTGACGTAACCTCAGAGCTGAGAGTAGGGGAGACAAAATTCATGTGTCTTGCTGACTGCTGACCATGAACTCCTGGTTCAGGAAGAACCCCTGCCTCAAAGAAGTAGAGTGACAGGGAATGCCTGAAACCTTCCCCGGCCTCCTTACACACATGCACACAGGTACACAACCCACACACAAAAAATTTATGCACACATAAAAAAATATCATGACCACTATGGAGAACAGAGAACTTAAAAAAAAGAATAATAATTTCCAGAGAACCCAGCAATTATGCTTCTGAGTATACACTCTTCTCATTGCATTCATTATTCACAGCAGTTGAAACATGGATGTGACCCAAGGCCCATTGAAGGATCAACAGCTAAATAAACTGTGGGATCCATTGGCCTTAAAAAGGAAGGATAGCTGATGTACTGTACAAGGTGAAGAACCTTAAAGACACTATGCTCAGGGAAATAAGCCAGTCACCAGGAGACAAATGTTGCATGATTCCATTTCTATGTGGTACTCGCGGTAGTCAGAAACATGCAGACAGAGCGATGGTTGCCAGGAGCTGTGGGAGAGATAGGGATGGGTTGTTTTGAAGAAACAGACTTTAGAGTTTTGCAAGATGAAGTTATGGAGGAGGGTGGTGGTAACGCTTACATACTATAAAAGTATTTAACGGGATGTGCACTTAAAAACAGCGAAGATGGAGGCTGGAGAGATGGCTCCGCCGCTGAAAGCACTGGCTGTTCTTCCAGAGCAGCCAGAGGTTTAATTCCCAGCATGCACATGGATGCTCACAACCAACCATAACTTTCAGGGGATCCAACGGCCTCTTCTGTGTTCCCCAGGTACCAGGTTTGCACGTAGTGCACATATATGCAGCCAAAGCACCATATATGTAAAATGATAGTGGTAAGGCCTGGAGCCTAAGGTTTACATTTTTATGGTAAACTGAGAGCTGGGAGCTTAGAGAGGGCAGCCTGGGACTCATGATCTGCTGGGAGAAGGGGTTCAATACTGGGTCACTGATCAAACCAGGCAGACGGGTCAGTTTTTCTTTGGTTCTTAAATCATGGTAAAACATGCCATTTTCATTTTTTAGGAAATTTCATGGTATGCATGTTTCCTGGGGTGAGGACTGTGGGAGCTTTTTAGAAGAGCCTGCAAGATGGTCAACGAAAGATGGAGAGTGAGCACCGCAGATACCCCACTGATGCGTGCACCAGGAAACTTGGCTGGCTCCTGAGACAGCTTCTAGGCAGGTTAATGAGCAACCCCTGCTCTGAGTCACTTGCACATTGGATGTCCCTTCTCCCCAGCTTCCCTGGCCCCAAATCTCCTAACTAAAGGGGGAACCTCTGGTAGAGGAAGGAGTTGTCCACACCTGATTCTCTCCTTGGCCCACTCAGAATCCCAAAGCCTCTTCTAAAGTACTTTGAGCACCCTGACTAGAAGGTATCACTCCCCTCAGCTGATAAGGGAACAAAGTTGAAAGCCCCAAGCCAGCATGGAGGGTGGCAGGAGATCTGAATGGCAGGGGCTTCTAGAGGGAATGGAAAGGGGGAGTTGGAAGTTCCCCAGCTCCTGGGTGAAGTGGGAGGGGAAGCTGAGGATCATATGATCAAGACAGAGCCTTTATATGTATGCAATCATCAAAGAACTTTAAAGGGATAGTCTAGTATTTTTTTTTAATAAAATAGTCCTGAGGGCAGGTTTACAATTTAATTCCCACTTTTCCTTCTTCGTGTTATCTCCAAAGCCAGGAACATCCAAAGCCCACTGTTTACTATTCAGAAGATTTCCCCAAATCACACTCAAGCAGTATTGCACATTTTTATTTACAGAAAACACAAATAAAGCATTTCAATTTTCATTTAGCAAACTGATCCACATTTTTTTTTGTTTTTTTGTTTTTGTTTTTTGGCACAAAGAAATATCACAGAGGGACCCCAAGATCAATCCGAAACTTCTAAGATTCATTAACCATTAATGGTCTAGGGGTAGCCACAAGACTCAGACAGACAAGCTCACCACAAACCAAATAGAAAGAACATAGTCCCAGTTCACCTCACAGTAAAACCCTGCTCACCACCAGGCAAGGGTGAGCAGGAGGGACGGGTGCCCTGCTCCAGCGGAGGGAGCCGGGAGGGGGCTGGGATGGACCCTTTTCTTAAACTGGGGAGGTGTGGTCCCTTTGTGTCCAACCCATTAACTTGAGAAGACAATTACAAAAACTACAAGTTATGTGCTGGGTGCCTCTTGTGTGCCTGTGTACACGTTGTAATGTGCGATTGGGTGCCTGTAAACATTGTCCCCATCCGCATAGAGACCCACCATCCATGTGTCTAAATGGGGTGGGGGGCATAACCCCACATCACACGCCCTCTGCCCAGTGTTCCCCTCCAGAGACATAGTGCAAATTTCAGGGGCAAAAAGAGACAGGAGAAACAGGAGTGGACAAGGGCAAGAAGGACGCACAGATGGTATGGAAGAGGCAAAAGGGAGGGGAGTGGACAGGGGCTGGAAAGGACGCACAGACAGGGTGGGAGAGGGAGGAGGGAGATAAGGCAACAGTTAAAAACGGCCCATAGTAGGTCCACATCAGCAAAACCAGAGCCACCTGCCTCCCACCCCCACCACACCCAGGTCACAAGAAAGGGCGGAAGTCGCGCTCCTCCACTAGGCTGATGGCCGGGTTCTTCAGCTCCTCCTCCGAGTTGGCCATCTTGTAGCCCAGCTGGGCCAGCACATGCTGGCAGGCATTCTGGGCAAAGGCCACGATGTCATAGGAGAGGCGGAAGCGCCACTTCTCCGCCGTGGCTGCAGAGTTGCGCACTGTGCCATATTTGTGCTTGCCCAAAGTAGGGTCGCCCCTCGTATTGTTCTGGATCCAGCGTGCCACGTGACTGTCCAGGGGGATACCCAGGAATTCGTAGATCTCCTCTGTCTTCTTCATTGGATTTCTGGCCAGGTCCTCATAACGTACCAGCATGTACTTGCCCTTGAGCCAAGCGGGCCTCATGAGGCCGGTAGACACAGAGCTAGAGAAATCCTCACACACCGTGGTCAGCTGTGTCACGTCCAGGTTGTAGGGCTTCCTCCCTGTGCCGTACCAAAGCCGCCAAAGTCGGTAGGTGTCCCGAAAGGTCTCACTCCGAGAAGCCAAGATGCCACGAGGGTCTCGCACAAGCTGGATGACCTTGAGGTTCAACCTGGGGTCTTCCAACTAGGGCCCGCAAGTCATTCACCTCGGGCACCCGCACAGTCTTGATGGCCACATGGCTACGCTCACGACAAGCCTCGCTGCCAAGGTCAGGTTCAGCAAACCGCACTTGCGCACACAGTCCCCCTCCTCCAGGATCAGGTCAGAGGACCCCGGAGGGTCACACACTGGACGGGAGCAGAGGACCCTGCTGGCCCCTCGGCGGAAGACCCTGTCGGTGTGTGGTTGACCGGAGGTGGCTTGATGTAATTCTCCAGGAAGTAGAGATCACAGTCATAAAGGCTCCTCAGCAGGTCCCGGCTGGCACCCAGCATGACCCTGCGATCTGCGGGGCTCTTACCCTGGTGAAGCGGGGATGAGTGTGTTCTGGACGTGGTAAAGAGGTTCAAACAGGTAGAAGACATCCATGTGCTGGTTGAAGAGCTGTCCCACAAAGGATGACCCACTGCGTGTGGTGGCCAGGATGAGGACGTGGATCTTCCTGGAGAGGTTATAGGAGAAGGTAGGGCCCTCTTCACACAGCCTCTCTGCCAGACCAGTTTCTGTCAGCCCAGGGCAAGTGTGGAAAGACTTGGCAGTGAATGTGCGGATAGCTGTGTACTGGATGGCAATGGAGGCCAGGGCGAGGAGGAGGACAGCCTTCCAGGAACATTGCATGGCTGGGCAACGTCATGGGGCTGCTGCTCCAAGGCACGGGGTCTGTGGACAGAAGACAGCCAAGGGTTAAGTGCTTCACACAGCCGAGTGCCACTATGGGCTCTAGGAAAACACCCATCCCCCACCTAGTGCTCACACATCCCTTAGGACCTACAAAGCCTACACTGAACTTCGGTTTTCTTGGTGTCTCCTGGGAGCTTCAGAGAGCTAAACAGACTCACTCCCTAGACCCCAAGAGCTAAGTGAATCGTGGCTGCAGAGGCCTCCTATGTTGAGCTCTGGTTTTCCTAGCCCAGTCTACTTACTGTGTCAAAGCCCAGCTTACTCAGTTTCCACACTTGGGAGGTCTGGGGATGGCTCATGCCACACCCTAACACTGCCTGTGATCCCTGCTGGCACCTCCTGGATCACAGGCATCTTTTAGTCACACAGGCTGATACTCACCCTCCCAGTCAATGGTCTTTTTCTCTGTCTTCTACTTACCCTTAGAGGAAGGATGCACACCAAATTCCCATCCCCAAACACAAATCCAGGAGAGCAGGGACCCCTGTGCCCCATGAATTCTGAGTTGACAGCAGAATCCAGTTGGACCAAGAACTGCCCGCCGGGACTATGATCTTTCTACCTTGCAAATGAGGGAGCCCAGCTACCTTCAAATGTGGAGTTCTAGGCACTTGCAGTGTTGTAAGTCAACCGGCCTGGAGCAAGGGCAGTCCCAGAGGCTCTTGGAATGAATCTCTCTGCACAGGACTCAGGACTTGTTTCTGGCTCCATGCTACTTCTTCAGCCCTTCGGTCCATAAAGGGGGAGGAAGGGCAGGGTGGGGCCACAGGAAAATGGGAGAAGGGAAGCCTATCCCATGGGCTCATGATATGCCCCAAGCTTCTTCCAAGGTAGCCCAAGGGATGCTGCCTCAGCCACCAGGTCCTGAGAGATGCCAGGGCTGCTTCTAGACTCGGGGCCAAGGAGCTCAACACTTACCAAAGGAGGACTTCTGTAAAGTGGACCAAGGATTTGCACCTCAGCCGTGTGGCCATCGGGCAGTGGAGGCAGGGGCAGGTTGGCTTGGGCTCCTGTCCCCCTCTCCTTGCCCTTCTTCTCACTGCCCTAAAGTCTGCCCCAGGCTATGAAACATGACTTTGCCTACTCCCCAAATTGACTGCTGTCTTGGGCTCCAGCTGGTCTTACATCACCTCTGAGCCATGAAGCCCCAACTTTCAAGCTGTAACCTCTATGTCCCACCCCTAGCAAGCCATGATCCATACCAGGGCTCCTGTGTGCAGAGCTGGCTAGCATGTGTGCCCAAGTGTCTCAGGCGACAAGCCCAAGTGGGTTCGTGTTACAAATGAATGGAAACAATCCTCACCTTCTGGAATTCAACTGGTCCTGTGATGGAGGTGGGTCACCCCAGGCCTTCAGGTGGAGAAGGTAGCTCCAAAGGGACAGCTGGAGACAGGGGTCTTCTTCCAACCACATGCAGCACACACAGCAGTTACCTAAAAGCCAAAGGCAAACTTTACCAAGCCCAAGTAAAACACCAAAGCCAGCACTTGAGGTAACACCTACTAAGTGCTTGCACAGGGCTAAAGCCTTTAGCCAAACAAGCAGATTCACTCTGTAATCAGGTATAAGCCACAGCACAGGCAGCAGTGCCTACTGGGGCCTATGACCTGCTTCAGTCCCCATCTAGAACCTGTATACCTCCCCTCTAAGACACAACCCTGTTCCTCATGCTTAAACATGCACCAGATTCTGTCCCGGACCATCCACAAATCAGCACAGGACGGACCAGAATAGGAACAGGTAAGATTCTAAGTTCTGAGACGTGGAGGGCATGTTATCCTTTTTGCCATGAGGTCCATTTATTGGTTGGCTCGTGGCTGGTGTGTAAACTCACATCCTTTGTGTACATCCCTCCCACAATCTGCTGTGTGTCCTGGCTACTCTAGGAGACAAGTCAGTGGACACATCCCCCAAGCAAACAAGCATTGCCATTTTGGGTACCCTGTCAACCCTTATAAAACTGCTCTGGTAGGGTAGGGGCCCACTGCCATTGCTCAGATGGAGAATTTAAAGACTACTCTATGGCTCACATGTGGGAAATATCAGGGGCCAGAGTCCTTCTGTATCAGGGTCAGGTCATTGCTCTAATCCCTTCACCATTGGCTCACTATCCCATGGAAGAAAGTGGAGATGCAGGCTCTGCTTGCCTGGGGAAAATCACAGGGCTGGGCCAAAATAGCCAGGCCTACTGGTGTCTGGGCTCTGAGGGTTCTCTTACAAATGTGAAACACCATACTGTGTGTGGAGATCAGCACTAGGTCCCCAGCAAGAGACAGTTAATAGATGAACTGTAGTCCAGATTCTTAGGAAGGTCTTCTCAGTGTATTCAAAATCACACAATCTGAACCACACCCATCCTAACCCATGGCAGAGGCCTCTGCCCCATGGAGGGAAGGCTGAGGGTAGTGGGGAGCCCTCTCTACTTTAATCCCAGGTCCCTGACAAGTGCCTCAGAGAATACCAGTCTGCTTTCTTCAGTTGTGACGTTATTAAACTCAGCTGTGTTTCTTCATACGCATCTACCAGCGGTCCAGACCAACAGGCACTAGCTAAAAACTACAGATGGACTGATACCAAGGAAAGTCAGCACTCCCAAGGGGCTCTCAGTCTCCCTGTGTGAGGGCCCCAACCTCAGGCTCAGGTGCACGGCACCCAACCCCAACCTCAAGGCTAGGAGGTCAGCACTTCACAACCCAGTCAGCAGGAAAAAAAGTTGAGGCTCCTCTGGTTACAACAGCTTTTCCAAGTCCATGCCCCAAGAAGTGGGGAGAGCCAAGATCCCAGCCCAGGCTAGGTGCTCTCAAAGTCATGTTCAAATCCATTGGTTGAATCTGCTCCTGGCCCATCTTTTATTTCATTCCCTTTGGTTTGCATCAAGACTGGTTTCCTTGGCCCTTTGGCCTTCAATTCCAACTCTAAAGAGAATACACAGAGGTTTTTTCTTTTTTCAGAAAAGAGTCCTCCATCTTGCCCAGAAGGGGACACATGGTTCGAGCTCTTTCTCCCAATTTCCCTTCCCACCCCACTTGAAGAAACTCAAAGCCAGGCCTAAGGTGAGGAGACTCCTCAAAGTTCAGCAGGTACACTGTGGCCACAAGCCTGAGGCCCAGCTTAGGGCCATGTTCCCGCCTTCCAGAAGGGCAGAGCCAGAGCATGAGAACAGGAAGGAGGATGTTAGAACGCCCTGAAAGTGCTCTGCTCTCCTGCCAGCCTGGCACAGCCAAGCCCAGAGCTGGCCAAGGGTCCTTGGTATGCTGAAGGCATCTGCCCTGGAAACCAAAGACTCTGGGGCCAGGTCCTGTTGTTCCCAGGCAAACCTTGGCCTCTGCAAGAGATTTCTTAATGCCTTGGTCCTCCAAGCCAGACTTGTGGGCCCAGGACCCTTCCTGGGTTTCCAGTTGCTTCTGTTATGGCCTCCCTCATTTCTGGATCAAACCTTGGGCCCAGAATCCCACTTTTGGTTAGAAGACAGAGGACCTGGTGACCAGCCTGGAGATTGCTCAGACTGCAGCTCTGTGGTCAGGTTGGGAGTGAAGAATGCTGTACAGGGACGCTCTAATTTGCAGCTAAGGGCTCAAGCCTGCATGTCAGAGGCTAAGCACACACTGACTAAGCACCAGTTGGGCCTGAGCCTCTCTTTCTGTCTATAAAGGTGGCCTAACCAGAGCATTGTTTGCAACTGACCTGAAGCATTTATTCGTGCTCAACATTAGGACAAGATTCTGCTTTGTGTTTGACAATTGACCTCTGACACCAGGCCCACGTAACAACCCAGCTCAATTGTTTACCTGCTGGGAACCTAGCCTAGATTTCTGAATTTTGCTTTATGTCTTGCAGAAGCATCTCAGAACTAGTTGCCTATACTCTTGGAGTCTGCTCTAACAGAGGGAGACCTCGGCAGGGCTTTGCCCACCACTCCTCCTTCCCAAACCACTTGCCCTGCTAGAATTTTCTATGCTAAGTTGTTGTGATGGTCTTCCTGCTTCCCTCTAGTGGCTGGAACTGGTAGCACAGCCTCCTAGCTCTTGTCTTTTTACTGTTAGGAATTTAGGCCTAACAGGAAGCCAAAGGTGCCAAGGAAGGTGGAAGTATGATAATGCAGATTGCAGTGAAGAGGGATGGTGGCTTCTGAGCCATGGAGATACTCTTCCTCAGCTACACACCAAGAGGCAAGCAGCAATAGGCAGTCTGTCTCCCCCTCCCCACCTCCCCACCCCGCACACCCCGCACGGCCCGCACGCTGCCCAGGCTGAAGAAGCAGTGTTGAACAGAACACCACTAACAGGAGTGGCCTGCAGCTTCTGCCTGTCCCTAGATGAGTGACACTGGGTCATGATCTATACCTCTTTGTGCCTGGGGTTATCCCTGAAACAGTAACAAGGACCTCTCTGCCTTTGGAAGGACCTGCCCCATGTTTCGGGCCAGATGAGGCTAAGACCACACTAGACAGAGGGAACCCCTGTGGACTGTGGGAAAAATCAAGCCACCCTCCAGAAGAAATCAGTGCTCCCATGTCTCTGACATGTCCCACCAACCACCAGCTCCAGCCTGATTCCCCATCTGACTCTGTCCTCATAGGCCCAAGGGCTCTGTCCTCCACCAAGTCCCTCTTGCCACCCTACGGGAATCTCAGCAAACCACAGTGAGACAGTTCACCTCCCTGTCCCCCAGGCTCCTTGGAAACACAGTCCATCTTCCCAGAAAATGCTTCCTGTGTCCAGTTTTGCACACAAAATTTGCAATCGTTTTGACGCTCCTGAAGCGAGGGTGCAAGCTCCCTTCTACTCAACTCCACAGAAACTGGGTTCCCTAGTCACCGGCACTACCATCCTGTCTTTCTGACTGAGGCAGAAGATGCTCATGGAAACAAGCCGAAAAGCAAACAAACAAAAACCCATGACAAGAAAACCCACAAAACACGAGTATCCAACTGTGCCGTTGGTTAGGGCGCACCGTGTATGAACAGCGCCTGGAGCCTTGTGCACTGTGCCAAGATGACTGCCTGGGAGGAGATGACCAAAGAGCCTACAAAGGAGTGGGCACAGTTTGCGATGAGCTTTGAGTTTATTATCTGTGGAGATCCAGTGACCTTGTTCCCATGGAAGAACTGGAAAGGTGTCTGAGGACAAGGTTGGTAACTGAAAACCGTCCCGACACCTCACTACAGCCTTGAGGCTTTCTTCTTTGCCCCAGTGACACTGCTTATCAGCCTTTCTCCTCCCCAACTTCCAATACATCTGGTCAAGACTTCCTTGTCTTAGCACCAAGCATTAGCCCTGCTCAGGTGGACATGAGGACCTGTGGTTGGCTGGAGGCTGCTGAGGTCGGACACAACCTGTGGCAAACAGGGCCTCAGAGGGACCTGAGAGTTCTGCAGGGAGTTGCTGAGGCTAAGCTTGCACAAGCCACTTCTTCCTTCCAAATGCTCTTAAAGCGGCACAGGGAGCAGGAACAGAGAGCCAGGGGAACATGGAGCCAATATCCGCTACCTGAACAAAGCCAGGACACAGGGATTCCACGGCTCTGGCATGCCGTGCAGACATCCAAGCAGGGGACAGAGGACTTGGGCTAGGAAGAAGTTAGCTGGATGGTAACCTCGGGAAACTCCATGTTTTAACCTGTTTAGCCAGCCCTGATCCACCCACCACCGTGTTTGTCTAGTTAAAGGCTAAAGAAACAAAACAGCCAGGGGATTATATCCTCTCACGGAAAACTCGGTCATGAAAACGAGGCAATGAGAAAACAGGACTGTGAAAGTCTGAGAGAGGGGGCCAGGTCAGCTCTAAATGCCGAGTAACTTGTGAGCTTATGGGGTAGAGCGTCCTGGCAGCCAATGAGAAAAGGGAAATAACTCAGTCACATGCTTCACAAGATCCAAGAGACAACAGTATGATCAAAACAGTATGAACAATGTGATCAAAAGACGTCTGGGTAATAGAGGCTGGGATCACAAGATCTCCCAAGAGGTCTCCAAAGCCACACAGCACCAGCACCATGAACCCAAGATGCCATGCCACACAAAGTCCAAGGACCAGTTAGTTCCCTAGGGCTGTGTGCTGGGGCAGCCTTCAGAATCAGCAGTATAGAGAACACAGAGTGGCCATGCAGGGATAGTGACCAGTCCAGGGAACACTGAAAGCAAAAAGCTTCCCTTTGGTACCATGCCCGTGTCCACTTTAACCTCAGTAAGGTCTCCAGGTCTGTCCTGCAGGATCTGCATGATACAGCAAGGTGTTCGGTGCCCAACCTCTGGAGTTCTCAGGCAGAACCCGGCCCTCTTTTGAGCATCCCCAACAAGAATGGGTCTTAACAGCCAGAGTCCTCAAGGCGGACCCAATCATACAGAGAGTCACTAATCTTTTATCTTCTCACCATAGGCAGAGCCGCCTTGCACTCTGAATGACATCTCCAGGGAGGTCCTTCTAGTGTCCATGAGAGCTGGCACTGACCCTCCCGGTTGTCTCAAACCTCTGTGTAAAGTAGGTGGACACCGGAGGAAAGATCTGCAGCTGTTTGATGGCTCAGAAGCTTGGCCTCTGCTCCTCTGAGGTGTGAAATAAAAGAAACAGAGCGATCACAGCCGGAAGCAGGAAGCTGGAAGCCGAGGATGGAGCAGCTCAGCACAACCTGGGTACAGGCGAGACTCATGAAGGGGTGTCCACTGGTGTGAGTTCAGGGGCTAGCCTAGACCACAACAATCCTTGGAAAGGCTCCCAGGTGTAGCTTGAGTCCCACCTGCAGGGCCCTCAGCTTTAGGGGAAGGAAGCATCTTCTGTCAGGTGTCTGGTGGCCTGGGAGCAAAGCCTGCTGTGGGTACTGTGGGGTGAGTGACTGTCCTGTGCTGACACAAGGGCCTAGTGTACAGGATCCTGAGAGGAGAGATGAGTCAGAAGGCTGGTCCCTGTCTCAGCCAGGCCAGCCTGTGGGAGGCGGAACTACTGCCCCAGCACTAGACGGAAAGGCCCTGGTTTCCTGCCCCCTCCCCCACCTCAGCATAGCCACAGCCCATCCAGTCAGAATAGTACTGAGGCCCCACCCATTGGATCCCAGCTTGGTCTGGGCTTCAGTCATCCTCCCAAATTCAAGGATGATAAAATATCAACAGGAGCCTGAGCACCCACAGCCGTTGCCCAGCTGGCAGCTAGGGGAGGGACCTCCTGTCCCTTTGTCCTTAGATCCTGGTCTCCAGCCACCTGCATGAGGCCCAGCTGCCTCGTGTATACAAGAGATAGGGTTGGGACAGTGAGAGAGGACAGGGCACCAGGGATTGTATGAGTCTTGAGGCTCAGGTGGGATGAAGCCGACCCAGAAATGACTATGGACCTGAGTGCCACAAAGAGGTGTCCTCTCTGATTAGCAGAAAGGCTCAAACAAGTGGGAAGCAAATCCAGCAAAAAACAGCTAGTCTACACTGAGGCTAGGATGTCCATTCAACTGCAATGACCCAAACCCTGGTTGCAGCCACAGAGCTTAAGCCCCAGGCTACACCTAAGAACAACCAGGACACCAGAAGGCACCTGAACCAGTGAGGTCACCCCAAATAGGCTAGTGGTGATCATGACCTTACTATCCACCCTCAGCCCAATACCTAATGATGAGCCAGGCTCTGGTGGTGTCACCGGCTGGGGACAGGGGCTGCCTTATGGCTTCCCGCCCTGGCATGTGAATGGACCTGGCTCTCCCAGTGCCCCCAGGGTTCACCCTTCCCTGCTGAGTGACAAGAACAAAGATGGCCACAAACGGATGTGTCTCTGTTAACTTCTGCACCCCAACTTGGGACTCCGGGGGAGTTATGACCTAGAAGTTATGACCCAGGAATGCAACGATACTCTGCAGCCAGAGAACATCAGAGAATGACTTTGTGACAAGGTGTGGACTGAATGGCAGGGCTTAGGCTCAAAGCCTGGAGAGGTAACCCTTCTCTCTACACTCAGACCTCGCCACCGAAGCTGGTACCAAGGACATGCCTGCGTGTCTCACTTGCTGCCTCTCAGCTAACAGACCTAGGGAGCATCACATTGTACCCATGGTCCTGACAGGTAGGATGAGCATCTCTGGCTGATATGAGCAGAGATGTCTAGAGTGACGTGTAATGAGTTCAGAATCACGGTGTGGCTGCCATGCACCACCCCAGGAGACCTACTGCAAGCTCGGAGTGCAGATGCAGCTGTGTCCACTTCACAAGTAAGACTTAGAAAGGTTATATAATAGGTCAGAGAGTTATCTCATCAAGTAAAGGTGACTGCCAATGAGGCTGGTGTTCAGAGTTTACCCACACAGTAGAGGAACCACCCACACAGTTACCCTCTGACCTCCTCACAGGTGCTGCGGTGTGCACACACCCACATACATACACACACAATGAAATAAAATGTAATTCCCTCTTTAAAGAAAAGACATTTAGATGGATGGATCACACAGCTCAGATGTAGCAGTATGGTGGGGGAGGTTCCCCAGTGCCCGAGCTTGCCTGTATGCCTCTCTTCTCTTTCCCTCTGGCCTTCCAAAAATTCTGGACCTCTACTTAGTTTTCCTGAGCCTGCTGATCCATAGGCCGCGCCTGAGCAATGCAAACTAGAACCCTAAGCCTTAGGCAGCCTGACCTGAGCCAGGCACACAGGAAGAGATGGTCACGCCTGGTTCACTTCATGGAACTCAATAGAATCCAGTACAGTGAGTTCTCACCTTCCTGTCATTTTCTCTATCCTGCAGAATCCTTGAAAAACAGTTCCAGGGATCCTTCGCTACTCCCAACGACGTCGAGCTTGGGGTACCTGTGCACTCAGAAGTCCCAAATAACTCAAAGGCACCCCCAGAGACTCCAAAGAAGAGCAGGGCCTTGCCCTCCTCCCCATCCCTGTGAAGGAGGCCATGCTCCCAGCCATTCCCTGCTCACCGCCTTCCAGCTCTCATCAAGGAACAAACACAAAAAGAGAATCTCTAAACATTTAGAAAACTCGGGAACCCCGTGCCCCCACACAGCACCATGGGGATTTATAGAGAACAAATCATGCCTGGCAGACTTGATAGCTTTCTTGATAGAATTACAAGGCTAGTAGATGAAGGAAATGCAGGCAGGGTAATATATCTTGATTTTTAGCAAAGCATTTGATACAGCGCCTTGAGTAATCTTACAAAATTAATTCAAACAGACTTGGCCCTCAGCTCTTGTCGTGGGGCCTAAAGGCAGGAGGAGGCATGTCCCAAGAGTCCCGAGTGGAGGAGGCAAGGCCACGGGCAAGGGCTGGAAGGCAGAGTCTGGGAGTGGGGGCAGGGCTGCCCGGCCTGTGCCAGGCCAGATCTTATCTAACATCTTCATTAATGATCCTGAGAGAGGGAGTAAACAGTCCGTTAATGAAATTTGCAGAGGATATTAAATTGTGAGGTGTTGTGAACACCAATGAGGACAGCAAAGTGGTCCGGCGAGACCCAAGGCAAGAGACCCTGATAGCCGACAGGGATGAGCTGCGGTGGGGTGGAAGGCAGTTATCAAGCTTCTTGGAGAGCCAAGGTGGAGGGAAGAGGGTCCCCCCCCAGGCTGCTATGCAGATGAGGAGAGGTCACAGCTAGCTTAGGCTCTGGCCTGGCCGAGCAGGCAAACCCCAGGAATCTTATTTTTGGCGTCTGTAAAACAGAAGAGCCAGCAGATAACTCCCTTGCAGCTGAGATAGCTGGGAGGGGTGGGTGGAGGGAGTTTAGGGAACTTGAGGCAGAATTCTACCTTCTAAGAGTGGGCCCCTGCAAGAGGCCTGGGGCAAAGACTCTGCTTGTGTGTTGCTGCCAGTCTGAATCGTCTTCCTAGGCCATGCTTCCCAACCCTCTGTGCTCCTCGATGCTACTGGGGTTGGCACTGTTAGAAAACACCTCTCCCTGCCCACCAGCTGGGCAATGGAGGCTCCAACCTAAGGACTGTGCTCTGGAGTCCTGATTCTCATAACCTGAGGGGCCATCTTTCCCAGGATTTGGGGGCTGGGCCTGAGCCCTTCTCTCTGCCATAGGGCCCCCTTCTGCCTCTATCTCTTCTGTCCTAGCCGCAAGGGGCTCAGCAACCAACCCTCCCTCAGGATGCTGAGGCAAAGCCATGTGGTTTTGGAGGACTTCTTCTTCTAAGATTCCTGGGCAGGTAGAGTCTCAAATAAGAGCCAGGTTGCGGAGTACCAGGCTGAACAATCCTAAATAAATCTCTATGGGATGAACTGAGTGGCTGACTCCCAGCAGGAGTGCCAAGGCTACAGAAGACCACTTTTCCCAAGCAGGCCAGTCCAGACAGATGCCAGACTGCCAGCTGGGATACAGGGGAGGGAGCCAGGTGAACCCCCTCCCAATTAGATAAGTAACCATGACACTCTCCCAACACCCACTGTGGTTTTGCTCTGTGCTTCACATTAATGAACTTGACCTCCAGGGGTCTATTAGGTGAGGATTCTTGCAACCCTCAGTTTACAAAGAAAGAAACTGAGGCATTGAGAGGTCACCAGAAGATCCATGGAAGTGTCAGTGGCCTGCCTGTAAGTGGCCCCAGAGGGAGAGTCCCTTGTGTGCACGTTGAGAGAAACAGCCTCCCCTCAGAAGTCAGAACCTTCCTTGTTCCTCTGTCTTTCCAACCAACGGGAGTTGGTCCAGCTCCATCACACTTGTGGAGCCTGATTTTACTATATGTTTCCCTCCCCCTCCCAATGCCTCGCTACATCGAGTCCTCTGAACAAGTCTGTTTCCATGGAAACCATACAGTGACTCAGGGCTTCGGGACCTTCTCTGAACCAGATTATGACGATCAAATGCTCCCTCCTCACACCAATTCAGACTCCCAGTGTACAAGGATGGGGCACAGCAGATGGGCAAGAGGGGCTGGGGGCGGGGCACACAAACCAGGCCTCACTGAGAACCTGACACCCAGGGCTCCTGCAGACTCAGTGGAACAACCCTAGGTCCCTCCTTCAGTGCAGCCTGACTTACTCCCTGCGCTAGCACCCCTAATGCCACCCCCCTTTGGAGCCAGGGCCCTTGGGAGAGGGTACAAACTTTGAATCAGAGACTGCACTGAGCAGATGTGACATGGGGCCTAGTGTAGGAGGAGGTGGGCTAACTTAGGATACTCAGAAGGAAACCATCAACCCAAAGCTTCATAGCCACTCAGCTAAGAGGGAAATTTGGATTTGGAGTCGGGGAGAGGGGTTCTGCTCTGAGATGAAGAAAGCAAGGTGTTAGGGGAAGAAGAAGGGGGGCGTTATCTCAAAGCTCCAGCAATATCGGGAGGATAATCAGCAATGGCTTCCTCTCACTTGCACACCCCTCCTCTCCCCCACAGATACCGTGACCTGGACTGCTGGTCTCAAGCCAACTCACCCACCAAGATCAGGGACGACAGCAAGCAATGAAAGTTCGAAGTGCTAGGCTCCTGCAGGGGTTCAAGACCCAAGGGCATATCCACCCCCTCCTTTCCTCAGCAGCTCCCTAAAGACCCAAGAGGGCGGGGAATAGACTAGGTTGGAAGCTTGATACCTCCCTGGTGAATCCAGAGTGTGAGTCATGACGATAGAAGCACTTTGAAAAAGAAACAGGGTCATCACGATGCCTAGAAGTGTGGCAGCTACCAGGGACTGGAGCCTGGGAACTGCCTGCCAGGTAAGATCTCTTTGTGAAGTAGCCTGGCCCCATCTAAGGAGCTAAGGAACCCAGGAAAATATCTCCCTGGCCTATGAGCCCATCTCTATTTGCCTCTTACATTCACTGGTTTCTTTGATTTTCCCAAGCTGCTCCCGGCTCCCTATCCAGCCAGGATGCTTGCCTCTTGCCACCATCATAGGTCTCTTCTGTCCCTAGGCTCCAGAAGACAGTGGGCTGAATTCCTGTCACTGTGTAGACATGCACCTCCCCTGTCCCCATCTCAACCTCTCAGCGGTCCGCTCTAACATCCTTGGTATCTGGACCCCAGAAGCCTTGTTGTCCAGAAGCCTCTTTCTTAAACGGTTGTTAAGCCCATCAGGAAGCGGGTACTAGGAATGTAATCCTGAAAAGGGGGCATACCTGGAGTAGGGAGAGGTGACATGGGGAGGTACCTGAAATCAGGCCAAGGTGCCACCCTAACAGGACTGTGAGGTCTTACCTACCTTCCTCAGATAGCCTTTTAACCTATAGATTCCAGCTAGGGTCACTGTCTATTGTTACTGTAAAGTCAAACACTATGTCCCTCCTTGGACCCTGAAAGAAGCTGACAACCCCATATCCTACTCAGAGAGGAGCTAGGATTGTTTTGGCCTCGTGGAGGGGGCTCTGCACAGTCAGGCGGCCCCAGCCTCCTAAGGGCCCAGCCCATCACCAGCATAGCAGAAGCCAAAACAAGACCGACGATAGAAGCAAGAAGCCGGGACAGCGCTTTGCCTCAGGGTGTAAGCCTGGTTTGGAAAGTTAGAGAAGGCACAGGAACCTCAGGGTCTCTGGCAGCCTCGATCGCTCGCGTCTAGCAGGCTGTTACATGATGAACCTGGAGCAAACACCCGAGAGCGTACCGCAGCAGAAAGGGAGCCCCGGGCTGACGTTTATCCCAAGTTTGCTGCCCTCACCAGAGGAGGAGGTCAGGGGCGATCGCGGCGCTCCCGGGAGGGCTACCAGCCCCAGGCAGCCCCTCCCAGCGCCCAGCACTCCGCTGTCCCCCGCCAACGCCTCCGCGCACCGCCCGGAGACACCAGCCCAGAGCTAGGGGCGTCTCCCGCCGCGCCCGCGCCCCTCCCTGCTGCTGCGGTGCAGTCCGCTCCCGCCTGCCCCGGGGCCCGGGGGGCCCGGCCGATACCTGGTGGCGGGCGCGCCAAGAGCCGCTGCAGCGACCAGCGCCGGCTCCATCCTCGGTCTGGAGTCAGGCTCGCCAGGGGCCCGCGGGTGGTGGTGGCGGCGGCATCCTCCTCCTCCCGCGCCCTGCTCCTCGGCCTCCCTCCTCCCAAGCCTCTTCCTCCGCCTCCGCGCGTCCCTTACGGGCCCCTCTCCATGGCCCGGGGGCTCTAGCCCCGGGTGGCTCGCTCAGCACAGTGCCTTTTCCTGAGCAGAGAAAGAGCGTAATCGTGGGCTAGAGGGGCTCAGGGCCAGCCACCGGGACCCCGAGCACTGCAGCCCCGGGCTCCGGAGGACAGCAGCAGCCACGGAGGCCGGAGCCTCACGGAGTACCCTCCTCGCGTCCCCGAGCCGAAAGCGGCGGTGGCTGCTTCAGCGCCGAGCTAGCGGGTGGCAGGCGCTGCGGTCCCGGCTCCACCCCCAGCGCCGCCCGCCCCCTCTCCGCCCGACCCCGTCAGCGCGCGCCCTCCCCCCCCCCCCCGCGCAGCCCAGGCAGGGAGCTCCGGGACACCCCCACACACACTAGCAGGGCTCCGAAGCCCACCCACTGGAGGGCAGAGGCAGCCACGCCCACCCCTTAGTTGAGGAGGCCAAGCGGCAGCAGCACCGGTACCTCTTGGCCTGCCCTCTCCCCCACACCCCCACTAGCGAAGGCATGGCTCTATCTATGCAGCCAAAGCCTCTGGATACCCAAGTCTGGCTACAGCCCCAACCTGACCCTGGCTCCTTTCCCCACCCAGGGCAACTAGAGACTCCTGAACCCAGAACTGAAGTCGATCGTCCACTATATACCCCTCCTCCCTGTTTTTCTTCCTTCATCCACAACTAAAGAAATGTTTCACTTGCTCCAGATCCGTCATCCTTTTTCAGCAGCAGCTGGGTAGAGCTGGCCAGTGAGTCGGACACTAGAGTTCCTTTGCTAGAGGAAGCCTTCCACCCTGCCCAGTCCCTTCCCCCTAGGCTGCATCTGTCTTCCCAGGTAGAAACCAGTCCACAAGCTGCACTTGTGGGGCCAAGATAGCCACAAAGCCCTGGCACTACACTGGTCCTTCGTTCTCTGCACTAATATTGACTGAGCATCTCCTGAATGTCATAAGCACCAAACACTAGCTAGTGACAAGAGAAATACACCCCTGAACCCTCAGGGTGGCCTGGAGGAAACACACAGTAAGCCAGCAGAGGGATGCCTGTGGCCCTGAGCTGGAGAGGAGGGAAAACACACTTGTGCCATCGGCCAACAAGGCTTCCAGATGCACAAACCCAGACCCCATCCTCACCTGAAGATGTGTAGGTACTTTGCAGGGCTCTGAACAGGAGATTGTCCAAAGGCAGTGGCAGACTTTGTCCAAAGTGGTAGCGATTGTCCAATGGAGTGGGCTTCCATCTCCACCAGCTCTTAAGTCTCCAAGAAGCTCTCATTTCCACACAGTCTGTCCATCCGTCACTTCTGATACAGTGCAGAGAACAACAGGGGTTTAAAATGAGGTTGTGTTCACCTGGAGGCTTTCAGTGAAGAGGAACCTTTGTGGGTCTGCTGTGTGACCGCGTGATGCAGCCTCTCTGTGCCTCAGTTTCCTCATGGGGGAAAATGGAGATGCTGTTTCTTATCTCCTAGGGCAACAACTACCATGTTAGCTGTTTGTTGTGGGATGAATGTTTACTTGCTCATGAAGAAGGGGATAACAATGTCTAAGATTCTCTGGGAGACCCCAGGGGCATACCTTCAGAAATGTCTACCCATGGAACCAGATGACATGAAGGCCCCTGCTCCAAAGGTCCCAATAGGCCACATGGCCTTGGTTACTATTACCAACTCCTAGTTATAAACTCCTGTCCCCACCACCTCCTCAGAGAAGGTAGACATCGCCTTTCCTGACATCCCTGAAGCAGCAGCTCCAGCTGCAGCTCTACCAGGACCCCCTCACCCTTGCAGCCAGGCTATAGCACCAGTCCTCAGACCTAGCACCAAGGTGGCCACGTGAGTTCAGTCACCTGCTCACCCCATGGCAAATGGCTGTGTTCTGAAAAAGACCAATGAGAGAAAGCTGGCCTTGCAAGAGCACCCCAGTTTCAGACCCCTCCCATTCGTCCATGGACAGCCTGGGTCCTCTCACCCTGGATGAACCAGAACCATCTCTTTCACCTAGGTTAATCCTGGCCTGAATCTCAGCTACACCAGAATAGTCAGGGCTTAGAGGCTCCTCTATCCCCCACTCTCTGATCCCAAAAAGTCATTTTTCAAACTCTGCTGTATTTTGGATGGAAAGGACAGTGAGGTTAAAATGTAAAGAGGGAGTGGAATTGGGGAGAAATATATTTAAATTCTAAAAATAGACAAAGACCGGGTCTCGTGTGTACCATGATTCTGTTTCCAGTTACCTGGGATTGCCCCATATAACAAAAACATGTTTCTTAAGTGCCTACTGTGTGCTGTCAGGGAAGGGAGAAAGGCTTTGTGCTCAGGAAGCGTGGCTCCTACCCAGTGAAATAGTAGATAGTCACGGGGGAGGGGAGGGGAGGGGAGGGCGAGGGGCTAGAGTGATGCCTCAACTATAAGAGCACATACTGCTTTACAGAGAACTCTTCAGTTCTCAACACCCATATCAAACAGCTCGCAGCTGCCTGTGGCTCCAGAAGGATCTGATGCCCTCTTCTGGCCTACACACGCATGCACAGACACATGCACACATAGACATACTTTAAAACAAAAGGGGGGTTTTTTTGTTGGTTTTTTTTTTAAAAAAAAAAAAAAAAAAAACCTTTAGAAAGAATCATTGAAAATTTGAATTTTCCTAAGTGGCCTGGGAAGTCAGGGGAAGATAAAGCCTTGGAAGGTCATTCAGGATGAGTTTCCTGGAGGAGAAGGAAACTCCAGGGCTACAGCTGTGGGATGGACAGGGCATACAAGGCAAAGGAGGAGGAAAACAGCAACCAGCCTGACTCTCTGAGAGTAAGAAGGCTGTAGTAATGGCTGATGTGGGGCTCTCCCCCACTGAGCCAGGCACTGAGCTCTTCACCTCATGGAGATTATTTTGTTGCATCCTCAAAAGTAGCCTGGGGTGGTAGGAATTGTCATTCCCTCTTTTAAGGACTAAGGATTCCTGTGATTTGCCCAATTTGCAGAACTGCTTAGCTACACAGTAGCCAAGCCAGGGCGTCCCACTGGGGGCCACACTTAGCCACCCTGGCTCAAGGAAGTATCCTAAGGAGGGACAGGATGCCAGGTGAACCCGAGGATGGGATTTTTCAGAGCCCCCAAATATAGAAGCTTCCTAGAATAGAGCCCCTTGGTCTCCCAAGAATTCAAAACTAGGCATTTTCTCCTCTCTCGAAGCATTTTGGTCTCAGAGGCAATTGGAAATGTTTTAAGGGATTTGGGGGTTTGGCATTGTGGAGCTTTAATCTCTTTCAAGGGTCCATTCGGTGGCTGTCTGGGCCACCCTCCTTGTTATTTCAGTCAGTTCTGGGAGATTGATGGCCCAGGCTTTGCTTCAGGATGTGCAGCAGAGGTCCTCCTGTCCATGTCTCCCTGGGACACTGACAAGAATACAAGGTTGCAGAGGGCAACTCTCAGCAGTCTCTGGACTCCAGGGCCTAGAGAAAAATGTTCTAACCAGACCACCTGAGCAGGTCGGTGGTGGGGGTGAGGGGACTCCTGCAAAGGAGGGTCAGTCAGTGGGAGGGCTGGTTGAGAAGCTTGGGTCCAAAGAGGGCAAACAACTTACCCAAGGCCGCACAGGAGATGCATTTAGCCTCAACTCGAGTCTAAGGTTTCCTGAGAGAACCAGCTCATACACTTGCTGCTTCTGCCTCCTGCCCTGCTTCAGATGCGCTGCATTCCTTTTCTGGACAAGTTGGAGGGAATGTCTCCACGGTCGGAAGGAAACACATAGTTGAAACCTTACCTGTGACTGGATACTTGTTAGACCCTCAGCATTATAGACTGTGATTGTTCCCTCTGCTTCTCTGTGACCAGAGGTTGCCAGTCCTGGTGAGCTCATAGCTTCAGCGGGACAGGCCAACGCTGAGCACACTTGACTGAGCCCACAAAGTCCTCCAGATGAGGCTCCTTGAAAGCTACCTCCCTGCTGTGCACACAGAACTGTGAATTCCTCAGAGGGACACTGTGCTGTTCCCAGACCAGCTGATCGCCAGCCACCACCACTAGCCATCTGTTGTGTTTTTTGCTCCTGCAGGGGAGGCTTGAAGGGTGGGTCTCCCTTCCCCCAAGATGCAGGAAAAGTACCATCTTCCCAGTGCCCTCTGTCGCAAAATGACAATACTATATTAGTCTCCAGTGACCTTCATGGCAAATAGCTTGTCCTGCTGGCAGCTGTAACCTCTAACCCCTGGTCTCAAATCCAGGCTGAGGACAAAAGTCCTTCTCCATCTTGACTATCTTGCTCCTTCAAGCCACTCCAAAGAAAGTGCCCTTCTTCCCAGTTACAGAACCAAGTCCCCCAGGGAGAAGAGAGGAAGCCACCAAATCCTGAAAGGGAGGGAACAGAGAAGTTAAAGGGTTTGCTCTGGTCAGGAGCCAGACCAAGACTTGAACAGTCATCTTGTGACACACTTGTTACTGAACAGCTAGCTCCCAGCTCCACACCACCCACAGAGGCTCTTGGCCTCCCTGAGTCTGATAGGGAAAGGGAGGTAGAGCGATCCACACTGAGGATCAGGACGGAGCAGGCAGGCTCCAGGCTCTATCTTCCTTCCTTTGACCTCACGTGGTCCAGAAAACTCTTGCCAAGGTAAGTGGTATCCAAGTTCCCTAAGTTCCCAAAGGAAGGAGAGGTCGGAGAAAGCCAAATGTCCACTTCCTTCTGAAGAATAAGCCTGCCCTGGCCATCCTTTGAGGAAAAGCTTTTCCCAGCCCACTCTGCTGGCCCTTGCCACACTTAGCTCTGTGTCCCAAATGAAGATTCAGAAGCCTGGCTAGGGACATGTGTGCTTTTGGGACCCAGGACTTGCTTCTCAAGGTCTACTCCACAGCCTTCCTGCAGGGGGACTGGAACAATGGTCTCAGGCCTGAATCCAACTTATTTAAGCAGGCTCACCACCGCCACAGCCGCCACCACCACTGCTGCCACCGCCGCCGCCACCACCTCCGCCACCACCACCATCACCACCGCCACCACCACTACCACCGCCGCCGCCACCACCATCACCACCACCATTTATCTGGTACCACAGCCAGCTCCTGAGAAAGTGACCTCAGAGTCCTGAGGAGGCAAACACTCTGACCCAAGACAGCAAGCTCTGTAGCCCTGAGCCCCTGTCCCTTACCTAATAACAAGATGATTCTGGGATCATCTCACAGGCCCTGAGGTTAAGAGGGTAATGGAGGTCGGGGACAAATAACAGAAGAGGAAGATTATGGACTAGAATTAAAATCCCTCTTCTGAGTGGTTCTCAGGCCTCTATGGGCTCTTTCTATGGTGAAGGGAGGCTGACCCCAGGCTGAGGAGGTTGGGGTGAGACAAGCTCCTGGCCCCAAGGCTCCCACCTCTGCTCCTGACCACTGTCCTGGATGAGACACTTCAACACAGAGTATGAGATCCGGCTCAGAGCCTGGCAAGTGCCAGAAACAGCAGACAATACCAGGTACAAGCCCTGTGAACAAGGCATCAAAAAAGTGGCAGAGATAGAAAGGGAGGTTCAGTATCTAGGTCCAGGGAGTAGTTCAAGATCTTATTCTGGGACTATCTGAGGTCGCTAGAGTCATACTCTAGGAATAAGAGCTATCTAGAACAGTCACTGACTTCCTCACACTTTTAGCCTTCGGGAAGCCTGATCCTTGTTTGATAAACCCAATCCTGATACCCCTCCTTGGTCTCTAGACTGCCCCTTTCCAGTCTTCCCTCCTTCCTGCTTATCTGTCCACCTCTTGTATCTCTCGCCACCACCACCCCCCTTTGCTCAAGGGGTTTGACACCTTCTGGTCCCCAATTCCACCTTGCAGCAAGCCCTAGCTGGGGTTGAGAAGGTTGGAAGCACTTCTGGAACATTCTCTATAGGCAGGGGTAACAGACAGAGCAAGAATTCAGGGGGAAGGCCAGGAGACAGTGATAAAGGGCCATTTCCGAAATCTTGCTCAGGATTCCTTCACAAAGTGACCTGGACTGTCACACCAGAAGAGTTCCGGAGTCTTCCTGAAGAAGGAAAGACCTGGCAATGAAGGTCTCTAGACTCCTGCCTCCATGGGCCCCTCAACTGAACTGCCCACACTCACTCATCCCAGGAGAGAGATGGCAAAAGCATATATCCAGAGCCAGTGTCTCTTACTTGGACTGCAGCCTCTTATCTCAAGGTACCACCTCAGAGGCCATCATCTGCCCTCACTCTGGGGAACTAAGGCAGTGTAGAGTACTGTGGACACCTCTTTGCTTCCCCTGCCAGGCTAGGAGGAGCTCGGACTCTCTCCCTTCCTCAAATGCAACTTCATCCTTCTCACCAAACAAAATCAAAAACCATATCGTCTAGTTCCTCTGGGTCCAAACTTCCCCATCAGATCCAAGGCCCAGAGATGCCTGGAAGGCTGGAAAAGACCTACTATGCTCAAATCTATATAAGAAGTGCTGCAGAGACTAAAAAGATGTCCAGAATCTAGAGTGTAACGATTAAGACACCCATCAAGGAGATCTCCTATTCCTAAGTCTTTCGGGTCACCT
This sequence comes from Mastomys natalensis, assembly GCA_021653895.1. Taxonomy (NCBI): domain Eukaryota; kingdom Metazoa; phylum Chordata; class Mammalia; order Rodentia; family Muridae; genus Mastomys; species Mastomys natalensis. The sequence continues at coordinate 2,274,922 of JAJTUV010000328.1, read as the reverse complement.
GGAGGCTCTTCCAACCAATCCCTGAGCTCAGATTACAAGATCAATACCATCCAATCCAGTCCCCACCACAACTGCAATAACTAACCATTAGGAGATAGTAGGCATGTCTTCCATGTGCCTCCCTTGCCAGGCCAGGAGCAGTTCAGAATCACTACCTTCCTCTCTCTGAAGAATAGTAGTCCTCCCTGCCAGGGGTGGACAGCTCTTGGTCAGAATACTGAGCTCACTTCTCCTACTGGACAGCCCAAGCCTAGTCACCGCCACACCTGCAGGGCTCTGAGAACTCAGCCCAGGAACAATGAGGCCATTCACTCCACCTAGCCTGTGTATAGCGACCCTCTTGGTCTGCCTTGGTGGAGAGGCAGTATATTAAGTGTGTTCACACTGGGGAGTAGGGGCGGAGCATGTAGAACTGAAGAGTCCAAGCAGAGACAGCAGAAGGAGCACCAGGCAGAGATTTATAAGAACACCAATCACCTTTATTGAGCAATTACTGTGTACATGCATTATCCCCACAACACCCTGTGATTCATTCCAGTATAACACTCCAATAATACTTATTGTTGCCAGGGCCTTGTGCATGCTAGGCAAGCACTCTACCACTGAACTACATCTCCAGCCCTTATGCCACATTTAAAAAAAAAAAAGAAAGAAAACAGAGGTGATAGTGACTTCTACACAGCAGTCTTAACTAGGAAGAAGCAAAGGGGGTGTCTTTCTGAGACCCCCATTCTTAAGGGTTGCAGTCACATGGGTGTGAATGTCTGTAGAAGTCCACTGTGTTGCCTACTGAAGAACCTGGCAAAATAGGAAAAACATGGTCTATATTGTAGCCATGAGATGGAACTTTTTACAGCCACAAAAAAATTAAATTTCCAACAAGGAAGTGCTTTGGATTCTCACATAGGGCTCCCAAAATAGTCCATTAAGTGGAAAAGAACAGCACGCAAGACGTTATGTCGCAGAGAAATATTCAGGCACATATTCTAAAATGCCATCTATAACATGTCTGTGCGTGTGTGTAGATCACCTCCAGATAGACCCACAGAAACCACATCTGCTCTGGGGAGAGGATCCACCTGGCTGGAGACAGAGAGGCAGGAGGAAACATTTCCACAGGTCCAGCTTTTGCTTCACCCACGGGAGCAAATCACTTATTCAAAAATGAAAGGAAATAAAACAAGCTAGAGAGCCTGGGCTGCAAGTTCCCAGCTATTATTTCCAATGGTTTTTGTAACTGATATCGTCACACAAGCCCTTCTGGCTGTGGGTGCTTCCCCCAACCCCCTTCCCACGGTTAAGGCTGACCTCCACTATAGACTATCCAGGATCCACCTGTGACCAGAAGATGGACCCAAGGTTCAAGCACCAGAGCAGCTTCAGACCTCATAAAGCCGAGCAGCCCCTAGACCCCTGAACGAGATGTGTGCTGTAGGATGCTGATACTTCATCCTGGTTCTCCAGCTGATGGTGAACTCCCCAGGTTACCGCAAAGCCCAGTGGCTCGAAGCCAGCATCTCTGCCTCCTCCTTGGTGTCTGCAGACAAACCCCAGCTAACAGTGGTCTGGGCCTGAGGACATTCCAGAAATCCAGGCTGAGAGGCTTATAGGAAGCTGTCACCTAAGCTAAGAGACAGGACATGAGAATAAAGGCAGAGAGAAACTTTTGCCGACCAACAGCTGAGCACACGGCTTCTTGAAAAGATCAAGTGTGACTCACTGTCCTGCGTTCAAACCCCGTTCCCACCAATGTCTTGGCCTTCAGACCTCAGGCAAGCATGTCCATTTCCTTGTACCTGCTTCCCTATTTTTCATAAGTAAACAATGACCTACTATCTATTTGAATGGTTTTGAGAACTGAGTCAACAAATCCTAATCCCTGAGTCTAACGCAAAGTCGACATGGCCTGAAAAGAAACCTCAGCCAGCGATAGTATCTTACCATCAAGTTCTAGAGAGTAACCAAGAGCAGTAGCCTGTAAAGTTTAGGGGGGTAGGGGACCTTACCAGCCATTTATGACCCTGAGCTTTTTATGTATCAGCCTGAGGTGTCTAGTAGAGTCATTGTTACTCCCTTATAAGGTAACTCCATTTAATGCGGTCAGCCGGCTTCCTGTGCTGCCGGAGTGCCATGCCTTCCCCACCATGACGGACTTCTAGCCCTTTGGAACCATAAGCCAAAATAAATTCTTTCTTCCTTTAAAAAAAAAAAGAAGAAGAAGAAAGAAAGAAATCCCAGGAGAAAGTGCTGGAGCCAGAACTTTACTCATTAAACTGCTAAGAGCCTTTGTTAATTAAACAAGGCCTGGGTCAGGCCAGTCTAGACCCTTAATCAGAACAGTTTTGGTTTTCTGTCTTTTAACAGTTTACAAAATGCTGCACCTCTCTCTGAACCTGTGATTGGATGTGTCCCCTGGATTCCCCCTCCCCACTACACACACACACACACACCACACACACACGCACACGCACATGTACACTCACACTCGCACATGTACACACACGCACTCAAAAATACTCGTGCGCATACACACACACACACACACACACACACACACACACACACACACACGAGTTGTCAGGAAAGTGAAAGTCACAAAGCTGAGAGGCTCTGGGGCGTCAAAAGCCTATCTCTAAGCATCTAAGAGAAACCGAAGGGAAGACCATGGGCAGTCCAGAGCAAGACTTACTCCTGACTGCAGCAGCAGCTCCCCTAATCATCTTTATCTCACAGAGTCCTCACAGCTTTGCACTTCTGCAGGCAATCTGCCACCAACACACCGACCAGGAGGCCAGCAGATGTAGGCTGGGCTGGCCTACAAGCCAAGGTGTAAACCTATAAGCTTCAGAGATGAACTCCTGTCTGAATGTGGATTCTTCAAAGACCCTGAGCAGTGGCACCAGCAGACAGCAACTCTCTTCTTCCTCATCCGTCCACCCACCCACCTTGCCTACTGCCTTGAGCCCTTACTCGGCCAACAGAAAGGATCATCAATTCAGCTCAGAGGCCATGAGCAGGCACAGAAGAAGTCAGAATGAACCAGTAGCAGTACCTCCCCCCCCACACACACAACCTTCAAAGAACTGAATGCCAGTATACTAGGTACTGGGTGTGCTGGGTTTGGAGTAGACACAGTATGTCAGGGACCAGGCAAGATGATGGCAAGTACTGGATCTAAAGGGGAGCTGAAGACCATGGAATCTGGAGGAACGGATTTGTTCTGTCAAGAAGGGGATCTCCTGGAGACCTTATCCTGCTCCCTGCCACCACCACCACCACCACCCCAGCACCGCATCAACCACTCCTGACACCATTAGGACAAATAGAGAGGCAAGTGAATAGAAATACCCCCATTTTACAATTGAGCACACCAAAATTCCAACAGGCAATCAGCTCAGAGCTAGGCCGGTGCCCAGGACCAGCTGGGATGAGATGCCGCCCCAACACAGTGACTAACCTCACCAGGGCCAGCCTCCCTCATGTAGCTAAGAAGCTTCCCACTTGTTATTCCTTAACAGACATGCCCTCATCTGAGGTTATGTGATCTCCAAAGACCCTAACACAGTTCCATCTCTCCTTCACCATTCAATCTATAGCAGAAATGCTCTCTCCAAGAAGCTCTGGTAGAATTCAGCCATTGTCCCAGCAATATTACCAAGTGCCTCATCTCTGCCAACTTGTAGTGTCTTTAAGTGCCTTTTCCCTCCTAGAGATTGAAGATAAAATGTGGGTCTTATGGAGTGAGCTCACAGGGTTATTGTGGACAGTTCATCTAAATAGTCCAGGGTGAGTTACTTCTGCTCCTCTCCAAGGTGGCTAGACTCCTGTCGCTCTGCTCGGCTGTTTTCCAAGGAACTGGGCTAAAACAAGCCCATCCTGGCACCATTAAGTGTCTCCCCACTCTAGGTGCTGACTCCAAACTCTCTAAAGGAAAACATCTTTTAAGAGAACCTCCTCTCCCAATAGCAGCCTGCAGGGCAGGCTGTGGGAACAGCAAGACACATTCCAAGGCAGCCAGATACCCAACATCTCCTAACCTGTTCCTCACATCTGTCAGAGAATAGGAGCTGCTAATCCCAACTGAGAGTGGAGAGAAGGAGGGAAAGCCCAGACCTGTGGCACAGGGAAACAGTTTAGCTCTGAGGAGCCAAAAGAAGTATTATGGAGGATTCCTAGAAGAGGCTTTGACAGTATACACACTTGCCTCGACTCACAAAGAGATACATCCTAAGTCAACAACTTGGAAAACAAGAGGGTTGCAGCCCTACAGTTTTATTACACAGCAGCGGTAGGGTGAGGCAGGCAGGACGAGCACCACCTCTCATCCAGGGATATGTCATGGGACCACAGGAGCAACCTTCTGTTTGTGAACTGGAATATAGTACAAGGGCCTGCCGAAGAAGCAGCTGTCACCCAGGCCCTTTCTAGTCTTACCCAAACCTCTCCTCTTTCAATGGGCATGGTTTGCCCACCAAGGCCATCTCTACCTCAGTGACCTTTAGTGAATTCTTCACTTGAAGATGAAGGTCTCCTGATAAGAGTACGGTGAAACAACAGTCTCTTCTTGTCACTCTCGGCCTCCATCTTAAATGGGGACAGCAATAGTACATACCTCACTGGGTTGTTGAGAGGAGTAAAGGAAAGAAGTACATGAGCTGAAGCATTTAACAGTAGTAACGAGCACAGTAGATACTCAATAAATGTCAGGAGCTATTATTATTAGTGCTATCATTAGTACTGTGGCTAAGAGACTACCTAAGAAGCGTCCTTCCGCTGGCTCCTAGCCCTTCCCCACCAGTGACATATCTGCTCAACCTTGGAAAACAATAAGGAGAAGAAACTGGACTCCCCGGAGGGGGCCTTGCCCACAAATATAAGAGCTTTTGGAGCTAGAGGTGGTGAGCAGGAGCCAGGGGAGGAGAGCAGGGTCAGGCTCCTAGGAAGCCCTGCATACTGCAGAGGCTCCTGCTAAAGGCATCCCAGCAGGATCTAACCTGCAGGCCAGACCTGGGCAGGGGATTGTGCAAGGAGAGAGTGTGGGAACACAAGAAGGTAAGCACACCATCACTGGCGGAGGTGGTTGTGGGCAATGCCTTAAACCTGTGCATGGGCCAGAGCACTGGGAGAGTTCCAACCTGGGAGGCCTCCAGGCACCATGCCTGCTCTCAAAACTCATTCCACCTGCCAGCTCCTTTAGTTCATGCCTTCCTGCAGGGCACACTACAAGCTCCCAGGTCACACTCCTTAAGGCAGGGAAAGTCTGCCTCCAAGCTCTGCTTCCCTCTGTTCCCATACTGTGGGATAGCACAGTGACTTCAGGGGTCACTCATGGGCCAACAGTTAGTCTGCAGGAGACCATATCCAGACAAAGTCCCATTTAATATGCTATGTAGCACGGGGTGGGAAGGGGTCTCCGCAAGCTCCACCATCCTTTTCCTTTGTTAACACCACCTGTGCCCCCTGGCTTTCAAAGAAGACAATGGCCCCTTCTGACCCTGAGCCACCTCCCGTGATTGCCCTACCAGTGGCATCCAGGAAACCTCTATCATAGCTGCTGGTTACTAAATTACCAACAAATGAATCATGGAAGTGATCACACAAAGCAAAGTCAACTTGACCAACAAGTGAGTTGATACAAAGGACTTAAAAGCAGGGTACCAGGACCTCGGGCCCTGGATTGGGCCAGCCAGTCTTTCCACACAGCCTCCTCCCTTTATACAGAGAGCCCCTCCCCAGGCATGAGCCTTGGATGGGAAAGAGACTCTTTTGTTCCAGGGACAAAGCCCTGAATGCAGGGCCAGTGGTCAGTCAGTTTGGTTACTCAGCATGCACCTTTCACACTCTTTCCCTTCAGGGAGAAAGGAAAAATCTGCATCCAAATGCCAGCAAGGATGTCCCCCAGCCTACCTGGGCTCCAGTTATCCTCACAGGAAAATCCAGAGTTACCCTCTACTACATAGTGGTCAACTGCCTCCACTGTGCCCTTAGCCCCAGGCTCCAGTCAGTCTGCAGAGGGTCCAACTGCCTGGCTAACTCAGGGTGCACCTTTACATGGGGAAGGGAATCGAAAATATCCCCTATAGGTGCAAGTATTTGAACGCTTGGTCCCCAGTTGGTGGCACTGGTTATGAGTTCTGGCCTTGTTGGAGGAAGTACGTCACTGTGGAGGGAGGGCAGACATTGAGAGTATAAAGCCTCACCCCCTTCCAGTTCTCTCCCTCTGCTATATGTTTGTGTTTGAACTTGTGAATTCTCACCTTCCTGCTGATACGGCTGTGTCTGCCGCTTGCTCTCATGCTTCAGCCCACAGTGGACTCTAACCTTCCTCAACCATAAACCAAAATAAGCTTCTGGTCATGAGGTTTTATCACAGCAGGAGGAATCCCACAGAAGGGTCCAGAAAGCACAATCTGGTAGTATTGCTGGAGCAAGGTCCTGTGAAACTCAGCTGTCCCTTGCAGCCTGCAGATCCATTGAGAGTCTCCCTGAGACACTGGGGAGTCTCCGAATGACAATCTGAGAAAGATCCCATGGCCAGGAAGACAGCAGACTGTTTTCTCCAGACGGATCATTCATTCATTCAACACACAGGAAGTGCACCACTTAGGCACAATTGAATCCTATCAAGTTTATCCCGTAGTCACCCTGGCAAGGATGAGGATGTCCTGTCCTCTGTTTCCAACATGGGTTCCAAAAAGTAAACTCAGGTCATCAGGCGTGGAGGCAAGTGCTTTGAGCTGCTGAGCCCATCTCTCCAGCCCTCTGATATTCTGAAGAGACACTTAAGTGTCGCTCACTTGGGTTATCAGACTATTGAAACAATGAGCCCCAAGGAATTGGCATTTCCCCAGGAATAATCATCATCATGCTCAGAGAAAGAAGTAGCCAGGAGCCTGGGAAGAGATTCCACGCAGTTCTGACAACTTGTCTGACCACCTTGCAGGAGAATCTGCAGCCCAGACACTAACAATGAGTAGGACCATGTCTTGACCAGGCTGCTTAGCCATGCATACCTCTCTCCCTCTATTTAAGCCTAAACTTTATGTTAAAGACCTTGAAAGGGGACTTGGGGAGAGGATAGCGGGCTCTTTGTTCTTCTTCCAGTGTGGTCACGTTGAATACAGATTTTTTTTTTCTGCTCTTCAGTATTAGTTGTATAATGGGCAGTAGAGGAAGGAAGACAGAGAGCCTGGTCTGTTAGTGGCTACCAAGCCCAAGGTCTGACCCTAACAACTCTGGTAACAATGATTCAAGGACCCAGAACATAGTCTATGTGACACAGCTACTCAGCCCTAGCAAAGCGCCCTGCATTAGGGCTAAAAAGCCTGGGAATCATGGGTTGGCACTCAGAGCCAGGATGCTGGCAGCAGAAACCTTGGAAAGCTCTCTTTGCTAAAATCCTGTGGTTGAGCTAATAATAACTCTCATTGTGTCTTCATTGAAAACTTGAGGAGGGGTCCTCCATCCTCAAACAGGAGATTGACATACTGCTAATAGTTTATTCAAGTTGGTAGAACACCTTTGTATGGATTCCATTGAGCCCTCAGGGGACTCCTGTGTAGAAGGCACTTAGTTCCCTTATTTGTGGCTTGGTGAATTAAGTTTAGCTTTGTGGAGTTCAAATGGTCCAACCTCACATCCAGAACACTTGTACACTGAGTGACAGGTTGAGAACCATTGTACAAGCACCAGGTAGCTGCTAGACCAATGTAAGTCATTACAAGTAAGGGCACCACCATTTGCATGAAAAAAAAAAAAGTCAATTGTGAACCCAGGGAATGGACCCAAGTATACATGGCCTTCAGGAGGCCTTCATAATGGAAGACTCAGTAATGGAGCTTTGTATGACAGAAGATGTTTGTCTTGCAAGTGGCCCTGAGAGAGGAGGATGGAGAAGGACTGAGAGCCACCTTGCCCTCCTCTCTGAAGACAAGAGGGCATCACAAGCAGCAGTTCATTGAGAGGCCTCTTGTACCCAACAGCTACCTGTGGAGGCCTTGCTCAGTAGCAAACTCTAAGAAGTCCACACTGGACTGAGCCTAGAGGGAGAGAAAGGACATCGCAGGTAGCAGATGCCTGACTCTCTATGGTCCCCAAGTCGGTGTTCAGGTAAAACAATAAATGTAAATTGCAGTTAAGTGAAGAAGGAAGGAAGTGGGATTCAAGAAAAAAATCACGGGTAATATGGATGAACAAGGAGCAGAGGCCACAATCAGGTAGAGGCAACAGTGATAACAGAGGCCTCGCAGAACAGGCTCTAAGGGCAGTAGGCAACAACTATAGTCCTTCACATCTACACTGTGTCTGTTGGTCCTTCAAACTCTAGGATCATCTGTGGGTGCCCCCCCCCATGTGACTCCCTCCACAGGACTCTTCCCAGCCATTTTCTTGGCCCTACAATGAGCCCTAACCCTGCTCTAGCTCAAGGAGTCAGAGGAAACAACCATGGGACAGTGTCCCCTGGCCTTGAGAGCTAAAGGTAGAAAGCTAGGGAAGCCCAAGGAAGAGACAAAAAACAAACAAAAACAAGAAAGAAATATGTTTACCTTCCCTTGAACCAGAGAAGGGAAAAATTTAGATTAACACAAAACTAAACTAGATCGGTGTTTCCCATGGTGTGTCCACTCAATGGTGGTATCTCCAGGAATGAAGGCTTCTATGGTCAAGGAACTTTGGAGAAAAAGGATAATACAGCAGGGTTTCCCTGTCAAGTCCTCCCAGAACCTTTAATGTGTGCATGTGCAAAAAGAAAAACCAATAGGTAGTAAGTACTCTCCAACCTTGACTAAGGAACCCTTATACCAGCAAGGATTTCTCAGTACCAACTTTCTATAGAACATGCTTTGGACAACACACCACTAGCCCTTCTCAATGGTTTCCAGGTGAAGTATTTTTTCTGACATGGAATTCAGCAACAGAGTAGGCAAGAAGGCAGAAACTTTCCGCTTTCAAAAGGCTGAATGTTTACCTTCCCTTTCATGGTCTCAGGATCCTTATCTGAACAGTGGAGTGAAGCCCCCTACAGCCCACCCCACTGGCTTCCCAGGACTCCGCAGCAACCAAAAGAAATATGTGGGGCCCCTTTACAAGTAATGGCATGACCAAGAAGAGGACCCCAAAACAATCTCCTTTGAGGATAGGCACATGCTTGACCATGATGAGTTAACATGGCAAAGAACATAAATGTTATATAAAGCAAGATACACTAGAGCAAGATAAAAAAAAAAATGACAATAGGAAACAAGCAAAGAGGGAAAAGAGATGGTGGCAGGAAAGAGAAATCCAACAGCAGTCAGGCGGCCTAGGCCTGACTGCCAAACACCCTGTTCCACTGCAACAGGTCTTGGTCACATCCCTCCTTTTACTGTGCATATGGGGACTTGGGGTGACCTCTGAGGTGCTTCCTGAAGTCAGAATGAAGACCCAACCTTGGATAGCCTCCAAGGCACATGGCTATCTTGACCAGCATTGTCAAAAATGGGAGGGTCATGAGGGCTTACTGAGAAGCCACATCCATCCCCAAGTATAAATAGACTTTAGTTATGAAACTGAAAGTGAGCCCCAAATCAGAAACCAGCTACGTGTAGAAAGTCAAGAAAGCTCCCCAACAGAGAGTCAGGCTGTAGATCTTGTCGAAGGTGCAGAAGACCAGGAGATCCCATGAATGGCTAAGTGAAGGGGAACCCTGAGAGAGAAATGGGCCCTCAGAGTGCAAGATATCACAAAATCCTCAATGATGGTTGAGGGAACAAACAGCGTCTTGTTCTCTTAAGAACCCTGTAGGCTGTGGAGAGGCATCACCAGAGCCCAAGGGCAGCTCTTTCTAGCTCTCTTTTTCCTACTTTTCTCAAGAATGTTTGTCTTTTACTTGCTACAGAGTCTGCGACTAACTGCTCAAGAGGCTGAGCAGCAGCCACAGAGCAGTCCGTGCTTAGTACAAAAGAGCAGTCTGCTCTTGAGCCTTGCACTCTCCCCAGCCCAAAACTCAGCTGAGGTCAAGAGACAGTGTGAGTGTATGGCATTTAGCAACTCTACATAGGAACACTGTGTGCTGACAATATTTGATACTCTGAAAGTGTGCAGACCATGGACAGCCAAGTGTGTCACAATATCTTCACGTGTGAAGGTAGACGCTTGTCTGCAGCGGTGAGTATGAACAAGAGACCAAAGAATCAGGGTTCCATCCAGGTAGCATATCTGTCTTCACTGGCCTCTGGAGACATGAGGGTTGTTAGATGGGAGTAAGACCATATCAGCAGGGTTTCGAAAGAGCCTGTTGAATCAATAACTCACAACAAGCCGGGTGTGTGTGTGTGTCACACAATCACATGTGCTGGTGTCAGTAGCTTTTTATCCTTGCCCCAACTCTAGACTAACTCACTCAAGGGCAGCCATATTGCTTGCCCTCCTGAGAGTCTCAGTCTCCTCAGTTATGTATAGGCAATTGGACCAAACTGCTGAAACTGCTGGAGTCCTGCAGTCTGGTCTGTAGCTTGGGACAGGTGGATTGTCAGCAGCCACAGGCAAGGACCTTCTCCTCAACCCCTTCCTGAGCCCAGCATGGCCTCCTTCCCAGTCAGGCCCTGGTCTTTAGGGGTGAGGGCAGGCAAAATGTTCTCTCAGGAGAAGACAGTTCTTAGTCACTGCCCTTGTTGGGCTATGAAGCTGCGTGTCGAGAAACCCCATGTACTCAGCCTATGTGAAGGGTTTAGGTCTGGGGCTAGAAGCCCTAAGGAATGGGATTGGAAAGTCAGAGCCAACTCTGCTGGCTCTCAAGTGAGTAACTAAATCCTAACAGTCCCCTGTCCTATATAGGAAGCTGCCCAGCTGGAAAGCATTAACCCTTAGCCAGCCAGAAAAGCCAGTCCAGCTTCAAAGTTCTGCAGAGTCCCTGGACAACAGACGAGAGGGTCTAAGGAGCCTTCAAACTGAAAATAAAAGAAGGATGAAACTAAGGGTCTCCAGACCCAAAGTCAAGTCCATGGTGAGGAGATGGCGCTCCCACCGGGCCTTCCTCTTAAACCTACAGTCATTTTTTTCTCTCTCTTTCCTTTGTGTGTGTGTGTGTGTGTGTGTGTGTGTGTGTGTGTGTGTGTGTCAGAAAGAGCTTAATTGTGTCCTTGGGGATATGCAGTTCCATCTAATTGAGCTCTTAATTAACCCACCACACCCCAAAGAGGGCACTCATAAGTTAAATATGAAAAGCCTTACTTATCTCAGAACAGCCTTCTAAGGGCTCAGACTCTGACATTTATAGTTACTAATGAAGATGGATTTGGAATGGGAGACGTTGGAGAGAGACCCTTCATGGGAAATGAGGGGGCCCTCAGGCCTCAGACATGTTTCTAGAGCTTGGGGAGAGGTCAGGTCAGCTCAGTCCAGGGGACTGTGCTGAGCTCCTCAGTTCAAAGGAGGCAGAGGGGACTTGGGCCAGCCTCTGGGGTCCTGCTGGAATTCAGCCAGGACCCTCTCACATCTGCCACCAGGTCCCTCTCCGTGCTCCATTTGCTATGTCTCCATTTGCTGACCCTGAGCCAGCACTCAGCCTCGTCCTTCCCCAGGCCCCATGGCCATCCTTCCCCTTCAGGGTAGAGTGAAGAAGAAAAACAATGCAGAGAAATTTAGATCCCCTCCACAGAACAGGAGAGAGCACAATACCCAGCCATTCTTGGAGCCCACTTCTTTCTTCCGGCTTTCTTCTCACCTTTGTGAACCGCCTACAGCCCAGGGTCCCAGTTCAGGGCCAAGGGGAGTAGTAAGGAGACCTCTCAGTCGTGAGTCTGGATTCCCTGTGCTCTCAGAGGAGGCTCCATGCCCGCTCTCCTTCCACATCTCTCAACCTCTAGACAAAAGCAAACCTGGCCGTTCCTCCTTCTGAAGATGACAATCTCCCTTTGAGTGGTTCGAGTCCCTGCAGAACTTACAAGCTAACAGTTTACAGGGCACCTTCTGAGTCCTCCATTCTTTTCCAGGAGCTACCAAGCTTGCTACAAGGCATCACTGAGCCCTGTTCTCTCTTGCCAAGGAAGATTTGAGGAAAAAAGCCCCTGCCTCGTAGTCCCTAACCATGTTGGTCCTGTTATGAAGTGCTGGCTCCATAAATTCAACTGTGTTTACCTCAGGTGTATAAGAAAAATGGGTTTTTCACACTTCAGGCCTCAGAACTGGAGTAAGGGCAGATGCATGCAGCTAAGAAACCTGGGCCTCAATCTAGGCCAGACTCCACACAAGCCTCTGTATGGCCCTTAGAAGTCTGTTGGCTTGGCATTCTTAAACTGTATAGATAATCTTGGACTCCCTGGAGCCTTGAAAGCCATAAACAAAGACTGTTAACAACTAACCTACTGGAGAAGACCACAGAGCTGCCCCTCATGGTGATGCCTTCATGAAGCAGAGAGTACACAATGGCAGGTCATCCATCCCCAGGCAGCTCAAACTGAGGGCATTTATATGTTCTTAAGGAATAGATAATCACAAAGAAATCAGCATACACCCAAGTTGACAAGCATGGTACTGACTTCAGAAGTAGAGTCCTCCTGTTAAGGTCTATGACACTTCTGCTATACATTACTGTCTGTCTTATTGTAATTAAACCCTCAATTCAAAGACTTCTCAGCACAACCTTCACTTATCTTAATCCTATGGATTTTTATCAACCTAACACAGCCACCAAGACCTTCTATCCTTTAAGAATAAAATAACTGCCCTGTGTTGTGTCAGCTCACAGTTAAATCAGAAGGAATTTGGATGATGACAAATGTTTAAGTCCCTTTAAATCTACCAGAAACTAACTTTCCATCTAAGTGTTTGGATACATAAATTTACCAGCTCTAATTAATTCTAAACATTTTCTTTTTAAATTCAGAGTTTTGACCAGGTGGTGGTGACACAGGCCTTTAATCCAAGCACTTGGGAAGCAGAGGCATGTGGATCTCTTTCTTGGTGAGTTCAAAGCCAGCCTAGTCTACAGAGTAAGTTCAAGACAGCCAAGACTGTCTCAAAAAAACAAAAACAAGAAACAAAAAAATCTCGACTTTGATCCCATTTCAGGAAGACGTTTCTGTTTATGTCATTGTAGCCTCACCAGCAAAGCATGGCCTACCACAAGATGAAACTGGTCTTGAGATGGTTCTTGTAATAGTGGGTTCATTTCAGAGACTCCCCACCAGGCTTCTCTCCTATTCAAAGGAAGCTTCCCACTTGGTGAGGGAAAACTTTAAAAATTTTAAAATCCGGCTCACTCTTGTTGGAATAAATGCCATCAAAGGTCAAAGGGTGCAGAGTGTGGCGATGGATGTCTGGGACACTGGGCTTACCCTTGGCTTCCCTGGTGGACTCCAGGCTCATGCGTACACACTACCTTGTCCTCTCTATTTAGAGGTTTTAGAGACTTTGAGATGTTTAAAAATTACCAACATTTATGGAATGACATTCCCCTGAAAGGAGTGCCCAGAAAGTTCCAAAACAAGACGAACATGGGATAACTGAACACCCTCCCAGACAGTCACTAATTCTGTGTGCATCCTGGGCACACAAGCTTCTGACTCTGGAAACCTAACTGGCCAGTTTACATGTACGTGTGCAGGCCAGACGTTGCTGCTCTTTATTCTAAGATCTTGTGGCACTAAGTATCTTACTTATTCTAGGAGGACCAGGTGAGCCCCTGCTGAGTGCATATGAACACCTTGGACTCACATAGAACAACCCAGGTTCTGAACTAGAGAAAAGCCAGCTGGATGTCTAGGAAAATGTCACTTGGATTGGAGACATGACTACCTGGCCTGGAGTTGGACACCCACGCCTTATCTTCCAGGTCTGTTCTTAGGACTATATTGCACTGCTGCTGGTGCCTTCTCTTCAGAGTTTTCCTGTGCTTGGTGCAACCTCATCTCATCAGGTTAAAAGACCAACTCTTCCCAATAGGCATATAAAGGACTCTTATCCAGTTTCAGGTGCCACTCCCGACCAACCTCTAACTGGGAGAAATTGACAACAGAAAAGACCCATGCTGTGCCACAGACTCCTGTGTATGAGCTGACTCTGCCCTGGGGCAGGTGCCGCCTTCCATTTCCTGGTGCTGGCTCCATCCTTCCCCTTCTGAGTGGTGGGAAAGGGAAGAGAAAGAAGCAACCCAACCCAAGAAGAATCCAGTCAAATCCCCCCAAACCTAGTGACTAGATCTGGGTGTCCACTAAGTTACAGAAAAATGAGTACACATCGACCAGGTCTAGCTAAGAGCAGCGATGGTTGTTCTTTACCAATCGTGGTAGAAGGCTCACTCACCCCATAAGATTTCCTTTGGATTGATGAACTTCGAGGAGCTGGGGAGACAGTTCAGCAGTTTTAGTGCTTAGTGCTGTACAATCAAAAGGACCTGAATCTGGGTCCCTAGCACACACATTACAGTGAGAAACAAACTCTGGGTGTGACAATACCCAACTGTATCACCGGTGCTGGAAGAGGGGTGGAGACGGGGGAAAAAGCTTGGAGCTCATTGGCCAATCTAGCCAGTCGATGAGCTCTAGGTTCAGTGAGAGACTCTGTCTCAGAAAACCAGGTAGAGAACAACAGAGGAAGACACCTGACTTGCAGACTTCCGACCTCCATACTCAAGCATGCACATATGAATCCACACCTACCCATGTACACATAAGCATGTGTCATGCACACCGTTACCACACAACAAAAATGTATTAGGATAAGAGTTTAGAATGCCTTTACCTGTCAACATCCAGTCCAAAGAAATCCCAAGTCCTTGAGTCTCCAGATCACCTAAAACAAGCCCGAATCCTTAAGTCTTTTCTAACATTTTACTCAAATTTCCTGAGATCCCATGAGTAATGTATGTATCTCTTTGGTTGCAATGAGCCAAAATGAACTCTGTCCAAAAGGTATGTTTCTGATGGCCTTTAACTAAGGGCATGGACACATAAGACGCAACTGGACAAGACGAAGTTGGTGAGAGCTGAAACACAGCATCAGTCAAGGGGGCAATTACATGGCTGCCTTATAAAATTGCTGGTTAGTTACCTGAACAAGAAAAAGTTATGTTGTGAACATTCCTGGATATAACCAATCATGATTTAAGGTAGGATAGTGTTTACCCCCACCACAAAACCCTTTCTTTTTCCTGCCTTTGCTTTTTTTAAAACTAGGAGACACAAGGCCAAACTAAGCCAGGAATATCTGTCTTCATCAATAAGGTAACCAGGGATCTAGAAATGAAGAAGAGGGAGACGTCAGTATTGACAGTCAGAGACCTACAATGAAAGAAATCAGAGTTGGCCTCAGGGCTGTGAAGGATTTGTACAGAGAGCAGTGACTGGGATCCAGCGGGGAAGGGTTTCAAACATAAATGCAGGAAACCAGAAGTCTGGGAGCCAGGGGATGATGCCTGCTGCCTCCTCAAGGTTTCTTCTCTCAAGAACACCCATCAGCTGACATGTCTTACATCAGCAGCATAACAGGCTATGAGGCAGTGACAAGGCACCACCAAGACAGCACAGAAGCACAGAGCAAGTCAACACTGGTCTCATGTCAGCAAACAAATGTTTGATACAAGTAGGGCACGATGCCTCTCACAGAATCTAGAGTGCAAGTCAAAATCAGACGAAAAGCACAGCTCATCAAACGTGCAATGCTCCAAAGGAACTCCAGCCCACTGAGCTGATTTTCTCACAGTCCCTCATCCAGTATTTCTTCCAAGTCTTCTCCTTTACCTTACCTCACACCCAATAAAAATGCCATAGCCAAGAAGAGTTCTTGCAGAAGAAGCAATTGGCTTGGACATTTGTAAATTATCTCTCTCTCTTTTTTATAAATTGAAACAAGAGTCTCTATGTAGCTCACTATGTAGCCCAGGCTGACCTCAAACTCCCAACCCTCCTGCTTCAGCCTCTCAAGTGTGTGTGTGTGTGTGGGGGGAATTACAGGTATGTGCTGTAGCCACACCAGGCTACAAATGTCTTATTTTACAAATGAGGAAACTGAGGCCTAGTGATACGGCCCTCTGGTGACTGGAAATGTTTCCCTGAGTTTTGTTTGTACAACAGCAATGTAACCAAAGTGTGCAACTAAAACCGGCATTATCCTACACAGGAAAAAACTTCCTCTTCTCATTGACATAGCCTTGCAGAAACACCCAAGTAAACATTAAAACCAAAGTAAGAAGACTACAGCATGTCCAAGCCCTTTGTTAATTAAAAAAAAAAAAAAAAAAGAACATGTTTGAGGCTGCACAAGCTCCTAGGGTATTATAGCTTAGGGCCTGCTTATCTGTTTTCCTTGCCTAGAGTATGCATTATGGACACATAATTACAATAATCAGAAAGCTAAAGCATTGGGTGGACCCAAGCCCTTCCCCAGGGATTCTAGGAGTTAGAATCGCTCACCTTTTATAGCCCTTAAAATCATCACAGGCCACATACTAACCTGGATATCTCTCTCTTTTTACAGAACAAGAGCTATTTCAGATACTTTCTGTAGCCACTAACCAATACCTAGTTCTCAGAGTCAACCCTTCAGAACTAAAGGTAATGCGGCTGCCAGGGCAGCAGGCCCTGGAAATTCTTGCTCTTTATAGTTTTGTGGTCACTGGAGAACCACACACTAATTCCCTAACAATTTTTCAGGAAGATTCCAACAGCTTAATTTGCATTTCTAGGTGGTAGTTTTAAAAGCCATCGCTCCTGTCTTTTATTATACAGAACCAATAGGCCTAATGTTAGGGAGGCATGCCTTATCTAGCAAAACCACCTTCAAAACTGCATTCTCATTAGGTGGGCATCAACATGGTACCTTCAGACCAGCTTGAACTGCACTGGCCAGTCCTTGTCATACAGAGCTGAATGCTACTCTTAGCTACCTAGTAGGTTGGGATGCTCACTGTTTTTCAAGAAGGAGAGGTAGCCTGATTCACCTGTACCTGACACAGGCCCTCTGCACATCCAGCAGCCTAGTCTCCTCTGGTCCCACTGCCAAGCCCCAGCTTTTCCCATCTATCTAATGGAAAGGAGCCTGGACCCTATGACCTCTGGTTCTCTTGCTGTTTTATTCTACTGTGACTTGGACAACTGGGATAAAAAGCACTGAGCAAGTAGAAGCCCTTTTCGTCAAGACTTTGCTTTTGCCTTTTGCCTTTTGCCACCCCCTCCCCCAGCTCTCCCTCATTCCACATCTAGCAAAAACCTCATATGTCAGTCCTGGATTGATTTCTGCAAGAGTCTTCTCAGGCACTTAAGCCGTATGAACCCTTTTCAGCTACTCCAACCCACTGTTCCCCAAGCCCTCCACCACCTGTGAGAGCTGCCATGCGGCCCCTGGAAGGGCTCCTCGGGAGGCCCCTCTCTTTTCAGAACATGGATTCTCAGAAGAGGGCAATGTGTCCTGTAAGGACTGGTTTCTCTCCAACCACTCTGGACTCCCATAGAAAGGACTCAATTCAGATACTATCTCCCCCTGTCCTCTTCTCTTCTCTTCTCTCTCTTCTGCCCTCCCTCCCCACCCTCTCCACTCTCATCTACCCAAGTCTTTGAATCCTCCAATGAATAAGGACCCCTGGCTGCTTCTCCAACCCCATAAGTCAAAAGGAGACTTCTTATAAGACTCATACCTTGTCGCTTCTCAGCCTTTTGGCTAAGATCAAGTGTAAGATTCTCGAATCTCCATGTGTGAACAGTCACTGACTGACTGACACAGGCGTGCACTGATCCCTCCACCTCTGCCCGTGTGTCTGTCCCCCTCTCTCTAGATGAGACACACTCCTGGAGGCCAAGAAAGTATGTACTTTCAACACTCAATCTTGACTCCAATGAACAAGACAAGCTTCCAGGGGAAGATCAGAAAACTTTTCTTCGTTATAGGGTAAGAGAGTGTCAGACCCACAGATATCATTTCGGAGATCCAGTGTCATATGTCATGGATCAAAAGTGGTTGTTCTGCTTTGAACAAAGAATTGGAAATGTTGGGACTATATTGTAACTTGCCCTGATCCGACCAGCGGAAATAAAGGCAACGGCAACTGTGTTCTTCTTAAAGCGGTTTATTCAGGTTCCTTGTTACAGCACGCTTGCTTCTACCTTCTTTCAATCCCTTGAATGCTCTCCTTCAAATCCTCTCCTTTCAATCCTCTTGAATGCTCTCTGCTACCTCTCCTTCAATCCCCTCCTTCAATCCTTCAATCCTCCCAGCTACCGCCCCAGCCGCCTTATATGCATTGCCTTACTCCCATCAGCAGCTGCCACGCCGTCACTGTTAATTGGCTGCTCCTGTGATGCGAGGTGGGCTAATGGGGCAGCCACACCTGGAAGCGTGAACCTTTTCTCTATAATGAGCCACAGCCACAGTGCCCACTCATGCCTGCTGGCTACATGCCAAGCGTCATCCTGACAGTGGGGAGAACCACTTCCTACACTATATAAGGCAGATTAAGTGGGTGGGACGAGGGGTTGTAATTAAAAAAAAAATCACATTTTAAGATGAATTTGGAAGTAGCACCTAGTATGGTGTTGAAGAGAGTTGGAAAAATTAGAAAAAAAAAGTCTTTATGTTCATGGGCATCCGGCTTCATTCCCACCTAACCTGCCTCACACCCAGCCTTCATGCTCCTGTAGTCTCAATTTCCTCCAGAAGCAAGAGGGCAGAACGGATAGGGCTTAAGCTAAGCACTGGCCTTTCACTCGTGTGAGTGTGTCAGAAGGGAAGTCTACAAGCTACCAAGTGAGATTGCTGAGTAGTAGGTCTTTCTGACCCCATCTTAGCCCTCAGCCCTTCCCAGTTAAACTTTCGTGCAGGCCAGGTCTCACGGAGTTGGTCAAAGATCTACAAGCTCCCATCTCATTGCCACTATAGTGATGTGTTCACATAGTGTTCCCAGTTGAAAAACCTAAGCCCCTAAAGGTCAAAGGATTTGTCCCAGTCCCACCACCAGCTGGGGCAAAGGCCAGACTCCATGCCCAGGCTTCCTGACTCTTGGGCCTCTTTCTCTGATTAATGTAAGATAGAGAGGTAGCTCCTTCCTATCTTCCTGTCTGGGTTTCCTCAGTGGTCACTACAAGTGTGCCTGCTTCAGGGGCCCTAATGTGACAGATTGACAGACAGCAAGCCTTTGTCACCCCCTCTCTACATACGGCACATCCATCTGGATCACAGAGAGTAAGGTTTCCTGTCTCTTTGCACCCTGCTAAGGCTGGAGATTCTTCTAAAGGAACTGGAAAACATTGGTTTCTTCCAGTCCTCAGTAAATGAGAAAGCATGAATGGGATTCTGGGAGAAAGACCTAGAAGCAACTCTCTCTGCCCACCCCTGGGCCCTCATTTGTCCTAGGGTATCTGATTTCTTTACTGTCGGTAAATAAGAAGACCCAAGAACCTGCCAAACCCTACTAAGAAAGACATTCAGTTGAGATCTGGTGGGTGCTCTATAAAAGTCCCAGGACATGGAGATTCTGGGAACTCCAACTCCTCTCAGGTCCTCTACTTACTTTCCCCATGCCGTTACAAGTACAACCCAGTAGACGGACTGACAGTAGTGTCCTACAGTGACCTTCCTCCCCCCACCATTGCAACAACTCTGAGCACTGCTCCTACCTGGCCCATCTTACACAGGGGAGGTCCCAAAAGCATGTTTGATCGTATCACACGCTTTGACTGGGTTCATTTGAGAAGGACTGGTGTGGTCTTGCTGCTAACTAGCTGTGCGACCTTGGGCAAGTCCTTGACCTCCTGCCAATCTTTTTCTTACAACACTTTCCCACTCTAAGCCCCATCTGAATGATTTGGTCTTGGTCTGTCCCACAGTTTACAACCTCTACCACCTTGGAGGCAGAGCTCCCAAGTGGCTGAGGATGTGCAGCCCAGCAGGTGTGCAGCATGGATCATGAATACCAACTTCAGTAAAAAACCCCCACTATTCCTTTCCAAGAGCTGCTTGCTTGCTCTCCCTAGAGTAGTATACCTGGGGACTACTCCATAGTCCCCAGGACCAGGTTTCTCAGGATCTGTGATCCCAGGATCTTGAGGAGCTCCAATAGTCAGTAAGCTTGTGAAAAATAAAGACTCCATGGGTTCCACATTGGACCTGTACAATTGGCATCTCTGGAAACTGCCAGCTGTAAGGGGCTACCTGGCAACAGTGGATTGGAACCCGGACCCTAAGCAAGGAAGGAATTGCTAATGCTCCCAGAAGCAACCTGGGGCTTAGAACTGTGGGATGCTACACCTGCTAAGTATCGGAAGTCTTCGGTAGTTGTCAATCAAACAGAATAGCCATGTTCCTATGTTCCTGCCCAACCCACCCTACCACTTTTTGGATTGCCCCCAATCCATACCATCTGCTCAGTGAGTCTGGGTCTTTTTGTTGTCCTCAGTCAACCCTTCAAATCTGCCTGTCTTGCTTCACTGGCTTGAAACACCTTCTCTACCTAAGACAAAGCCAGAATGCCACAGCCTACTCCGTTCCCCTGCCCAGGAGCGTGCTAGTATGTTTTTCCAAATTATTTGATCCCAAGCAGCTTTTCTCAGCATTGACTTTGAAGGAAGCCTCACAACTGCCCAGGAGGCCTCTCATTCCCATGGCTCAGGTCCTAAGGGGTCCCTACCACATCTCTAACTCCAAGAGTCTTGGGGGTGTGAGAGGGAGGAAAGGGCTGTGGGAAACTGGACTAGGACTAGCAATGTTAGGTCTTAGTGGCAGGTCATATCTCCAGCTCAGACTGAAGCACAAACAGGAATTTGAACTCAGGGAATATTCTGAGCCTCAGGTTCTAGGATTAGGGGACCTTAATAATGACCCAATTAGGTCTAGATTCAGGATAAGAAGATCAGAAGAGAAAGGGAAATGTCCACAAGGGCAGGATTCAGAACCCAAAGTCCCATAAGCTTCACATGTTGGGGTAAATCACAGCACTGGAAACTGCCCAGAGGTGGTTTTGCCAGGAGATGTAAGTAGCATGCCGGAGTGAGAGAAACATAGCATGGAACATTTTTTTTCTTTTAATGGAACAAGCAACACTCAGAGGCTTGTACCTCCCTCCATTCCATCTCCACCTACAGCAGCAGGCAGGCTTATTATTATCCCCATTTTACAGATGAGGGAACAGGCTCAGGGCAAGTCAGCAGTACCCCCAATGTCACAGAACTGGCAACTACAAGAGACAATGTTTAGACCCAGGTGAAGTCCTGAAAGCCCAATCTCTTGGCCACAGCCACTCCAGGGAAGACAGTCTCTGAGACAGTGCTCTTCATATCAAAAAGTGGAGGTCTATCGGCTTCGTCCCCATGCGATTGAGAGTGAGAAGTATTTGAGGGCTAGAATCAGATGTCTTGAGGGTTTCCCGAATGGAGGCCAGAGGCCCCTGGCCACACAGCCATAGTGAATGCCAGTTCTCCAGCACCCTCTTCTTTCTTCCCTGTTCCTTCTCAGAATGCTGTCTATCTCCTCGTTGCCACTGCCCCCCCCCAACTCGTAACCCCACTACTGCCTTTCCCGGTATGCAGAGAGTTGGCCCTCAGAGTGACTCTCACTGGGTATAGAGGTGCTACATTCTTTGGGCCCCTCAAAGCCTTGTTTCTTCACACCCAGAGGAAGGTGCAATGCAGCCTAATTTACTTAGGAGCCCGAGAGACTGATGAGTCCCGTGAAATCAAAGCCAAGCACGTGGCCCGCTCTCAAGCTTAGTCCTCCCTGTGTAAGTAATGAGTTCCTGTTAGGCTGGCAGGAAAAGTTGGGGGCAGTGCATGAGAAGCCTCCTACGTTGTGTTTCACAGAAGTGTGTAAAAAGTACCACTGCCACCGCAGGTCCATGATGAAACCACCTCCTCAAGTGAGACTCAAAGAGCAATCATCAAACTAGGATTCCACCAGAGAAAGCTTTCCCTGGACAGCACCAGGTGGCCAGCTGCCCGAGGAGTCCCCATTTGAACAGAGACCAATTTCCTACATCTCCATGGGTCAGCTGCTTGCCTCACCCTTTTGATTGCTTATTCCTGTTCTTGTGGGATATTGCCCTCCCCCCCCCAAGGATAAACTGAAAATCACACTCAGGGACATGGTCCAGAAGACCCCCAAGCCATGCCTGCCCTCCTCCCTTATCTTCCCACCATACCTGTAAGGCCTATTTGCATATCTCCAACTCAAGCTCAGCCCATCTCCCAGTGCCCTGCTATAATTACACAGCTTTCTCAATCAAAGAGACTCTCTGATCCACACAGTTAACTAGAGCTGCCCGCTCCTTGGAGCCACTATCATGAAGTCCGTCCTGGGTGTCTGGATGCCTGACAGCCTCCCCAGTCTGTTTCTGGGCTTCTTGAAGAGAAACCACACCAGACCCTTCCCCAAACCTACCCATAATCTAGCCCTAAGAAGCCATGACACGTGGCCTACCCAATCCACACTTGATAAGGGAATGAAAGGGATGGGATAGGGATGGGATCTAGCTCCTGTGTGCTCTAGCCACACACACAAGTTAGCAGTCAGCTGGGAAACCAGGACTGGACCTTTCCCTACAGCAAGGACTCTTGGACACTGTGGATACCACTTGAGCGTTGCCATGCCTGTCTTTCATTTTAGATCTGGTCTCCAAGCCTGTTGCTAAAGATAGACCCATATAAATTGTATACTTAGAGACCAGGATAGGGCTTGGCTCCTTCAATGCGTGCCACTTAGGAGACCTGGAAGAGACCCCATGTGTCATGGGACAGTGCATGAAGACTGAGCCTTTGGCCGGTGCTTTCTCTTCTCAGCCTGAATTCATCATGTCCACCTGGCCAGGGCCTGAGGCAGCTAGGTCCTGGGATGTAGACATCTTCCCACAGTTAGTGGTAAGTATTGAGAGAAACCACCTCACCCATGATCCTTTGATTTGACTGTGTTGTATGGGGGTAGGTAGGTGATAGTTGATGCTTTCCTGACAGTCTCCCCTGGCCATTTATTAAAGGGCAAGCTATGGAAAGCACTAACACCCTAAGTGGGGGGAAGGAAAAGGTGAGAGTCTTGTTCAGTTTGATCCAGAACCAGCTCTTTGGGTCTTTTAGGATTATAGTCCACCCTTGGGTAGAAATACTGTCCAGGTAGAAACAAGCATAAAAATAAGTCTCCAAGAAGAGCTCCTAATTGGAGAAAACAAAATGTCACCAAAACATCCAACGGCCAAATAAATAACAACTCGTTCAAGGTAGGCAAGAGAGTGTATTTGTAATGCTACCTTAAAGAACTGTAATGATGTAAGGAAAAGCAATGTGCATTATTCTGAGGAAAGGCTTAGCATTTCATATGCAAGCCATCTGTGTGCTTAACTGGACAAGTCTCCGGGTCAGGAAGAGAAACCAGGTGGAGCTCTGTGCTGTTGCTACACAGTGAGGTTTTCAGTCTATTCTCTTCTGGATTCTTTTCTGAGTGCACATCTCCAAGTTTTCTGTACTCGGCATATGTCCTTTCTTGCCATGTTATGTCAAAAGGAGGCAAAGGTGAGAAGCAGGGAGGACACAGGGATTGTTAGAAGAGAAAGACGGGGAAGAAGGACAAGAGCTTGTCCCCTGCCTCAGATATCCTGAGAGGGACAAATTCCCTCAGAGACTGCATAGCTGGATCGGTGGGAGTGGGGATAGGGGATAGGGATTCCAAATCACATTAGAGCCTGGAAAGGGTGTCCTAGGCATCCATCCCATCTTAGAGAGGAGGGAAGGAGGCTGGATTAAGGGTGAAGGCTCTGATTCCCACTACCATAGACTTTCTGTTCTGTGTCAGGACAGGAAAGCCACCTTGTCACCTGTGGCCAGTTGCCAGCTGAGCAGAAGGTGTCCTGAAATGGCACCCCTGCCAGCTGTTCAGGCATACAGGTATGGATGCGCAGGTAGCACATAGAGCACCCATCCTGCAGTGTGTCCACTCTGCCCTGGCTCCTCCCCCAAAGGCTGGGGGCTGGGAGAGACTAGCCAGGGAGCTGCTGCTGTCTGCTAAGTACCACCTTTACCCAGGAAGCTTTAACCCCACGTCTCCCCATCTCTTCAACCACCCCCTCACCATACACACACTGTATGCCCACCTCCTTCTGTCACAGACCTGGCTCCTCTTTTTATTCTACACTCAGACCTCGGGAGGCAGGAGTAAGGCTCCCAGTTGTCCTTCCTCTCTGCAGTTCCCCTTCCATCTCTTGTCTGCCTTCCTGTGCCTTCAGAAACACTATCTCTCAGCCCCACCTGCTGCCTTTCCAAGCCCCATCATTGCTCCTTTTAATTTCTCATGTGCCCTGGACCTGACTCTATGTTACATGGTTTATTTATTCACTGTGTGTCTTATGGAAAGTAAGAACTGGAGAGTCAGAGGCACATTCTCTCCTCACTGCCCATCTCTCTATAAAACCCACAGAAGGTGAAAACCAGAAGAGAAATCCAAAGACACCTAAAGCTGAGACTACCTGCCCCTGTCTCTGCTTTCCAGCACCCCGAGGCAAAGACAGCAACCACAGCCTCCTCATACAACTAAAACAAGACCCTTACCGCCTAGCTCCCTCAAGGTTTGAACCTCCTCTCCATCAGATCCAAGGCCCAGAGATGCCTGGAAGGCTGGAAAAAACCTACAATGCTCAAATCTATATAAGCAGTGTCTCAGAGACCAAAATGATGTCCAGGAATCCAGAGTGTGAGTAATGCTTAAGACGCTCATCAAGGACGCCTCCCACCCCAGAGGCTGTGGGGCCACATGGATGCTTTTCCCTCTGCCCATCACCCTCTCCTAATGGATGAGAGATGCTCTAACTCAACAAGCTCCCCAGCTTCCTGTGCTCTAAATACCTCACTGCAGTTTCTTTAAAAACCCCAAACTCAAAACCATCACAAATGATACAACTAAACCGTTTTAGGATGTAGGGGCTCCTGCATGAGCCTGAGGCTCTTTACTCAAGAGATTACTTGGAGTCCCAGCCAGAGTGAGAGTTCCAAAAGACAAGGAAGGGAGGCATCATCCTCTCCGTCCCACACTGTGCCACACACACACCCTTTATCTCTGTCCCAAAAGAATTGTGGTCCCTTTTGGTAATCCTGTGCTTTGTCCCCCATGGCTCCCCAAAAAAGGATCCCTTTGATCTTAATTCAGCTGAGAAAGTGGGGGAGGGAGGTAATAAGACAAGTTCCTGTCTCTCGGTCTCTCATGGGCACCACACACAAGCTCCAGCCAGGGTCTAAGCCAGGCTCTGCCACAGGGCCCTGGGGAACCTAGGGTTTGAAGCTATGACTGAGAAGGACTGGTCTGGGAGGTCCGTGAGTCCATCAGCTGCAATTGGAAACGTCTAGCCTAAAAAATCAGGAGCATGAGGGAAGTCTCTGGTCTTGAGGACAAGGAAAATGAAAGAGATGAAGACAAGCAAGAAGGAAAAATAAATATTGACCAGTTTACAGTTGCTGTGCCAAAACTGGGGGCAGAGTGTCTGCCTCAGATTCAGAGCACCCCAACCTCCTCCCATCCTTTGGTGGGCAGCAGAGTGGAAATGAAAAAGCACTTTAGTGTCAGGCAAAGTCAAATTCCCATCCCACCTCCATTGCTTCCTGAGCGGTGCTTGCAGAAGTGACGCCTGGAAAAGCACATTCTCTGCACCCGAGTCTTGCCCTCTACAAACGGAATATCGGCACCTCAAAGTGTTTCATGAAGGCCAGCCGAGTTGACATGGAAAGACCTCAAGTAGTTTCTGGCCTGTGACAAATGTCTCATTAGAAATGAAAAAAATATAGCTGGGCGGTGGTGGCCCACGCCTTTAATCCCAGCACTCGGGAGGCAAAGGCAGGTGGATCTCTCTGCTCGAGGGCAGCCTGGTCTCCAGGATGTCCAGGGCTACACAGAGAAACTATGTCTCAAAAAAATAAATAAAAGAAAATGGAAAGTACATAGTTTACCTCTAATCCCAAACACTGTATCTTCTGTAGCCCCAGAGCTCTTTAGTCAATTGCTACCTTAAACAGAACAAAAAAAAAAAAAAAAAACTAAACTAAACTAAAAACAAACCCAACGTTGGAGAAACCCAGAGGTTATGGAAACAGTCTGCTCATTCATTCATTCATTCATTCTTCATTCAATTGTTCTTTGAGGCCTTTTTGTGTCATGACAGGCAACTTATAACTGGGAACAAAATATAATGTCTAGTGATATTCTAATCACAGACAAGTTAATGGTTGACTGCAAGCAGTGGTTAAATGCTGTTTAAAATCTAATGACAACCGGATCTCACTCAATCTTGAGAAGTTCAGATGACAGGAGTAGCTTATCTTCCGAGACTTGATGGCTCTTGCTTTGCTCAGGAGACACAGGAAGGGAATCTATGCCAACCCCACTGTGCTCTGCAAATGCCCAACAACTGGAACAGTATGTCCTGGCCAACTAAGATGCGTAAACCCCAATAGCCATCAGCTTCTGCCTTAAGAGTTAACAATGTACATCATGATTATCAGGGGCCATACAAAGGTCCTGCTATTTTGGGTGTTGCTCTTGGTCAGAACAATCTACTGTATGCCTTTTTGCTTATATATGTTTTGATGGTTCAAGTCACAACATCCTATCTTCCACATTCCCTTCATATAGTGACCAATCTGTGAGCTCAGATGTGCTCATGCTCTGACCCCTCAGATTGCATATGGGTTGAGACTTTTAATCCATGGATAAGTGTAAGTCCCCATCCAGTATGGAAGAAACTGCAGAAGACACAACTTTGGGCTTCATCAACCCCTAAGATTAATTAAAGTCTCAAGATGGGGGGAGAAGAGGAAATATATAGAAAGACAAGGGAAACAGAGGAGAAGAGACAAGAACCCCTCTCCCAGGAGTCTAGTTAAAGCTTCCCACCTCTGAGAATCCTGACAACTAACAACAGCAGCTGTGGCAAAGGGTCAATGTTCCTCTCCTATACAGATGTTTTGTTGAAAATGCAATGACCCAAGCTTATGGCCCAGATATTTATAACCTTTGCAGGTCCTTTCCCTTTCCCCAGACATTCTGAGAATCTCAAACAAGACTATTAATTTTGTTTACAGTAAAGACATCCACCCTTCGCAAATCCCCGTGGCCTTTATCAATTGCAGTACCACCAGATGCCCGTCAGGAACTACCCTGTGTTCTCACTTACGTTTCTTAGCAACCCTTTGAAGACAGTAACTTTAAACCCCACAAAACACTATCTGTATTTTCTGTGGCAAAGGCAATGAGATGGGGACCCTCTGAGGGTCTCTCTTCTTCTTAACTTTCATGCTTAAAGTTTCTGTTAAGACATTTTTATTAATAGCCCATGCGGGGTGGGGTGACAACAGGAACCCTGATGAGAATGTCTTTTCCACAGGATAGAGAGGGAGACTCTTTCAGACACCTGAAAGTGGAAGGAGCCTGTGGAGGAAGCGAAGCAGTCATCTGTGTGGTTATTTGGTGGAGCTATTCCACAAGAGACACAGAAACAAGGGCCCTGGGTGACAGCATGTTCTAACAAGGGCACCAGATGCCGACTACTGCCGGCCTGGGTCATGAAGGAACACCCTCCCCTTGAAAAGTTCACAAACAACAGACATTGAGATTGACCTTCAAGATGGTGGCAGATTTAGACCGTATGGCTAGAGGAGACAAGTGACTCCTTTTATGTGGCTCTACCCTAATGTTTTTAAAATCTAGCTGATTCTAAAACCCTCTGCCTCTTGCTTAACTGAAAGAGGAAACAGAAGGCCAACATCACACTACCAGTTACCACACTACCAGTTGTCAGAACCAGAACCTGCCCTAGAAGCTTGAACAGAGGCACTATTTAACCGGACTTGTCTTTTTTTTTTTTTTTTTTTTTTTTTTTTTTTTTTTTCTTTCTAGCTCCCCAGGGATACTGCCTCAGTATTCTCCCAAAGGCTTTAGTAGCACTATGTACAGAGTAGAAAATGGCTAGTTCTTGCTGAGACTTGAATCCATGTCTCCAACAGAACCACAGGCCCCTTCCACTTCCCTTTCCACCAGATGCAGGCCTTCTCACAGTGTCCCTCAAGCCCCTAAACAGAGGACCACTTGAGGACCACTTTGACACAGGCATGACTCACTTGATCAAAACCACACTCAAGCATCACTCCTAGGAATTCTGTCCAAGCCTTGTCTGTTTTCCTCAGAGTTAATTGCCAGGCCACCAAGCACCCTCACGACACTGCAAAGAGCCACAAGTGATGGTTAATACCCTATTTGTTAATCCCAAAGACGAGAGGAGAGTGACCATTGACCCAAATCATATCAAAAGCTAATCATATCAAAAGTTAATTAAAGCAAGTCTTTTTATTCATGGATGTGGGCTGCCACCCTCTAACGCGGGGTGGGGTTCCAGAAGTCAGCATTGGACATGAGGAAGACAAGGCTTTTCTAGCTCAGGGGTAGGGAGCTTCCAAATAGGATTTGGTGGGCAAAATAGGAGGGTTACAGGAGCAGAACATTAGCATAAGAAGTTAATCCTTCCTGAAACAAAGTCATGGTTGCAAGGTGGGTACAGCAAGGTAGAGTCATAACCAGGTAATCAAGAGTCATAACCAGGTAGTCAGAGTCATAACCAGGTAGTCAGAGTCAAACCAGGTAGTCAGAGTCAAACCAGGTAGTCAGAGTCAAACCAGGTAGTCAAGAGTCATAACCAGGTAGTCATAATCATAACCAGGAAGTCATAGGTAGTCATATAACCTTTTGAAACAAAGGTAGTGTGGAGAGCTGCTTTGTTCTGATTCCCGCCTTTCGCTGGCCGATAGCAAGTGATCTCCTGGAAAGATAATCCTTATATGGCTAAACTGATGATCTGGCTTGCTATCGCATAGTCTGCCTGTGAGCATTTGCCACGTAGCTTACAGGGATTGGCAGCCCATGCAGTACTTAGCCTGTGTCGGGCTCTTCCCACGCTCGCTCTCTCTCTCTCTCTCTCTCTCTCTCTCTCTCTCTCTCTCTCTCTCTCTCCCTTCTCTCTCTCTCTCTCTTTCCAGCCATGAGTCAGTAAAAAGAATTATTCAAGGTTCCTGAATAAACTGCTTAAAAAAGAGCCCAAGCGTTGTGTCTTCTTTGCTGGTCAGAGCTAGATGCAACAAAGTAGTGTTGTCAGATGTTATAAATAACTTTTGAAATAAAGACATAATTGCCATTCCTAGGACAAGGACTACAGAACCATTTGTAGTTAAGATTATAGGTAGGGCGTAGTGCAATCTGTGAGGAAACTGAGGTTTTAATCAAACTAGGAATGAACCTAGTTTGTCTTTACTATAAGATAGCTTTTTAGCCTAAAACAGAGCCAAGCTGGTTCTTCTTATTCTCCTAGCAAAGCAATTATGAGTAATGCCAACTATCAGATCAGGAAAACCAGCCATTATTAGGAAGAATTAGCTAATTATTTTCATTTCATTCTATGCTTCCCCTCCATAATCTTTCCTTCCACCTCCACCCTACCCTAGCCCCTTCCAGTTTTCCACACTCAGACCAGAGCTGGAGGAAAAGAGGCAGCCAACCTAAATTTCCTTCCACTTTATGCAAGCAAATGTCATAAACACCTAGAGCAAAGCAGAAAGGAACCCAGCGTGAGTCTCTTCTCCTTCACTCTTTGCTCCTAGACGCTTGGGGAACCCACCAGCCTTCCTTCTCTAAAAGCAATAATTGAAGCTATTAGGCACTAAAGAGACAAAGAACATGCCCTTTCTGTCTCAGAAGGTTTGTTAGCCATCAGAAAGCAGAGAGAGAGAGAGAGCCAAAGAGTGGCAAGAGTAGCTAAGAAGAGCCTTTCCTAGTTCTGTCTAGGAAGACTTCTGCAGGACCTGGAGGGAGGCACTGTGGCTTTCCAGGTAGGCAAGAGGAGGAAAGGCTTCCAGGAAGAGGTCCAAAGATACAAGATAAAATAACCAAACTGCAAACCAAGCAGATTGGAGAGCGAAGGGCCAGAAGACTGGTCAGAAAGGTGGCAACCCCTTAGGATGGGGCTGCTCATGAGAACACAAGAAAAGAAAAAAACCCAAGAAAGCCCTGAACAGAAAAGATCCCAGGTATGAGCTGTACCCAGGGAGAGTCCTGGAACCAAATGTCTGGAACACAAGACATGAAAACAAGACCAAGGGTCCATGGTCAAGATATTAGCATGAGAACATGTAGTGGAATGAAAAATGAAGAAGAGGGGCTAGCTGATTAGTTCCCAGGAGTAGCAGCACCAGACACCCCTGTGCATGGCTGGAGGTAGGCATGTGGTCGTCAGGTGACCAGAGATGGGGGCAATGAGAGAGTAAGGCACCTTTGACTGGCAACAATCCTGGGGGTGGGCAGAGGAGGACAGATTCCAGAGTCAAGAAGAGATCCCTGGAGACCTAGTTGGTGGAAGCCTTGATCACCCCAAATGGGGGATTCATAAAGCATCTAAAGAACCAGCAGAGAAATCCCACAAAACTATTTCAAAAGACTCCCAAAGTGGCTAGCTAGAGTTCCCCATCCCCACCCTTGCTGCTTTATCCCAGGAAAGTACAAACAGGAGAGAGTGGCTCCCCACCCAACCCCAGGGGCCAGGGGCCTTCTCCCTGGAACATCACAGACATTCTTCCAGCCCAAGCACAGTAGGTGCAACACAGAGCTTATGAAGCCAGCAGGAGGCTTCAAGCAGCCAGACTCAGAAGCAGAAATAGTGCCTTGAGAATGAGGAAGTGTGTAACTGGTGACCTTAGAACTAAGCCTTGAAGAGCAAGTCTCTGGGTCACATGGGGAAGTGTCAGCTATGTAGATGCTTTGAAAGCCAAAGCAGGTTGGGCCCAAGTGACCTTTTCTTAGCTCGAAGGGCTGAAATCGCATCCCCAAGGGATGCTGGATCTAAGGACTCTGAGGTTGTCCTCATTGCCAGGATCATTCCTTTAAGATGGGTGTGCAAGGCCTGATTACAAGATGTTTCTGTCACTAACACCTCATGAAATTTCCAACCCATCTTAGGTGGGGATAAGGACCCCTTCAACACAGGTACCAGGTAAGTTGATGCCTCTCCTAAGCCACCTTTCTCCAAGTTTTGACCACAAGTTAAGCCCAAGAATCCAAGTGCTGCATGACTCTCACAGCTCCAGTTACCGAGCATCTAAACCCTCAGCTGGCAAGGACCTTCCTCTTCTGCATAACAGGAGTGTTTTTATCTTTCCTATGAAGAAGCATGCTCAGAGACGTGAAATAGCCGTCCAGTGATATGTCACAGCCCTCTGCATCTGTCCTCAGATATGACCTGCTCTCCGGTCAATAGATATCTTCAATGGGCTCTGCCTAGCTCAGTGACCCAAAACTGTATTCTGGGTGAAATACAGTCTGTTTCAAATTGACTAGAATTTTGCCCAACCAAAAAAAGAAGAAAAAAAAAAAAAAGAGCTGCTCTTGGGTAGCTACCAGATGCCAAAAGATTGTCCATGCTTTCCAGTATGGCACACTCTATTCTAAATCCTTCCACTGCCTCTGCCTCACTTGGAAGATATCCCATTGTGAAAACAAGTCTTTGCTCCCATTTCACGTCCAGCGTAGTCTACCAACTGGACCTGATAGATTCTGAGAACTTCCCCCCCACTTTCATCTCCCCATCACCACCGCTGGCTGCATCTCTGGCTACAAAGGAAGGAAGTTGCCTGGCTCTTCTTGGTTTCTCCCTGCCCAAGGAGAATACTATACAACCCCTGCTGGCAGGCCATTAGTCTCCTCTTATCCTGGGGTACCCAGTTTGTTCTCCTGACAATAATTTTCTCTCAAGAGTTAATTTTATCACCCAAAATCCAAGTAGCAAGGATTAGACAAGTTAGAAACGTGAATCATCATCTTTAACCCCAAAAGAAATCTGTACGGAGATTGTCCTACAAACCTCCTCAAGCCTCTATTCTCAGGTCCCCATTTCCAAGACTAGTTGAGCCCTCTCATTAAGACAACTGAACTGAATGGTCCAAGCAGCCAGGCTTGCCTTGAAGAATGAACTACAGCTAGGTAACCAAACAAAACTCCTACTTCACCCCTAAATGCTTTGCATCTATTGATTGGGGGCCTCTCCCTCAGGCCTACAGAGCCTCGAATTCCTTGTCTATCCACTGACAATAATCATCTCAGTCCTGCTTTTTTAGATTATTCTCAGGGTCCACTGAGAGCTTAGATACAAAAATTCTTTGATATCAGGAGAAAACCGGAGGAGGAAAAAAAATATAGTATATAAAAATCTGCGACCTTGCGCTAGGCCATGGGGCGCTCTCCAGTCCCGCCAGGTAGTAATTCAACCTGAACCGTTAAACATTAGCTGTGCCTTTGGGAAGACGTGCAGGGGGTTGGGGCACTAGAGTTCCAGACTGCATGCTTAGATAGTGGAGCGGTTCCGTGCAAACAGAGCCAGCCTATCCCTCTGTGCTGCTACAGTAGTGAGTGGCAGGGCTCAAAAGAAAATGGGCACCGAGGTTAAAGATTAATAGCCCTAGCTGGGCCTCTTAGTAATACAACTTCTTTGAGCCTCTATTTCCTCATGTGTAAAATGGGGACAGGCCCTCTAATTCACAGTAGGGTCACAGGTTTGTAAGGGCTGTCTTTCATAACTTTTGGAAAGCTCCTGGTAACTGTTCTCATTAGTAATAATAATTCTCTCTT
This sequence comes from Mastomys natalensis, assembly GCA_021653895.1. Classification (NCBI taxonomy): domain Eukaryota; kingdom Metazoa; phylum Chordata; class Mammalia; order Rodentia; family Muridae; genus Mastomys; species Mastomys natalensis. The sequence goes on along the minus strand of JAJTUV010000328.1, from coordinate 2,242,327 downwards.
TGTCACCACTTTATCCTTGAAGCTAAGGAGGCAGCTTACAATGCCACTTAATGAGAAACGCACCATCCACCTTACAACAGGCAGCAGTGGGCCCTCAGTGAGCTCATGGAGCGTGAAATTGAGGGAGAACAGCTATGTGTCTACTTGCACGCTAATGAGGCTCTCAGTCGGGGGTAAAAGGATGTCTGCAGTATTCTGTCCAGGTAAAGGGAGGCCAGGTAAGAGGAAGAGGCGAGGATAGAAGCAGCGTCAGGCAAGCTGATACCCTACCTAAAAAGCCAACATCTTCTGCCTAGTGATGCCCTGGACTTTAGCGAGGAAAAAAAAAAAAAAAAAGGCCTCTGAACCTATGGGACATACCTTTCTTTCCAGCCCAGGACCAAAAGCACAGTAACTCAGATATGGTCCTTTCTCAAAAGATCAATATCACAGCCAGAAATTCCAGGTTTAGGATATCGAGGCCTGACTGCACTAAACCCCTAAAGAGATGGCCCCCACGACCTGTGATGTCTTCAGCTCCCCTCCCCACCCCCTTCAATAGAATAGCTAGGAAGCAATAGATAAATAATGTTAAAACACACTGGAAGTGGCTCTCTGGGGAAACATCACAGTGGAAGAAAGTAGAAGGAAGGGATGAAATGTATTTTTTTTGTTAACCAGAAGAAACTGGGACGAATAGAGCAAGTGTCAGAATGAAGAATCTCTGCTTGGAAATGCACTGGAGACAGAATCCAAACACCTCTGGAGCCCAGGAGCTGCAGTCATGATAGGCAGGAGGATTTTTGATCGACGTGAGCCTGTGGAATCATCCCCCCAACATCTCAGAAGGCACAGGCACCTCACTGTCCTAGGTAGACATGACAGGGCTTCAAGCCACTGCCTACCTTCTCCTCCAACTCTGCTGTAAACATTTATCCTTGTATTTAGATACCTCAGCCCCTGAGATATTCGTTTATGGTACAGGCTCTCCCTGGTGTTCCAGCCTTTGCATTTTATCCATGTATTTTCCACTTCTTGCTTGAATAAGACAAAGCCTTATTGAGAGTTGCATGAGCAGACACACATGGCTTTTGTTTGTATTTAAAGCATAAATGCCTGTGTTGGACAACTCAGTGCTGTTATCAAGAACCCGAAACTTTTCATCAGCTTACCCTGAATTTCAATTTGGAGTCAGAAGTCAGCAACAACCACCGCCAACTCTTCTACGAATCAATTCTCTCTCTCTCTCTCCTCTCTCTCTCTCTTCTCTTCTTCTTCCTTCTTCTTCTTCTTCTTCTTCTTCTTCTTCTTCTTCTTCTTCTTCTTTCTTCTTCTTCTCTCCTCTCTCTCTCTCCCCACTGACACTGCTGTATTTAACCAGAATGACATGAGTTCAAAGAACCAGCAAGCACAGAGAGCATCATGCAAGGAGCAGCTGTCTGAGAGTGGAGAAGCTTCAACAATTGCCTGAGGTCAGCAGATGACTGAGAGAGAGCAGCATGAAGAGGTAATCAGGGTGTCATCTGAAAAGGCAGGTCTGGACCTTGAACCATCAGAGTTCGAGTGAGCAACAACGAAGCCGTAAGCAGCCTTTTCTCCCAAGCACCCACACCAGCGACTGTGCAAGCCATGGAGACTGTGCACTCAGAAGTCTTTCAAGAGGTCAAAGCCAAAATAACCTCCAAACTGAGAGAAGATTCCCTGCTGAACAGATGAAGATGCTGAATGGGAAGCTCGATGCCATCTGCATCATGTGGAGGAGACCAGGGAAAGTGACTGCACTGGCACAAAGGCCCCTCGAGCCAGCACCCACGCCAGTTTAGTCAAAGCCTCCTGAGCCTGTGCAATCCACTCCATCTGTGGCCACACTGGTTTCTGTAGCCAGTTTGGAGTTAAAAGAGGCCAGTCACTAAGCTTTTGACCCATGTCAATCAAACCATACAACTCAAACAAAAGAAAAACTCTTCTCTCCTCTCTCTCTCTCTCTCTCTTTCTCTCTCTCTCTCTCTTTCTCTCTCCTCCCTCTCCCTCCTTCTTCCAGCTGTTGAGTGCCTCCTGTTGAGATGTTCAAGTCCAGAGACAAAGCCTAAATATCTTAATCTGTCCTTAAACCCCTATGTTTTCAGAGTCGCTCCGTTCTTCCCCCACCCCCAACCCCAGACCAGAAAGGGCATCTGAGATTATGCCTAAAGAGAGCAGCCGAAGTTCCTCTAGATTAGACATAGGCCCTGCTGCCAAGGAGCTAGCTTTCAGTCTACAAGAAAGCAAAGACAAGGAACGACTCAGTGCACCATCTCTCTTCCATGCCAGTCAAGCTTCTCTTCATCTTATTGCCTAGACACCACTCTCCTGCTGATACAGAGCTGGCCAGGCAGGGCCTGTCAACCCAGGTCCACCTACCCACCCAACTGAGCTTCACAAAATGCTTCCTTGCCCAAATGTCTTCCAGTTTCTTGCTCCTGCCACCTCAAATCTGAAGAAACTCCTGTGTCTCCTGGATCATTTTTGTCATTTGCTGAACTTTCTAGCAACTTTTGCCTTGAAGGCAACACAGTTGTTTATTGTCTTTGCTTTCTTGTAGACTGTGAGCGAGCTTCCCCGAGTGCAGGACTTATGTCTAATCTACAAGAGTTTCATTTGCGCTCTTCAGACTCAAGTCTTTTTGTGTTTTCTTTTTTGAGTGGTGCTGGGGTGGGGGTGGGGGTTGTTCCCAGAACCTCACATATGCTAGGCAGAACTCTAATGCTGAGACATAGAACACTAGCCTTCAGACTCAGCCTTATGTCCCTTTCAGCTTTCCTATATCCAAGCACCCCCTAAAGAGGGACCTTTCCCTAGATATCTGTAGCAGCTGAAAGAGGACCTGCCTCAGTGCTTTCAGTGTCTACTTTTCTGCTGGCCCGTTGGTACTGTGATGTTGCCAGATACACAAATACAAGGCAGATTTGCACTTAAGCCTGGGTTCTTTGCGTGAGGCAAACAGATGTGAAGCCACATCTTCATACCTACAGGATGCTTTCTAAAGAAACAAAACTTCAACTCTTCAGTGGAAATGGAAGTTCTTCACAATCTTTTCTTGAAAATGCCTTGCCATGTTAGGGACACACAAAGACAGAAGGACATAGTACGATGTAAGTTGAGTCCCCAAAACGGATGGGCATACTTATGCTCTCAAAGGAGCTCTCAGAGGTGTCTGGCCCAAAGCAAGACAGAAATCACCTCTAATGGAAGAATTGAGCTCTGGAGCCACCCTCAAGAGCAAAGAATAGCACCCATTGCCTAGTGTGCACATGATCAGAAGCAGTCACTGTCCACACCAGGTACTGTCAAGACCTGTGCTAGTCAATGTCAATGACGCTGATCTAAAAGTTTGTTTTGTGTGTTATTCACCTCCTATCAAGCCAGACTCAGATACAATTCTAAAGGTTGCTTAATCCCTTGCTTTTCGGCAGCCCCGTTCAGGCCAGGATGTGGTGAATATGAGTATCATTAGAAACATTGTAACTGGAGGTAAAAGTCTAAGGGAGTCGTTGCATACTTAGCATGTTCCAGTTTGTGAGTGTGAGTTTGGCATGGCTAGTCTCTTCATTAATAGAATGTGAGCTAATACCAATAGAGAAGTTGATAAGATGGTCCCTCTAACACTTCACTGAGAAGAACCAGGACATTCCGTTACTGTAAGATCTGAAAGGAGACAGTAAGACCTCTTCGAAGGCATTCTTTCTACCTTTGTTTCCAATACATTTAGCATTCACTTGGCAAATTTAATGCATCTCTCAAGCAATTGGTTGAGCACTTACTGTGTACAGCACACATACTAGGTGCCCGAGACACCATGAGTATATGAAAGTCAGTGTTTGTGCTTTCTTGGAGCCTACACTCTGTCAGAGAAGAAGGACAGTTGCCAAGAAATCCTAAGATTGCCCAGATCTGGGTAGCCTTGGAACCCTGGCACTATGGAAGAGTTGGTTTGCTTGCCTTTCTGAAACAGCAACATTTGAACCAAGGTCTTACTTAATGTTAAAAAGGATTCTGTCCAAAGGTCAGAGGAAAGAACATTCCAGAAAGAAGAAAATAGCTAGGCAAAGTTATTCCCTAGGGAACAATGATTTGGGTGGATTAGAAGGCTGAGGGTAATAAAGTAGGCAGATAGTGAAGGCAAAGAGATAGGCTGGGAAGCACTAACCATCTTTTAGGTGTGGCAAGGAACTTGGATTTTATTCCAAGCCCAGGAGGTTACCAGAAAATGCTTTGAAAGCAAGAAACCAAACAAATTGGATTTACATTTTTTTAAAGATGGCTCTGCTGGTCGTGTAGGTCAAACACAAAGCTGTTGAGGGGTATATCTAGGCTACCTGTGATGATGTGACCTTGTCTGAGGATGTTGACAGCAGAACTAATGAAGAGGAGATGGGTGGAGAATGTATTCAGAGGCAACACTAGCAAAGCTGGAGGGTGAATTCAATGTGGGGGTGTAAAGAAAGGCAAACCAGAAGGGACCCAAATCAAAGGCTGTTCAGATTCAGACACTCTGAATAAAGGGCGGTCTAGTTACGAAGTGGGGAAGAGTGGAGTGGAAGCAACTTAAAAGAGGAGGCAGGAACAATACCAGGAGGACTGTGTTTTACAGCAGAGAGCCTATGAAATGCCTGTCATAGACAGGAAAGCAGTACTCAGCCTAGACCTCACAGAGACCTGAAGTTAGAGACACCAACTGAATCGAATGGGAGAAGATCCTTAATACATGCTCTAAACTCATGTGTCTAAGAGTAGGAGAGGGTGGAGATGAGAAGTAAAAACTCCGAGGACCTAGCCTATCCCACAGAGGTCACTGAGACATGAAGCATGGATTTAGTACATAGCACCTAACCCTGCCATCTCCTCAGCTTCATGAACATCCTGTTCTACGCAACAACAACAACTGAAGGCTCAGGGCTGTCTCGGGGGTCACTGTGACACCCATAGCACAGTCCTGACCCTCTAAGCATGTACAGCTAAGGGAACTAAGACATGACTCCCAGAAAAATGGAACACTTGAAATTCAGCTCCACTTCTCAGCCCTGTGGATGTCCATCCGCTCATGACAACACCGCAGAGGAGTGGAACAAACCGCTTCAATGATAAAAGCTAAAGATACCAGGAAAAGATATACAAAACTAGTGGTCTATGTGAAGATCAGCGGATCCTCATTGTACATGGGCTGCATGAGATCCAGTCTGCCCACTGGCTTATTGAATGTGTATCCTAACCAACCTCTGAGAGTCTCCAAGTCTTACAAGGAGCTATCACTTGTCCAGTGACATTTAACAACCCCATATAAACCACCTGAATGTTGAGAGGAAAGAGAGAAGGAAGATGTAATGAATCACATATGATATTACACCCTGGTGTCCCTCAACACAAGGGCTCAGTCAAATGCTATTAAGAACAAGTAGATGAACATCTTGTGGCAGTAGAATCATGTGAATGGAGAAATACTCTGAGGCTCACTGGGACAGAATGAAGATAAGCATGACTGAATTATCTTCATAGAAATGATGGGGAAGAGGAAACAGTGTCATGTGGGTGTATCTCTAATACCATTTAAAGAACATTTACTCGTCCTTTTTTTTCTGTCTTTCTCCCAGTCCCCTGCTCCAAGGTTGCAGAAGCTACCCATCGCCACACCAGGAGACCGAAAGACCTATAGAAAACACCCAACCTCACACACCAACTCTGCCACTAGCAAGGAGGCGTCCATTACAAACAAACATGATGTGTACATCCAGAGATGTTCTGAACTCCATTTCTAAAAGTAGCGTCTCACCAAGATAGAAGTGAAAAAATCATTCTCAGACCACAAACAAGGGAAGTGAGAAGCAGATGTACATGGCAGCCTCCTTCCTGCTGCCATATTGAATAGCTTTGCCAAGAGAAGCAGTAGTTGGTGGGGAATTAGGGAATAGTTGGGAGGACTGGGGATTTACTGCATCAAGGACTAGAAGAACAGTAAAGAGTGGGCAGGAAGGAAGACAAACAATTATATCTAGGAATATGCTTGTACCAGGAAAGACTTTTTCTTTTTTTTTTTTTTTAAGAGATTGCTTTTGTGTCGAGGTTTTCTATATTTCTGCCCCTCTCTCTGATTTCTACCTGATCACTTTAGGCTTTCAAATCTTTGGCTTTGCTGCTCTTGTCTTGGGAGGAAGGGGCAGCCACCTAAAAGGAATTCCTGCTTTAGGGAACACAGCGGTGGGGAAACAAATTTGTTAAGATCATCTTCCTGCTTCAAAGTAGAGAGAGAAGCCAGGGTACAGCAAATCTAGGAAGGGACATTGTCTAATGTCCTCAAAACAAAGAGGGACCAGTCCCTGCTCTCCAGGAAGGCACTAGGAAAGTATCAAAAATGGAATGAAAGATCTTTTTTCCCCCTTCTCCCACCTCTTTCCCTCCATCTCTTTTCCCTTCCTCCCTACTTCATCCCCCACCCCCATCCACATCCACCCCCAAAGCAGGAAGCAGAAGCCAGTTGCTCATCCTATGCCATGGATCCGATGAGGCAAAGGCTTCTTAGGGCCTAGACCTGTCCACCCCAGGGGCCTGGGCAGAAGCAGGAACTACAAGAATGACTAAAGATGGAGTTCAAAAGTAAACGCCCCAATGTTGCACCTGCTCAGATGATCCAGTAAGGAACATCATGATGAGGACTCCCACTGGTCTTTACAAACCAACTGCAGCCTCCATTACAATGTTTCATTGCTTTCGTAGAGCATCTAACAAGAGTAAGCAAGCTAGTAGATTGAGCCTTTCTTATCTTTTCCTAGGAACCTTGGAGGGGAAATGGATAAGTGCTAAAAGATTCCAGCAGACAATAGACTTCTCATTTCTCCCCACTCCAGTCCTATCGCCTGTCCATCTTTCCTGTAAAGTCTACCAGTGATCCCTGTCTCACATTAACCCTAAGCCATGACATCCCAAGAGTGCACCAGCAACGCTGGTTTGTCCATTCCCTCAAGCATGCTCCAAAGATGAGGTTCCAGTTTACCTAGTTCCTCAGGAACTGATCTTATAGCTCATGGGTCACTTAATTCCTTTTCAGTTGGCAATTGGTTCAGCTTCAGCCACCTCCACCAGCACATTCCTCTTGGCCAAACAATTTGATGAAGACAGCAGAACACAGTATTGCTCGGTAAACACAGAATCAGAAAAGAGAAAGTAACGGCGGCTTTCGCGGGAGGTTTTACCTACAAAAAAGACAACAGGTGTTGGGACATCGGTCCAGGTGGCTGTCCTGTCACAGGGTCATCCCTCACTCGAGTCACCTGTTTTGATTGGATGACTAAGAACCAGAAGCCACAGGCAAATTTCGTTGATATGATGTGCCTCATAACACTCATGTCCAATGGGAGTGTATGCAGGGTGGCGGGACAATAGATGAACCGAGCCTGTGTGATTTGCCCTGGCCATATTCCTTCAGGCTCCGTGTCATTCATCCCTGTTTAAATGGTGGGAAACGACACAAAGGTAGTGCCCTTTGCTGTACACTAATAGCAGAAAATAGAGAACTACAGTTCTTATCGCCTGGTCAGGATCATGACTCAGAGAGCGTCTGAAAAGACTGTGATGCAGCAGGCAGGGCTGGCTTTTACTAAGGAAACTCCCATCTGTCCTGCTCTTTGATCACTCTCCCTGAGTATGAAATGGACAGCCTTGCTCCATAACAGGGCAGATTTCTAGAAACAGAAAAAGACCAGATGACTGAGTTCTCTCTCTGTCTACAGCTCCCTAGGCCTGTGTTAACTAATTACGATATCCAAGAAATGAGTGATTTAATTCTACATACTGTCAGGGACATTGATGACTTATCACAAGCCCAAAGAAGGGCAAACGGGTGAGAGGATTGCGACACACACAGTGTGAAAGGGTGGGGTGGAAGCCGGGGGAGCCAATGAGAGGTCCAGTGAAGGGGAGATTTTGATTTTGGATTTCAATGGGGGTACTGAAGACTGAACTGGAACCCCCGAAAGACTAGCTATAAGAAAGCTAGGCTTCAGTTCACTAAAAGACACCAAGAACATCAAGAACTTTCAATGACAAATCCCCTGCCTTCGATGGCTTGCTCCCTGCCAGGAGGCGGTGTGAAAAAGAGCTCAGAGACTAGCCAGCCAGTTTTCTTACCAATTCTGAGAACTGTTCAGCACAACTGGACCAAGTCAGCTTTGCTGGGGGGTGGAGGGTTCTGCTGTAGCACAGGAAACATGAGCTCCAGCCTGAGCCCTGGGCATTGTTCCCAACAGTCATTTTCATAATGACAGCTTTCAAAGGGTGAAGTCGTGCTCAAGTGCGAGCTGATTACCTCTTCATTCTGTCCTCTATTTCTAGAACTGGAGCCTCACTTTTCACCCCAGTGTCTACAAGCAGGTCCACCCCCGTGGATAAGGCACCCTAACTCACAGACATCAAACACATGCCAACCTGGATCGCTGTCTCCTGCACGTCACCAGCAGATCTGAGGCCAGGCTTGCCCACTAACTTTAAAGTAATTTGACAAAATACCTTGCCATCAGTTCCTGGTGAGTTAGACTTTACATAATTTCCTGCACATCAGGCACTGGGGGGGGGGGCACACATAAACCCTGACATGCCCCCCAAAAGAGAGTTTAGCAGAGAAGTCACCACATCAGTACACCACTCAGAGTGTGTGAGCAAGAAATTAGAATACAGTGTGCTGCTGGGGTACAGAGGTGGCAAGTCTTATCTGAACTTCCTTCCTGCTAGGAAGATATGAGAGTCTCAAAGTGGACATGAGGCTGAGGCACTTGAGCTGGGTTTTGAAGGATGAGTAGAATTTAGTCACTTGTTAAATGAACTGAAAGGAGACATGTAGAAGGCGTATATGTTACTTTTGTCTTTTAACCAGCAGTAGGCATTTGACTCTAGGGCATGGGTAGGAACCTGGGACTTACTAGTCTGGCATTACCAGAATGCTGGTGGCCACCGCTAGCATCTCTCTCACCCACCAGGTGACAAGGTAGGAGCCACTGCTGTTGTCAAGCAGAGTCAAGGCAGCAGGATGCAAGGAGTCCCTTGGGCCCCAAATGAAATCTGAAAGAGTTTTATGTTCTGAGATCTAGGATTGCCTCTCTAATTTTGACAGTCTGACTCACAAGAATCACTTTTTGAGGGTCTATCCTTTTCTATTTTGGCAGAGTTAAAATGTTTCGTTTGTAAAATGGAAGTGACTGGTCATCACATTTAGATGTGAAATGCTCCAGCCTAAAGAAGAAAAAAAGTTGGTCTCTAAAAATTTAAAAAGCAGACTTCAACAGTTTTCAAGGAGAACAGACCTTTGAAGTACCTCCAGCACTTAAGCTTCAAAGAATGGGGAACCTCACTGTACACTGCTCTCCAGAGGTCAGATCAAGAACTTACTGGCCAGCTCCCCATTCTCCAGCTGTCATGGAGGCTATGTCACAACCATGAGCTAGCCATTCCTCTGGCAGACACATAGTAACTGCAAAGGTTGGGTTGTGGGTGGAGGGATGACACTCACAGGCATATGCACACACATATAAATACACAGTATGTGACGTGTCTGCTCTCTGCAAAATGGTAAATCAAGAAGAGATTCTGCAATTGTTGAATCTCACTGAAACTCAGGAGCACCTCTGGCTTGTGTCTAGGTCAGAATTCTTCCACAGTTGCACTGAAATCCTGATCTCCTCCTAGACAGAGGCCATCCTCCTTGAGACCCCATGGCTCCCACATCACGTGGAGATTCCTCCTCCTTCTCTTCCTCCTCCTCCCTCTTCCCCACCCTTCTCCTCCTCCTCCTCTTCCTCCTCCTCCTCTTCCTCCTCCTTCTCTTTCTCCTAACTTCTGGCAATGATGATCTCTGACCATGCTGAATGCTGGAAGGGAGAGGTGGGGACTCTTCCTTGCCAGATCCACGACCCACAGGAAAGACTTAAGACTTAAGAACTTTCTGAGGAAGAAGTATGTATGGGTTCTAAGTTGTCACAGCCATTGCCCTAGGCTGCCTTGGTCTTTCAGTGCTTGTCACCTGTCCCTCTTCCATCTTGTTTTACCTGGTCGCTTTTCCACATCCACCCTATCCCTGCTCAGTAGGGTGCTCATTCCGCTCCTCTCTGCGGACCACCTCCTCCTCAACGCTCTATGTTTATGGTTCTTCTTCCCCTATCAACATCATCTTTGTGTATTTACCCACGTGGAAATTCAACAAATAATTTCATTCTATACAATGAATCCCTATTTATTGAGCTCTTACTGTGTGCTCGTTGCCAGAGTCTGCTCCATGTAGTCAGGGAAGAAACTGCCTCCCCCCTAGCCCTGACTCACAAAGTTCTCTCCACTTTCTGGTCCTCTCTGTGCACACAAGCCTGAGCTCCAGAGTTAAGGAGCAGGTGAACTTGGAAAGGGCGGCTGTGTATAGCTTCCCTTTTCTGTGTCACTTTAAGCTGTTGAAAGACTCCAACTTTGCATCAGAAGCAGCTCTTTGGAGAGGCAGCTGGATAGAATAGAAAGACTCATCAACAAGGTCAGCCTTCGTTTCTTTATCTCCTTCGGCTCATTCAATTTTGTTCTCCATCAGGGATAAAATGATCACCAAAAAAACATGAATAAAGAAAACAGGCAGTGGAGGAAGGGCACCCTCAAACACCGGCTCTAAAGTGGGCTTTGGAGGAAGGAAACGTGAGCTCCACCTCAGACACCAGACCTTCCACCTGCAGACCCTGCTTCTCCTCTTCATTTCCAAAGACACCAGCCCCAGTGCCTAAAAACTGCATAGGCATCTATGGAGGAATAACTCTACCTCACCAGTCACCACTCTTCCAAAACATCCTCACTCGTGACCTCCCGTAACTAACCCAACCCACCCTAAAAAGTAACCTTGCATTTTGCCTGCCAGAGAATAAGACTAACCACTCTGCTTCCAGGCACCCTCTGGCAGAGCTTTTGTCTTCTCCTGGTGTATATTGAGTCAAACTTAAGTAAAATCAGAAGAGTCATACCCTAAAGCTCTTTGCCATCAAGAAAAAGCACCTGCCCTGAGCCTTGTGCTACCACCTTGCCTTTATTTTGCCAGACTCCCCAGTTCTTTTGACATGAGCCATCTGGAGAGCTAGCTACAAAGAGAAAAGCAGAGCTGGGTGGTGTCGACGGTGAGAGGAGCTTGAAGAGGAGGGGTTGTTCATGCTGACCTCCTCCAAGAGTGGAAAGCCAGAACATACTGTATTCACCCAATGGCTACCTCAACACCCTGTGGTTAGGGTACCTGATTCACCAGCAATGGCGTGATTCCCAACACGTCCTATCTAGATACATCCAGGGCCTAGTGAAGGTGCCACATATAAAGAATGAGTTTTAACTGGTGCAGAGGGACAGAACTGTCTCTTGGGCTCCCACTTCCTGTCACTTGACTTCCTGTCCCAGACCCACACTTGTGCCTCTTCTGGTATTTAAGTGAGTCTGACTGTTTCCTAGTCTTCGTTGGCCCCTGACCTCAGCCGTCCTCTCACCCCAGGCCTCTGCCTTTTGTGACCTTTTTCTCTCCTGGATCACCCAAGGTAGGGATAATGTTCCTCTGTTATACTGCACACCAAGAAGAGGAGAAGGCATCTGGCAGGAAATCTTCCGCTGTGCATCCCAATGAGCTCTCCACATTCTCTAAGTGGATCAGAAACCAGGACTAAGGTACCCAACTGTGCTCAGGCCTGCTCCTGTGCAGGGAAGGACTCTCTGAAAGCTCGGAGGGTTATCTGACATGCACAGCATCGATAGTATCTTTTCTTTATGGAATGTTCTAAGTTCTGGGGTTTACCCATACTGTGTCTAATGGCACACAAGAGCATTGTAAAGAGGAAAGAATGTCACCTTTTCTTACATTCCTTATTCCTCTATGAACCTCTCACATTTGCTGTCTCTTCCTTCAGACATGTCTCCACACCTCCCTACCCCCCACCCCCACCCACACACCCCCACCCCCAGCCACACCCACACCCACACCCACACCCACACCCACACCCCAGGAGTTCTTGGAGAGCCCAGGAAATGGAAATGACACTGGGAATTCTGAAGATCCCAATGGTGGCCCTTCCAGGTCCTACAAATGGTCAACAAGACAATCCCTGGTACTTCCTACCATTGCATTGACCTACCCACCGGGTGCCTCCCTGCCCACTGGCCACAGAGAGACCACATATTACCACTCAGAGCTGTGTCAGAAAGTGTCTTGGCTGGCCTTTGTACCAGAATCCTTCAACCACTCTCTTGACCAGCTCAGAAGGCCTGCTGGATCCTGATCCAGCAGCAAAACACCTGTTTTTAGACTCCAGCCCACTCTGCTCCAGCAAGGCATCCATCTGCAATTCCAGACTCAAGGTTGTTTTTATTTTCTATTCCTCCTCTACAAAGCATCCTTTTCTTCATCATCATCATCATTCCTTCACCCAGTTGTCAGAGGGACAGTGGGGAAGGAGGGAAATGCTGAGAACCCTGGAGAACTAGGAAAAGCCAGGAATGAAAAGCGGGGAAGAGCCTCCTTGCTCTAGCCCTCTGGGAATCCAGCAGACAGCAGGTTTTCTCTCTCCTTCACCCTAAGAAGGTGTGGGTGTGAGGAACTCAGTGCATTGCATTAGAAAATAACTCCAACTCATCTCCTCGACCAATTCATTGTAACCAGGAGAAACCTCCTTGGCCTGCCAATCACCCTGTACTATAGCAGTGAACCCTGCTGTGAGCCAGAGCCCCAACCGACCCCACAATCCCTGCCCCATCTTGGCACAAACAAGATGCTTTAGGAGATAGGTACATCCTTCTTCAGGTTTCCTCTTCTTCACTCTTTGAAACACATCACCCAACTGACTTAGGGCCCTCTGTGTGTCTCTGAAGTCTCTCTCAGGCTGACTGACCTCCCCCACCCCATCCCCAAGCAGCTCACCCCAGAGTCACACAGAACTTGAGCTCTACCACATAAAGTCTTCACCTACTTCAGTAATAAACACCCAGAAGCCAAGGCCCATGTGTTGCAAGGCTGCCAAGGGTCCCCAGAGACACCTCACCCACCACAGACCACTAAGCCCTGAGCTTGCTGCCAGAGCCTCAACCCTGCCGCTCTTCCTCCTGGCCCACTTGCCTATCACTTCAGCACAGGCCTAAGTTCATTCTCTGCCTAAACAGTTGGTTTTAGGTTGACAACAGAGGGAGAACAGGCTTTGCGCTTTGGGCTCTATAAAGAAATGAACCTTTTTCCACACCAGGCTTCTTCCACAATATTCAACATTAATTTTGGAAAACTGTGAAGACTGGATTCTGTAACCATGAAGACAGGGATCGGGGAGGGGAAGGCTCTTAGAACCTTTCAAAAAAAGATGTCTATTATTGGGCAGAACTCTTTCCTTTGCTGACAGCGGTCTCCCTGTTCTGCAGCTTAATGCCTCTTCATAGTCCTAAATGGCAGGCATACAGGTGAGGGCTAGCACGGGCTAGCACACCTATGGCTCAAGTTCCCTCAGTCAACCCAGTGAAAAGGTCTACAGTAGTGTGTGTGTGGCCAAGGCAGAAGTCTGTCCAAAGGACAGAGAAATCAGGAGGTGAGATGGACAGAGAGGAAGAACTTAACAACAGGTTGGGTAGACTGTCTCTCCTCTTTCCTCACCAGGAGGAAGGAAATGCCCCAGGGTAAAGGAGGAATCCATTTAGCACAAGACCAGAATGGCCCCAGCACATTACTGATGGGGCTATAACTGCTAGTGAAATAAAAGCCTGTACGCTCCTGTCTTGCACATTTTTTTAAATTATTTTTTCTAAAGGTGCTGTTTGAGTAACTCTTGCCTTGTCCTGAGCTGCTGTGGTTGAACGGGAATGTGCTCTCATCCCATGGCAGCTGTGAATGCTAGCTAGCACACAGCTTTGCAACTTCTTCAATTCTCGCAAGAAGAGGGTTTGCAAGAGGAACAATGAGCCAGGGAAAGGCCAAGCATCTGTGCCATCTGAGAATGGGGAGTCTGTTTGAGTCTTACTTAAGACAATGTCATTCATTCCTTGATAAGAAAATTTACCAAAAACATCACTCCTGAATCTTAAATAACATCAAAGTGTCAGTTACTCCTGGAGGGGAAAAAATGATCAGGGGTGTACTTAGACGGAGAGGAGCCCAGAAGTCTCAACTCTTCTATACAGCTCCCGGAGGAGCCAAGCTACACAGACAGCTCCCCAGCTTTGCCTTGTGTCATTACCGTGATACTCTCCTCCCCTCCCCTCTCTCAACCAGACCATTTCAAACTGAAGTCGTTAACTCCTTCCTGCCTCCACAGAGGTAAGGTCACAGTTGCACGAGTCTGTCCTTCTACCTTTCAGTTTTCCACAGTTGCCCCTGGGGAAAAGAAGTGGGCGACTCTTAGGGCCTGTCTCCCAAGAGTGCCTTGCCTTGTCTAGGAGCTAAGGTTCTGTCTGAGTTGCTTTGGCTCTTCGTCATCTGAGGGACCTGACGTTAGCAAGTAGAGTCATCAGTCTTAAGTTGAGCAAAATCAGGAAGTTCAGTGACTGGAGCAGAGGGCTCTGAATCCTTTATGGAATAGGTGAGTGGCCTTCTACTGAGTGGAACCAGAGATTATGACGAGATGCAGAAGACAGAGTTAGGTAGGATCACCTCTGCAGAGGTCCTGTCTTTCCATCTCTGTATTTGACCTTGCTTTGGCTCAAGCAATTCTCCCACCCTTATCTCTCTTACCTTTACCTGTCCATCCCCAACACACACACACACACACACACACACACACACGTTCCCACTCCTGCTCTAAGAGAGATGATAGATGCCAACCATGGAGGACTGAGGAGGATGACATGGATTCTCACAGGACACGGCCTAGGAGAGACGGGACAACCAGGGACTCAAGTGCTAATTGATCTTCTACCACAGGTGGGGCTTCTCTCCTTCAGAATAAAGTACCCTCTGTGCCCCTCCCTTATTCGTTCCTGGCTCCTCAAGACCTCATGGCTATCGGATGCTTATCACTGCTTTCCAGCTGTGGGATGGAAGAAATTGGCTTAGCAGGATATCAAGAGAGCAGAGAGAAAGAGAGACATCTGGGCTGGCTTCAAGAATTAGTTTGCTGACCATCTTGCTCACGTCTCCCACAGTCTGTTTCATCTTCTCCAGCTCTTACTCTGCCTGAGCATTTCTCCTGCCTGTTTGTGTTCCCTTTGGTGGGGTAAGATGCAAATCCACTCCTAGCAACATTTGGCTTCCAGACCCTGTTCAGTAGCTCTGTCCCTCTTGCCCTATTTTCCTGGCCTTTTGTTTGATGGGGAGAAATTCTAGTCTCCAGCTGTGAGTAAAATCAGCAACTCAGCCATTATCCTAAACCAGGCTCATGGAGGGCCAGTCTTCAGCTCACCCCTCCCACCTTCATGGCCACCACACTTTCCACAGTAAGGCCCAACACCCTCAAAGACATCACTTCCCATTACTGTTTTACTGCCCCAAGTGGAGTGCTACGACCCTGCCGCACACTCCCAGTCTCCTCCTGCTGTCATCCCAAGTGCTTGGTCAGCGCTTCATCCATGGAGATGAAAAAGGAGAGCAGCTTCCAGAAGCTGACTTCTTAGCTCTGGCCTTTCATAAGCCCTCCTTCCCTTCTCTCACTGGCTTTCCGCCTCTTGCCTTCCCTAGTTCTGGACCCCGTGAGCATACAGCCACTGAGACTCTGCTCTGGACCATCGGTGAAATTTTGGAAAAGGTTCATGGAAAATGGAAAATGGAAATAATAAATGCAACACTTCCTAGAAAGGCTGAAGACAGAACGTTATACATCTCTTCTCTGTAAAAAGGGGTTAGAACCACAGTCAGCGGTTCTAATGAGAATAAAGAAGACTTGGAAAGCTTAGCAAATGTATGTGCTGGCTTGTTTCAGAGCCGTCTTTTTCTAGTCTGTCCTTCCTTAGGCCCTGCTGCCACAGGTCCCTATCATGCCTCTGTCCCTTCCCACTTCTCTCCTCCTGTCTCTTCTTGCAGTCTGGTGTCTCCCTCTCCCACGTGCTTTCTCCCTATATCATAGACCAGAGTTCCTTAGCTTGGGTAGGCTAACCCAAGTGGCTTTTCACTTCAATTATTGCAAAAATGACTTTCTGGTTCCCTCAGCCTTTACTTTTGAAGTTCAACATCTTTTTCTTTCAAAATCAACATCATAGGACTTGTCTCAGCTGCCTCAAGAGCAGCCCTCTCTGCATCCCCCTACCTAACAGAGGCCTCAGATCTGACTTGATAAAAGAGAGCACAAAGCAGTGGGTGTAGGAAAGGCCAAGAGAAATAGACATAACACGGGAGCCTCATTTAAAACCTTAGTGGATGGATTGGACTATTCCCTCTGTATTCTGGAGCATTCCTGCCAAACAGATTTGAAAATCCCAATCTCTGGGTCTCTTTGCAGGGTAAGGTTGGGGGACTTTTCCTGTCAGACCATAACAATCAGTGGTCCCTGAGTAAGTTGTTGCTTTAGAGAGTGATATGTGAGACATCCCCCAATAAACATTCTCAACACTAGTTCTTTTGACCAGAAGAAATGAGTAAGCGGGCTCCTGCTCACCCCCAGCAACCACAACCACTATTATAGGAGGGCATGGCTCCTCCTGCACCTGCCCATACTCCATCCCATTCTCTAGATCTACAAGGAAGCTTCCTCTTCTTTGAGCTCACTGCTAACAGGCCCTATTTGGAAGGGTAGTCACTCCACCCCACCCCTCATGGCTCTGCTCAGCCTCTGGGCTGCCAGCCGCAGCACACACCAACATCCTTACTCTTTAGCTCCATCTTTCCCTCTCATCCCCCAGTGGGACTTAGCCTCTGCAACTCTAACAAGCCCAGGGAGAGACAAAAAAGGCAACTGTAATGGCTTGTTTTCCTGACTCTCTCTTTTAACGTCTCCACTCAGTTCCTATTTTTTTATCCAAACCACAGGACACAAATAGACCCTCCACTGCCCCTCCCAGAGGATTGATAAATAATAGCTAGCACTTACTGAGTGACAGCTAAATGCCAAGCATGGGATTTCCCCAGGGCTTCTGGAAAACCCAGTTCTCAGCTACTATTGTAGCCAATCTTTCCTTTCTAATACTTTTCCACCACTCCCCTCTTTGTCTCTTCGGTCCCTTCATCTCTAGTTCCATCTTCTAAAAATAAAGGTGTGGTACTCCACAGTTCCTCTTTCAAAGGCCTTATCTTCTTGGCTAGGCCTTTCAGAGACCGGGGAAACTCCATCTCTGTCCAACCATGTCATGCTCCATGCCTCCTGTTTCCTCATGTAAAGAGGCCATGTATGGTCAGGTACACCCCAACACTATCCGGCATGGTATCAGTTTGCTAAGAGTATCACCCGGGTGCTCAAACTCCCAGGAGTGGCATGGTATCAGTTTGCTATGAGTATCACCCAGGTGCTCAAACTCCCAGGAGTGAGGCCATCATGTCTCCTTCCAAACCCAGACCTATCAGACCCCAAGAATTACTGTCTATAAAGCTGTAATGAACATCTTCAACTCCAGCCTGGTGA
Organism: Mastomys natalensis; assembly: GCA_021653895.1. Classification (NCBI taxonomy): domain Eukaryota; kingdom Metazoa; phylum Chordata; class Mammalia; order Rodentia; family Muridae; genus Mastomys; species Mastomys natalensis. The sequence goes on along the minus strand of JAJTUV010000328.1, from coordinate 2,224,802 downwards.
GGGCTGTTAAATCCCCTGTCGCCACTCACAGGTTACCAACCATCTACATCTTCATTTGGCCTACCAATGTGTTAGCACGGCAACACTCTCTGTGAGGTAGCTTCTTCAATATGACATCCTGTAATCTCTTAAGAGAGTTCATTTGTACTTTTAAGCTACCATGTGTTCCTTTTTGGGGAGACTAAAGTATCCTCCACCCTTTACTAAAGATACTGGGTTTTGACTTTTGGAAAGGAAAAAAATAAACAAAAAATAAACAAACAAACAAAAACCCAAAACAAAAAAAACGGCTGGAGTGATACTTCCCCCAAAGACCTCGTTACACTAAAGTCTCGCGATGAGAGCATCAGTCTGTAACTGCCACCGGGGTTGGGAGTGATTCTATGACTCATCATTGGGCTACTCACATGTCAATCACTTCAGCTGGACCAATGAGGACAGCAGCACCCTCACCAAAAAAGAAGGTGGGACCACCAGGCCAGTGTTTGGAGCAGTTGTTTCCACAGTTGGAACTTGTGTGGCTTGGGCAGGAGGGTGGCCATAGTACAGTCAGCTAGATTCGCATGCAGCTTAGGGACTTGATGCAGGTTAGGGGTGGGGGAAATCATCGTATACTATAATACTATTAGGAGGCAAGATGACCCCTTTGCTGTGTGACCCTCCTGGAGTCGTCAAGTCTCTTCCTCAACCTAGAGTTCAGATGCTTTTTTCAACAATGATGGTCACTTCCCCACACTTCTCAACCCCCTTGTTCTGTTATTTTGGAAGACATGACTCAAATAGAGCACCCCAATTAACCACAGGCTAATTAATCGCCAGCATAACACAAGTCCTCCTGGAGAAGCCATATGGGGATGCAGGGTCAAGAGCTCATGGGGAGCAGAGGGAGGTCTTCTACCCTAGAGTCTACCCTAGAGTTGTGCCAGGGGCTGGGGGACACTCCCCAGAAGGAACTCTTTTAAATGTTAACTCAAAAAAGGCAGAGGGAACATTTGGCCAGAGCATCTTCCCAGACTTAGATTAAGGGACTAAACTGAATGCATAGAGACTGAAAACGCTGTATCGTTGCTCTCTATCAAATTCAGGATGGGAGAGGGGGTTGGTTTGGGGTTTTTTTGGTTGGTTGGTTAATTATGGTTTTGGTTTTTTTCAGACCTGTTCTTATTCCATAGCATCTTAGAACTTGCTATGTAGGTAAGGCTCCTCTCAAATTTACAAAATGCCACCTGCCCCTGCCCCTACTCTGCCCCTGCCCTTAGTGCATCAGTTGTGGTGTGTATAGTCCCAACTTTCAAACACCTCTTGCTATTTCTACGCCTACCCAGAAATCTCCTGGCCTCAAATCATGGTCATCTCTCACTGCCCCATCCCATTGTCTCTATTTCACATACTGTCTCCTGTGTCTTTCTCTGTGGCTAGACTTTTCTTTTCTCTTGGGGAAGGGGAATCATGTATATAGATGTGTGCTCGCTCACTCAGAGGCTAAAGATTAATCTGAGTGTATTCATTCATCGTTTAGCTGCCTTTTTGTTAGGTTTTTGTTTTGAGACAGGGTCTGGTCTCTCCATGAACCTAGAGCTCACAGATGAGGTGAGAATGACTGACCAGAAAACCTCAGGGATCTTTACTCGTTCCCAGTAACAGAGTAAATCTTGTTTATCTTTGTTTTTTTTAACAATGTTATTCTTTGCAGAGTTTGTACATGTATATTATATTGGATAATATCTACCTCTCCTCCCTCTTGTCAACAAACCCCCAGGATCTTCAACATATTTTATTCCCAAAATCATGGTTTCTATTTAAAATTAATAAGCCACTGATTCCAATTACTCTTGTGTTTGAGCCATACACTGAGGCTTTAGCTACCTACCAGCAGCCACATCCCTACAGAAAAGTGGCTCGTTTAGCTATTGTCCCTCTCAATAGCTACTTAGAAACAAAACAATAAAAAATATAAACTTCAAATTTTACAAAATGTTGGCCAAAGATACACTTAAAAAAATTATAGACAAAGAAAAAAGATTATAAAATAAGAAATGAAAACATAAAATTTTCAACCCAAGAGATAAAAACAAAACCCCTTTAATCCCTGCAGATGAAGCAAGATCCATAAACAGTGTAGCGGGCAGTACTAACTACCTTACTGGGGTGCAAAGCTTACATACACACAGATATAAGAGAAGGCAGATGGGAGGGGCACACAGGGAGGTGGAGGGGAATGAGGAAGAGTTGGAGGTGGGTATGATCAAGGCACATTGTGTATATCTGTGAAACTGTCAAAGTATAAAAAAATGAACAACTTCAGTTATGTTCAAGGTCATGTTTCTCTGACTTCTCTGACTGCATTTACAGGGTTTTATACAGTATATTCTGTTCACTGTTTCCCCTCCCTCTCCTTCTCCCAGACTATCCTTGCCTCCCCATTCAATCAACTACATGCCTTCTTTCCCTCTCTTTCTTTAGAAAACAAACAGGCTAATTTTTTTTTAAAAAAAAAGCAAGCCAGAATAAAACAAAGCAAGTATAGAATAGAAAAGAAAAGCACACCAGACACACACACATACACACACACACACACACACACACATACACACACACATACACACACATACACATACACACACACATACACATACACACACATACACACATACACACACACACACACATACACACACACACATACACACACACATACACACACACATACACACACATATACATACACACACACATACACACACACACACATACACAGACATACACACACACATACACACACACACATACACACACACACACACACACACATACACACACATACATTCGCACACACGCATACAAAACCCATGAAAATCAAAATTAGAAACCATAATAAACAAGAGACAAGGTTTAAAAGAAACACTCAGTGCTGTGACACGGAACATCTCCGAAAACTAGCAGAGTTTGTTTTGTACTGGCCATCTCCTTCTGGAAATGGGTGTGTTTGTGTCCCCAGTGAAACGCCATTGGAGAAAGCAACATTTTCCTTTATTAGTGGTTTGAAACTGGAGGTAGTTTCCAGATTAGGGATACTCATGTCCAGTTTCCCTGTCTGTGCTTGGATCCCATCTGAAGTGGACCTGTGTAAGCCGTGTGCATGCTGCCTCAGTGACAGTCCTGCTGGGTCTGTAAGGCCATTTCTTTGTCTTCCATCCCCTCTGGTCTCAGACTCCTTCCACCTCCTCTTTCTCATACCTCCCTTAGCCCTCAGGAAAAGGATTCGATGAAGACTTCCCACTTAGGACTGAGGGTCTCACTCTCTGCACTTTGTCCAGTTGTATTAGTTCCCATCTCCTGCAGGGGAAAACTTCTCTGATGCTGGCTAAGCAAGACACCGATCTATGGGCAGGGCAAAATGTCATTACGAGTTGTTTTATTGCTTTGTACCTTTAGCAGAACAGTAGTATTGGTTTTCCCCTAGGTCTGTGGCCTGTCTAGTCTCAGGTTCTTGGCCACCCAAGCAGTGTCAGGCATGGAGTAACCTGAGATCTAAGCAGACAGTGGTTGGTTGTTCCCACAACTTCTGTGCCACAGTTGTGCCAGTATCATATGAAAGGTCAGCATTGTAGATCAAAGTTCGTGGGTAAATGTTTACCTTTCTCCTCTGGTAGCATGCAGAGCACCTTCTAGTATCGTAAACACTAGTCAGAAGGGGTGAAGGCTCTAGTTAGGCATTTGACTTCTTTGTGTTCATTGAGATAGGTAGATGTTGGCATCAGCAGTAGGACCTTACCATAACTCTGTGGAGAGCAAGCCATACCCTGAATTGTCTGGGTGTTTCCATGGGGCCCCTTTGGCCAACAACTCGATTAGATGTAACCCATTTTTGGCACTGGACGTTTTACTTGGTGTTGAGAGATCTAGTTGAGTTTTGGTCTCCCCCATTATTTGGTGATTCCACTTAGATTTCTTTCATATAAGCATATATTTTAAGAAGCTTCTACTATAGTATGTTTCCATATGACCCCTCAGATGGATATTAGTGTTAGCTATCCCTCCCTGTATTCCCTCCCCTACCCTTCTTCTCCCTCCTCCTTCGTTTAATCCTCCATTCCCCCCAATTCTCCATAACTATATATTATTATATAAGAATTATATGTTAAGACTTCCTCTACTCCCACCTAGCACCTTAATCTACACCTAACCTCTGAGATTATACAGATTATAGATTTGCCCATCAAGAGCTTCCAAGTAAACATCCACATATAAGAGAATCCAGACTATCTTTTCATTTTTGATTCTGAGTTACCTCAGTTGAGATGATTTTTTTTTCCTAACTCCAAATACCTGAACATTTCATGGTTGTTTGGGGGAGAGGGGTTAACATCTGAGTAATATTCCATTGTGTAAATGCACTAAATTTCCAATATTCATTCATTCATGCTGATGGACATGTATACTGTTTCCAACTTGTGGTTAGAATATTATGAATAGAACACCAATAAACATGGATGAGCAAGTGTCTGCGTGGTAGTGTGTAAAGTCTTTTGGGTTATGACCAAGAGAGAGTAGTATAGCTGAATCTTGAAGTAGATGAAGTCCATCTTCCTGAGGAAATGCCACGCTGATTTCCACAGTGGCCATACAAATTTGCATCTTGTACATCCACCAGCAATGGAGGTGCATTCCCCATACTCTACATCCAGCCTGAGTTGTCATCTGTTCTATTGATCTTGACCATCCTATTACTGGTATGAGATGAAATCTCAAAGTAGTTTTGATATGCATTTCCTTAATAACAATGTGTTTTTAAGTGTTTTCTCAGACATTTGTGTTTCGTCTTTTGAGAACTCTAATTCCACACCCCACTTTTTAATTGGGTTATATGTTTTCTTTGTTATATGGGGTCCAATTTTTAGTTCTTTATATGTCTCAAATATTAGCCCTCTATCAGACATGTAATTGATAAAGATCTTTTCCCATTCTGTAGGCTGTCAATTTGTTCAAATAGCAGTTTTCCTTTGCCATACTGAAGTTTTGCAGTTTCATAAACATTTATTAGCTGATCTTAGTGCCTGTCCTGCCAGCATTCTGTCCAGAAAGTCTTTTCCTGTGTCAGTTCACTGCTATTCCCTACTTTCTCTTCTATCAGATTCCAGATATCCAGCCCCCATGTTGAGGTCCTTGAACCATCTGGAGTTGAGTTTGTGCGGGGTGATAAGTATGGATCTATCTGGATTCCCCCACATGCAGCCATCCAGGTTGGCCAGCACCATTTGTTGAAGATTCTTTTTTTCCAGTATATATTTCTGACTTTGTCAAAAACCAAGTGTGGACTTATGTCTGGGTCTTCAATTCAATTCGATTGATCGATGTGTGTGTTTTTATGCTAAAAACATGCTGTTTTATTACTACAGCTGTGTATCACAATTTGAGGTCAGAGATGCTGATATCTCCAGCAGTTTTTGTTATTCATGATTGTTTTAGCTCTTGTGATGTGTGTGTGTTTCCATATGAAGCTGAAAACTGTCCTTTCAAGATTTGTGAATTGTGTTGGAATTTTTTTAAGGGATTGCATTGAATCAAGTTACTTTTGATGGTCACTGTCACTGCATTCTACTGATCCGTGTGATCTTCAATTTCTTCAGCATCTTAAAGTTTTTATTATACAAGTTTTTCATTTGCTTTGTCAGAGTCACCCCAGAATGGTTTTGAGGTTATTGAAAATAGTATTTTTTTAATTTTTAAATTTCTCATTTGTATATAGGAGGGCTATTAATTTTTGTGTGTTAGTGTTTTATCCTGCTTTGCTGAAGGTGTTTAGCAGCTGACTTCCCTGGTGGAATTTTTAGGGTCAATTTTATATAAAATATGTGCAGATAAAGATACTTTGACTTATTTTCCTTCGTATCCTTTTGATCTCCCTGAGTTGTCTTATTGCTCTAAGACTTCAAGTACCATATTGTATAGTAGGTAAGGAGAGAAGCACGTCCTTGAGCATGATTTTAGTGGAAATGCTTTGAGTGTCTGCTGTTTAGGATGATGTTGACTATGCGCTTGCTGTAAATCACCTTTATTAGTCTTTCCAGGACTTTTATCATGAAGTGGTGTTAGGTTTCGTCAAAGGCCTTTTCTGCATATCTAATGAGATGATCATGCGGATTTTACCTTTCAGTTTATATGGTGGATTGCATTTGTTGATTTACATATGTTGAACCATCCGTACACGTCTGGGATAAAGGTGTGAATGATGTGTGTGTGTGTGTATGTTCTTGAATTCAGTTTGCAAGTGTTTTATTGAGAATTTTTGCATCTATCTTCATAAGAAAAGTTGATCTGTATTTCTATTTTTTGTTGGATCTTTATATGGTTAGAATATAAGGCTAATTATGGTCTCATGAAAAAAAATAGGCAATGTTCATTCTGTTTCTATTTTGTGTCACAATTTGAAGAGTACTAGTGTTCCTCTTTGAAGATCTGTTAGAATTCTGTGCTGAATGCATCTGGCGCTAGGCTTTATTTTGTTTAGGAAACTTTCAGTTACTACTACTATTTTACTAGGTGTTGTAGGTCTCTTTAAATTGCATATCTGATCTTGATTTAACTTTTGTAAGTCATATACCAAGAAATTCATCTATTTCTCTTATATTTTCTAGTTTAGTGAAGTGCAGCGCTTCAAAGCATGGCCTCCTGATTCTCTGCTGTGACATCCTCCTTTTCATCTCCAGTTGTATTAGCTTGGATCTTCTCTCTGTCTTTTAATTTGGCTAAGGGTTCATCAATCTTATTTTCTCAAAGAACCAACTCCATTTCACTGATTCTTTGTATTTTTGTTTCTGTTTTATTTCTTGCAATCTAGTCCTTTCAAATGTTTGTTGTTCTTGTTGTTCTAGAGCTTTTAGGTGTGCTGTTGAATTGCTAATATGAGATCTCCCCAAATTTTTAATGTAGAAATTTAGTGCTATGAACTTGCCTCTTACAACCTTCTTTACTATGACCCATAAGTTTGAGAATGTTATGTTTTTGTTTTCATTCAGTTCTAAAATGTTTTTTAAGTATCATTAATTTCAGTCTTGACCCATTTTCATGTAGTATATTTCAAGTAGTGACTTGTTCAGTTTCTATTAGTTTGGAAGTTTTCTGTTGTTGATATCCAGCTTTAATCAGATAGCATGTAGTGTATTTCGATTTTCTTGTATCTGTTGAGTCTTGCTTTATGTCCAAGTATGTGGTCAGTTTGAGAGAACATCTCATGGTCTTCTGAAAATGTATATTTTTTTGTGTTTGGGTGAAATGTTTTGTAAATATATGCTACATCCATTTGATGTGAGACATTTGACTCGAACATTTCTAAGTATAGGGATAATCTCTTGTGCACTGTGTAGTCAGTAAAGAGCTGAATGGGCCGCAACAAGGCAGGAGAGAATGGGGGACTTCCGGCAGAGAGAGGAGGACTCTGGGAAGGAGTCAGCCATGGGAGATTCACTACTCAGACTCAGAGAAAGTCATACTTATGAAACTGAGGAAAGGTGCCCAGCCATGTAGCAGAGCTTAGATTAGTATAAACTGGATAGAGTTATAAGCTGGTTGGAGAATAAGCCTAGCTTAAGGTCCAGACATTAATTCATAAATAAGCCTCTGTGTTGTTATTCAGGGGCAGACATAGAAAAGCCCAAATGGTTACATCTATGCTTAGTTTTTCTTTGGATGACCTGTATACTGGCAAGACTAAGGAAGTCACCCATTATCACTATGTGAGGGTTAATATATGATTTTAGCTGGAGTGGTGTTTCTTTATGAACTCGGATACCCTTATGTTTAGTGTGTAAATGTTTAGAATTGCAATATCCTCCTGGTGGATTTTCCCTGAGTGTGTAATGCCCTTTCCCTATCTCTTCTGATTTAGTTTTGGTTTGAGATCTGTTTTGTCAGATATTAAAATGGTTGCACTAGTTTGTTTCCTGGGTCCATTTGCTTGGAATATTGTTTTCCATCCTTTTACTCAGAGGTGGTGTCTATCAAGTGTGTTTCTTGGATACAGTAAAAAGAGGGATCTTGTTTTCACTCTTAGTGTGTATCTTTTCATTGTGGAACTGGGACCACTGATATCAGTGAGCAGTGTATATTGATCCCCGTTACTTGTTGTTATGGAGTGGGTTCCCCCACCCTGCTCCCTTCAATTCGCTGATATGAGGTTATTCCTTGGGTTTTCTTGCTTGTAATTAACATCTTCAGATTCAAGTTTTTCTTCTATCACCTTCTGTAGAACTGGATTTGTGAGTAAATACTGCTTAAATTTAGTTTTATCATGAAATGTTTTTCTTTCTACATCTATTGTGATTGACAGTTTTTCTGGTTATAAATTTCAGGCTGGCATACATAGAGTCTGTTGAAAATCTGTCCAGGCCCTTCTGGATTTGAGTCTCCGTTGAGAAGTCTGGTGTTATTCTAATAGGTCTGTCTTTACATATTACTTTGTCTTTTCCCCTTTCAGCTTTTTAAATATTCTTTTTTTTTTCTGTACATTTAGTATCTTGATTACTATATTCTGTCATGAGGAACTTCTTTTCTGACCCTGTTTGGTATTCTGTATGCCTCTTGAGCTTTGATAGGCACCTTCTGCTCTAGGTTGAGGAATTTTCTTCTATGATTTTGTTGAAAATATTTTCTGTGCCTTTGACCTGATTTTCTTCTCCTTTATTTCTATTATTCATAGACTTGGTCTTCTTATGGTGGCCCACATTTCCTGGATGTTTTGTGCCTAGAATTTTTTTTTTAACATTTCCTCTACCATTTCTTCTATCTTCAACACCTGAGATTCTCTCTTCCATGTCTTGTTGGTGAGAGTTACCACTGAGGTTTTTGTTTCCAGTTTTATTTCCAGTTTTATCTCAGTCTTAGTTTTTCTTAGTGATCCTATTTCCTAGTTAAATTATATTTTCATGTCATTGTTTTTATCGTTCTACTATTTCATTTTGGCTGTCTTATTTTCACAGACTTAAGAGGTTTATTCCTATTTTTTCCAAGGTCCCTGAATGTATACATAATAGCTATTTTAAAGTCCTGATCTTGTGCTTCAGCAATATTGCATTTCCCAGGGCCTGCTGTAATAAAGTTGCTGGGTTCTGGTGAAGGTATACTGTCCTGTCCATGTTTGTGTTATAGCACCGGTGTCCAGGCAGCTAGGGATGATGGAGGTGATTCTAGGTGTTGACACCTGGTCTTGTCTTTGTTGAGTGGGTGTTCTATTCTTTGGTTACCATTGGCACTTGGGGGGGGGGAGTGTCTTAGAAGAGTGTGGTGGCTGTGGGTTGCCTGGTAGGGAGCGCTTGCGCAGCTTGGAGGGTGGCAGAAAGGAATAGAGGTAGCCTAGGAGAGAAGTCTGAGAGGGGCTTCCAGAAGAGCTAAGGGGATCCTGTCTACAACTGGAGCTAAGATACACGGTGAGTTGGAGGTGTGATGGGGAGAGAGGATCCTACGAGTGGGTTACAGTAAAGCAAAGAGTCATCTGGAGAGACAGGCATTCGGGGTCTGAAGCAAGAGAGGGAGGAGTCTCCGGTGAAGTGGGAGGAGTCTCTAGTGAAGTGGGAGGAGTCTCCAGTGAATGAAAAAGTGGGAGGAGGGTCACTCGTAAGCAATCTGTTACTAGGTTGCAGGTGAGAATGAAGAGCTTGTCCTGGAGGGCAGGAAGGAGAGTATGATGCTCCTACTTGAGTCACTGCCAGGTGCCAGAGGCCCAGGCAGAAAGTGTTTCTAGGTACGGGGGGGCTGACATGAAGGAATGGGGTTGGGTGAGGGGATGCTGAAAAACTTCCCTGGAAGGACAAAAGATGATTCTACTCCAAGGTTTGCCAGAGTCCTTTGTAAGTGGACGCAGGATGGGAAGACTGGCCCCTGCACAAGGATGCTACAGGACTGGGGATGAGTCTAAAGCGGTTGTATGGGGACAAGAATGAGAGAATCATCTAGAGTCCCAGCCCTGTGTGGCCATTGGGAATCCAAAATAGTGTTTCTAAGTATAAGCAGCTACTCCAGTTAGTAACACACACACACACACACACACACACACACACGCACGCATAAACACACATATACACACACTATATTATGGGCCAGCCAAATGGCTCAGTGGGTAAAGGTGTCTGCCACTAAGCCTCACATCATGAGTTTGAGTTCAGGAGTCGATCTCCTGAACACACGTGGTAGAATCGGAGAACTGTCCCCCACAAGTTGTCCTGACTTCCACTCATGCACCATGACAGGAGCACACACATTAAACAAAAATGTAATATAAAAATGTGTTTTTTCTTTTTAATTTTATGTATATATGCATGCATACATATATAGAGAAAATGCATGTGTCTAAGTGCTACCTTGCTTTAAAATTTAGTGTCGAATTTCCTCCCCACTGCTCCACCTCTCCACTGAATCTTTTCTTGCACTACAATGAGTATGGACCCAAAAGGCTTAAGAGGGTTGTTTGCCTCCATTGCTGGTTACTATGGTTACCACAGGGAAATGCCTAAAGAAAGCAGCTTTGTAGGAAAAGACTTGTTTAGCTCACAGCTTTGGAGGCTCAAAGATCGCAATTGAGTGGGTGGCACCGTGGGACCACTCTCTGGAGATGGTGCAGTGGCAGGGGCACGGTGGCAGCAATTCTAAAGTAACGGAAAGCAGAGAGCAGGGTAGCACCTGGCGTGCTCTTAACATCCCTCTGCTGAGAACCAGCCTGGAGTCCTCACCAAGCCCCTCCCTCCCTGTAGTCTCACTAAAAGGACACTGAGTCTGCCTGATTATTGCAACCTAGAAACCAGTTGTCTTGTGCACCATTGCCTAAAACACTGTCCGTTGATAAATGAGTCAGACCCCACCCCCATCCCTGACACATCTTCACAGTTCGTCTGCCCAAAGAAGTCCATGTACTTCGAATAGGAGGTGAAAGTTGATATCATGAGTAGGGGGCGTCAGAATGAAAACCGTTTTTTCACTTAGATACACTCCTGGTGCAGAGAGCAAGACACTTGTTTCAGAGACGAATGACTAGTTCAAGAGCAAGAGGGTAGACATCGAGGACCAGTCTGTAGGCCAGAAGATTCAGAATAAAAAGGCAAAATTAGGTGTGGAAAGGAAAGGAAAGGGGGGGTTAAGCTGAGGAGTGTTGCAGTTCTGAATTTTAAAGCCGTTTAAATTTTAAAGTTATTGGGGGTGGAAGACAGAGTGTATGCCATGATTGCATGGGCAGAAGTCAGAATAAACCTGAAGGAGTTTATTTGTTCCTCCTACCATGTGGGTTCTGGACATCCAACTCAGGATGTGAGACTTAGCAGCTAGCAACCCGCTGAGTCATATCTCTGGCCCTTGGGGCCATTTTCTAAACAACACACCGAACAACACATACTTTTTATTCATTCCACAAATAGAAGTTAAACACCTCCTTCGGGGTAGGTAATTCAGGACAAGCCTGGCTTGGGCAGTCTGGTCCCTGGTTGGCGCCTAGTGTGTGTTCTAGGTGGGTCAGGACTCATCCGGGCTGACAGAGTCACCGTCCTTGTCTTCTCCCTTGTCTGGATAGCCGGGTTACCTGCTCAGAGCAGAGACAGATGGGAGATTTCTGTCATCATTAAGGTTTTATTGACCAGCGCGGCTGGAATTTCCCAGAGAGAGGAATTAATCTCGCTACCGACTGAGAGCAGACATCCTGCTGGGAGTAGTTACATAAATTCTGTTGCTCAAATTAATTAGGATTGTGATTCATTTGTTTAATGAAGAATCTGACGGCGAGAGCCAAGGCAGCCTAGCCTTGCCGAGCTCAGCCAATCCCGGGTGACAGTGCGGCAGATGGGTGGGACCAGGCCTGCAGCCAGCCGCAGATGGGCAGAGACAACCAACCAGAATGCAGAGCTGAAGGACAAGCCAGTGGGAGCCGCTGCTGTCCTCACCAAAGCTGGTGGCTGGAGAGACTCAGGCTCCCAGCTTAAAGCTTTCCCAGCTTCGCCAGAGGCTTGCGGCCTCCTGCTTCTTCGGTGTGGAACAACTGCGAACAGCTGAAACACAGGCCTCATTAGCACTCCCGACCGACCGATCCACCCGTTTCCTCCTGCAACCCCCAAACCCCAGACTTTTAAGTTTCTTGAAACACAAAATAGGAGTAGATTGGGCACCAGTCTATCCCACCTGCTTAGGAAAAACCCCTCCCCTCTACCCAGAATTCCCTACCTGCCAGTGGAAGGGCAGCCCATTCCACCGTCGCCTCTGGGAGCACATTCTCCCTATTCTATGAGCCTGGCTCTCAGCAGCAGTAGTAAAGGTAAGAGATAGGTAGGCGGCTGCAGAAAGGTAGCCCCGGGTGAGGATGGTGAGACGTAGGAACTGCGCAACTCCAAAGGACAGTGATTAATAGTCTATGTAGGTAACACTCTTTGGGATAAGACTTAAAAGGTGTTTCCTGGCAGCCCTAGAGAAAAGGTCAGATGTTTTGAATGAGTTTGAAGGATTTGTTGAAGTGGATGCCGGGGAAGAAGAGAAGAATCAGGTGAGCTTTGGGACTTTATTGATGCCACATCTGCAGGAGACCTCTCCGGGAGCCATGCTTTCTTTCTAGATGTCCCCACTTCGTATTAGGACTGACCGGGAAAGCCACAAGTCAGACCCAACGGGACTTTTCATGAATCAGAACTATTACAAGGTTGTGTGGCCTGCCATCTCCCGCACACTTCCTAGAAGCCTCTTCTGGAACACAGTTACAGCTCACTTAAAAAGACCTGGGAACCAGAATCCAAATGGAATGTGCTGTGATACAAACGCTCGGCTGCCTAGACCTCAGATTCCCTGTCCTCAAAAGGTGCCTGCTGTCATCTGACTCCAATGGCCAGGGGAAATCTTAAGCGTGAATGTATCTTGTCACTCTGCTTTAACTCTCTGAAAGACTTGCCAACACAGAAGTTAATTATCAGTAAAGCCATCTAGTCTAAAATCTGACACGTCCCCCTCTACAGCCCTTTTACTGGTTGCCCTCTGTCTAACCCAGTGTTCCAACCTGAGACACTCCATAACTCCATAAAGTGTTCCCACCCCTTGGGGAGCCCTGGCTGCTCTCCTTCCCGTGTTGTACTTGGGATGTGGCTATATTACAGAGGCCTGAGTGTTGGGCAGTGTTGAACTGGTGGGGCTTTTAAGAAATGAGCCTACTGGAAGGCCTGTAGGTCATCTGGTTCCCCAGGGATGAGGTAGTTCTCACATAACCCTGAGGTGGTTCTCGTAAGAGGGTTGTTAGAGAAGAGCCTGGCTGCTGTGTCATTCCACCTGTCCTCTGGTCTCCGTATACACATTCTTACCAATGAGATGCCACCTACCACGAAGCCTACACCAAGAGCCAGCCCGATGCTGGCACCAGGCCCTTGAACCTTCAGAACTGTGAGCTGCTCAAGAAGTTATCCAACCCCAAGCATTTTGTTATAGTGCTATACAGTATTTGTGGCTAGGGGTACAGAGATGAAAAACAGACTCCAACATTAAGAATGACCAAACAGCGCTAAGCAGGGTGTCTGAGCAGGCGTGGCAGGATCAGATCTGAGATTATGAATTTGCATGGAGAATGGAGGCTGGAAATGGTTAGGAAGCTGCTAGAATAACAAAAAAGCTCAGAATTACAAATTAAGGGCTCTGCTTCTAAAATGTCACCTTGTATCCTTCAGAAGGGACAAACATTTTCCTCACATGACTAAACATCTTTCTGCGGTATATGTATGTATGCCTTGTTACAAAACTAATGCTACTGTCCTGACATCTAGAATCACCTGGGAAACAGGCCTCTGGGCATAGCTTATGGGAAATGTATCTTAACTGAGTTCATTAAGATGTGAAGACTTGCCCACTGTGAGTAGCAACATTCCCTGGGTCCTAGACTATCTAAAAAGGATGTGAGCTGAGTAGAATCACTCCATTTCTTGGCTGTGGATGAAGTGTGACCAGCTGCCTCAAGCTCCTGCCTACATGTCTTCACCATGAGAGACTCTGTGAGCCAAAACGAACCTTTTAAAGCTGCTCTTACCAGGAAACCTGAGCAACAGGAAAGCAGTTAAGACAACTAGGGATCTTAGTTAAAGGCACAAGACTTGAGAGAATGGGAAAACTGCCTAGGATCTGAGATCCTTAGTACCTGGACCCTCTGTCTAGGATAGCCAGACCACGGATCCTGAGAAGTGGCCAGTTCTTTGCAACTGCTACCCCACACACACACTCCCCGCCCAGAAGGTGTAAAATTTCAGCGCTGGAAGACATCTTTGGTTGCCTGTTCACCAATGTCTTAGCAGGAAACAGGACTCTGTTCTAATAGATCAACTGGAGATGCTCTAATGAACTATTTACAGAGAGCTGTGCAGGACTGAGGATGCCAAGGAGAATACTGAGAAAGCTAGAGGCTACTGAAACCACCAAGGCCTATGGGAGTATTGCTGGACCTGGAGAAGAAGGCTGGGGAAGAGCTTGTGTGCAGGAGCTTAAGACAGAAACAGAGGAGCAAAGAGTATCCCAGCCTGTCTCTCCTCCTTCCCTCCTTACTCCTACCGGTGCCTCTCATTGACCAAACCACACTGGAGCTGACCAGTAGGGAGCCTCTTGATTATTCTACAAGGTCATCTTTCTGAGGCACAGGGAAGGCAAAAGAAGGGAGATCTCATCCTTCGAAAGGCAGAAAGCAAGCTCAGAGCAGAGGCAATCTGCCTTTGTGGGGCAAGTCGGGAAAAGGCCAGTAGTCCCTCTTCCTTGGGTGAAGTTTCATAGAATTCGAGTCTGGCCTGGAAGCAGCTTAGGCAGAGGGAGGCAGCAGAGCAAGGACAGTGGAGATGCCAGGGAAGATGCCATCCATGGGCTGCATGAAGAAGGGGTGGATGCTTCCTCCCCATCTTGTCATGGTCTGCTTGATCACTGCTTCTGCCCCATTTCCCCAGGCATGGGGACAAGAACACAGACCTGAGGCTGGCAGAGACAGTTCCCTGGGGATGCCTACTAATCCGGCACAGGCTGGTTTAATTGAAGTCCTTACAATAAATGGTGCAGAAAAGCAACACCTTTAGTCTGCCGGAAGCCTCAAGGAAACAGAAGAGGGAACTGGGAACCCCGAGACAGCAAGTGCAGTCAGATGATAGCTGTTGGAAAGGAGCTGAGACCACGAAGCAGTGGAGCCCTGGGTTCAGTCAAGTCTCTGCCTTTCTGAGTTGCTCTGTCTGTCCTTTTCAAAACCTAGGAAGTGCCTGGACCACGCCTACATCTCCTGTTGCCACAGTCCATTCCCGCTGCAGTCTCTCAGACAGTTGCTCTCTCCTGTAATGCCCTCTACATCCCCGCAAGACCCCTCCTCCCATTGTTCTTAAGCTCCTTTGAGCCACCTCCATCCCATGACTGTCTCACATGATGGCACCTGGGCCCCTTCTCTCACTCTCTCGCTGGCTTAGCTTCTCTTGTAGATACAAGGCAGGAACTACATTTTCTCTTTCTCACCTAACAGGCCCCACTGTGATCAGGTGATGAGAGGAAACAGCAGGGTGGAGAGAGGGGAAGCTCTGGGTGGGCACAGCCAGGCACATCAGGCGCTGATAAGATGCCAGCTCCTCTACAGCCCTGAGCTCCCTCCCAGCTAATTAGGATGGAGCATCCATCATGCACTTGTATCTTTAGCATGGGACACAGCCTCCCCAGGGCCTGGGCCCAGCTGGCTCTCTGCTCAGACTCATAAACTTGTAACTGACTCAGGAGCAGAGGACACAGGAGCCGTGCTGTGAAATCATAAAACGAGCATCAGAAAGAATCTCATCATTCAGAGAGACTGAGGTTCCCCGTGCTCCCAGGCTAAGACATGGCAGCTTCCTCCTGGGTATCTTGGCATATTCATTTCAGAACCCAAGTGTCACATGACAAAACCCAGGCCATGGGAGAAGCTATGCCTAGGTACCCAGGGTGACATCATCAGCTGCCAGCCACATCGTGCAAAGACAGGACTGTCTTGGGTGCGGTGGATGACCCCCCATCGTGGGTGCATGCTATTTTGATGGATCATTCAAAATGAGTGATTAGCTTGTCACTTGCCCTTTGAGGACTTCTTTGAGGACTTCCATAGGGAACTCCTTTCTCTTCCTTTGGGTGCCAGCAAAACCTTCAGATGACTCCAGACCCAGCCACTGCCTGGCAAAACCACGCAACAAACACAGAACCACCCAGCTAAGTTCAGCTAACCCGTGGAACTGTACAGGATAATATTTTACACTGCTAGAAACTTCTTGCATATAGATGCCACTTTAGAGATGAGCAGCTGCCACCACAACTGTGCTGTGACTGGTTGAAAGCCTTCAGACACCGGGCAGTGGTGGCGCACACCTTTAATCCCAGCACTTGAGGGGCAGAGGCAGGCGGATTTCTGAGTTCGAGGCCAGCCTGGTCTACAGAGTGAGTTCCAGGACAGCCAGGGCTATACAGAAAAACCCTGTCTTGAAAAGAAGAAGAAGGAGGAGGAGGAAGAGGAAGAGGAGGAAGAGAAGGAGAGGAAGAGGAGGAGGAGGAGGAAGAGGAGGAGGAGGAGGAAAGAAAAGAAAAAAAGAAAGCCTTCAGATGATGACAGGTGGAGTGCAGTGCATTTAACTGCAGTCACCCTACCCAACCACCAGAAAGGGTGGAGAAGTGAGCTGCCCAGAGCAGAAGACGGGGAGAGGGAAAGAAAGATGAATTTTGGGGAAAAAAAATCCCAAATTACTTCCATCTGTAAAGGAAACTGTTCTCTATGTGTGTGTGGTTTTTTTTTATTCAGTCTTTCAAATAGTATCTTGGAATTTACAGAGTTAATCTTACTTCAACCTTGGGTTGGTCATATCCTACTTAGACACACATCTTGAGATAATTACCAAGAGCTTATCTGAACACATTTTTCAGAGAGACAATGCCCTCAAAGGAAGAGAAAGGAGTTTCCTATGGAAGGGAACTCAAAGAAGGCCAAGTGACAAGCCAGTCTTCTAGAGAAATAGTCATTCTGAATGATCCAACAAAATAGCATGCACCCACGATGGGCAAGGGGTCATCCTCTGCACCCAGCAGTGCGGGGAAACCTTGATCAGAAGTGAGCCCATGCCCAGGGCAAAAGCAGATGCCCTTCTCCAGTTCAGTGCCCAGCATGCAGCTGAACCACACACTCAAAGGGCAAGTCTTGGATTTGCCTGGTTTTTCCAGGACCTTAAATGGAAGCAACATGAATTTTTCAAGGCCTGGCCTGCTCAGGAGACTGCAACAGGGAATTTGGGAAAACAGCATGTTAAAGCATATGAGCTGGAGGCCAGGCTGGCCTTGGATTTCACCTTGAGCTGATGTGAAAGGTATCAACTAACGTGGATAGTCCTTGTTTATCTGGAGCCTGTGTCTGTCATGGAGCACTGGAGAAACCACCATCTTCCCAACATGTCCCAGGAACTCTCTTTCTACTTGTGTTTGGTCCTCCCAATGACCCTCAGAGGAAATTATTAGCCAATTCTAAGATAAAATTCAGAACTGTGGTTCCCTAGAAGCATCCATGGCCTGTCACAGGGTGGTTCCACTGATCACAGCTGGGCTCATTGGCCAAATACCTGTACAGTCTGGCCTCTGCTCTACATGGCTGTCGTCCTCCACCAACCCAGCCCAAGTGTGTTCTCATGGCAGTGGCTCAAGAGAAAGCAAACACATCAATTGTACAAGTGCTTCTGTCGTCCTCCAAGCTCTTGCTTACATGCCTTTGTCATTATTCCTTTGACCAGAGAAAGCTATACTGCAAGGCCAAGCCAAAGGCAGAGGATGTTGAAACGCCAAGGGTGAGGTGTGGTTACAGGGCCAGGTGTGGCTTCTGTGCAGTGCGCTTGATTCAGTCCCCAGCACTGGATGCATACATTAAAGACCTTTCTGCCATCTCCTTCTCAACCTAGACAATTCCATTCCTCTCTCAGAAGCTCTGCTCCTGCGTCTTTTTTTGTGCAGGACCCTATGTACTTCATAAGGTAGCTAAAAGTGATAAACAAAGTCAAGAGTGTTCTTTCTGCATGTGTATTTCACAAGCACTGAGGGTGTCTGCACACACTAGCTGAAGAAACACAGGATGATCTTGGATCCTATTTCCAGAGTCCAGAATATTTCATGCAAACCCTCAGAGGTGAGCTAGCCCAGTGTCACTGACATGATAAACAAGAATCGCAGGAGGAGAATAAATCAAGGCAGAAAACAATGAGCCCATGATGTAATTAAAGTCACTGTGAAAGAACCTAGGAAGGGGGAAATGAGTCAGCCGCAAGCGTAAGTGACGGATCAGAGAGTGTCGCGGTACACAATTCTTTGCTATTTCCAGAAAGCCTGCTGCCCCAGATAAAAGAACACCTTGAGCATGAAACTCAACATCTGGAAGGAACCACTCCTGTCATGCCTCTTGCGTTGCCACCCCAGGCAGTGGGAGCAGTGCTGGGAACAGGGAGAAGACAGGCAACGCTCAAACCTTAGGAGAGAAATGGACAGATATAGCGCTGTTCATAGGTGCCCAAGGGGATTTCAGTTTCATTGAGTGGATTTGATCTATCATTTTTAGGATACAAGGTAACTGAAAACATAACCACCACAACCATACATGGCCAAAAGTCAAGATTCAAACCAAAGTGCACACACACACGTACACGCACTCATGTATGTATACATGCATCTGAAAGAGAGTAGCAACCTTTGGTGCCATTCCTCAGGTACTATCCACCCTTTTTGTTAAGGTGTATTTTTATATATGCTTCTGAGTGCCTTAATGTATGTATGTGCATCATATATGCCCGCTGCCTGTGAAAGCCAGAAGAGGATTCAGATGCTCTTCACTGGAGCACGGACAGTTGTGAGCCTCCATGTGGGTGCTAGGAGCCAACTCTGGGTCCTTTGCAAGAGCAGCAAGTGCTCTTAACTACTGAACCATCCCTCCAACCCTATCTACTTTTAATTTTAAAAAAGACAGAATCTCTCACTAGCTTGGAGCTCACAAACTAGGCTAGGCTGGCCGGCCACAGAACCCCAAGAAACCTATCTCCACTTTCCAGACACTGGGGTCATAAGTCTCAGCCACTACTCTTGGCTTTTTTATGTAGATTCTATGAATTGAACTTCAAGTCATCAAGTAGGCAGTGCAAGGGAGAGGTGTCCCCTCAGAGTTAGTACAGGACACACCCAGACACTAAATTCTCAGCACAAAGGAGATTTATTACCCCAGAGGGGCAAGTTGTTGGGGGTGGGGGCTGCCTCTGGTGGAGGCAGACAGCAAGCAGCCCCAGTGGTTGTTTTTTGCAGGAGTGGGATTTTAAGAAGAAAAAGAGGGAGTCTCTGCTATGGTGAGTTGGTAAATCCTGATTGGACATTTTTGCCAAATAATGAGTTTTAATTGTTGAACTTTGTGTGTATTTGCATGTGCGTGTGTTCTCTAAAGCTGGAATTGCTGGCAATTGTGAGCCACTAGATGTTGGGGCTGGGCCCCCTTAGTGGTCCTTTTCAAAGGAGCACCTGACATAGAACCATATTCCTATTACTGATAAATGCATTGAAAATTTTAAGTCTGTAAGAAATAATACTGGGCATTAGAGAGACTGTATGTTTTGAGTGTCTCTTGGACAGCCTTGGCCAACAACTCAAAAGAAGGCTTCAAATAGCTGGCATTGAGGTTTTTGTTGGCTAGCTCTAGAGGGAGCACTGTTAGCCAAAATGAGAAAATTTCATTAAAACTATGTATATGTATGTGTGTATGTGTTGTGTGTGTGTGTGTTATACACGTGTATGTGTGTATGTATAGAGAAAGACATATATAGACATACAGAGACATATATATGTCTCTCTATATACATGGAATTGTGTGTGCTGTAGTTTTTCTTTTTAGGTGAATAGTTAATAGTATTCCTTGTAGCTTTTTCAGATTCACTTGCTCTTGTTTTGCCCACCTCTTTCCTGTATTTACCTCCTTCCCGTCCCCAAAGAGTCTCACTCCCTTCTTTCATTTTCCTGATCGGATCGCTTGTACCATGCTATTCCCCTCTCTATTGCTCCCCAAATTAAAAAAAAAATTTAAAGAACTAGGTTAGGGATGTGGCTCAGTTGGTAGAGCACCTGCCCAGCATGTGTGAAGCCCTGGGTTTGATTCCTGGAATCTCATAAGCCAGGTGTTGACCCTCAGACTGAGAGGTTACAACCTCATAACTCAAGAAGTAGACATAGAAAGATTGGAATTTCAAGGCTATCGGCTCCGTAACTTTCAAAGCCAGTCTGAGGTGCATGGGCCCTGCCCACATGTGCAGTCGGAGCAGACTGGTGAGATGGCCGGAGGCTAGGGGTTTGTCTTCTCTATAGAACTGGAGTTTGGTTTCCAACACTCATGTCAGGCAGCTCCAGGGGATCTGATGCCCTCTTTCTTCTGGACTCTACCTACACCCAAAAATGCCAAAATTCACACATATACACATAATTTTAAAAATTATTTTTCAAGAGTAGTAGAAAGGAGGAGAGAGGGAAGAAAATTTTGTAAGCATGACAGTACCATGTGTTTAATCCTCACTCAAGACTGGATCCTTCTATTTTACAGGCAGGAGAAATTCCATGGAGCCCAGGGCTCCAAACTACCTGCCTACCTACTGAGAACCACACAGACAGCACATGGTGAGTCAGGATTCACACTCAGGAACACATCCTGTGCCAAATGCCACTCCAGACTGGGATCGACTTGACCACATGGCCCCCATTAGCCATTATTGGCAGTTCCCAATCTGACCGTGTTCTGTACTCCACACTGCTGCCCTACCCCCTCTAACTGATATATGCAAGGCTGAGGGGAGAATGTTTGTTGGTTCAGGGAAGCTGAGCTATGACCCTGAGCTGCTGACAGAAGATCTGATGCATATAGCAACTCACACTCAAGTACCAGAGAAAGTGTGTTTTAGGCTGTTGCCTCTATCCTCAGGGGGAAGGAAAAACATCTCTGTGAAAAATGGTGCAGGATACTGAACTGATGGTGCATCAAACAGGAAAGGACAACCCAATGGGCTTGCGGTCCAGCTAAAGAAAAAATAATGGGAGAGTAACCAGCCAGCCTCTACAGACAGCATTTTTTAAACACTTTAGCTATAGCCACATGAGAGACTCTACCACTAGATGAATTTATAAATGGCCACCTTACACTCAATCGTTATTTATGTATTTATTTATTGATTTAGGTCTGTCTTACTTCACCAAGGATCTGAAGCTGATCCTTTAATTGTGAAGATGACAGATTGATTACATTAGTGGCCACGTTTTTTATGCCTCCCTATGCCCTTGCCCTTGGGTAGTGTCCTCCAACACTGGCTTTGGGCCGGACACAGTGACTTACTTTGGCTGGTAAGACAGCAATGAAATTGAGGCAAACACAGTTTGAAAACCATACAGCGGAGAGACACGTTGTCCTAGCCGAGGCTGACCTAGATCAGCCAGACACTGGTCAGTCTTCCAGGGACCACAAGAACCCATTGGGACAACACGATCTGGCCCAGATCAGCAGGACCACCCATAGACCCATAAGAAATTGTAGGCTGTTGTTCAAAGTTACTGGTTTGGGGGTTTGTTACCTATTAATAACTAATATAGGGACATACATTGTATGTGTGCATGAGTAGGTGTGTGTATGTGTGATCGTGTGCATGCATGTTCGTGTGTGTATGCCTTGGGAGCATATGTGGGAATACAGGTGTGTAGAGGGAGAGTGTGTGTGTGTGTGTGTGTGTGTCGTGTGTGTGTGTGTGTGTGTGTGTGTGTGTGTGTGTGTGTGTGTTGGAGGTAAACTGTCAGTTGTCTTTCTCTGCAGACTTTAATTCATTCCTTTGAGACAGGGTTTCTTACTAAAGCTGGAGCTCACCACTAAGCGAGATAGCTGGAGGACTCTCCTGTCCCCACCTCCCCAGCACTGAAATGACAGGCACATGCTACCACAGCAGCTTTTGCATAAGTGCTGGGGATCCAAACTAGAGTCCTGTTGTTTACATAGGAATTACTATACCCACTGAGCCACATCCCCACCCCAAGGAAGTCACATCCTAGAAACACAGTCAACAGGGGTCTACAAAGTGTGGGTTCTGGGGGGGAAAACACAAATTGACATGCACTTCCTGAAGGAGTTCTCACAGCCCAAGCACTGCAAATATGGCTCTGGCAGCCCTTGGGCCCTCCAACAACCAATTTCCCTCAGCCTTGCTAAAAAACAATAGATTACATTCCTAAAGCCACCCAGGTCTATTTTCTCTGAAGCTGACTACCAAGGTATTGAAGTCCAACAATCCTTCTTTTGGCTACTCTAAATAACATGCCCAATCAAAATTGAACACCTCATCCTAAAATGGGTTCCCCCTTTACCTTTATGAAATGCTATTTTGTTATGAGCAAAGTCTGTCTCCCCTTTATCCAGAGGCAGCCCTTTGTCCCGTGGGGCAAACATTGCTTCCCCATCCCTGTTCCCTTTCCCCTTCTCCCTTGTCCTCTATCTCCTGTCTGTGTCTCTTATCTCTGTCTTCTGTCCCTCTGGAACAAATAAATCTCCTTTGTGCTAAGAACTTGGTCTTAGGGTGTCTTGTGCCTATATGGGTTCTTTCAGACCCCACCTCCTGTTTCCTAGGTAACCTTGGGGAGGTAAACCTCAGCTCTCCACCTACTTAGGATTTATATTACAGTGTTAAAGGTGGAGGTGAACTGCAGCAATGGCTCAGTGGGTAAAGGAACCTGCTGCCAAGCCTGAGGATCTGAGTTCAATCCCTGGGTCCCACATGTGGAAGGGGAGGAACAACTCCTGAAAGTTGTCCTGTGACTCATTTGTTCCATGGCACATGTGTGTACAAACAGACACACAATTGCAAACAACCTTAGCAATTGTTTTAAAGGTGGAAGTTTGCAGTTTGTTGGGGCCCATTAAAGGTAAAGCTACTTTCCCCTATCCAAAAGAATAGATTATAAGTTCTATCCCTGTGTAAAGGCCTGGTATGGTCTCCTCTTTTAAGAAGTTAATGCAACTGTGCCTGTCAATCATGTGATCAGGCATCCTCACCCCCCACCTCCACCCCAACCCCAATCCCAGGAAAGTTGGTTCACTTGAAGTCATGCTAAGGAGATGAGACTTACTCTCCAAAATTCCCATCTGGGCAGAAGCTCACGTCGCTTCTGTCCCCTGGCACTACAAAGCCCGCCAGCTTTTCAAAGTTACCTGGAACAATGTGGCTTTTCCTTTTCTCCTTTTCTTTTGGATGCTGATCAAAGCCTGAGTATGCTTTCCTGACACCCAGAGCTTTCTCAGAGGCTCTCCGAATTCCTGTTTCTGTTACTTGGCTGCATGCTAATCCCAAGCCCCACCCCAAGCAGCGTGGCTGTCACCTCTTCTCCACCTCCCTTCTCCTAGCAGTGGCCCAAAGTACAAAAATATTTCCTCCCCTGCTGTTTTTTTCTCAATAAGTTGCCTTATTTCTCTAATAAAATTATCCTTGACCTTCCTCCCAGGGCTGTTCTAAATTCTTTTGTTAATGAGACTAAGATTTCAAAGGGGAACTTCAATTTCCCTGGCAATATGGACATGACCCCCAGTGACCCACTTCTTCCCAACTAAAGTTTCCAGAACCTCCCAAGATGGTATCACCAGCTGAGTGAGACCTTGAACCTGTGGGGGATAATTCAGTTTCAGGCTGTACCACTGTCCATGATAAATCCCAGCTTCAAACTACAGAATAAAAATATGACATACATTCTTCTATCACAGGTAACACTGCAGATGTCTCAAAATACCATCTAGGATCATGAGTGCTTTGAACTTAAGGTGGGTTTTGACTGTGATGATATAGATGAATGTCCAATATTACAAATGAAATTTTCTAATGTTTTAATAAATGCTTCCAAACGCCTTCTTTCACAATCCTAAATATTTTGTTATTGTTTTTAAAATCTTTTCTGTTTTTTTGTTTGTCTGTTTGTTTGAAGGAGAGTGCCTATCAACTCATCAGACCACTGAACACTGCCCATGGCTCAAAAATAGCTAAGATCCCTTCCTTCCTTGGAGAACAGACAGTGAAGACAGAGCTAGTCACAGTAGGGGACAGATGGGAGAGGAGAGGGTTCTGGTGATGCCCTGTGCACTCCTCCCTGCCCCTGTGAGAGTGTTCATGGTGAGATTGAGCAAGGCAGTGTGGCCTTAGCAGGAGACATCAGGGAGGCCTCTGTCTTAGACCTACTCTAACCCCAAGAATTTCTCCAGCCTCTCACCGCACCTCTCCCTGCAGGGTGGATCCAGAACTCTTCGGGGAGGGCTGGAAACTCAACAAGACAGCTGGACAGGTCCTCCAGAGGTCAGTGATGAGGCTATCCACGCTGCTTTGGACGATGACGTTGTGTGCAGTTTTGGGTTCTCAGGAGAGTCTAACTGGTTAACATGAAGCCTCTCTGTTGTTATATTTGGTTTTGTCTTGTTCTGGAGTAGCCCAAGCTGACCTCAAACCTCCTATGTAGCTAAATCTAACCTTGAACTTGGGATCCTCCCACCTCCACCTCCTGTTGCAGGAACCTCTCTGGAGTAAGCTTTTTGTGGTCGGGTCGTTAAGGGAAACAAGCCATTGTTGCAGCCATTTCTCCAGGTTATTCTGTTCCAGGTAACAAGTGACGTCATGCAGTGCCCTAAGTAAATCAATAAATCAAATCAAGGCCAATAATAATTGGTATTTCCTACCTTATTCTGCTTCACTCCCAAGTGCTGGGATCACAGGCATGTGCTGCTGCACAGGCTCTAGTTAATACCAAGACTCTCTTTTAGAAGAAGAAAACGTGATAGTGACAACGTACCCTCCCAAACATTCCAAGAACAACAAGGGAGGGACTGCATGCCTGGGTCAGCGGAGGCCACTGATGAGATCAGAGGGTGTGGGGTGGTTCTAGTAAAGCTGGACTTTGATGGGGAGATGATAACAGGAGGGAGAAACAGGGAACGACAGAGCTTTAGTTGCCACTAACGAGTCAGAAAACAGTCCCATGGACAAATGGTTTGGCTATTTCAGAGGTGAGGTAAAGTCAAGACATCTCAGGAAACACAGCCTGCCTCATCCCCTGGAAGCTTAAGAGAACTCCAGGGGAGGTGGAGTTTCCCCTCGGAGGGGAATTTAGGGGAGATGGAATTTAGAGACTGGAATTCAGCAAGGGAATAATCCACACAGGTGGTCACACAGGGCCACAGAAAGTCCTCTGAGATCACAGAAGAAGGACCAGCAGGATTCAGAGAGGATTTGGCAGATAAAGGCACTTGCTGCCAAGTCCACAGTGACATGAATTTGATTCCCAGGACTTTTCATAAAACGTGAGAACTGAAGCCAGGCGGTAATGGTGCACACCTTTAATCCCAGCACTCGGGAGGCAGAGGCAGGTGGATCTCTTAAGTTTGAGGTCAGCCTGGTCTACAGAGTGAGTTCCAGGATAGCCAGGGCTGCATAGAGAAACCCTGTCTCACAAAACCAAGAAAGAAAGAGAACTGACTCTTGCACTCCTTATCACTTGTGTGCCCATACTTACGCTACATGCATGTGGGTGCTGCCAGCCCTGGGTGGGGCCCGGAGGTCAGTGAGGAAGTCTTCCACACCACCCTGTAGTACAAATGTCCATGTCTACTGGCATTCCATGTGACATACAATAGAGGATCCTAGCAAACCAGTTGGGCCTATAACAGGGCGTTGGCTGCTTCCTTCATCTGCACAGAAGTCCATTTGGGGACTGGTAGCCTAGCAGCTTTCCATAGTGACAATGGGATAGTTGGCTACCCCAGAACTCATGTTGATTCCCCAATTGGTCCAAAGGTTGTATAAAAATCCCTGCTGCTGCATAATAGATTAGATCTGTACTCAGCACTGGTCTCCAGAGTCAGTTTTCCAGGTTGGTGACTTTGCCTCCCTCACCCCCTCCTAGATCCCGTTCCCACACACACATAATCAATCAATAAAAAAGTAAATAAATAAATGTAAATTTTTTCAAAACAGGCAATAAAGTAAAAAAAAAAAAATCAGAATAAACACTGAAGATAGGGAATGAGTTTGTTTTATTGTTTTGTGTACATGTCCACATTTGCGCTTGTGTATGTCTCTGTATGTGTGCATGTGTATCTGTGTGTGCCTGCAAGGATGTGTGTGAACATTATGTTCCTCAGGAGCTGTCTACCTTATTCTTTGAGACAGGGTCTCTCAATGAGGCCTGGGCCTACCTGATTAGTCTAGGCTGGCTGTTCAATGAGCCCCAGGATCTTCCTGTCGCTGTCTCTTCATACTAGGGTCTCAAATGCATTACCACCAGGGCCGGCCTTTTTCTGTGTGCTCTGGGGATCAAACTCAGGTCCTCATGATTGCATTGTTATGAAATATCATGTATTGAGGGGGTACCTGGCAGGTCCATACCAAAATATGCCCCTGCATAATTAGGCCATGCAACAGTTCTGGTGTAAGGATGTTTATTGCAGGGAGGGAGAGGAGTGAGACCTGGAGGAAGGATAGAAACAGACGAGTAGACATGTTGACAGATAGGAAGCAGAGCCATGAGGGCAGAGAAGAGACACAGAGAAGGGAGAGAAGGACGAGGGGGGAGAGAGAGAATGCAGAAACAGAGAGATAATGATGTGGGAACAGAGAAGAGAGAGAATGTGGGAACAGAAAGAGAGAGAGGTGTGCGCTTCAGTGGTGGGCAGTCCTTTCATACGCAGCCCACACCTGGTGATGGCCACAGCTGATGATGGGAGGAAGCCCTTTCTAGGTCCCTGGGACTCACCTAGTGGAATTGCCTGTAAGCTAACATGCACGGTAAGCACTTCACCACTCAGTCATCTCAGCAGCCAGCAGTTTGGTTTGTTTCATTTTATAGTATCAATAAAGTAGGGCTCCTTTGTGACCCAAAGCCAAGGTAGGGGGACATTCAAGGAGATTTTTTAAATTTGGCTTGAAGAAGGAAACAGCACCAGACCCCTAACTGCGCCTCTGGGGGGCTGGTGAATTCTAAGTAAGCAGTTCCCACAGAGGAGTGTGGATGGAGGCCAGATGAAGCTGGCCTGCTGGGTAGTGAGTGGGTGAAAGCAGCCGGCTGGCCGAGAGAGGCAGGAGGGCCAGGGCAGAGGGAGGGAAGAGGCAGATTTGCAGGGCAACAGCATCCAATTCAATGTTTTCTTTCCAAAACCATCCAGTTTTGAATTAAAGAAAGAAGGAAACTGCAAATCTGGAGTATTTAAAGGTCGTGTGAAAACCCTGGAACCCTCAAGTTCATCTGTTCCCACCTAAATAACATGTGTGGGAAAGCAGGCAGGCCGCCCAAACCCTTCCTGTACCGATCCCCAAAAGCAGCTGCTCACACGGGCCTTGAAAATGTGCAGCATTCCCTGGGAACCAGGCAGCCAGCTGGGGAAGCAGGTCGGCTAACTGGAGATCTCCAGCTCTCCCTCCTCCCCTCCACATCTGTTTCCCCAGCTCTGTGACAGGACTTGCAGCCTGCTCTCTGCCACCCCTCCAGCCTCCATCTCCAGTGCTGCACACAACCTTCCCCTTCAAGCTTCCTTCCCCCAACTCCAGCAGGCATCCCGTGAGAACCAATAAGGGCGCTCCAGACAGGAAAGCAGGCAGCCAAACTGCAGATCTTCCCCTCTTCCTGCTCTCCTCAAAATCCAGTCCCCCAGACTCATCCCAGCCCTGCCTCGACTCCCAGGGGACTAAGCAGATCCTGGTGGAACACCCTGCTTGCCTCCCTCCTGTAGGTCCCCTCAGCACCACCCCTCCTAGTTCATCTCCATTCTTAAGTGTCAGCTTCCAATACCTAGAAACTTGTTTTACCTGGAACCCCCCCCCAATGGCCACACCTAGTAGGATCCCACAAGAATTCCCTACCAGGTGGCACATAGACACCAGACCTTCCTCAGGACCAGAAAGGACACCAGAATGCAAGAAACAAGACACCCACCTAACAAAAAAAAATAAGACTAGATACTAGAACTTAGAATTACAATCTTCTCAACCCAGATGCCTAGACACCAGTAAAAAAGACAATGAAAAACAGCCAAGATGACGTGTCTCCATTAGAGCCCAGCAACCCTACCACAGTGGCCCTGGGTATTCCAGCACAGTTGAAGCACAAGACAGGGGCCTAAAAATATCCCTTTTGATATGATAGAGATCTTTAAAGAGGAAATGAATAAATCCCTTAAAGAAATCTATGAAAACAGAAACCCTGGAAGAAAATGAATAAAACTGTTCACAAACTGAAAGTAGAAATAGAATCAATAAAGAAAACCCAAACCGAGGGAAATCTGGAAATAAAAAATTCAGAAACTTCAGAGGCAAGCCTCACCAATAGAATACAAAAGATGGAAGAAAGAATCTCAGGCATTGAAGATACAATAGAAGAAGTAGATACGTTGGTCAAAGAAAATGTTAAATCTAAAAAAACCCTAACATAAAGCATCCAGGAAACATGGGGCACTATGAAAAGACCAAATCTAAAAATAACAGGAATAGAAAGGAAAGAGAAAAAACCCAGGTCAAAGGCACAGAATATTTTCAACAAAAGCATAGAAGAAAATTTTCCTAACCTAAAGAAGGAAGTGCCTATTAAGATACATGAAGCATACAGAACACCAAATTGACTTGGCCAGAAAAGAAAGTCCCCTTGGCACATGATAATCAAAACACTAAACGTACAAAACAGAAAGAAAATATTTAAAAAAATAAAAGCTACAAGGGAAAAATACCAAGTAACATACAAAGGCAGACCTATATATAAAAGACCTGACTTCTCAATGGAAACTCTAAAAGCCAGAAGGGCCTGGACAGATGTGCTGCAGACTCTAAGAGACCACAGATGCCAGCCCAGACTACTATACCCAGCAAAATTTTCAATCACAATAGTTGGAAAAAAATAAGATATTCCATGATAATACCAAATTTAAGTAACATTTATCTACAAATTTTAGATTCCTATAGGAGGAACTAAAAAGAAAAGTCCAACCCAAAGAGGTTAACCCCACATAAGCAAACACTATAGAATAAATAATCCCAGATCAGCAAATCAAAAGAAGAGAAACACACACACACACCATATAACAAAATAACAGAAATCAACAAATACTGTTCATTGATATATCTCAATATCAGTGGTCTCAATTCCCCCAATAAAAAGACACACACTAACAATGAATATGAATATAAAAAATGGGACCCATCTTTCTGTTGCATCCAAGAAACACACCTCAACAACAAAGATAGATACTACCCAGAGTAAAAGATAGAAAAAGATATTCCAAGCAAATAGACCTAAGAAGCATGCTGGTAGCCATTTTAATATCTGACAAAATAGACCTCAAACCAAAACTAATCAGGAGACATAGGTAAGGACACTATATAGTCATCAAAGGGAAAAAACCCACCAATAGGGCATTGCAATTCTTAACATCTATGTACCAAACACAAGGATGCCCAAGTTTATAAAAGAAAAAGTACAACAGCTTAAGGCACATATCGACCCTCACACACTGATAGTGGGAGACTTCAGTATCCCACTCTCACCCATATGCAGGTCATCCAGGCAAAAACTAAACAGAGAAATGCTAAAGCTAAATGGACCTAACATATTTACAGAACATTTCATCCAGACACAAATAAATATACATTCCTCTCAGCCTTTCATGAAACTTTCTCCAAAGTTGACCACGTACTTGGACACAAAGCAAGTCTCAACAGACTCAAGAAATTTAAAATAGTACCCTACATTCTCTCTGACCACCATGGATTAACGCTGGATATCAACAAGAACAGAAACAACAGAAAGCTTACAAACTCAAGGAAGATGACCTACTCTCTACTGAACAGAAATGATCAAGAAAGACTTTTTAGAATTGAATGAAAATGAATGTACAACACACTCAAACTTATGGGACACAGTAATGGTGGTTCTAAGAGGCAAATTCATAGTGCTAAGTGCCTACATTAAAAAATTGGAGATATTTCATACTAGTGCCTTTCAGCACACCTGAAATCTCTAAAACAAAAAGAAGACATCACACACAAAAGGAGTAACAAGAAAAAAACCTAACGCAGGGTTGAAATCAATAAAATAAAAACAGAACAATACAGAGACAACAAGATAAAGACTTGGCTCTTTCAGAAAATAGAATTGTCAAACCTTGTCCAAGTGAACTAAAAGTCAGAAAGAGAATATTCAAATTTTAAAACTAAGAAGTTCAGAGAATCATAAGGACATACTTTAAAAACCTATACTCCACTAAATTGAAAAATCTAAATTGGGAAGAAATGAATTGTTTTCTCGATACATATGACTTCCCAAAGTTAAATCAAGAGCAAATAAGCAATTTAAAGAGACCTATAACTCCTAATGAAATAGAAGCAGTCATTAAAAGTCTCTCAACCAAAACAAGCCCAAGGCCAGATGGCTTTAGCACAGAATTCTACCAGACTTTCAAAGAATTATTGCCAATACTCCTTAAATTATTTTACAGAATAAAAACAGAAGGAATGTTGCCTAACTTGTTTTGCAAAGCCACAATTATCCTGAGAACCAAACCACAATAAGACCCAACAAAGAAATAATTGCAGACCAATTTCCCTTATGAACATAGATGCAAAAATTCTCAATAATTTACTTGCAAACTGAATTCAAGAATACATCAAAAAGATTATCCATCATGATCAAATAGGTTTCATTCCAGAGATGCAGGGATGGTTCAACATATATAAATCAGTAAGTGTAATCCACCACTTAAACAAACCAAAAGACAAAAACACAGGATCAACTCATTAGATGCAGAAAAGGCCTTTGACAAAATCCAACACCCTTCATGGTAAAAGTCCTTATGAGACTAGGGATACAAGGTACATATCTCTCTATAATACAGGCAGTTTACAGCAAGCCTGTAGCCCACATCAACTTAGGTGCAGCAAAACTCAAAGCAATTCCACTAAAACCAGAAACAAAACAGGGTTGTCTACTCTTTCCATACCCATTCAATATAGCATTTGAAGTCTAACTAGAGCAATAAGACAACAAGGAGCTCAAAGGGATACAAAGGAAAAGAAGTCAAATTATCTTTATTTTCAGATGATATAATAATATACATAAGAGTCCCTAAAAATTCTACCAGAAAACTCCTTCAGCAGATAAACACCTTCAGCAAAGTAGCAGGATACAAAATTGCATCACAAAAATCACTAGCCCTTCCATATACAAATGTCAGATGGACTGAGAAAGAGATCAGAGAAATAACACCTTTCACCACGGTCTCAGACATCTTGGGGTACTCTAGCCAAGCAAGTGAAAGATTTGTATGATAAAAAAAAATGTAAGACATTAATGAAAGAAATTGAAGAAGATACTAGAAGATGGAAAGATCTCCCATGCTCACAGATTGATAGATTAACATAGTAAAAATGGTCATTCTACTAAAAGCCAGCCACAAATTCAATGCAATCCCCATCAAAATTACGACACAATTCTTTCCAGATCTTGAAAGGACAATTTTCAGTTTCATGTGGAAATACAAAAAAAAAAAAAAAAAAAAAAAACAAAAAAAAACAACAACAACAACAAAAAAGCCAGGACAGCTAAAACAATCCTGAATAATAAAAGAACTGCTGGCAGTCACCATCCCCAACCTCAAAATTGCACTGCAGAATTATACTAAAAAATGGCATAATATTGGTACAGAATCAGACATATCAATCAATAAAATCAAGTTTAAAAAGCAAGTATAAATCCATACACTTATGGAAACCTGATTTTTTTTTTTAATAAAAAACCAGAAATACACACTGGGAAAAAGATAGCAATTTCCAAACTGGGTGGCTGCATGTAGAAGAATCCAAATAGATCCATACTCACCACCCTGTATAAAACTCAACTCCAAATGGATCAAAGACCTCATATAAACCAGCTACACTGAACCCAATAGAAGAGACACCATCATTAGAGCAAAACAACAACCTAAAGAATAGGGAAAGGGGCTGGAGAGATGGCTCAGCAGTTAGGAGCACTGACTGCTCTTCCAGAGGTCCTGAGTTCAATTCCCAACATCCACATGGTGGCTCACAACCATCTATAATGGGATCTGATGCTATCTTCTGGTATGTCTGAAGACAGTACAGTGCACTCATATACACAAAACAACTAAATAATTCTTAAAAGAATAGGAAAAGATTTTTACCAACTACAAAGCCATTAGAGGGTGAATATCTTGCCCAGGGCAGCAGGAAGCCAGAGGGTCTAAGGGCCAGGGAATTTGTCCCCAGGATTATAAATGGGCTTGGCAAATTATGGAACAAGTTTGTCATGTGGAAGTTTACAGTGAGAGCTTGGAAGGATTTTGTCAATTGTCCAAATAAAACAAAATAAAACCCAAGCTGATGACCAACAGTAATAACTGACAAGGAAAAAAAAAGATATAGGGCAGTCATCTACCACTTGGCCTGGGAATAACTGCATTTAGGTTCTGACGAGAGTAAAAGATACAGTAAGCATTTAGAAAACCTAGGGGGTGGGTGGGGAGTGGGGATGGGTGTGGGAAGAGGGATGGAGAGATGGCTCAGAGGTTCAGAGTCCCTGAGTTCAATTCCCAGCAACCACATGGTGGCTCACAACCATCTATGGTGAGATCTGGTGCCCTCTTCTGGCCTGTAGGCATACATGCAGGCAGAACACTACATACATAATAAATAAAATCTTTTTTTAAAAAGAGGCAGTCTCCTGCCAGGAGAGGAGAAATGCATGGGGAAGAAGCTCATTTCAGGGCTAAGAGGAAGACATGGAGGGCCTTTGGAGCACAGGAGTCTCTTAGAGACTGGAACAAGCCCACTGAAGCACAAGGTGAAGGAAGTGGGGGCAGGTGGTGCCTGCCTGCCTGCTATTTCCAGCCATGAGCCCACTGCCTCCCTGGAGTCAATCAACTGCAAGTAGGAGATGTTTGAGAGAGGAAAGGAATGTAAGCATTGAACATGGGCAGGCTTAAAAAAACCTTATTATCCTTTAAAAAATACAATATAGGGATTATTTGCATAGCATTTACATTGTATTGCACATAATAAGCAATTTGAGATGATTTAAAGCATGAAAGGTTGAAGGTTATATGCAAATATGACACTGTGCCGTTGAAGGACGTGGGCTCCTCAGATCTGGAACTTGCAGGGACCTTGGAGCTCATGGGGGAAACTGAGGATGGCTGTCACGGCTATCCAAATAGATGTCAGGTAATACTTGGGTGAAGACAAAACTCATTTATGACATTTTGGATGTACAACACACATAAACCTATGGGACTCAGTGATGGTGGTTCTAAGAGGCAAATTCATAGTGCTAAGTGCCTATGTTAAAAAGTTGGAGATATTTCATACTAGTGCCTTTCAGCACACCTGAAATCTCTAAAACAAAAAGAAATCACGACCAAAAGGAGTAGGTGACAAGAAGAACTGAACTAGGGCTGAAATCAATAAAATACAAACAAGGAGGACAATACAAAGAGACAACAAAATAAAGATTGGTTCTTTGAGAAAATAAGATTGTCAAACCTTGTTCAAAAAGCTAGATATCAAGAAAACAAATAACTCAATTAAAATGAGGCACAGATCTAAAGAGAAAACCACAGAGGTGGGGTATAGAGTAAGGTGGGGAGGTATGGGCCATGAAAGGATTGCTTAGATCTGGCTGGCACAGGCCCGAACCCTGGACCCTAGTGCGACAATGGCAGTGTTCGCCACTCCCCAGACCCAGGCTCCTGACACTCCATTGACCACGATTTTCAGTCACGTAGAGCAATATAGCCCCTCCCTAAGAGAGGTTTGTGTCACCCAGCACAGGTAGAGGGTGACTACAGGCCTCAGCCTCTAGAGATTTACATACTAATGAGATACCTGAAGGCCAAGGGAGTAGCCAATTAAGCATTCTTTCCAGACCCCTTCCCTTTCCCTTCTCCCCCTCCCTCCCTATTTAAGTCAGGTCCACCCTGACCTAAGAGGGGGTGCATCCAGATCCATCTACCATCTGCCATGAAAATAAGGCCTTTTAGATCCCGGGACTTCCTCCTGTCTTTGGGGCCTGCTGTGGAGAGCCATAGAGAAGGTCTCAACTATCAAGCTGTCGTCTAATCTCCTGTGGAGGACTTCTCTGCATTCTAGCCATGGAGGCCGCCATTCAACCAAGCTAGCCAACCCTGCCAAGTGAGTAAGGTAACCAAGAGCTCTCTCACCCTGTGGGGCCCCTCTCGCTCCCTGCCCCTCTGCCTCGGCCCTCTGCCCCTCTGGCCCCTCTGGCCCCTCTCGCCCCTCTCGCCCCTCTCGCCCCTCTCGCCCCTCTCGCCCCTCTGCCCCAAGGCCAGTGTACCCGCACGCCCCCATCTCAACTTCTGTGGCTTCCAGCGTCGCCTGGGAGCCCAGGAGTCTGAGACTAGTCGATCCCCACAAGCCTTCATGTCTGGGAGTCCCCATCCAAGAGCTCTGCCCCTGCAGGACCTCAGACTGAGATCTCCCTGAGGGCCTCTCCACACCCAGGCAGGGCCCCGCCACACCCACCTGGTGTGTCATGGAGTGAACTCAGTCAAGATTCCCACACTCCAGCTGGGCAGTGGTGGTGCACTCCTTTAATCCCAGCACTTGGAAGGCAGAGGCAGGGGATTTCTGAGTTCAAGGCCAGCCTGGTCTACAGAGTGAGTTCCAGAACAGCCAAGGCTACACAAAGAAACTCTGTCTTGAAAAACCAAAAAAAAAAAAAAAAAAAAAAGATTCCCGCACTCCAGTCCCTTCGAGTGCTGTGGAAACAAACACAGCCCAACAGGATCCCATGCCATGACCATGCATGAGCTAATCATTCCCCACAGGAGGGGAATAGATAGTCTCCCTAGGAAAGGGAAATAGACTAGAGAGTTAGTTATGGGTGGATGCTAGGAGGGACTAGAATGGGAAGATGAGAAGTGGGGATACAGGAGGCAATATAGGGAGACAGCTAAAATTAAGGACCATTTGAGGGTACTTTTAAAACTTAATGCAGCAGAAGTTTTGTAAAATATTACATCTGTTAAGGAGATCTAAATGAAATCACCAAATAACAAGAGAAACGTCTCCCTCTAGCCATCTTGTGGCACCAAATGAAGCTTCCAGTCCTGGGATGGGCTTACAGCTAAGTGTTGGCCAAGGGTTCCATGGTAACCCCCAAACAGCCCAGGCCAAGACTATAGGCTGCTTTCCACGAACTGACAGCAAGGCACCATTGTTGAAGACAACACTCTCACTACTCGTTGCAACACTGAGAAGTCTACATGCTAGCATCTTTGGTACAGGAATGTACTCTGCATGCTATCAAAACGTAAACAACTCAGCCACAAAACCTTTGCTCTACAATGGTGCTTTCAAGATACTCGAGGGAAATGTGGCACAAAGCTTATACGAGTAACCACCCAGTATCTGATTTGACTTAAGGCCCACTCCATAAGATGGGACTCATACTTGGGTGACCAAGAACCAGAGTCTAGATAGCCAAGATCCTAGAGCAAAACTCAACACTACTATTAAAGAAAAAAGAAAAGAGATAGCAGACAGGCAGTGGTAGTGCTGAACTTTAATCCCAGCACTTGGGATTCAGAGGCAGGTGGATCGCTGTGAGTTCGAGGCCAGCCTGGTCTAAGAGTGAGTTCCAGAACAGTTAGGGCTGTTATACAGAAAAACCCTGTCTCAAAACAAAACAAAAGTAGCAATAAAACTACTACTAATAGTATTTGGCTATACTCCTGGATCGGTTCCTCATTCAGCCACTGTCAGAGAAGCTTCCTCTGGCAGCAGATGGGAACAAATGAGACCCGCAGGCAGACATGATACAAATGATAAACCTGAAATATTCAGCCCTAAATGGGATGTCTGTCAAATCCCTCCTCCCACCCCAGAGTTTAGTGAACCCCACAGAAATGGAGGCAGAAAGAGCATCCTTTGCGTATATATAATCGTTTCCAGGTTAGTGTTTCATGGGGCTCCTCAGTGTGTTGACAAGTGGGTCTCTGCATCTTTAGCTGTTTCTTGAACATTTTCTTGGGCTTGTTTTCTTCTGTTTGTTTTTTTTTTTTATTGCTAGTTTTTGTTTTATTTTATTTTACTTTGTTTTATTATTATCCTGTACAAGCCATTTGTTTTCTAATGAGAGATGGAAAGGGAATGCGTCTGGATGGGAAAGGAGGTGGGGAGGAACTGGGAGGAGTAAAGGGAGGGAAACCTGTAGTCAGGACATAGTATGTGAAAGAGGGGAAAGTTAGTTTCAATAAAAGAGGGAAAATGGACAGATGCAACAGATCTCATGCCACACACAGCCGAGTGTCCAGAGGCATCGCAGGCAGAGGCCTTGGCTTCCCAGAAGGTCCCTGGACAGGAAGCAGAAGGACAGGAAGTCAGAAGGTGGGATGGAGAAGAGAACAGCTGTTTTCTGAGTATCCTGTGGCTTACTGAAATGCTCTGTAATTCACAGCACCCACAGAATACCACGCCTGTGACTGCCCACTTACAATCCAGAGGACAACATGAGCAGGCAGTAGTTTTTGTGTGTTACTTTTCTCACTGCACAGACAGCTGAGCCCGCCTCAAACTTCTACCCTGTCTCCACAGCCTGTGACCTCAAACAAGCCCACCAACCTTCAACTCAAAAGTGTCATCACTGCCTGTCATGGTCTATGAAGGACAAATATCTCTGTGTGTTGTCCTGCTTTTGCCAGTTTGGACAAATTTAAGAGTGTTCTGTCTTAAATTTTTCAGACAGGATCTCATGTAGCATAGGCTAGCCTCAAACTCACTCTCTAAGGCTCATCTTGAACTCTTAATCTTCCTGTCTCCACTTCCCATGTACTCAAATTACAGGCATTTACCACCATATCCATTTAAGATTTTGCTTTTTAAAATATTTTTTAAACTGACTCTATTTACTCGTTGTGCAGTTACATGAGAAGCACATCTCTGTGTCGTTGTTCAGGACATGGTTTCAGTGGCTCACAGAGGGTTTGCTCTGTGTTCCTGTTTGGGACATGGCTTCTTTGGTAGCTCATAGATGGCTTGGGTTCCTGGGGCCATTGGGAAGAGTTCCATTCACAGAGGACAGAACTTGAGCTCTAACTCCCCACCCCCATTTATCTACTTGCTCGAGTGGGCATGTGTACCACAGTGTACATGTGAAAGTCAGTAGACAACTGTGGGAATTGGTTCTCTCCTCTCCCCGTGTGGGTCCTGGGGATTGAACATGCATAGTCAGACTTAGAGGCAAGTGCCTTTACCCACAAAGTCATCTTGCTGGTCCCCCAATCTACTTTTCGTAAATGAGTTTTGTCTTCACCCAAGTATTACCTGACATCTATTTGGATAGCCGTGACAGCCATCCTCAGTTTCCCCCCATGAGCTCCGAGGTCCCTGCAAGTTCCAGATCTGAGGAGCCCACGTCCTTCAACGGCACAGTGTTGTATTTGCATATAACCTTCAACCTTTCATGCTTTAAATCATCTCAGAATGCTTATTATGTGCAATACAATGTAAATGCTATGCAAATAATCCCTATATTGTATTTTTTAAAGGATAATAAGGTTTTTTTAAGCCTGCCCATGTTCAATGCTTACATTCCTTTCCTCTCTCAAACATCTCCTACTTGCAGTTGATTGACTCCAGGGAGGCAGTGGGCTCATGGCTGGAAATAGCAGGCAGGCAGGCACCACCTGCCCCCACTTCCTTCACCTTGTGCTTCAGTGGGCTTGTTCCAGTCTCTAAGAGACTCCTGTGCTCCAAAGGCCCTCCATGTCTTCCTCTTAGCCCTGAAATGAGCTTCTTCCCCCATGCATTTCTCCTCTCCTGGCAGGAGACTGCCTCTTTTTAAAAAAAGATTTTATTTATTATGTATGTAGTGTTCTGCCTGCATGTATGCCTACAGGCCAGAAGAGGGCACCAGATCTCACCATAGATGGTTGTGAGCCACCATGTGGTTGCTGGGAATTGAACTCAGGAACTCTGAACCTCTGAGCCATCTCTCCATCCCTCTTCCCACACCCATCCCACTCCCCACCCACCCCCTAGGTTTTCTAAATGCTTACTGTATCTTTTACTCTCTCAGAACCTAAATGCAGTTATTCCCAGGCCAAGTGGTAGATGACTGCCCTATATCTTTTTGTTTTCCTTGTCAGTTATTACTGTTGGTCATCAGCTTGGGTTTTATTTTGTTTTATTTGGACAATTGACAAAATCCTTCCAAGCTCTCACTGTAAACTTCCACATGACCAAACTTGTTCCATAATTTGCCAAGCCCATTTATAATCTGGGGACAAATTCCCTGGCCCTTAGACCCTCTGGCTTCCTACTGCCCTGGGCAAGGGCCCTACTGTCTCCTTGGTCTCCCTGCACCATTACTTAAGGAATTCTTTGCCTTCTGCTCTTCTCTGTGGAACCCCTATTTCTGGCCCAACTTCTCTTTCTTTCCCTGTTTGTGTACTTATTTATATATGTGTATTATGCATGTGGATATATATACACATCCACATGCATAATGTTATATGTTATATGTTACATGCTACATGCTACATACTATATACATATTATATTACTATTTTATTATTATATATAATTATTATTTTTTATATATTCATATAATTATATTATATATATATTATATATTTATATATTACATACTACATACTATATACTATTTTATTATATTATAAATATAATTTATTATTTATTTATTGTTATACATTATATATTTATTATATATTTGTTATATATTATATATTTACTATCTATATATTTGTGTGTGTGAGAATGTGTGTGTGTATAAGTGTGGTATATATGGTGTGTGCTATATGTATGCGTGTAGGGCTCCAGTACATATTCCACAGGAAGACATCAGATCTATTGCTCTGCACTTTATTACTTTGAGACAGGATCCCTCACAGAACCTAGAGCTAGGCTGGCAGCCAGCCAGTCCCTATGCTCTTCCTGTATCCACTGGTCACAGTCCTGGAATTGTCCTCGTATCTGCTCAGCAAATGCTCTTGCCCACAGATTCATCTCTCGAGTCTTTTATAAGTGTATATTTGCACATACATGCTTGGGTGTGGGCAGGTGGATGTGGGTATGTGAGCGTTTAGGTGTGAGTGTGTGTGTGTGTGTGTATGTGTGTGTTATTTTAGAGGTTTTCATGCTCCATTAAAATTTGCACATGGGGCCAGGCAGTGGTGGCGCACACCTTTAATCCCAGCACTTGGGAGGCAGAGGCAGGTGGATTTCTGAGTTCGAGGCCAGTCTGGTCTACAGAGTGAGTTCCAGGACAGCCAAGGCTACACAGAGAAACCCTGTCTCGAAAAAAAAAAACAAAAAAACAAAAAAAAAAAAAATTGCACATGGGTAAATGACTCTTTTACCTCATCCTGTACCATTCCATTCACCCTTGACCTGCTGCTTAGGTGTCCCAGTGGTGACCTTGGGTATGTCTGTTCTTTTCCTTGAGTTGGTACTCGGTGAACTTACCATTGGGAACCCCTGTTCTTTGATTCTGGGAAGTTTTCTTACATTGTTTCTTTGATAACTTCATGCTTTCCTCTCTGTTTCTGGAACTTCTGCTAGCTGAGTGTTGGACTTCTTGGATGGACACCTTGATTTCCTGTGCTTTTGTCTTGTTTCCCCTCTCTTGCCCTGATCACTGCCCCTGACACACACCACCCCACACACACACTGCCACACACACACCACCCTACACATCCCCTGACCATGTTCCCTAGAGTTGATCAGGACTGGGTGCTGACAGTCACACTGTGTATTTTCAACCTTAATCCACTAGTTGTAACAGGACTCACCACCCTTTCCTTTCTGCCTACAAGAGACTCAGAGACCAGAGCCTCTGGTCAATCCTGAAAATAATGAAGGCACTCCCTTGCTTGCTCAGAGAGGAGGCAGGGCCTTGGTCTTTGCTCAGACTCTCAAATAAATGGCCTCCTCCTTTGGGCCCTGTGTGAGGTCCTCTGACTGTGGCTTCCAGGCCCTCTGACCCTAACTTGCAGAGGCTTCTTCAGTGCTCATCTGTCTTCCGAGCCTCCCATCACACAAGCAAACGTCTGAGCTCTGACCTCTATGCTGGGCCCCTGGATGATCCAGCAGTTTCCCCCACCTGCTTGATATTTAGGGGTAGAGAGAGCTATGAGTTCCATCAAAGATGATTTTCAGATGGTCCCTGACCCTCTTGGTGTCCCCCACACAGTTTGGAGGAGGACCAAGTGGAAACCCCTGTCTTCCAACAACTTGGAAGGTCAAGACTGAAAGCTCAAAAGGACAGGAAGGGACCTAGTTGGTGAGGCCGAGGAGTCATACCTGGGCAGAAAGAACAGGGTGAACACAGGCAAAGCAGAAATGAGCAAACTGCTTACAGTTTTCCACAGATGGAAGCCTAGATTCTGAAGCCAGTTGGGAGCATCAGTGACCAGAGTCACCTGTCTGCAGCCATGGCTGATGTGCTAGGGACAGGGAGCACCTGAAAGGAGCATCAGCTCCGAGGGAGAGATGGCTGGGGTAAACCCAACAGATGTCTGGGATGCAAAGGGACATCCAGCTGAAAGGCTAGAGGTGGATGAGCAGGACTGGTGCCTGGCAGGTTCATGGGGCCTGAGGGTAGAAGGACAGCCTACTCTGAATCTCGAGTTTCTGGTGCAGACAACAAGCAAGAAGAAAGGAGGTTCACCAAGGTGGAGTAAGCAGGTCTGGGAAACCATGCTTGCATTTGTGTAGTGTGATGATTACCTTTCCTTTCTTTCTTTGTTGTTGTTGTTGTTGTTGTTGTCGTTGTTTTCTCTGCCCTGTCCTGGACTTGACTTATAGACCAGGCTGGTCTTGTCATAAATATACCTGCCTCTGCCTCCTGAGTACTGGGATTAAAGGTGTGTGTCACCACACCTGGCCTAAATTACTTTTCTATTTCTGAGATAAAATACCATGACAGAGAGATGCTTATAGAAGAAGGAGTTTATTTGGGCTTGCAGTTCCAGCGGCATAGAGTCTCTCATCTCAGGAGAGTAAGGCAGCAAGGGGCAGGCATGATCACAGAAGCAGGAAGCCAAGGGTTCATATCTTGAACCACAAGCAGCAGAGAGAGAAAAAAGAAAACTAGATATGTGTCAAGTCTTTAAACTCTCAAAGCCCACCCCACAGTGACATGCTTGCTCCAGCAAGGATACACCTCTTTAACCTCCCTCCAAACAGTGCCACCAACTGGGGACCAAGTAGTCAAATGCCTGAGGCTACTGGGGACATTATCATAGAGCCACAGTGCTCTTGGCACAGAGCTCTGATTCATTTAAGCTGTGCATCCCTATAGGCCAGGTCAGATCCTGCTCTACCACCTAAAGTGGGTGGGCTGGGAAGAACACGTAGCCATATCACCCTCTACATCATGGAAACACCCCAATCCTCCTGAACCCTGAGAACTTTCTTCACCTACTGGTTACCAGGTAGCAGTGACTCTTTGGGGCTTGGAAGGAGCACGCCCTGCCTCCTTTGAATGGGTCTCCTCCTCTCCACACAGTTGGGAAAAGAAAAGTGGACTTGTTGGTTGTTATGGCAACAACGACTCCCAAGATGGAAGGAAGGGAAGGCCTTGCTCTAGGGTTACCATAGCAACCTGGATCCTCAAGGCCAGCTTTGAAGACAAAACACACACACACACCAACTTAACAAAGAAAGTGGCCAGGCTTTCAGGGTTCTTCATGTCCCAGAGAGCAACAAAGAATGTGAGAAGCATCTTCTGTCAAGGTGTCCAGTCTTACAGATGACTTCAGACTTCTCAGGGCATTCAAAAGCTATTCTGTTTTTCTGGGAAGATAGCCAGAATTTGCAAGTCATACACATACTAAGCAAACATTTTACTGAGCCTACTGTGTGCCCAGAGCACCATGATAGGTAAGACTTCTGTCATGTTCTCACATTGGATAAGACAGCTGTGAGGTGGGGTGGAAACAGCCCAGTGTTTTCAGAAGAGCATCTGGTCATGAACATGGTGATTCCACTGCAGACTCTGCCTGCAGCAGTGCTCCAAGGGGCTGGGTCATGGCTGTACTATTTACAGCAGTATAGGAGAGGAAGAACTTACATGCCAGGCCTGCTAGCCAGCTCTGTGGCAAGCACAAAGGTCTAGATTCGAATTCCCAGCACCCAAGTGAAAAGGTTGATGTGTCTGAATGAGGGAGCAGAGACAGGAGGATTGCTGGCTTGCCAGCTGCCGATCTAGCTCTAGATTCAATGAGACACTCAAAGGTATAAGGCAGAGAATTACAGAGTGAGACACTCAACCTCCTCCTTGGGCCTCCACACAAGTATACTTGGGAGCTTGAGCCTATACACAGGTGCATATATGTCCCTGCAAAATATATATATATATATATTATATTTATAATATATATATATATAAGAGAGAGAGGAGAGACAGAGAGACAGAGACAGAGACACAGAGACAACAGAGAGAGACAAGAGACAGAGAGACAGAGAGAGAGACAGAGAGAGAGACAGAGAGAGAGACAGAGAGAGAGAGACAGAGAGAGAGACAGGAGAGAAGAGAGAGAGAGACAGAGAGAGAAGAGAGAGAGAAGAGAGAGAGAGAGAGAGACAGAGAGGAGAGACGAGAGAGAGAGAAGAACATGGAGACCAGGTAAATAAACATCAGAGTAACTGGGTGTATTGATTGAACAGCTGTACATGGGTAGAGAAAGGCCAGATGGTGGCAGCCTCCCAGAAACCACACCATTGGCCAGTGAAGTCAAGGATGGACATGTGGACGGTTATTGCTAAGCTGTCCGGACAGATCAAAGAGTGTATTTGCATTTAGAATTTAAAATTGAGCGGTAGTTAGGCTAATGGACGTAGAGGAGATCTGGGATGAGATACCTGCCTTAGCTAGTTTTAATATGATGCGGAAGAATTTAGCAGAGATGTGTGGGTCAGGGCCTCTAAGAGGCAGCAGGAGGAGGTGAAACCCTACAGCTTGCATTGTGTATTCCAAGGAGAAGTAGAACTGGAGGGGCCTCCTTAGCCTTTAGGTAGGAAATCCAGACCCTCACAGGATGAGACAAGGGAGTGTCTCAGGCTTTTACGTTTTCTCTGAACCTTTTGTGAGGCTTGGCTCAGTTCTTCCAAGACCTGAACCTTTTCGCCTCCCCATTGCAACAATCCTAACTGAGCTGGAGGCAAAGCCAAGGCTGCTGCCTAGATCTCCTTGGGAAGCAGAGAAGGGAGAAGAAGGTGCCCTGTGTTGGCCAGAAAGTCAGGACAACTCTCAGAACTCAGCCTACTTAGGGCAAGCACTCCAAGCACAGAAACTGGGGACAGAACAGGACACTGAGAGAGGTGGCTGGAGGTAGTCTGGTGCCCTCAGGAGCTGATCCAAGATACCTCTGCCTCCTGCCTTTCTAGTGCCTTACACAGTGTCAGCTACCCAGGCAGTACTGGGACAGTCAGAGGTCCTGGGCACAAGAGCTGAAGCCCTGGGATCTAGTGTCTTCCTGTCCTACAGCTCTATAAGCTGATCTTGAACATGTCATCTATCTGTCAGAGTGCTGCAGGTCCGGAGGCCTGGAACACAGGGGAAGAAGGAAGACAAGGCACACTGTGTTTTCCCACAAAAGAAAGACCCTGGGGTGAGAGGAGAGGGTCGTGCCATCCTGTCTCTGTCTGCATCTATCAGGTGAGCTCAAAGAAGAGTCAGCTCTGTGGGCACTGATCC
The DNA here is from genome assembly GCA_021653895.1 of Mastomys natalensis. Classification (NCBI taxonomy): domain Eukaryota; kingdom Metazoa; phylum Chordata; class Mammalia; order Rodentia; family Muridae; genus Mastomys; species Mastomys natalensis. The sequence continues at coordinate 2,181,017 of JAJTUV010000328.1, read as the reverse complement.
GAAAGAGACACCCAGTGAGGAAAAGGTCACGTGTCACAGCTGCTGTGGGGACTCCTCACTCTCCTTCCTCTTAGAGGGTCCACCCTGCCTAGTTACTTGTGAAAGGAGATGTCCCTGCAGTGGACCTGTTTAATGCACTTCCCTAACATATACACACGGCCCCTCCTGCTTTCAGAAAGCTTGTTAGCAGTCTGCAGAAAGTGGGTCCCATGCAGCATACCTTGGCAAGAACTGAGCTGACTCATAGGTACAGGGATTTAGCTGGGTGGTGAAATGCTTACCTGGCCTGCACAAAACCCTGGATTCATCTCTAGCATAGCAGAGGGGAACGGAAGGAAAGGGAGAGGGAAGGAGGAAGGGAAGCGGAAGGGGAAAGGCCAAAGGAAAGTGAAGGAATACAAAAAGAGAAAGGAGAGCAGCCCTTTCAGTCGGCTCTCAGGGGACTCAGTGAAAGACAGATACATCTGCCCTCTCTCACATCACAGCAGAAGGACTGCTCGCTCCTGGTCCTGGCACGCAGTTAGCTGGTGAGGCTTTTGCAGGACTCAGAGTAACAGCTGCCTTGCTGCCAAGCCAAAGCTTGGCTGTGGCAGAGCCTGCTGTGGCTCAGGGACCAGCGGCGTCCAGGTGGGCGGTGGGGTCAGGCATCTGGAGCAGCCGCCACACAGATGTCCGGGCCGCTCTTGGATCCCTGCCGACCTCCCGATTTCCCTAATTCCAATATTTGGCTGCTGCTCTTGCCTAATTCATATTCCAATGTCAACACTGCATAATCTCCCCCAAACACTGCCGCCCTGAGGCTGGGAAAGGGGAAGGGACAGGAAAGCCGGGACACAGAGACCTGAGGGAGGCACAGGCCAGAGACAGGAAGTCCCACACCCCTAGCAGGCAGTGCTTCCTGTAAGACCTCTACAATTATCCCTAGAGGGACAGATCTGTGGGTCCAAGGACACCAGTCAGTGTCACAGGACACGCTATGCTCCACAAGGATGATGTGCCCACGTGCCCAGAAAAGGGGACCCAGAGACCCCCACAGTGATCGAACTGGGGGTGTGCTCAACTTGTATGACCTGCAATAAAGGTAGTGGGACTTCAGCCTCCCAAGACCGGACACTTGGGTCTCTGCCTCCAGCTTAGCCTCAAGATGGTTCTGTGGCCTTAAGGAAGTCTCCCAACCTCTCCGGCCTCCATTTCCTTGACTAAATGAAGAAGAACACCACTAGCACTATCCTAGCCACTGGAGAAGAGAGAAAACCTCCTGGGAAGCAGCCAGGTCCCAGTGGCACGGCACTGGTGTTCTAATAGCAGCTGGGCATAGGGAGGGGGCTACTACCAGGCTCTATGCTAGGCAGGGAAGGGGCAGGGCCAGCAGAGAGGACTGAACTCTCAGTCCAGGCCCTCGCATACCTCATCAAACACAGTCCTTCCCAGGAGGAACTATAATGAAACCCATTTTACAGGAGGAAAACTGAGGCTCAGGAGTTAGCCCAGGGAACTAGTGCAGCATGGAAACCAAGCCGTCTGGAGGCAGAGCCCAGCTGGCCCCTCGATGCCCAAGCTGTAGGAACAACTAGGGAATTGGTCAGCTCTACCACCTGGAGGTAGAGGCAGGTAGTGTCAGGCCCCTGGTCGCAGGCAGTTCCTACAGGCTGCCTGAGGTCCTTTCCCACACCCACTCTCCCTCTAACCTCCTACCTCACCCATCCCTCCCTCCCCACTGTCAGCAAGACCACAAACTCCGAGATCCAGTGACCTCCTCCCAGATCATCCCCACAGGGTTGTATCCAGTCAGACTTCCTGAAGAGGATTACTAAGAAAGCTTCGATTTGCATGTAATTTGCATATTTGTCCAAAGACCAGGGAGTCGATTTTAAGTTAAAGCCTTGATTAGCCAAGGCTGCTTATCTCTTGGTCCTTTGTGTGCCTTTTAACCTTCCTGGCCTTGACCTTGTTGGCTCATTACAGGAAGGAGAAAGACTTTAAAAATTAAGCAATCTCATTTCTTGAATACCTACTGTGTGCCAGGCCTTATCCAATAACTACCAAAGAGGTGACTGAAGGAATGAGAAAAAGTCACCTTTCTCTCTGGGGAAGAAATTGAATGGGATTCCCATTTCAAATACATCACTGGTGAGATTGCTGGGGTATGTCGTTCCTTATCCCGCACCTTAGAAGCCCATCATCTCTGGGCTGCTGGGTACCTGTCCCAGTCCAGCCTCACCTAATAGAGTGCTAATATTGAACTCAGAGATACATGAGGGGTAGGTGTGAATGTAGCTCAGAGAGCACTCACCTTCTGGTCAAAAGGCCATGGGTCCGTAGCCATGGTCTCCGTCTCTGGGTGTAGTGCATACAGAGAAGCCACTTAGCCCCAGGATTGCCAGTTACTTCTCACCCTGGACGCTGAGCAATGGTAGGCCAAGAATATGCCTGTAATAGATGCTTCCCCTGAGTCAAAGGACATCTCAGGGATGGTGATGTGTGGCCTCTGTTTCATAGGTCACCTGATTACCTCAAGTCCATAACCAAGAATGCCAGAAGCTGACACAGGAACCCAAGACTGCCTCTCCCCAGAGTCCACACTGGCTTCCCATCCCCACAGTTGCCCTCAGAGAAGCACCCAGCTAAGGGAAAGAGGACAAAAAGAGCATGTGGGCAAGAGGATGGGGAGAACAGAAGGTCAGTGCAGGGATTGAGAATCCGGGGTCTCCCAGCCAGTGCAGGGATGGCCTCAGACCCAGTGGAGGGGAGGACCACACTGTCATGAGTTCCCACAGCAGAAGAGTCTAGGGTACCAGTCTTCATACCGGGTGCTATCTGAGGGATCTATGGGGCTCTGGCCCAACTGGAGTGGCCAAAGAGTTACAGCTTCCTGAGGGAAGCAAGGCTGGCTGTCCTGCCAGAGCCGCCAGAGCTGCTGCCGCACAGTAGGTGGTTGAGGACGACAGAGCAGGAAGTGGCTGTAGTAGACTCAAGAAGCTTCCAGCAACAAAAGTTTCGGGAGAGAATACTCTTCCTTTAGGGTGTTACAACTCGATAAACAGGTACTGTCAGACTGTCTTTGGTGAAATAACCTTATTCTGTGTGGATAGGATCTTATAAACATTTGGAGTGGGTTGGGTCTAAAAGCAGAGGTTTTCTATTGTCTTGGTCTGAGATGTTAAAGATGCCTCATCTGTGCAGACTGTCACAGTCCTCTCCGTGGGGTGTTGTGGTCACGTGTTCCAGGACAGAACCCTGGCTGGGAGTAGATTTAAACACCTACACTTCTCAATTATGAGAACTGCTGAGGTTCCTGAGTTCACTCGAGACCGTACCAGGTTTTCTGCCTGGTGGCTCTGTCCACTGCCCCACACTAAGGGATGGAGTGAACTGGGGCAAACTGAGCGAGTGCAGCCCCAGCTCAACAGGAGCCTGTCTTGGGCATGCAATAACATATGCCCAGGGCCACCAGATCTGCCTCCCTTCAAGGATTCCAGAAATCAAATTACTGCACAGAATCTCCCTGTTTGTACATGTTGGCTGAGCATTTAAGACAAAGGACAAACACTCAGACAAACAAAATGTCACTGCTCCCTGGCTGACCCACTGGCCATAGTCACAGCCTCCAACAATCCAATCCCATCAGCTCACAGAGGCTCGCTGGAGTGTGAGCTCCAGGCTGCAGGACTGACCACGTTTCTGTGTCTGGTGGTGCCAGGGCTGGCACCGACATGTATTGTCAGACTGAGAACATGGGAATAGAAGCCAGTTCCCAGACAGGAAGAATAGATCCTGGCTCCGGCTTCTCTGTCCCAGCCCTGCTCATAGCCTCTCTCACTGTTCCCTGGTGCTGTTTAGAAACAGTTCCCAGAGCTGCAGAGATGGGTCAGTCACTTGTTACACAGCATGAGGATCTGAGTTCAGATCTCCAACAACCAGGGGCGGCGACTTGTCAGTAAGGCCAATGTGAGTGGTCAGATGGGCCCTGGAGTCCATTGGCCAGCAGCCTAGATGGACAAAGGGGCTCCAGGCTCCACAAGAGAACCTGCCTCAAAAAAGGAAGAGGTTCCCTGACTGATGGAAATACCAGATCTCAGCCTCCACATGAGCATATGCAGACACCCACATGAACATACACAATGCAGTTTCCTCCCAGGCTTGCTCATGTATACCCATAATCCCACACCTGTAATACAAGGAGGCAGAAACAGGAAGGAAGATAGAGGGGTCATAGCCATCCTGGGCTATCTAACAAGTTGGAGACAAGCCTAGACTACAAAGTGATAGATAGATAGATAGATAGATAGATAGATAGATAGATAGATAGATAGATAGATAATACATACATACATACATACATACATAGATACATACATAGATACATACATAGATACATACATAGATACATAGATTTAAACACACACACACACACACACACACACACACACACACATATATATATATATATATATAAGAGAGAGAGAGAGAGAGAGAGAGAGAGAGAGAGAGAGAAGAGAGAGCATGTTTCCTGCATTGCACTCCAGCCCAATAGAGCCAGAATCTTAGTAGACAGAGATTAGAAATCTATATTATTTTTATGTGTGTAGATATTTTGCCTACCTATATGTCTGTGTACTGGGTGCATGCGGTACCCACAGAGGCCAGAAGGGAACATCATCCTCTGGGACTGGAGTTACGGATGGTTGTGAACCTCCATGTGAGTGCTGGGAACTGAACCCAGGTCCTTTAAAAGAACACCATTGCTCTTAATCACTGAGCCATTTCTCCAGCCTCAGAAATCTGTACTTTCAGTAATTTTGAAACTAGTGTAACAGTCCCTTCAGAAGTTAAACTTAGAGGCCAGAACTTCTAGGAGCCAGAACTATGCAAAATCTGTGAGGAAATTAAGAAGTGTCTACAAGAAGTGGTACATGAAAGGTGAATAGCTCAAATGTCCTTCAGGTGGTACATAGAGACACAGTGTGATACAGTTCCCCCCCCCCCACACACACACACACACACATGTGGCTTCAAGAAAGGAATGAGGTAATGTAATTTGCATCAACATATAGATGATCCTTGATTTAAAAAAAAAAAAATAGGTGCATACAAGGAAGAAGTGGCTCATCCAAGGCATGCGATTCCACTTGGTGGCATTTCCAGAGTGAGTGCTCGGAGCACTTGCCACCTGCTAAAGAAGGGGACAAGAAGGAATAGCCGCTGATGGGGAGGCAGTTTTTGTTAGGGGCATAATAAAAACATTCCGGAACCAAATATGGCCATCACTGCGCAAGCCTGAAATGCACCGAGTTCCATGCTGTCAACTGTGTGTGGATGGTATTAAAAATAGCCCGTTCTCCAGTGTCTTACCCAGCGGAGTGCATCCACACCAGAAAAGATGAAGCTAGGAAGAAAATAAAGAGGGCAGAGGGGGAGAGCTAAGAGCTAAGCAGCAGATAGCGGTGGAACAGTGCCCGCCGCCCCGGTGGTCTGCGCTCAGGCGGAGCTGCAGCAGGTGAGGGAGAGCCTGCCGCCTGGCTTGTTGGAGGAGCACTCTGACGATCTGACGATCTGACGACGCTCGCTCTCTCGTTCTCCTCACTTCAGACTTCCCATCTTAAAGCCCGCAGTCTCAAGGGCCCTCCCATGACTCTGGGGCTTGGCTGCGTGAGTAGAGCTCACCCAGCTTGCAGAGCCATGGGTCCCTTCCTGCCTTAGTAACATACAAACAGGTACAGGGATGTACACCTGTAAGCCCGGCACTTCGTGGGTAAAGATGGGAGAAGCAGGAGTTAAAGATCAGCTACGGAAAGGGTCAGGTCAGCTTGTGGATGTGAGACCCGGTCTAAGAAGAAATGAAATAAACAAAAACAAAATCTCCAAGAAGCCAGTAATGGTAAAATCCATGCAATGTTGTTTCTAGTTGGAGGAAGGTAGGCACCTGGGAGCCTGGGGAGATGGCTCATCAGGTAAGCACGAGGGCCTGAGTTCAGCATCTCTTTAAAAACTATGGGCACAGAAGTATATGCCTTAGATCTCAGCAGAAGTGGGCAGGTTTCTGTGAGTTTGAGACCAGCCAGGTCTCTATAGTGAATTCCAGACCAGTCAGGGCTATATAATGAGACCCTACCCCCATCTCAAAAAAAAAAAAAAAGCTGGATGTGGCTATGTTCCTGTTAAGTCAGGGCTATGAAGGGGCAGAGACAGGAAGACTGTGGGGTGGAGGGGCTGGCAGCTGGTCTAACTCCAGGCTCAGTAAGACTGGTCTCACGAGAATAAAAAGGTAGAAAGTTATAGAACAGGACATATGGCATGACCTCTATGCATACACAGACACACACCCCACACGTAACGCCACATACACAGGCAGACATAAAATAAAAACATAACAAGAAAGAAAGTAGAGAGCACATATCTGCTGAAAAGTGTTATGTTGTAGTTGTGATTGGTCACACTGAGGGAGACAGGGAAGAAGGGGGTACCTGGCTTTCTGGAGAGTGGGGGAGGTGTAAAGGCCACATCGGGTGGGGACACTTAGCTTCCTGAGGACAAAACTTCCAACCGACAAACTGGATCAAACTGGATGGCCCCAAGTCTCCTATCTGACATCTCAATTCACTGCAAAGGGAAAAATAAGTCAAATGCCAGGGAGACCGCAGCAGACACTTCCCCAGTCGGACGATCAGCGTCTCCAAGATAAAGTGGATCTCACAGAAGGCGTGTTACCTCAGAGATGAGTGTCCACGCTAACATCTCACAGAAGGCATGTTACCTCAGAGATGAGTATCCACACTAACATCTCACAGAAGGCATGTTACCTCAGAGATGAGTGTCCACGCTAACATCTCACAGAAGCCATGTTACCTCAGAGATGAGTGTCCACGCTAACATCTCACAGAAGCCATGTTACCTCAGAGATGAGTATCCACGCTAACATCTCACAGAAGCCATGTTACCTCAGAGATGAGTATCCACGCTAACATCTCACAGAAGGCATGTTACCTCAGAGATGAGTATCCACACTAACATCTCACAGAAGGCGTGTTACCTCAGTGATGAGTGTCCACACTAACATCTCACAGAAGGCATGTTACCTCAGAGATGAGTGTCCACGCTAACATCTCACAGAAGGCATGTTACCTCAGAGATGAGTGTCCACACTAACATCTCACAGAAGGCGTGTTACCTCAGTGATGAGTGTCCACACTAACACACATGATCTCGACCTGACATTGAAGAAAATGTTGGCAAACCCACACAGAAATCTTTCATAACAGAAATGGCAGTGCCCTCTCAGAAGGTCCAGGTCATGACAGAGAAGAGCCAAGGCCCTACCAGAGCAGATAGGAGTTGTGAGCACTGCCTGCTGCCTGAATCCTGGCCTGGGTCCCAGAAGGGAAAGGGGCCATTAATAGAAAAGCTGGTGAGATCTGAATAAAGTCTGCGCATTCGAGAATAGCATCGCACCCAGACAGTTCCTTAGTTAGGGCCACTATGTTCTGATTCCATGAGATGTTAGAAAAAAATGAAGAAAGGATGAGAAAGGACTAATGCTGAGGAACTGCTTGCTGTGCAACCTCAGAGAGTTTCCTCCAGGTCTAAAACTATTTTGAAATTTTAAAAAACATCAACATATCCTGTGATATTCCTATTGTGTTTTTAAAGAAGGGATTCCTGCAGTCATTGGAGCACTGGTTGTTATCTTCCGAATGAGACTGAGTGGTGTTCACCCAAGGTTCAGGTCCCTCTGCAACCTCAGCAGGTAACTGGGGCTGGAAAAGGAGTGAGGATCTTTTCATGTGTGATTAAGGTGTGGTCAAACTGCAGTAGCATGGAACCTGGTGACAGGCGTCTTTGCAAGAAGGCCTCTGAACACACACACAAACCCAGAGACTCCTATGACAATGGTGGCAGAGATCTACAAGCCAAGAAACTCTGAGAATGGCCAGCAACCAGCAGATGTTACAGAGAGGCACTGACTAGGTTCCCACCAAGAAATGCAGTGGAAGAAACCTCTCACCTGGATGTCACACTTCTGGCTTCCAGACTGTGAAAGAATATACTGCAGTTGTCTGCAGCACTTGGAATTGTGTTACAGTAGCCCATGAATCACATGGCTTTGCTTTCCAAGGTTCAATTATCTGTAGCTAAATGCAATTCAAAATATCAAGTGAAATATCCCAGAAATATACAATTGATAGGTTTCAAACATCTTGAGATTCTTAAGTAGCAATATGGAATCTTACCCTACCCCACTCTTTCCTACCTAAGGTGTGAATCCACCTTTGCTCAGAGTATCTGCATTGTATACACTACCCACCCGATAGTTACATTGCTGTTTCTGTCGCAAGACTGATTCTCATAGAATCACTAGCTTTATGCTATATTCGGTAGGTCCATACTGTATACTCCCTTCCCATTAGGTACTTAGCCATGTCTTTTATTAAATATACTATCATAATCAGGGCTTGTGGGTTTTTAAAGATTTATTTATTTATTGTATGTTTATGAGTACACCGTCACTGTGTTAGACACATCACAAGAGAGCATCATATCCCATTACAGATGGACTTTACCATAGCTATGCATATAGGGAAGAGTGTAGCAAGTATAGAGTTCATTATTGTCTGTGGCTTCAGACATTCATGAGAGTCTGGAATCCATCCCTTGAGGATACAAGAGAATTTCTTCCTTTGTTACATCAGTCCCAGGAAAGTAGCATGTTGGTGGTAGCACCCCACCTGAGGCCCAGTACTCCTACTTGGCCTAGGGCGGCCCCTATAGGCCAAGGAGAGGCCCTCCTCACAGCCTAGCTGGCTGAGGAAATCCAGCATGTTCCTTATTGCAACCTCTGTGGTTAGGTGCCAGGACAGAGGGGGGCCTCCCCACTGGCTTTGCCAGGCCAAAAGAAGATAGTTACTGCTAACTGTTGTCTTCCAGGAGTGCCATTAGACCTCAGTGGGGAAGTCATCATGCTCCAGGAGGGGAGCCAGCCTCCAGATGGAGGCAGGATGGGTAAGAAAGGTACAGGTCCAGCAAAGAGTGCCTGGATCAAGCCGCACCTGACACTCTCATCGCTTCTGGGCTTTTTTGACTTTTCTAATTAGAGTCAGAGAAGTTTCCACTTTCTGCTCCTGAGACTGGAATAGCCCTGTCTCAGGTAGAGCTAGATGCACAGAGACCAGGGCCATCAACAGGCTTAGGATTGTCACCACATCTCAGCTGTTTCTGCCTTCACTGTTAGGCAGGCTCTGCTTTCCTATCCAAAGATAACATCTAAAAGTCTGAATTCAGCTCAGCCACTTCCATGGGAAGAACAGTTCTTTATCGGTCAGTATCTGTCAGGCCAATGCTGTGTAACAAGCAGTTCCAGAAAGTTCAGTCACTTACAATTTTTCTTTTCACTCTCGTAAATATGTGGGTCATAGGATTCTGCTGGACTCCAGACTTCGGCTGGGTTTAGCGAACTCTCCATCCTGAACCTCCCAGAGGAAGCTTCCATGGGCAACTGAACAGATGCTCCTCAAAGTAGCAGTCAGGGACAAGCACATTTGATGCTTTCTTCAGGCCTGACTGGCTTGTCATTGCTGGACAGTTTCTGTAGACAGAAGCAGAATGGATGACAGAGCCCTTGGTAGCTCAGAGAAGGCTATCTTCACAGCAAGAATGGCAGGGAGAACCGACCTTTGTCCACAGACAACTTTATCTTCTCAAGAGAATCTCCTTGAACTAGGTCCCTCTGCTGACGCAGGGTGCTTACCCTCCCGCAGGAGAGAGGTCAGGAGGCTCACAGTGCACTGTAACCATCATTAATGCAACAGAGCCTTTGTAGGCAGTCAGTCAATGATCTCATGAGCTGCCTAGACTGGCACTCAGTGGCTCTCAGGGCACATGTGCATCTGCTGAGAAATTTAGGAAAAGCACTGGTTCCATTTTGGTGGGTCCAGGAAGAGCCTGGGAGTCATCTCTACAAAGACCCACTGGATACAGAAAGACCAGCTGCAATGTCTGAGTCTCTCAGCCTTCAAACACTACTTTTGCATCTGCAAAATAGCAATCCACCTGCCGTGCAGACTTGGCAGGGCTGGGATGTGGGATGCAGTGCATAGCATCCCAGCTATTGCCCTTCATTTACCCTATGCTCCCCAACTCCCTGCCTCCAGGAAAGAGCTCACAGTCTGGCCAGCCTGGAGTCAGGAAGCAAGTATCACTGCACTTCCCATTAACTGCCCTAAATGCTCCCTGTGATGCCGCTGATGTGATCCCCAAGACTCAATTACAGTTATCAGGCAATTAGGCACACCGCAGCGAGGTGATTGCGAAATTAATGCTGGCCCCATCCAGCGGCTTTGGATCCTCCCATGACTCCACCATCCCACATCTGGGAGATAGCAGCTGATCTCCGCAGAAGAAGACAATGTCCTTAGGAAAGGCTCCTACAGCCACAAGAGGAGGGGACAGGGGAGAGCCCTCGCTTTACTGTGGGGCTGCCGAGCAGGTACTAAGTAAGGTAAAGGCACGCAGCTGAGCTGAACAGCAGTCAGCGCTGCTGAAAGCTCATAACACCCCTTTTAAAGAGAGAAACAAACCCTGCTTGCCTTCAGTTGTTAGGAAAATGTAGAGTTTGTGTGTTGCTTCACTGGGTCCTCAGGGGCTCCTGTCTGAGCCTCTGTGTCCTCAGCTGGGAGGGACAGGGATAGTAAGTCACAGCCAGCCTGTGCATTGGACCAGAGGGCATTGCTGTGGACAGTGCCCTGTCCGAGTGACCATGTGCACCCTCAGGGGACACTTTGCAGGTCTCTGTCCTTGGGTGACCATGATACAACAGTGTTCACCCCTTGGGAGACAGAAGTTTGCGGGTATCGGGATGTATCGAAAGAAGAATTAATTTCTGAATGTGACTTTTAAGTGAACTTTGACCCATACTGTTAATGAAGTGATGCAGTGAGGACCCCGGGGAAGAGAGATGGGAAAGAGCAAAGGAAGTCAGCTTCGGGGGGTGGGGAGCTGGTGACTGGGAATCGCACACACTGGCCTGTTGCTGGAGCACTCGCCTGCCTCGACGTGTGCACTTTATGCACACACAGACATGCCTTAGGACACACAGTCACAGGCACAGTCCCACAGCAACACATGTGAACATGTGCCCATAAGCTAGGGAAAGCAGCATGCGGGGAGAGACACCAACAACCAGATGCACTTCCAAGCAAGCAAAAGTATACAGAGACAAACAGAGATGGCCACTCACAGAGATCAACATACATGATCAGATGCATGCATGTCTTCATGCACAAACAAAGCACATACGCATATACATATATGCTCACTGGTGAAACCTTAGAATCAATCCTCTCCAGGCTCAGACCCACCAGACCTTTTGTAGTTGAGCCTGTGATCCTACAACTGTCCACAAGAGGGCGCTCCCACTCTAGTAGTCTCGAGACCTTAGTGCATTGCTATTCAGAGCGGGTAGCCAGGACTTGGTTATCATACATACTTGCTGCCCTTTCAAAAGTGAGAAAATGCGGCTGCAGAGGGGAGGGGGCGTGTTCTAGCCCCACCTAGTGGTCTCTGCCCTATTTCTTACAGCGAATTACGGTCTGAAACGGGGAGTCGAGAGAACCTGTAGTCACCAACCTGTTTAGAGCTTAAAGACAAAGGAAGCCAAAGTTATGAAAAGTGAGGTTTCAGGTTTTTCAGACACGATCCCTAAGTCACTGATTCCATGGCCATGAGTAGGTTACTTAGCTTCTCTATTCTTCTGTTTCCTCAGTTCCTCCCCAGTTTCTATGCAAACCCACTTAGCATCTACAAGTGTGTGTAAGTGTGTGTGTATGTGTGTGTATATATATATATTCAGATCACTGGCTGCTCTCCCATCTCAGCAGCACCACACACACACACAGGCACACACACATGCACGTGCATATGCACAGGTACACACAGAAGCACACGTGTGTACATGAACACACACACATGCACAGGTACACACACACACACACACACACACACACCAAGGCTTCCCTGACCCTCTCTTCTGATACTTCTTATGACTTGAAACTGTCACCTTGTTTGGAAATTTGTTTTGTGTGTTGATTTAAACTCCTCCTGGATGGTGCACTTTTAATGAAAGTAAGACCTGAGTGCCCTCCTCATCCCTGTAACCAAGGCCCAGGCACTCTCTCCCGACTCTGCTCTGCGGCAGAGGCTTTACCTCTGTGCTGGTGCTGCCCTCCAGTGGCGCTGGGTCCATGACACCTGCTTTTTCTAGTGCCCAAATATAACTAACCTTTTCATCCCTCTAGACAGGTCCACCACCTAGGGACAGCTCTGTGGAAGGACGTGGAGAAGATGGGACCTTGTCTCCCAGTGATCATCCCACCTAAATTTGAATTGCAAGCCCCTGAGGAAAATAAGTTTGATGTCAGAAGACCCCTGGGGCCGACGGAATATGGGGTCTGCCTCTACAAAGTTCCCTGCAGGGGCCAAAGCCAGTCTGACTCTATTTTACTGATGACACCCTAAGACCCAGCACCATAAAAAGATAAAACTGTCTGGCCTGGGACTGAAGAGATAGTCCAGCAGTTAAGAACGCTTGCTGATCTTGAAAAGATCCAAATCCGGTCCTCAACACTGATGTCAAGCTACTCACAAGGGTCTGTAACTCCAGCTCAGGGGACCTGACACCCTCTTATGGCCTCCACAAGCACTCACATGAGGCATGCAAAGAAATAAATAAAAAGTTTAATTGCCTGTCCTAGGGTACCTGAGAGCCCGCTCCTCCATCCGCCACCCTGCCTGAGCACAGAGCAGCCTCACCTCGTGCAAAACCGCACCACATAAACCGGTCCCTGAAGAGGTACGTTTCTGCTCTGGGACTGCTTCCCCAACCCCGACATTGTCACTAAATATTTCAGGATCTGCAGGAAATTAGCAGCTCCGTTTCCCGAGCTAGGCGGGCCGTCTTCATAGGTTCGGGTCGCATCTCGCTTTCTTCCCAAAGTTTCTGGTTTTTTGGGCCAGCACTTCAGCATCCCCACTTATAGAGCGCTTGGATGACATCGTTACAAGACACAGATAAGAGATGCCGAGTGTGGGTGGCTGTGAATGTGGGCTGGTGGCAGGATTTACTGACAGAATTTACAAACTGCAACGCGCATAGATGAGAGCGCATGCGCAGAAGAAGGCTGTTGTCTCATTTGATGACCCGGGTCACTTTGCCTAGGGCGGGTTTGTGGTTCTCATTTAGTAACCCATTTAGCGCCTCCAACTCTCGGAACATGGGCAACGCTTGGGAGACTGTTTTGGTGGGGTTTTTGTTTGTTTTTACTCAGAGGATTGCTTTGTAACCAACTTCACTCAACTAAATGACACAAAGCCACATCGTTTCGGCTTCAGAAAAGTCTCACCCTACGCGGTCTCCCTGGTTGGGCACTTGCCACCGCCACGACCAGAGAAGGTAGGATAAAGAAGAGTAACTTAACAAATTCCAGCCAATGCCAGGCCGTGTAACAGTTGCCTGTGACTGTGTCCCCTGCATATAATTTGGCTAGCCTAGCTCTGTACTGTGTGTGATGCTGCACGCTAAAGAAGGGGGTCCACACGTCCCACATGAGGGGCCCGAAGGGGCTTTAGGTTCGTGTTGGGTGGGGGAGGATAGAAAGCGGGAGAGGGACGTCTGAGTTTGAAGTATGTGTAAGATATCTACGTTCCCACATTGCCGAGAGGGGCTCCTCAGCCCAGCCCCTGTGACTTGTCCCTTTGACCTTCCCTGGCCTAGCTAATATTGCTTTCAGAAAGCTCCCTCACCTACCCCCAAAACAGGTAGAGCACCTCCCAACCTTAGGAAGAAAAAGAGTTTGGCGGCCAAGCCAAACTCTGAACCAACTGGGTTTGCTTACATATAACCTTGAGAAACCTCTGGAGACTCCGCCTCCCTGCACCTCAGTTTCCACCTCTATAGAATGGGGAGAATAGTATCATCTGCTCCCCAGGATAAAGTCAAATGAATCATAAGAATAGCGCTCCTAAGGGAGGGCACGAGCCAGGCGCTGACTTCTCATCCTCTGGCTCTGAGCTGTGTGTTGCCTAAAGGGGAGATGGACCCAGCTGCCTCAGCTAGCCTGCTCCTCCCAGCTGCCCCCTTCCCAACAGCAGAAAATACACAGGAGCTTGCGTATAGGAAGTTGGGGACTGCCTTAGTCAGGGTTTCAAAATGCCACGACCAACTTGGGGAGGAAAGGGTTTATTCAGCTTACACTTCCACATTGCTGGTCATTACCAAAGGAAGTCAGGACAGGAACTGACACAGAGCAGGATCCTGGCAGCAGGAGCTGATGTAGAGGCCACGGAGGAATCTTACTTACTGGATTGCTTCCCCTGGCTTGCTCAGCTTGCTTTCTTATAGAACCCAGGATTCCCAGCCAGGAGGAGGCACCACCCACAATGGAATGGGCCCTTTCCCTCTTGATCACTAATTGAGAAAATGCCATACAGCTGGATCTCATGGAGGGCCACTTGGGTGCCCCACTTGTCTGGTGTCCCATGAGTGAATAGCATTAGCTAGGACAAAGGCCATGGCCAGAGCTGGGGCTTTGCTGCCTGGAGGAAAGGGGCTTTACTTCCCTTCTAGGTCCCCCAGAGCTCTAAATCCCCAGATTACACTGTAAACAAGCTCTACTCTCCAGACCTCAGCTTTCCCCTCTGAAAAGTGGGATGCATTGGAGTCTCCTGCTGTTCCAACTTAGACTTCCTCTGAAGGCAGAACTTGGGGCTCTCACCCCTCTTTACCCTTCCCCTTTTTTGTGCCTGTTCTGCCATGAGCCCCTCTATTTCCCCTCTGCTGCTCAGAGCGCTCAGGCCCTGTCTAGCTACATCTGTGACTCCACACACTCTTGCTCCCTGTTCTCTCAGCAGCCTGGAGCCCGCAGTGCTCTGGTGGCCCCTCCTCTTTACTGCACTCCTCTATGCCTGGGCTTCAGCACCAATCTGAATGGTTTCAGGTTTGAAATTCAAGAGGGACACTGAGGCAGATTGTCCTTTGGCTAAGAGGTTTATTAAAAGAGTTATTCATGCTGTAGACAGAGAGCTCTGAAGAAAGACTAGACCCACTGCACACAATGAAAGTCCCTTCTTATACCCTGAAGACAGATGGTGATTATATAGTTTGTGGTATGTGTTTACAGTCAGGCTGCCTCTCACGGTGAGAGGCCTGGCGACTATACTACAAAACCAGCTCTAAGGACAGAGAGCAGGCATCTAGGAAAAGAAAGAAAAAGTTAATGGAAGAGATTTGTAAGATGACCTAGCCCTCAGTTACAGTCCTCTGCTGTGGGGGGCTTTAGGTGGGAAGACAGAGAAAAGGAAGTACTACCCACCATGTTGGTCTGCTTCTGGGAAATGTTGAAAAACCCTAATGAGGCCTGGAGAGCTAGTTCACTGGTTAAGAACATTTACTGCTCTTGCAGAGGACCCAGGTTCGATTCCCCGCAGCCACATGGTGGCTCATAACAATGTGTAACTCCAGACCCAGGAGATTCTACACCCTCTTCTGGCCTCCAAGGGCACCGACTGTGTATGCAGTGTACAGACGCACGTGCAGGCAAAACATCCACACATACAAAATAAAATTGTAAAAAGACCTTCATCAACAGACTTGGTGGACATATTCATTTGAGGAAGGGGCTCATGGGGAAGGGACAAGTATGGAGAGATGGAGGGGAGAGACAAGCCCTGTCTCTGGAAACTGGGGAAAGTTCAGATACTGGGACCCATAGTCCAACTCCAGCCCCAAGCCTTGTGAGGAAAGCAAGCGTCGGGAACAGCCTAGACAACCTGACTGCGCTGGTTTTGAGTATGTTCTGGTTTGTATAAGAATGGCCCTCACAGGCTCCTGTATTTGAATTCTTGGTCCCCAGTTGGTGGAGCTGTTTGAGAAGAGTTAGAAGACGTGACCTTGGAGGAGGTGGTGTGTAATGGGATGGATGGGCTTTGTGGTTTCAAAAGCCCACTCCAGACCAGCTTGCCTCCCTCCGTCTGCTACTTGGGGATCAGGTGTGAGCTCTTAGTACTGCTCCAGCACTTGTGCCTGCTTGCTGCCATGCTCTTTGATTTGATGTTCAAGGACTAATCCCCTGAAACTGTAAGCAAGCCCCCAATTTATTGCTTTCTTTTGTGCTGCCTTGTTCACGGTGTCTTCTCACAGCGGTAGAACAGAAACTAAGACAGGATGCGTGTCCAACAAGGAAGACTATGTCCCCACGTGAACTTCTAAGAACTCCTATTCACAGACTATTCCTATGCACAATTGAGCAGGCATATGCTTAAATTCAGATGCATTATGGGAAGTAGCCAAACTCCTCCTTCTCTTGCACTCTATAAATGGAAACCCCAAACAATGGCTGTGGCCCCTGAGTGCCCTCACTCAGGTAGCCGGCAGTCAATCTTGATGGTCAGTTTCTTTCTCATCTGCACCATGACTTTGCTTTGAATGTTTCCCTGCTGCTTGGCAGTCCCCTGAATAAGGGTCCAAGGGCTTGGAGTTACTCATCTCAGATTCAGAACACAGGCAAAACCTTCCTCCAGGAAGTCCTGGGCTATGAGGGCACTCTGCAGAGAGCCTTAGAGACTTCCCAGTCTCCTGCCCAGCTTAGGCTTGAGATGATACTCACGGACTAGTGTAAGCCGAATACATGATTTCTCTGGGGAAATCGACCACCTCTGAAGGGCCCCAAGTACCCCCAACCTGGGGTTATGGTCACAGGTGCCGGAGACAATTGCTCTATCAAGGGGTAGATGACATGTGCCAGCTCTGACTATGCTCAGTTGTCTTCTGGGACACATGCCACCTCTGGGACTTCTCTTTAACCACATATACACAAGAGCCCTGAGGCTTCACAGGCCAGGCCCTGCCTTCCCTCTCATGCCCTTGCGTGGGTCAGTGAGTACAACCCTGGATTTACTCATGAGACACTGAACAATTGCTGCATTTACTCAGTGGCCAAGTGGATGAAATCAGAGCCCAGACACCAAGATCTAAAAATGAGCCAGGCACAGTGGCATAGGCCTATGATCCCAGCAGCCAGGGAGCTGAGGCAGGAGGATCATGAGTTGAGGTCTACCAAGCAAGATTACCCCCAAAACGGATCTAAACTCTTTTAAAAGTTAAGCTCTGAACTTCCTCATCACAACAACCAGTCATCCTATTTCATACACGAAATCACCCTGCTGTGCCAGCGACCATTCCTTGGCACAGATGGGAAAATGATAAAAATCTAACAAAAACAAAGCAAAAAGACCCCAGGGTATGTAAAGATGTCCCCCAGTTAAGAGCCATTGTTGCTCTCCTTGATGACCTGAGTTCAAATCCCAGCATCCATATAGGGGGCTCACAAGTGCCTGTAACTTTTTGTAGAGAGAATCTCTTGTGTGGAAGCATCATCTGTCAATAAAAAGCTGGTGGCCTATTAGCTGAGGAAGGAAATAGAACGTGGGGTATCCAGCAGAGAGAGGAATTCTGGGAAAGAGTTGATCACTGGAAGACCACCTGGAACTCGGGAGAAGTCAGACTCATGAAACTGAGGAGAGGTAGCCAACCATGTGGCAGACATAGACTAAAATAAATGGGTTATATAAGTTATGAGCTAGTCAGGGAACGAGCCAAAGCTTACAGCATTTATTTATAAATAATTAAGTCTCAGAGTCATGATTTTGGGAACAAAGAAATCAGACCTCGGTTATAATTTCAGCTCCAAGGAATTTATCTGATGGCCTCTTCTGGGGTGTGTGTGTGTGTGTGCACTCACACGAGCGTGTGTGCACACGCACATAAATATTTTGTTAAATCATTGATTTTTTGTTCCATGTAACACAGTGTGGATGTGAGAATAACGTAGTAGTATAATTAATAATAAAGTTTTAGAATTTAATACTAACAAAAACAGTATCTAACATGCTTTTAAGCACTTGATGCTTGCCTGTTACTATACAACCCAATTTAACCCCTGTGGTAACTAATGAGGTAGGCGTTTCTGTTCTCAGTTCCCACTCTTCAGGCATGGAAATGTGCCTTAAAGCACTTGAATTTATCCAGAAGGGTGGGACACACCTGTAATCTCAGAGTTCAGGAGATGGAGGCAAAAATTCAAGGTTTTCCTTGGCTACACAGTGAATTGGGAGCTAGCCTGGACTACCTAAGAACTGTCTCAAAAACAATAACCAAAGAGAGATTGAATCTGAACTTTCCAGGGTCACGTAGTGACTTTTATAAGTTCATTCTGCATGCATTTGTGTGCTGATGGTTTTATTATTATTATTATTATTATTATTATTATTATTATTATATTCTCTCTAGGTTTTTGTTGTTGTGACTGAATGGCCAACGCTTTTCTGTCTCTCCTGCCCACTCGGTTTGTTTGTCAAGGCTGTGAACTGTCAGATTGTCCTTCCTTCTAAGAGAGTACAAATAAATATCCATGGAGTTCGTGAAAGCATAGATAAACAGAGTGGGCACGGATAACTGAAAATGTATTTTTAAAATGAAACAACTGAGAAAGCAGACAAAATTGCTTTCAAAATGCAAGGGAAGTGGGGAACTGTCCCCAGGGCACACTGACCTCGTGAAGGCTTGGACTGATGGCTGTAAGCAGCCGTTCCAGTCAGACTCCTTTTAAGGATACATGAAGTGCAGAAAAGCTTGGAGCAGCTTTGCCAGACAAATGCATAATTGCTGGGAAACAATTTCTAAATTAAAAGTCCAAAAGTCTAAAGGGAAGGCGTGAAATAGAGAAAAAAGTAAAACCTAAAACATACATAGTGATATGTTAAGAAAATTCTGTTTGAACTAGTCTGCCTGTGTGTGTGTGTGTGAGAGAGTGTGAGTGTGTGTATGTGTGTATACTCTTATATATGTGTGTGTGTGTGTGTGTGTGTGTGTGTGTGCCTGTGTGTGTCTGTGTGTGTGCATACATATATATGTATACATGTATGTATATGCATTGAGGCCAAAGGTCAATGTCATGTTCCTCAGGAGCCATCTGGCTTGGGTTTTAGAAAGAAGGTCCTTCACTGACCTGGAACTCAACAATCAGGCTAGGCTTCCAACCAGTGAAAACCAGGGATCCTTCTGTCTGTGTGTCCCCAGGGCTGGGGTTATGAGCATGCACAGCCTTGCTCAGATCTGAGCCCTCATCCTTACAGGATAACTACTTTGCCAACTGAGTCATCTCCCTGGCTCTCAACCAACTTTTTACAAAAAGATGTACTTAATTTAATTATGTGTATGTGTGTGTATCTGTGTGGGGGTATGCACACGTGAGTGCTGGTGCCCAAGGAGGACATAAGAGGAGTTGAATTCCCCTGAGCTGGAGTTCTGGTTAAGCTGCCTGACTTAAATGCTAGAAACTAAACTCTGGTCCTCTGAAAGAACAGAAATCAGTCTTCATCACTAAGCTATTTCACCATCCCCTTTCTTAAATGTCAGCCTACTGAAACCTAACTACATACAGGTTCATAACTGTAGAATTGAAGCTCTGAAATTTTTATTTATCCGTGCAATAACAATACAACCAAGACAGTAACTGACATGGAAAATGATGAAACAGGAAACTTTTCTTTTTTTATTGGATATTTTATTTATTTACAATACACATGTCATCCCCTTTCCCCATTTCCCCTCCCTAGAACCCCCATCCTATACCCCTCTTCTTTCATGCTTTTATACCATTTTGATTACATGCATGTTTAAGGTCAATTCTAGGTTGAGGGTCTAGCAATACAATAGATGCAAATAGTCAAAGAACCAGCAATACAATAAACACAAATAGTCAAAGAAAAAACAAGGCATTAAACACAATTATGTGAATACTCCCATCATCACTGTTTCTAAAGGCATATAAGGATGACTAAAGTATCTGAGCCTACTTCCCTGTCCTAACCCAAGGTCATTTTCATGTCTGAAGCCTACTTCCTTGTTCTAGCCTAAAATTTAGATTCCTGTCTGAAATTACTTCTTTGTTCTAGCCTAATATTTAGATTCCTGCCTGAGATTACTTCTTTGTTGTGGCCTAAGATTTAGATTCCTACCTAAAATTACTTCTTTGTTCTAGCCTAATGTCAGATTCCTGCCTGAAGCCTACTTCCTTGTCCTTGGCCAATGACATATTCCTGCCAAACAGCTCATTTTCTTGTCCTTGTCCCATGTCAGCTTCTTGCCAAGAAGCCCCAAAGGCTCTCTGCCACCCCCCTTTTTTAGTTCATTAACAAGACTGAGCCTGTCTTAGGTCATTCTGACAAGAATGCCTTCCTTACCCATCATGGAATATGCATTATCAAAAGCAATGCACTTATGTCTTAGGTTGGTAAGGCTCTGTGCAGAATCTTACCCGTCCTTGGCTTGCCAGCCTGTTAAATTAATAACTCTGTCTGGGGGTCCATTATCAGTTTCAAGCCATGTACTTTGGCTGCCAGCCTGTTGATGTAGTTAGGGACAAGCTTTAACACAATGGGCAGGAATAAAAGTATTCCCAGGACAAGAAGGGCTAGCCTGATCAAGCTGTATATGCCATTCCTGAGGTTTAACTAAAATGAAAATACTGATCTCAGGCCATGGATAATTTTGTCGGCATTATCTGCAGTATCAAAGCTCAACAGAGCAGCATTCTTTAAATTCATAATCTCACTATGCAACACACCCAGAGAGGTGTTAGGATTATGCCAAATGTCCTACATGTGTCTTTAAACTTTTTTCTAATTATAATGACAATCATTGTGAATTTCAAAAGTAACACTACTCCAATGATATTTGTCTTGACACTTGGGATGGCTCCTAACTCTTGAACCCTGAACCTTCAGATAATCTGAATAGGTTATAGAGCATCATCCATTGTTCCAGACACCTATATAAATCCTTTTGTATACTCAATTCATTAGTAACATTTTTTTGCTAGATGGTTAACAAAAATAGTTGTCTTAACTCCTTGTGTCAATACTATTGCAGAAGCAGTGGTGCTAGCAATTAATGAAATTAAAGCTGTTATACCAGCAATAATCAAGCCTGCTACCCTCTTGCTTCTGCTTAAAGCCTAACTCACTTCTTCCAGCACTTTCAAGCTTTTTTCAGAGAATCAAGATTTTCTAATACTCAGGGCAGTAAATCAAAAGCTGGTTGATAGACCCCTGTAACAGACATGCCAGGTTTCAACACACTAACACAATTGGAAATTATACAGTCAATGCAACTTACAATAAATACTGTAGAAGAGACAAAACCAATTTTAGCTTGACAATTAAAAGAGCCTTAAAACATGCACTAACCCTTGTTTGAAATCCAGATAACAGGAAACATTTCATCACTCCAGAAAGTTGCCTGACTCATTTGTTAATCAGCCTCAGCCACCCCAGGCAACCTAGGGTTATATATTTATCTATTCTAGAATTTTGTATAAATGTGTACTTTTTGGTATCTTGTTTCCCTTCAATCAGTAAAACACTTTGCTGTTTTTTACGTGTGTGAATGTTTTGCCTGTATGTGTGTCTATGAAGCACATGCGTGCAGTGCCCTCTGTCCCAGGGGAGAGCAGCTAGTGCCCCTAATCACTGATCCATCTCTCCAGCCCCACTGAGATATTTTTGAGTTCCACCCACCTCTCTGTTTGAAGGACCAGCATTTCTGGCTTATTCTCTGGTGTGCTCATTAGATTATCAATAGTGTTCAGTTGTAGGAACGTCCTGATTATAGCAACCAGTGGCATTCCATCATAGGAACACACCACAACGCACTGACCACCTCCTTCTGAAGGGCCTCCTGTGGGTAACTATAGAGAGGCAGGAACAGGCAGCTTGCCAACGTTGTCATCACCAGGGGTGTGTGGGGAGTCCAGCTGCCCCACCCCTACTCCAAGAAGCATTCTGTAACTTTATAGCCTTTTGTTTTTCTTTCTCTAAAGGCAAGACACTGCATCTCACTGTCCATCCAGATTGTTTTTGCACTAGCAGTCAGCTTGCTTCTGGACACCATGTGGCTCCAATGTATACACACGCACCAACGCATATTTGTGAGAACATTCAGAGGCTCCTCCTGCACCTCAGTTGATGGGTTGGGGATGGCTCTTGCACAGAAACTCACAGGTCAATTCAAACGTATTTCCCAGCTATCAAAGATCGACAGTAAGCCCTGACCATCAAAGCCAAATCATAAACTTTTCATGATCCATGAAAAAAAAAACTGGGAGCTTTTAATCTCAGCCCCCAAGAGGCAGAAGCAGACAAATCTCTGGGAATTGAGGCCAGCCTGGTCTACAGAGCAAGTTCCAGGTCAGAACTATATAGTGAGACCCTATCAAAAAGAAAAAAAAAATCAAAAGAGAAGAGAAAAAAGAAGGAAGAAAGAGAGAAAGAGAGAAACAAAGAAACAAAGACACAAAGAAACAAAGAAAGAAAGAGCAAGAAAGGAATCATTTGATAGTTTGGGTTTTATTAAAAATTTGGATTTCAATTAAAATTTTTAATTGTATTCCCTGAAAATGGTTCTGTTAAGACAATCAGAAAAGAAAGCAAACCAGGCAAAACGGCTCACACCTGCGATCCCAGCACCCAGGAGGCTAAGCCAGGATGATTACTGTGAGTTCAAAGCCAGCCTGAGCTATGGAGTGAGACCTTGTCTAAAATAAGAACAAAACAAGTGGAAAAAATATTTGTAAAACATGCCTAGCCAAAGACTATCATTCAGATTACACAAAGAACCATTAGAACCGCACAGTAAAAACAAACCATCCAATCTCAAAATGGGTGCAAGATCTGAGTGGGCACACCCCAAATGGGTACACGGGTAAAAATAAGCACAGTGAGATACACCCTCGTTGTCTCGAGTGTACCAGGGTAGAAGCACAGATGGACATACCTGTGTCTTTCCAAAATGGGTCAAATAACAATAGATTCACAGACCATGTCAGTTTTGCTGGCTAGGGCTTGCCAAGTAACCCCCACTTCCCTTGACAGCCAGCTGAATCAAACACAGCTTCATTTATTCCAATCTAAATACTAATATTAATGTGTATACACACACACACACACACACACACACACAGGGGCACACGTTACAGAATGTCTCAACCAGTTGAAGCAGCCTCAGCAGCAGAGTCCAAGGAGAGACCCAGCAGTGTGGGGTGTGCCTGGGAGATAACCAACCCTGCTGGAAGCAGCATCAACAATAGCTGAAAGGAAGCCCCCGGGACAGTCTGGAGTTCTCTGCCTGTCAGTCCCTAAGGAATACACTAGGCCAGATGCTGCCCTGAGGGGCTGTGAGGTGGGTTGAATATGCCTGGCCCAGAGAGTTCTGCATCTTGATTCAAAGGCAGCAAGGAGAAGCTGGCATCCTTGGTCAGCTAGAAGGAAGTCCTTTCCTGTAATATGTGGAGCCTGAGCATAGGAGACCTACAAAGCCCAACCCCACAGAGACACACTTCCTCCAACAAGGCCACGCCTCCTAACAGTACCACTCCCTAGGGCAAAGCGTATTCAAATCACTACAGGGTGTCACCTCAGCAGGATTAGGTGTTTATGGTTTGCTGGTGAGGGAGCTACACCCTTGCCTTAGTCGGTGTGTCTGATAAGTTCTCAGGCTTTATTTTCCTGATATGATTGTAATATGCCCATTAGCTCTGATTTACTTGATAGATATGTATCATCCCTTTCTACTTTTAGGGATAAGCTATTTATCAGTCTGTACCACAAGGTGGTGCCAGACCAATGCTTCTGTTCACATGCCCACCAAGGTACACAACCATCCTTTGTCCTCAAGATGCACTTGAATGGAGTCTTGCTGGACCAGAAACAGCCTGACATCAACACTTGGCATCATTAAAGAGGTACAGGGTTGAATAGCAATGAGAAAGTACAGGTGTGGTGGTTTAAATGAGGATGGCTCCATATATTTGAATGCCTGGTCTCCAGTTGGTGGAACTATCTGAGAAGGATTGGAAGGTGTGGCTTTGTTGGAGGAAGTGGCTTTGAGGTTTCAAAAGTCCATTCTCTCTCTCTCTTCTCTCTCTCTCTCTCTCTCTCTCTCTCTCTCTCTCTCTCTCCCTTGTGTCTGTTGATTAGATGTAAGCTCTCAGCTACTATCCAGCACCATGACTACCTGCCACCACGTTCCTGCCATGGTCATGGACTCTAACCCTCTGAAACTGTGAGCCCCCAAATTAAACGCTCTCTTTAATAAGTTACCTTGGTCACAGTGTTTTGTTAGTGCAATTGAAAAGAACTAAGACACATGACATGTTAGAATGGGTCAATCCAAAAACCCGACAACACCAAAAGCTGGTGAGAACGTGAAGTAGCAGGAACTGTCTCGTGGAAAATGTAGAGTCATTTGGAAAACAGCTAAATGCAATACATACAAACCAGCAGTAACACCTCTAAGCATTTACCCCAATGACCTGAAAACACAGTCACGGGAGGGCAAATAACCTCTGCAGAAATGTTTACAATAGCTTTGTGCTCAGCTGGTCCAAACTGGAAGAATCAGGAGTCAGAGGATGAGTGGATAGATGAGGTGTGGAATGTCTTACCCAACAATGGGATATCACTGGATTGTGTCTCCCCACACCAAATGCACATGCTAAAATCCGAACCTCTTTCCCATGTGACAGTGTAAAGATGAAGATAAACAGCTATAAACATATATGTACCAAACAGCAAAGCCTTAAAAGATATAAAGCAAAACTGATAGAATTGAGAGAGATAAGTTACATTCATCTTGCATTAAATTGGGAGACTGAAAACTTTACTATTTACAGTCAATTTAACTATGAACATCTTATACTTACTTAGGTCTTTGTCTCACTCAGGGAGGAAAACTTCAGCAGTAGATCCTGCACATGATTAGTTAGAGTTATCCATAACATTTCAGGGTGGGGTTTTCTTCCTGGTATTTTGCTGCTTTTCATTGTTGTTTGCTATTTTAAGTGGTGCATTTTAAAAACCTCAATTTCCACTTGTTCATTTCTACTTATAAAAATACAATTGATTTTTGTATTGATCTTCTATTCTGCAGCCTTGCTTAACCCACATATAAATTTCCGTAGCTTTTAAAAACAGCATTATTAAGACATAAATCACATGCAGTAGAGCTTACCCACTTAAAGTCCACTGTCCAGTGATTTTTAGTGTACTTAGGGCTCTAAGCCCATCGCTACAATTGTTTTAGGATGTGTTCATCATCCCAGCAAAAAGCCTTCATATACTATCTGTCCATTTAGAGTATTCCAGTCAATGGCTTTTGGTATATTTTCAGACATCTGCAAACATCAGCCACTTTAGAATAATTCACCAGCCGGTAAAAGACCTTTATTTATGTCCCTTAGATGGTTTCTCATTTCTTCCAGGCTAGTTCCTAGGCAAAAGCTTGTGTACCTCCTGTCCCTATAGATTGTTCTGGTCTAGGTACTGTGGTGCTAGAATATTGTTTGAGTTTGTCTTCCCAGGGTGTCAGTGATGAGATGGTAGAACAAGCTGGATCTAGTGGAAATGATTAGGTCTAGACCAGACACTGTCCTTAGAATAGATTAGCCACATTGTCATGAGACCCTGCTTAATTTCCTTGAGGATGAGTTGTTGTAAGAACAACAACCCTGGAGCTGGAGAGATGTTTTTGCTATTTTCTAGAGGTACTGAGTTCAATTTCCGAAACTTGCATGGTAGCTTGCAACTGCCTGTCATGGGATCTGATGCCTTCTTCTGATGTGCAGATATCCATGCAGATTAAATAAATAAGCAAATAAACAAACCCTTGAAGAAAAGAGTTGATCTAGTATGCAGATGTCCATGGAGGTTAAATTAATTAATTAATTAATTAATAGATAAATACACCTTTTTTAAAAAAGCGTTTTTCTTTACAGAAATAATAAGAAATAACAGCAATCCTGGTTCCTTCCCATTTCAGATGCCCCATCTCCCCATGTCTTTCTTCCCTGGCTCCAACCCCATCTCTGATGCTCTGTCTCCGATGCCCATCTCCCCACGTCTGTCTTCATGTTTTCACACACCCTTCACCACCCACGATGATGCCAGCAGCCATGACACCAGCACCAGAGCCAGGCAGATGCAACACCATGCTTTTGAGGAGTTCCTGGGCTGGTTTTCAAAACAGGTTTAGTGGATTCCCTGCCACGTGTGCCCGTGAGCCCCTCTAAACTCAGCTTTTCTTGTATCCTGTGAGTTTTGACTCGTTTCCCTTTAATTTACCTCCGATGGTCTACATTCACATATCACTTCTTCTTTGTCCCTTTGCTTAATCCCCGTGTGTTTGTGAATGTTCCAGCTTTCTTCTAGTTGTTAATTTGTAGATTTATCTAGTTTGGTTGGGAAATATACTCCTATGTTGGGGGATTTTGTACACTGTGTATTCAGATGCTGATTTCTTTGCCCAGACATCTGGTTGCAGTCTGGAAGATGGCATGGTCAACCATCTCTGGTTTCTATGTTTTGTAAAAATTGTCTTCCATCACCTCTGATTGGTTAATAAAAGAGCTGAACAGCCAATTAGCTGGGCAGAAGAGAACAGGGCGGGTCTTCCGATCCCAGTCAGGGAGTCCTAGAAAGAGATAGAACAGTAGAGAAGGACTACAGGGAGAAGAGAGGGAGAGACCGTACGGATGAGCCAGGAGGATTTGCCCTAAGGTCTTCATGAAAGAGTAGCCATGAAGACACACAAGAGCCAGGGCAAGGCTCGGATGGGAAGTAGAGACATGTGGCTGGGTATTAGCAGCCTAGTCAGATTAGAATAGCTCAGAACCTGCCCAGCTTAGGCTTGCAACTTGTTAATAAAATACCAGATTTGTGTCTTTGCTTAGGACTAGAGCAGACACAGAAACATCCTGCAGTTATTTGATAGCAAAAGGAACGTTAGAAAACCTCCCAAAGAAAAGTTATTATACTCCTGTGTCCTAACACATGTTCCTTCCTAAGGTTCACTATGTGTGTGAGAAAAATGTCTACATTGAGTTTCTACACAAGTCAGTCATGCTTAGTTACATGTTATTTTATGGAATATAATAGTAGTTATATTCTGCCATAGCCTCGATCTCTTCTTTGTTCTCAGTGATTTCCTGTTCTATTAATTAATGTTCTATCATTACTGAAAGTGAGATACTGAGGTAATTGAAGTCTCCAGCCATCACTGTAGGACTTAATGTCACAGACTGAATCCCTCTGCTGAAGTCAGTCTTAGTTTCTTTTCCTATCGCTATGATCAAAGAAGCCTGAGTGGCAGCAGCTTCATTCCTTGGTGCCGGTCTCTGAACTACCAACCCGCTGCGCAACAGCAGAGAAAGCTAGCAGAGCACTGAGCATGCGCACAGTCATCTCCCCTTCTCTCCCTCCCTCCCCACCCCCCCCCTCTCTCCCTCCCTCCCTCCCTCTCCCTCCCTCTCCCTCCCTCCCTCTCTTCCTCTATCTCTCTGCCTCGGTCCCTCCCTCCCCCCTTCCCTTCCATGATGGCTGTGACCAGCTAACTCAACTTCCTGCCTCAGCTTCCCCACAATGATGGAGGAACCTGGAATCATGAGCTAAAATAAACTCCCTCTCCTCAAAACTGCTTTTTATTGGGGTACTTTCTCACAAAAATAAAACTAGGATTTTTTTTTTCCTTACATCCTTTATTATGGCTGCCTAGGATTAATTTCCCATGGATCCTATTCTATTTTAATAATCAGATTTTTTTTCTTCCTTATAAAACTTTTAGGTGGCAAAACAGACATTTTTCTTTCAGTTGATATCATAAAATATGAATAATTCTCAAATAACTCTGTTTTGAGTGATTAGAAGCCTAATGGAATTAAATTCTTTTGTTTAATGTTAAAAATACTATTCTGCTAAACAAAGACAGGAAATATAAAAAGTAATTGAATCTCACTTATCCCACCTAGTCGTCTTATTTAAATTTATACAAGCATTTGTTGCTTCTGAACGAGTGAAATGTTCCTTCTAAAGTTATCTGGCTAGCACATGCTTTTAATATTCACATGAACTGTCTATCTATTCTCACATTTATTTAAATAGCTGAAAGGTAACAATTATTTTCACATAGAAAATAACAGCTTTCAATTATCACTAGTTATTGGACCATTTTACCCCAGCATAGTGAACATGAGTGTGCCCACCAGTGGGCACAATGCAGGATACGCCTCATATGAAGCACAAAGGAAGACTCCTACACTTTCTTATGCTTAGAAACAAATGGTCAGCTACTAAGAACACCCCCAAGTAGCCAGTGTGCATCCCTGGTGTACTTAGATTGTTCAAACATCTCCTGATTGGGCATGGTAGTGCACTCCTATCATCCCAGCACTAGGAAGGCTGAGGCAGGAGAGTCCCTGTGAGTTTGAGATCACCTGTGCTACATAGTGAGACAATCTAAACCAACCAACCAACCAACCAACCAGGGCTGGCAAGACGGCTCAGTAAGTAAAGACAAATGACATCATCCTGACTGTCTAAATTCTGTTCCCAAGATCCATATGGTGGAAGGCTAGCCCCAACTCCTGAGAGCTGTCCTTGACTCTCCATAGCTTCACCCACCCATATATGTGCACACAAAATCGGCTAGTTACATACAATAAATCTATTTAAAAAAAAAAAAAAAAGGCAAACCAAGGCTGAGTATAGGGATGCACACATGTAATCCTAGCCTTCAAGAGGATCAGACAGGGTGATTATCCAAGTTTGAAGACAGCCTATACTACATTGAGCTCTGGGCAAGCGTGAGATATAGAGAGTGTGCATCAACATGCCAGAATAACGCCTCTTTTGTAAGAATTCTCTTTCAAGAACTCAAGCACTTCACAGAGACGGTGTCCAGTTTACAGAGCTCTAAGGACCTACTACAGCCCCTAATCCACCACCTCCTATCAGCACCACACTCAGGATCCGGGGCTTAACTCCAGTGGACTCTGGGGACATGAGTCAGATTCAGATCACAGCTCCAGAGCTTCAGCCTTTGGAAGATCAGATGGTCGAATGCCATGGTGGTGCCATTTGTGAAATATCTGTAACTGGGAAGTCAATAATCTTGTGACCATGAAAGGGTCATATCACACATATACACACACACACACACACACACAAGCAGAGGCCAGTGGGTCACTGTGAATTCCAGGTCAACCTAGTCTACATAGGGACCAGGGTTACATAGTGAGACCCTTTGTCAAGCAAGCAAGCAAGCCTGAACCTGCTCACTCCGATTCTCTGCTCCAGTTCCATGGCTGCTCCTCCGGACATGCTCCCCACCTTGCCACTTGTCCTCTCAGCCACCAAGCCTCTATGGAGCACCTATGGCAGGCTCTGTGATAAACACCAGGGACTCCGAGGTGAACAGGACAGCTCATTCTACTGTAGAATACAGGACACATTTGACTGTGTAATTAACCAGCCTACACCCATTCTCTCCACCTCATAACTCTGTTCTGTCTTCCCCTTCAGCTTCAGGAAATGCTCTGGCTAGTAGAATAAGAAGAGTAAGAAGGCCAAAGTGTCATGGAGTTTAAAAGCATACTTACACTCTGGGCAGCATCTGAGAGGAATGAGGGGTCAGTGAGAGGTTTGAAAGGAGAAACGAGATGAGGGAAATGGTGTAATTACAGTATAATTCCAAATAAATAAATAAATAATAAAAATTTAAAAGACAGAATAGAGGAAAAAGGATCAGTTCTGCCTCTCTGGGCCAGGTCAGAACAGGGGGTAGACCCAGGGGGACTTCATAGTGACACTTCTGGCAGGGACTACACTAGGGGGAGGGGTTTCTGGAAAAGAAAAGCACATGATCTTAAAGTGAACCGGCCTTCCTGGGGGTGTTCCTGTGTCACTGGGTTAACCCTTAAGGAAAGACACAAGGGCATGTCTACAACCTAGAGGTAGATTCCATTCTTCATAGCCACAGATACTACAGGAAGTAAACTGTTGTCAACACTCTGTATAAACCTCCAGTGGAGGTCCAGAAACTGAGGACGACAGAAGGGCCCACCGAGATGAGTCAGCATGCAGGCCAGTGTCAGGGACCCCAAGTGCAGGAGCAGATTGCCTTGGTGGCTGGTGCTGTTGTAGACATTATTAAGGTGTGAGTATGAGTCTCAGGGTACCTGTTGCAGTTCCCAAAGATTGGAAACTGAAATAGACAGTTTATTATTAAGTGGAATTCATTTAAGGCTTTTATTTTTAAGTGAGGGCAGGGAGAGCATACATGTGACTGCAGGTGCCCACATAGACCAGGAGCTGGAGTTACAGGCCATTGTAAGCCATCCATCAGATATAGGTACTGGGAACCCAAGTCAGGTCCTCTGTTACACTGCTCTTACCTGCCAAGCCCCTGGAGTTTAACTTGTAGACAGATCACTTCCACTTCCATCATGGACACTTCTGTGTGTCCTCTGGCTTGAACATCACCTCTGTGCCTTTGTCTCTGTGGCAGTTTGAATAGGCAT
Organism: Mastomys natalensis; assembly: GCA_021653895.1. NCBI lineage: Eukaryota > Metazoa > Chordata > Mammalia > Rodentia > Muridae > Mastomys > Mastomys natalensis. The sequence goes on along the minus strand of JAJTUV010000328.1, from coordinate 2,150,562 downwards.
GGCCCCATAGACTCTCGTGTTTGAATGCTTGGCCCACAGGGAGTGGCACTATTAGAAGATGTGGCCTTGTTGGAGTAGGTGTGGCCTTTGGAGAAAGTGTGTCACTGTGGGGATGGGCATTGAGGTCTCATATGTTCAAGCTACACCCCTGTGTGGCTCACAGTCTCTGCTGCCTATGGATCAAGATGTAGAACTCTCAGCTCCTCTCTAGCACTGTCTGCCTGCATGCTGCCATGCTTCTCATCATGATGATAATGGACCAAACCTGTGAACTGTAAGCCAGCCCCAATTAAATGTTTGCCCTTATAAGAGTTGCCATGGTCAGCCAGGCCTTATGGCTCACAACTTTACATCTCAGTACTTGGGATGCAAAGGCAGGCAGAGCTCTCTGAGTTTCAGGCCAACCTGATCTACAAAGTGAGTTCAGGACAGCCAGGGCTCTGCTACACAGAGAAACCTTGTCTTGAAAAAACATTTAAAATAAAATGTTGTCATGGTCATAGTCTCTCTTTAACACAATAGAAACCCTACCTAAGACAACCTCCAAACCTGCTTCACTTTATGAAGCCACCAGTGTCTTAGTTAGGGTTTTACTGCTGTGAAGAGACACCATGACCAAGGCAACTCTTATAAGGGACAATATTTAATTGGGGCTGGCTTACAGGTTCAGAGGTTCAGTCCATTATCATCAAGGCAGGAAGCATAGTAGCGTCCAGGCAGTCAGGGTACTGGAGAAGATGCTGAGAGTTCTACATCTTGTTCTGAAGGCAAACAGGAGAAGACTGGTTTCTGGGAAGCTAGGAGGAAGGCCTCTCAAAGCCCACCCCCATAGTGACACACTTCCCCCAACAAGGCCACACCTCTAATAGTGCCACTGCCTGGGCCAAGCATACTGAAACCACCACAACTGGTCATGAGGTTTAGGGCTTGTTTTGAACTGGCATGTGCTCATTTTAATTCAGCCCACCGCTGTAGAAAGACCATTTCTACTCTCATTCTGAGACTGTACATCTATGATGTGCTGAGCAAGCTACGGGCTGTAAGAGATGCCAAAGCTCCCTTGGTTGGACTGAAACATATCTAATAACAGCGTCTGTCTCATATGCATTCACTGCACTCTTCCTGTGGGCCTACTGTGTGCAGGCCAACATGGTAAGTCCCAAAGAACAACAGACTCCTAGAACTTACCCTCATGCTCTTAGAGCAAAGGTCACCGTGCTGGCAGCACTAGGAGCAATTAGTCAAGCTGAGTTCTATCTTTGTAGAAATTGCTCTGGAGAAATTCACTCCTGAACCCATGCCCTTCTCTGTGATGTCTGGGGGCTGGGGGGTAGCACAAACAGGCTCGAAGGTTCTGTGAAGCTCTGATGTTCTGAGCAGTTTTTTCCAACATGTGAAAATGCTTTGCCTGGGCCTGGTGATATAGGTATAATCATGGCTACTAGGAGACTGAGGCAGAAGGATCACCAGTTCAAGACCATCTATGCTACAGAGTGAGTTCAAAGCCAACCTAGGTAACAATAAAACCCTGTCTCAAAATTTTAAAAGGAAAAAAAATGAGGAAGGAGTGTACTATAGATATAGTTCAGTGGTAGAACACCTGCTCAACATGCATGAGGCCCAGGGTTCAAGTCCCAGTACAGGAAGGAAGGATGGAAGGGAGGGAAGCTTAAGAAAGGAAGAAGGGACGGGGAGGGAGATAGGAAGGGAGGGGAAGAGGTGGGAGAGAAGAGGAGGAAGGAGATGCCTGAGGTACACCGTGCTATACACTAAGAGAGGTAGAAGAACATTATCAGTTTAGTTAGTAAATGATTGCCCAGGTTCAAATCCCAGCAATGTCTTTTACAAGTCTTCAGAACCCAAGGAAGGTTTCTCTTATGTAGTTGGCCTTTCTTTCTTTCTCTCTCTCTCTTTCTCTTCCTTCCTTCCTTCTCTTCTCCTCCTTCCCCTCATCCCCCTTCTCCTGCTTCTCCTCCTTCATTTTTTTTTTTTTGGTAATGTCTGTGTAACCCAGGCTGGCCTGAACTTGCTATATAGCTGAGGATGACCTTAAACAGCCTCTACTTCTCAAATGCTCAGATTAGCGATACATACCATTATGCCCAGTGTTATGTCGCTCTGGGGATCAAACCCAGGGCTTCACACATACTAGGCAAGCACTCTACCAACTGAGTCACATCCCTCGTCCCTTGGTTTATCTTCCAGAAGGTGAGGCAATGTGAGTTCATCTGTGTAGTGCTGAGGCCACAGGGTGACCTGTGCCAATAACTGCTAGTCACCACTGTCCCCAACACACTCTCAACCACCAGGGAGCGCGCAGCTGAGGTGGGAGATAAAACCAATGAATGGTGAAGCTAGAGGAAAAGACCAGACAGTGTGGATCAAGCGCAGGGCTACCAAGAGGCCCCTATGGCAGATAGCTTAGGAATAGGTTCAACTTGGGCCCAGGCACATCCTTCAGTAGTAGAACAAGAAGCAGCAATGCTAGATGTCTTAGTTAGGGTTTCCATTGCTGTGAAGAGACACCATGACCAAGGCAACTCTTATATATTTAATTGAGGCTGGCTTGCAGGTTCAGAGGTTTAGTCCATTATCATCATGGCAGGAAGCATAGCAGTGTGCAGGCAGACATGGTTCTGGAGGAGCCAAAAATTCTACATTTTGATCCAAAGGCAGCCAGGAGCAGGCTCTCATTCCACACTGGGCAGAGCTTGAACATAGGAAACCTCAAAGCCCACTCCCACAGTGGCATACTTCCTCCAACAAGGCCACCTCTCCTGATAGTGCCACTCCCTGTGGGCCAAGCACTCAAACATAAGTCTATGGGGCCCAAATCTAGTCAAACCACCAAACCAGGACACTCTCTAGACCTGGCATGTCTAAAGCTGATGCAGCTAACTGCCTACTGCAGCTACTAATAAACCTATAACACGTTTCTTCAACTGCCAGCTTAGCAGGCCAAGGGTGTGGCCCCTGTCCCTCAGGAAAGTAGCCAGAGCAAGAGCACACACAGGAGCATAGACTTCTTGGCCCCAGTATGGAACAGGAAGAAAGAGAGCTGGGTGGGGCCAGGTTCAAACTTTTCTCACAAAGCCCTCTGAAGAGTTGCCTGAGGTACGGGAATCCATGAAAACTACCTTAATTCCTTCTAAGGACCCAAGAATGTCCCAGCAGGCTCCACTTCTCCAAGGCCCCACCACTCTCCTTATTATCATACTAGGGGACAAACCTCAAATGCATAGACTTTGGGGGACAAAGGACATCCAAACCACACCATCTATGTCCCCTGACTAGGCACTCCTAATCCCAGCTCTCCTGCCCTGACCTTATACACCAGCTCTGCTTCTGGAGTCCTCACCCACTCAAAGCTCTGTAGATTTGCTTCACTCTTTGATAACTGAAAAGTCCAGGCCCAGTGACCATCCATCCAAAGCCTTACTGGTACCTTCAACACGAGGGGTTAGCAGCACTGAACCACCCAGAACTATTTCCATGAAGCCTCTGTTTGGCTAAAGAAAAGCAAAGACTATTGTCCCCATAATGGCTTTAACTGACAGAGTTATTTATCTCCTACAATAAACTGATGGCAGTTCAGAGCAAAGAAGAGAGTTTAGGCACACTCTGAGGGTCCAGGATTTCTCCACACTCTGATCTGTCATCCTTGACTTTCCTCAAGCTGTCCTGTAATTTGTGGTCACAGGAAGATACTGCCCTTCCAGACCTCAGTTTTGCATTGTAGGCAGAAAGGGGGAGAGGAAGCAATAAAGACAACAGTTTGACTCATTGTCCAAAAGCATAACAACACATGGTCACCTCTAGCTGCAAGAGAGTCTAGGAGTAAGTAGTTCAGATGAGCACAATGGCTTTCAAAATATGGGTAATATTAGCAAATATAAAGAAGAAAAATAAAGTAATATAGGAAGAAAACTGTAGCCTGTAAGCCAAAGGTGGCTTACTACTTGTTTTTATAAATAAAGTTTTATTGAAATGCAGCTGTGCCCATTTGTTTACAATATTAAAATAGCAGTGTTGAGTCATATTAAGAAACGATCTAGTATCCAGAGTTTAAAATGTTTGCTCTCTGATCCTTTACAGAAAGACTTGTAAATCCTCCTGGAGTAGATAAGTTGTAGTATCTGGCAAAATACCAGAAAAAGGCAGACTTCTCCCCAGCCCCAGAAAACTCTTATAAAGAACCCCATATCTTATGCTCAACTTTAAAGCTGGTTATATGAGACAATGAACAGACTGAGTCCAGGCTTGCAGCAGTGTGAGTTGGGAGCTGAGTCAAGCAGTGGGGACCAGGCTGAGCTGGAGCTTTGAAGACAGTTAGTTCATCCTGAGGATCCCAAGACACGTGAACTAATGCATGACATCAGTTGGCCCAATGATATGTGTCCTTCTCCCAAAGCTGTGATTAAAGACAGACACTGTGCCCAGTTTTTTTAATGCACAAGCTGAGAATTCACACTGGCACCCTCATGCTTGCAGAGAAAGTACCCTTACCCTTTCCTTTCTAACCCTGTTACTTTGTTTATGAGGCAGGTTCTCACTATGTAGCCCAAGCTGGCCTGAGACTCACTATGTAGCCCAGGTTGGCTTAAAACTAACCATCCTCCTACCTAAACCTCCCTTCACTGGCAGGATAGCCATGGCCCCCTGCCCTCTATCTTCACACTTTAATTTCCAGGTTGAGCTCACTGACTTTGCACTCACCAAGAATGAAACAATCACAGTGGGCTGAATACCACACAATCAAACAGCAACTTCAGGGAATAATGTCAAAACAGACCAGTTTCTCTTGAAGACCAATGCCAGCTTACTTGAGTCAGGACATTACACACACACACCACCCACACACACACACACAAAGGTAAATGGTTGTTAATCAATTTCTTCTTATTGTTTAATCCCCTGTTGTCGTGGTGGTGCTTGAATGTGAGCTCCTGAGAAAGGACAGTGAGAGGACACTCAGGAGCAGGGAGAGCTCCCTCAGCCTCCTGGCTTGGTCTCTTCCCGGCTGACACCCAGGAATTCCACCATAATTATCTAGGCCACCTGTATCAAACTCCTTTCTGGAAAACGCTCCAAAAGAGATTAGTCAGACGGCTGATGAATTATGCCTGGAGTCCGACTTCTGTGTGACCTGGGCATAAGAAGTCCTTCGAGCAATGTTACCTGTGAGGGCTCCCTCTTCCAGCGGCAGGCCTGATAGAGTATCTTAAAAGCCTCTCCTGAAGGACAGAATTCTGTGGATAAGACAGTGTTCTCAAAATCACTTTAATACCTTTGCTTAGCTATATCACATGCAGCCCCTGATCAGGCACACATGGGGTGCTCTCCCCGACCCAATGTACTCTGAGAGGGACAACCAGTGTCTCTCCTATCCTAGTGGAGAGTGAAGCTGTCCATTAAAGCCAGCAGATCTATAGCTAAATGTGTTTCAGTTTTACATTTTGACAAATTCCCCACCCTCTTTTCCCTTGCTGTTCTGGGAATTGAACCCAGGACCTTGTTCATGTCAGGCAAGCATTCTAACACTGAGCTATTTAACACTATATCCCCAACCCTTTATCTGTGTCTTGGTATGCGTTACCCAAGCCCACTTTTTGAGACAAGTCTCACTAAGTTGCCCAGGCTGGTCTTGAATTTACCCGGTGACCCAGACAGGCCTTAAACTTTTGATCTTCTTGCCTCAATTGGGATTACAAGCCTTTTACCCTCAGGCCCTACTAATAAAACAGTAATTGAAATACTTTAACCACACAAACCCACTGTTAGCCATTTCCACAATAAAGCCAGCTCAGCCTAGGGCAAACTTGCCTGTCCAACAACGGTGCTAGGGAGAAACCAGAGAAAAGTCAGCCCTTCCGGAAGCCCAGGTAGCACACTCAAGCCTGATCCCCGGGACTGGGAAGGGTACTCTCATTAAGGAGTGGCGGCATTCGGAGGTTCTGCCAACCACGCCCTTCTGAAGCATTGGCTTAGACCCGTAGGGCCAAAGATGCGTCTTGGTCAAGGGACACGCCAACGACTGTAACAGAATGAAGGAGTCCCAGGCTAGCTGGGATGGAGGGCGGGAGACGGTGTTGGTCTTAGATAAACAAAAGGGGCCTTCTGAATGGGCTCCCGGGGTAATTGCCCCACCTAGCCCAGAGCCCGACGTGGCGCGCGCTGAGGACAGCGAGCAGGAAGTTTTACTTGGGGCGGGGCTTGGGCAACGCTGCAAGTGCAGCCGAGGGCGGTGCTGCAGGTGCACCCGAGGGCATCGCCGGGAGTGAACACCAGGTCCCTGCATCGGCCAGGACATCAGAGCTCAGTCGAGTGGACGGACGGTACGTTCTGGAAGGGAAAGGGCCCCGGGAAGGGAATACGGCATTGAGAAACTCAAAGGCTTTGGTCTGAGCATCCAGAATGGACTTTAGCTGGCGGGGGTGACCTGGCTTCTGCCTCTGGAAGTGCTGCTTGGATCTCCGGGACTTCATGTCCTCCTGACTAGGTCTGGAAGCGGTGAAAATGGGGGTAGGAAGAAAGGAGAGGACGCAACCAGGTCTTCCCGAGTGGTCTGAGCTCGCGAGAGCGGGGGGGTGCAACGGTGGGGAGCCGGGCGCAAAGGGCTGGTGTGGGGGTCTCCAGAAGCAGAAAGGTGGTATTCCATTTTCTGGGAAGATGGCGAAGATGCACCTGACCGAGTCTAGTCGATCTGAAGATGCCGGGGGAACAGATAGCACGGGTGGAGGGGAGGATGACAGAACCTTCCAGAAAATGGGAGAGGCTATAGCACTTGAAAACCCTTCCCTGGTCTCCGGAGATTCCCGGAAGAAGAGGGCAGGTCTGTGGGCACAGGTGCAGACTTGCGGGCGCGCTCCTGACAGCCGCGGGAAGTGGGAAAGGCCTGGCGAGCTGGCCCTTTAAGGCGGCTCGTAGGCGTGTCAGGAAATGCGCGCTGGAACCTGCCCCGCTCGGTGAGTGGCCCAGGACTGGCGACTTTGAGCCGGAACTTGGATTCGGCTCGTGGCAGCCGGGACCATGCTCTGGTCAGGCCCCTGTCCGTGTCCCTCGAGACGCCTCCCTGAGCCTCGGTGATCTCCCTGCAGCACCCTCCCTTCGGCTCCGCGGGGGCTTCCGGGGCCTTCCCGCTCACCACTTCCCACGCGGTCCGCGTCCGGTTATTTCCTCCTCTGCTCTGCCCTTCTGTCGCTCTCTCGCTTTCTTTCTCCCTGCGACTCACATGTCCCCTGTCGTCAAGATGGCCATGGCTGTCAAGGCCCACATCCTTAGTTAGGCCCCTTCTCCCTTCCCTGGGTCTTGTTTCATGACCCCAACCCCAACCCCCAACCCCCGCCCCGGGATCGAGCAAGATGAGGAGCGGTGCACCTCGGCAAATCCGGAAGCAGAACTTCATCCAAGAAGGAGGGGACCGATAGATCATCCCATGTGACAGTTGAAGGCTGAAGCCACAGGCCTTAGCAGCTTGAAGCCCTGTAGTCCAGGGAATGCTTCTGGCCGTGAGGTGACCCAGCTCTTCTGCCACCATGAACAGGGCCCCTTTGAAGCGGTCCAGGATCCTGCGCATGGCGCTGACTGGAGCCTCTGCTGTCTCCGAGGAGGCAGACAGCGGGAACAAGCCATTTCTGCTCCGGGCTCTGCAGATCGCGCTGGTGGTCTCTCTCTACTGGGTCACCTCCATCTCCATGGTATTCCTCAACAAGTACCTGCTGGACAGCCCCTCCCTGCAGCTGGATACCCCCATCTTTGTCACCTTCTACCAATGCCTGGTGACCTCGCTGCTGTGCAAGGGCCTCAGCACTCTGGCCACCTGCTGCCCTGGCACGGTAGACTTCCCCACCCTAAACCTGGACCTCAAGGTGGCCCGAAGTGTGCTGCCGCTATCCGTGGTCTTTATCGGCATGATAACCTTCAATAACCTCTGCCTCAAGTACGTGGGGGTGGCCTTCTACAACGTGGGACGCTCGCTCACCACCGTATTCAATGTGCTTCTCTCCTACCTGCTGCTCAAACAGACCACTTCCTTCTATGCCCTGCTCACCTGCGGCGTCATCATTGGTAAGTGGGGCTCAGAGGTGGGGGGGGGAGCGCTGTGGGGAGCAAGAACCGTAAAGATCAACACATTGCACGTTATCTGTCCCAGGTCTCTTGCATCACCAGTCATAAGAAGAGACCTGTAGAGAACAAATAACTTCCTTACTGTGACTCCATAAGTTACGGATCCAGGCAAGGTGAAAATAATAATGTTAGCAGACACTACAACAAAGCCAGCTAGGCGCTCAGATCTAAGCATTTGCTCCATATTAACTTAACTGATCCCCATGACAAGGTAAAATGTAGCTGCATTTTACAGAGAAACCCAAGATACCGGGAAGCTGAGTAACCGGATCACACAGCTAGTCACTGGCAGAGCTGGGATTTGAACAGAAGCAGTTACCTCCATAGATCACAGTCTTGACCACCATGCCACTGTTCTTCTCAAGAGGTCAAGGATGGACTCAGGTCATCATGATTGGCCCAAGTACCTCAACCCACTGAGCCATTTCAATGGCCCAAATGTGTGTGCTTTAAGAGGCTTTAACTACCTTTTCAGATGTGACCATAAATAATGACTGATAGGAACGTTGTGCTGACCATTACACGTGTAGCATCCTCTTTATGGACCCATGGGCCCTCTGAGTGGTAGCATCTCTGCAAAACTGCAGCTCAGAGAGTCTGTGCTCCTTGCCACAGCCCACAACTAAGAAGCAGATAGTCTGGGATGCAGTCCCATGTTGGCCACACTCCCTGGCCTCTGTTTCAAGCCAGTCTGCTTTGCTCCTGCCCGTTGGGAGTTAGCAAGATGCAAACCAACACTATAACTACAGGCCAAATGTGCTTTTAAGTGAAAGCCCAGGAACTTTGAAACATCCAGTTCCTCAGCTGCAGCTGCTATATCCTGATTCTGCAACCATCTTTTCAGTGCCCAGCAGTTACATGTAGCTAGGAGCTCTGGCTTGGACAGCTTGTGTTAGGGAACATGTTTGCCACTTTGAATGAATTTAGTGGCTGCTGGGTTACAGAGACCAGGGCATCTTTTCCCTCAGAGTCCTGGATGAACAGAAAGCGACCTTCATTTGTACCTGTTCTGGTTTTTAGTTTGTCTTGTTTGGCCTACTTAGATGTCCCTGGTGTCTCTGAGGCCCAGGCTGGTTGCTCTAGATGTAGGGACCAGGCCAACCTGTACCATCGTCCCTAGGAACATTCCCCCGGTTGGGCAGCTCCTGGATCCAGGGGTAAGGGGTCTGTGCCAGAGAGAGGTCAAGTAGAAAGCTGTCAGCACTGCCTGCACCCCTCCCGCTGCCCCCACATATATGCCCTAAGAGAGCTGGTACTCCTCCCTTCCTCTCCATCCTACAAGCTACCTTGGGGTCCCACCTCAGTCCATCAGCCCTGCCAGCGTTAGAGGGGATGAACCTCCTAGTGGCAGAACTTACATGCAGGAAAGTACCATCACCGGAGAACCTGAGCCCGGGTCCCCAAAGTAACAAGTAGCTGATAGTGAGGCAGCTGAGCGCCATGGCGGCCTGCCCAAGTGGCACGGGAAAGTGGAGCTCTCTGCTGCTCTCCATACTGGCCGCATCTGTTGGCTCTCCCCTCCCTTCCTGCTGTGAGGGAGGCCCATCTCTGGCATGGCCTCCTAGACATGCACACTTTGCAAAGCCTCTCGGGCTCACAGCCCCTCCAGGGTCTAGGACCTTGAGAATGGAGAATGGAGTCACTTCTGAACTCAAGTGGTAACCAACAGGAGGCATGGGGTGCTCTGGCTACACAGGGAAACCCACGGTGGGCTCTGCTGAGCCAAGTGCCTATGATGCTGGAGGGGCCTGTGCCCTTGTTCTGAGATAGCATCTCGCTATGTTGCCCAGGCTGGCCCTGCCCCCAAGTCCAAGGCACCCGGGGCTGTGGGAGCACCACCTTGCCTCTTTCCAGCTTCTGTAAGACTTGTAGCATAGCAAGTCTCCATGAGGTCATCCTCCATCCATTGAACAGCTATTAACTTGTGGCCAAGTATTTTCCAGGCCCTGTATTGAGTTTTAGGATACAAGTTTGAGAAAGGTAGGGTGGGGTCCTCGCTCCTGGTGTTGATGTTGATGGCAGAAACGATGGTTACACTAGATGCTAAGGGCTGTGGGTATCTAGAGGGAGCGGGGAACATGAGGGGGTAATCTGAGCAGGCCTTGCTGAGACATCCTTGCTGGATTGAGACTGCCCGAGTAGTACAGGCTGGGAACACCTTTGAGTGCAGTGTCTCCTGAGACAATTGGGAGTCACAGAGAAATATCCACTAGAGGAAGATGATTTTAGTCAGCGACAGAGAATAGATTGGTTAACATGGGAGCAAGAACATGGCTCCAGTTTTTACAGATGAAGGAAATTGGAACTCAGAGAGTTTAAGTAACTTCTCCCAAGCAGCTCAGCTTCAAAATCACGGAGCAGTCAGAGGCTTGATTGCTCTGATGCCTGTGCTGCTCCTGCTATTCCATGTTGCTGATTCCTGCAGCAGCAGTAAACCTCTGCTTTGTGGGAGTGCAGGGTCTAAATAAAAAGACCATAGTACTGCCACAAGCAGGCGTCTACCAGCCAGGAGCAGGCACCTAAGAACCATGAGAAGGCACCTACCAGCCAGGGACAGGCACCCCAGTCAGGGCAGGCACCTACCAGTCAGGAGCAGGCATCTACCAGGGGCAGGCAAGGAGCATTGTATTAACAGCAGGAAGCTGGGAAGAGGCTTAGGGACTAGGTGGATGAAGAATGGATCCCCAGGAGAGGCTGGCTTTGGCCTTGAAGAATGGTGGCGTCCCTGGAAAGATGCAGATACACAGAGCTCTGTGGATATACAGAGAAACGGAAGCTAAGACGATGGCTTGATCATGTGACAGAGGAAGTGGTGGCCAGGTGCAGGAAGCCCAGTGCTGTGGCCTAGGGAGCCTTGTAGGTGCTTTGAGCAGAGGGTGACCCAAGAGTGAGTAGAGTCCTGGAGTGACTGTAAGCAACATCAGGTCATGAGCAGCTCTGACCTAATGTTCACACCAAGGGAGCCAGAACCAAGTCTTAGAGCCCTGTTCCTTTTTAGTGCCTAAGGTCACTTTACTGGCACACTTCCTTTAGAGCTGTTGCCCCCACACCATCAGGCACCTATGCTATTTTATAGCCCTAATTACAGTGATTACAATTGTAATTAGAGAGTTGACAGGGTCACATCTGTCCTTATACATTCCCCCACTGCTAGGTTCTGCCTGAGGGAATGTGGAGGGGTATTGGTATAATTTGGGGGAGGGTTATGCCCCCTCTTTGCTCCCTCTATCTGCAGGGTATTTCTATCCCTACTTTAGCCCATATAGCTCCCAAATAAAAGACACAGAAACCTAGTATTTTTATTAACAAGCTGCAGGCACTGTGCTGGGCAAGTTCTGAACTACTCTAACCCTCTAAGCTGCTACTGCCCAGATAGATGCCCCAAAACTTGCCATCTGAGTCTTGCTCTGGCTTGCTCTGCCCCATGTGTGTCCTCATGGCAAATCCGCCTGGTGTCTCCACGTGGTCTCTCCACACATTTCTTCTCTTTCTGCTCCCCTCTCTCTACCTGGGACCCTCTCACTGGGATCCAATGTCCCAGCTGTACTGTCCTCTCCTGCTCAGTCATAGGCTGATTGGCTCTTTATTAGCCAATCAGAGATGATGGAAAAGTTTTCACATAACATTGAGACTGGAGATGCTTGACCCTCAAGATTCTTGCCTGTCACCTGTACTGTAGCCAGATGTCTGGACCCAAAAATCAGCAGCTGAATATACAGTACTGATCCCCCAGCAGAGGGGAAGACAGGTTTTCATTCTGAGCTCCATCCACTCTTTCGGCCCATTTAGTGCCGAGGTTAGACTTTGTATGTGTTGATGATGAGGTAAGGGCCACGGAACAGTCAGAACTATGGCGTCAGAGTCCTGTCCCTTCTCTGTCCTTGTCCCTCCTTACCTTGTCACTCTTCTGTCTCTGTTGCAGGTGGTTTCTGGCTGGGCATAGACCAAGAGGGAGCTGAGGGCACCCTGTCCCTGACGGGCACCATCTTTGGGGTGCTGGCCAGCCTCTGTGTCTCACTCAATGCCATCTATACGAAGAAGGTGCTCCCTGCGGTTGACCACAGTATCTGGCGCCTAACCTTCTATAACAATGTCAACGCCTGTGTGCTCTTCCTGCCCCTCATGGTCGTGCTGGGTGAGCTCCATGCCCTCCTGACCTTCACACATCTGAACAGTGCCCACTTCTGGCTCATGATGACTCTGGGTGGCCTGTTTGGCTTTGCCATTGGCTATGTGACAGGACTGCAGATCAAATTCACCAGTCCCCTGACCCATAATGTGTCAGGCACAGCCAAGGCCTGTGCACAGACAGTGCTGGCTGTGCTCTACTACGAAGAGATTAAGAGTTTCCTGTGGTGGACAAGCAACTTGATGGTGCTGGGTGGCTCCTCCGCCTACACCTGGGTCAGGGGCTGGGAGATGCAGAAGACCCAGGAGGACCCCAGCTCCAAGGATGGTGAGAAGAGTGCTATCGGGGTGTGAGCTCATTCAGGGACCCACGGCTGAGCTCAGGTGGGGCCTACCCAGCACTGAAGACTTCCCATAGAGCCAACTGGGTATGGCCCTGAGCAATATTGTTTACATCCTCCTCAGAATATGATTTAAGAGGAGCCAGGTTCTTTCCTGGTAATGTCAGAAAGCTGCCAAATCTCCTGTCTGCCTGATCTTCTTGTCTTGGGAAAGCCCTACTGGGAGTGGCACCCTTCCTGCCTCCTCCTGGGGCCGTCTACCTCCATATTGCCTCTGCGGTTGGGATCAGCTGCACTCTTTGGGGACTGGACTGATGAAATGATGTCTTACTTTCTACACAAGGGAGATGGGTTGTGACCCTACCATATAGCTAGTTGAAGGGAGCTGGGTGACCCCACATCTCTGGGGCCCTGGGCAGATAGCATAATAGCTCAGGTGCTATTAACATCAGTAACGCTCCAGACTGCCTTTGGAGGCAGTTGGGAGCTGAGCCAAGAGAGGAAATGGCCATTCTGCCCTCTTCTATGTAGATGGGTATGGCAGACCAACTGTTCATGGGAGTTGCACCCCAGGGTGTCTAACGGGAAAACACTCACCTGGACACTCCGTATTTGCAGCGTTAGGACAGGGGGAGCCACACGTTTTACAGATTAAGTGGAGTCATGATTGTCTCTATAGCCCCTAACCCTGGCTTTTCCTGCCTGGCTTCTCTTGGCCCAAAGGGGCTACCATCCTGTTCTCTAACACCTGGCCCAGCTACCTGGCTGTACCCTCTTTCTGTACTCCCTTTTCCCCTATAAGCATCCCCCGACACCTCCATCTGCAGGCAGGAAGTAGGGTCCACTCATAGCCTCTGTTCCTATGTGCTCAGATCCCCGAGCCCTTCATGATGGTAAGAGACACTTATGTTCTCTGAGGCTGGGGCTGAAGGAGCCCATTGAGTCTCAGAGTTAGTCCATCAGGCTCTTGTCACAAAGTAGCCTAGACCGTGTGGCCAAGAACAGCGGAGGCTGGTTTATAACTGTTCTGGCCCACATCAAGGTACTCATAGACCCAGTGTTTCAGAGGAAACCCTTCTGTCCACATCCTCACATGGTAGAGGCACAGATAAACTCCCTCAGGCCTCTTGTATAGGAGCACTAGCCCCGTGAGGGCTCCACCCCATGGCCTAATCACCCCCAAAGCCTTCAACATAAAGACTCCAAAATGAATGTGGGGATAGAAGCACTCAGATCATAACGCCCCAGCACCACACCCTCCTAACCTCAGGGTAGCTGTCACTGTCCTAGTCCCTTCTGTTTGGCCTTTTATACCCCCATTTCCTTGGAGTAATGTTTGATGTCTTTATCTGTTTCATGAAAAGAAACATGGGGAAACCATGTCCAGCCTTTGATTCCTACTTCCCATAGGTTCTAATGAAGTTGGTGGGGCCTGATGCCCTGAGTTGTATCTGATTTAATTTAAAAAATAAAATGAACCAACAAGATATAGCATGTGTGTATGGACTGAGAGACACAGGACCAAGTGGGGATCTAAAACTCGAGTCTGTGGGGACCCAGCTACAACAAGCAGCCTTCTGGTCCTGGAGTCTCTTAGGACAAAAATTTTCAAATACCTACTCTGGGAAGTGGGTGTCCAGAATGCAAGTTTCCATCAGTACCAGCTGCCACTGCTACCCTGCTGCCGCTGCTGCCACTAGCTGTGTGTTTACTGAGAGCAGACATGGCGCTGAGGCTGTCCACCTGTCCCTCATCTTCACAGTCATTCCTATTGTGTGTGGATGGGAGCCATCACTGACCCCCCATGTTAAGGATGAGGATACTGAGGTTCAGAGAGGCTTGTGAAGAAGAAGAAGCAGCAAAATTCAGAGGGAGAGCCTCTTGCAGCACCTGGATTACCACCTGCTACAGCGTCTGTCACACAGCGGATGCTCAGAAGAGTGCTTGATTCCTCAACCTGGAGCGCAAGAAGGTCAAAGCTATGTTAGCCTGCTCACTGTATGACCAATACCTGAGTAAACTGCTTGAGGGAGGAGGGACTGTTGCAGCTCCCAGCTTCACAGGTTTCAGTTCACAATGGTAGGTCATATGAATGGGACACCCAAGTGTATTGGGTCCTTGACTCAGTGCTGACCCTGTGATTCAGTCACTCCTACCAGAAGAATATAGTGGGGTTGAGGGATGTGGGTAATACCAAGGGCAAGGAGGCTTTCTGAGGTGTGTTAGATGGAAGTCTCTGCTTCCTGTGTACACCTGTGAGCACTGAGTGGGAAGGCCCCACGGAGGAAGACACACACCCCAAGTCAGTAGCCTGTCCCAGCAGGTGGGAATGCTGTCACCTTGCACCCCTCTTCAAGGCCAGCAGAACCACCCAACCCACATCTAGAGAAATTGCAGGTCATCCTAAGCCTCAAAATTGGGGGGAAAACAGCATACATCAATAGATTCCTAACACACTAGTCTAGGATATGGGCTGGGTTATTTGAAGGAAACTGGGTCTCCTTATAGAATTGTAGGCTCCAAAAAGCCACTGACAAAAAGTCAGCAACTAGAATCTGGTACCTGGCAGCAGCGAGTGCTCCAAGCCGCCAAAGCACCCCACGGAAGTACCTGATCCTCACATCTGGGTGACTCCTGGTAGATGGGCGTGACTGGCTCAGAGGTCACTTAGGCCATGCAATGGGCCTTTTACCTCACAGGATGCTGGGACAGCAGCCCAGTGCCCATCCTGAGATACTGCCTATAGGGGGTTCTGATGGCTAAGAAAATGAGACCCAAAAATGGTTATTTTTTTTTTCCAGTCTTGATCTTTCTTTGTCAAAGATGCTTTTTGCCCTTGAACTTGCCCAGACCCATTGCTTTGCAGCTGAGGAAAGTAAGACATAGAAAGCTTAAAGGAAGTTTCTCAGAGCACAGAGCAGATCACTGTCTGCCCAAAACACACTGGTGTGCCCTGGTCCTGACCCAAGTGCCTTCCACGAGGTTGCTTTTGTGACGGTTCTGAGGATTGAATTTGTGTCCTTATGCTTGCATAAGGACTGTGCCTAATGAGTTATCCACCCCCATCTTTTATTTATTTAATCAATCACTTTTCTATATGACACCACTTTAAAAAATAAAAATAAAAAAGGCATAGAGGCACACACCTGTAATCCCAGCACAGGGGAGGCAGAGGTCAGTAGATCCCTGGCCAGCCAGCATAGTCTTATTGGCACACCAGGCCCTAGTAAAGAAACTTCTCTCAAAAAAAAAAAGAACATATTGGATGATCCCTAAGGTTGGCTCCTAACCTCCATATGCACACATGTGTACACGCACACACGCAAATGGTAATGATTAGTAAAGTCTGTGGCATGCTTAGCACATGCCAGACACTAGTCTAAACACAAAAGTATATTCATGTCTCTGATTCTGGTAGCATCTCCACGTCACAGAAGAAGGCTCCTCAGTACAGAGAGGTTAGCATAGCTCACAGCACAGAGCAGACTCCCTCTCTGCTCACTGAGACTCCTCATGAACACAAAGACAATGTCGGAATCATCAATAGCTGTAGAACTCTGACCCACACCCTTGACAGTCATCAGGGCCTCAAAGCCAACCACCTCTGCAGTGTTGACCCAGGACAGTGTCCTCCCTAGCTCTGCCTCCACCATCAACACTTCCAAGCCGGAACCTGCAACCTCCTAGCCTGCACACCTTTAGTCAGCTTGCTGCTAATGCCTCCTGTTCTACTTGTCCACGGATGGTACCCTGAAGTCTTCCCTTTGTTGTCCCGGCAGTCCTCTCCCCTCCTCTGCCTGCCTTCCAGTCTTTACCAGGTACTGTAGCAACTGTACAAATGTGGCCAACCCCGTTGCCATAGCAACTGTAACCAAATCACCCTCGTGCGCTCTCATCTGGGTGGCAAACCCAGGACCAGGGAACCCTGTAAAAGGTCCCAAATTCCAAATCTTAAAAAATACCATTGGTCTAAACCGTTACCACCCTGACTAGCTCTCTGTATTTCTAAGTTTTGAAGGTAGCTGAGATTAAGTTGCAATCTATTTGAGCAGTTTTCTGTCACAATCACACGTAGTACCTAAGTTCATCAACTTACAAAGAGAAGTGTTGGCTAGGCAGGATACCTCTGCCTATGATCCTAGCACTCTGGAGGAAGGGACAAGAGGAAAGAAACTTTGAGGATAGTTTGTTCTATATAGCAATACTCAAGACATGTTTTGAGTTTTCGGTCTATGACTAATGGCTCAGCTTTAGGCCTGTGGTGGGGCAGCACATCTTGCCTGGCTCGTGGAGCAAAATCCGAATCCCTCACCTCATAGGTGGAGAGCCGAATGAGAAGGAGGGCCCCTGATTACCTAAAGACTACTCACTCACTACCCCTTAAGTGTTCTACCTCCATGGTAACCAAGCCTCCAAGTTACAGATGACCTCTGGAGGACACTGAAGATCCATACCACAGCAGAACCACAGCTGTGCTGTCTGTGTGTCTGCCTGGTGGATGCTGTACAGGAGGAACTGTGGTGGGCACGTGAGCTTCCTGGAGATGGGCCACTGTTTTGCACAGCTGCAATGGCTCTTACCTCACAGAGGCACAGCCCCGGGATAAAATAAAGAGAACTAAGAGTAAAATGTGCCCCTCTTTGTAGAGTAGTGAGGGCTGCCTAGATTAGAAGAGGAGCACAGTGAGCTTTCACGAATCACAGGCACAGAGTTGTACTTGTGGAAGAGAAAACAGGCTTGAGACAAGTCAACGATTAAAGAAAACATGGCAAGCAGCCCAAGCTGCTAAGGGCTCGAGAGTTCCACCTGCAGGACACAGGTTAAAGATCAAAGGCAGTAGCCGTGTTGGTGCCCACTGTTAGGATGGAGCTTCTCTGTTTATTATGAAATCAGTTTTCCTAGGTTTGTAACTCTAAATTTGCTGATGGGGTTTGGTGTGCGCCTTGAGGACTCAGTGCTGTGCAGCGTGCAGACTGGATAGAGACTTGTTTGTTGTCATAAGAAGGTGAAAGATCTCTGACCTACAGTTCTCTACATTTCCTTTACTATGAGAACAACATAAGAATTGGTAGAAGGTTGACTGTGTTAGATGACTATGAATTGTTAAGTTAGGATAACAGGACATCTTTCTCCTCTCTTGTAATCGCGGAATGCAGCCTGCCAGTGAAGAGCTGGCTGAGAAAGATACCTTGCTTGCTTACACTTTGTTAGTCGTAACGGGTTGCTTAGACATGAATGTAATGGATCCTTGGGAATAATCTGTTTTTCACCTGTAATACGTAAAATGATTAATCATGTGAGGGTATTGGGGGACATACTGTTTTTTTACTTGTATGCATTTTGATCACTCATAGGAAGAAAAATGGAAGGGAACCACGTTGTAATTTTTATACTGCTTGAAAGATTTTGCTGGGGGATATAAGCTGTGGGAGGAAAGTTAAGTTGTTGGAGCCTTGCTTCATTCTCTCTCTCTCTCTCTCTCTGTGTGTGTGTGTGTGTGTGTGTGTGTGTGTGTGTTTTCACCCTTTTTGCAGGCCCCAGAGAATTAAGTTTTGCTCCATCAGAGAAAAGTCTGCTGATTAATTGTGGACCCCACACGACCCCTCAGTACCCACACTGTAAGGGCTAGCCTCTGACACCTGGTTATCACACAGTCACAGCCTCAGTTTCCTAGCCATGTCTCCGCTGTGACTGTAAGCAAATGTCTTGATATCTCCTAACCTTCCTGCCTAATCTGTAGAGCAGGATGACTCTTCTGAAGGGCAGTGAAGTGACGGGGTCACAGGTCACAGTAGCAGAAAGGCCCATTAAAGGAAAAGCCTTTTCTTTAGATCAAGAGAATGGAATCTCCAGCCTGGATGGAGACCTAGCATTCTAACTGGGCAGGTCAGTCTCTAATGACCACTGTCAGGAAAGCAGAGCCACCTGACACCATGCTAAAGAGCTAGGAGGAATAATTATCCTTTCAATGGGATAATATTTTTCTCTTTCCCAGAATTCCCATCTCCTGGTGCAGCCAAGTAGCTTCATGGGTCTGCCAGCTTTTCTTTAAAAAGAAAAAAGATTTGTGTATTTATTGTACTTTTTATGTATAGGTGTTTTGCTGGCCGGTATGTCTGTGCATGCCCGGTGTCAATGGAGGACAGAAGAGGATGCTTCGTTCCCTAGAACTGGCATTATAAACTTCTATGCTAGTGTTGGGAATTATGCCCGGGTACAACAGCCAGTGCTCTTAACCACTGAGCCATCTGTGGTAGTTTGAATAGATATGGCCCCCATAAACTTATTTGTTTGAATGCTCTGTCATAAGAAATGGCACTATTAGCCGGGCAGTGGTGGCGCACGCCTTTAATCCCAGCACTTGGGAGGCAGAGACAGGCGGATTTCTGAGTTCGAGGCCAGCCTGGTCTACAGAGTGAGTTCCAGGACAGCCAGGGCTACACAGAGGAACCCTGTCTCGAAAAACCAAAGAAAGAAGAAATGACACTATTAGGAGGCGTGGCCTTGCTGGAGTAGGTGTGGCCTTGTTGAAGGAAGTGTGTCACTGAGGGGGTGTAGTAGAAGAAATTATTATTTAAACCCCAAATTTGTTGTGGTAAATCTCCTACCCGAATGAGACCAGTAAAAGGACAACACAACTCAATAATTATGGTATAAATTGCACACCTGGATTGGGCAGATTTACCACTACACTACTCTAATCCCTGGCTATGAGATCCCTTATAACTTGCGGTTATCCAGGCCACGTGGTTGTCCAGCTCCGTCGTTGGCTTCCTTCTGCTTCAGCTTCCTCCTGCTTCTCTTTCTGCTTCTGCTCTCCCGGGGACTTCGCTTCTCTTCTCCCCTGCTCTGCCTTTTATATCGAATTCCTCTCCCTCTCTCCCTTCTGCCTCCCCTTCTACTGCCCAATCTCTGGCTCTAGTCTTTATTTTACAGGTTTTAATTGGACAAAAGGTTTACAAGATGTCCTCTGTGTACAGATTCAATCATCCTCTGCAGCCCCTCCCAGAAGGGTGGAACTAGGATCAAAATACAAGGCTGAGGCTATCTACTGGGAACTAGGATCAAAATACAAGGCTGAGGCTATCCACAACATTGATTCAATCCTCCTCTGGAGCCCCTCTCAGGGGGGTGGAACTAGGATCAAAATACAAGGCTGGGGCTATCCACAACAAGGGGGTGGGCTTTGAAGTCTCCTGTGCTCAAGCTCTGCCCAATGTAGAAGACAATTTCCTCCCGGCTGCCTTCATTCAGATCAAGATGTAGAACTCTTGACTTCTTCAGCACCATGTCTGCTTGCATGCTGCCATGCTTCGTGCCATGATGATAATGGACTAACCCTCTGAAACTGTAAGCCAGCCTCAATTAAATGTTTGCCTTTACAAGAGTTGCCTTGGTCATGGTGTCTCTTCACAACAGTAAAACCCAATCTAAGACACCATCTCTCCAGCCTTTAAATCAATGTATTAAGTAGACTAAGAGCCCCAAGCAGAGACCCTGGTTTCTCAGGGAACGACAGAACAAGGTGACACATGTAGCCTGCTTGACACACTGTGGATCTTGGGGAGATGAACATAACTGGCATGGTTGTGAAATCCTACTGAAAAACACCATCAGTGTCAGCCAGTTATGTACACCAGCACTGAGTGGGGATGGCAGGGAACTGGACAGCTCCAGACTGGAGGGGCCAGCTACTCAGCTCACATCCTTTTTTATCATTTGTGATTGTAGCCTTGTCTCAGTCCACTTTGTGTTGCTCTATCAAAATACCTAATGCTGGTCAATGTGTAAAGACAATAGGATCATGGACTCCTTGTTCCGATGATTGGAAGATTTAAACTTGACATCTGGCAAGAGAGCTCCTGGTGTGTCACGTGTTACATGGTCTCATGGGTGTGCACTGAAGAGTGGCTGTGGGTGAAGGAAGAAGCAAGACTCTGGCAACAGCCAGATGCTGAACTAATCCACTCCTGAGACCAGCATTAGTCCTACCATGCATTTCATTGTGACCAATCACCTCCCACTAGGTCCCGCCTCTTACAGATGTCATCCCTTTGTCCAAATCTTCCCACTGGGACCTGTGGATTAACAAACCTTCTCCAAGCAATAGTTATAACTTCTCAACTGCTAGAACTTCTCATTTTGCAATCTGTAACTTTATATTCAGTCTCTCAATCTCTAAAGGAAACTCAAGTTGTAAGATACTCTATGGACTGTGTGGAAAACAGGCTGGCTGCAGCTCAGGGCACTGTGGGAGGCTTTCTTGGCATTTAAATTCTTTGAAAGCTTTCCACATCTGTGAGAGGTTGAGCACACACAGGACCCATGAACAAAGGTGACTCATAGCAGGTCTATCAGTCAGAGGCCACCATGGCCTGTCCTACTTAGCATGCCCTTCTTTCTTTACCTCCACAAGAGACAAGTTTCCAAAAAGCTTGGGATCTCTCTGGCTGCCTCTACCATTTTTTGCAGCACTAAACAATTCCAGTCTCTCTCTCTCTCTCTCTCTCTCTCTCTCTCTCTCTCTCTCTCTCTCTCTCTCCCTACCTTCCTCCCTCCCTCCCTGTGTGTGTGTGTGTGTGTGTGTGTGTGTGTGTGTGTGTATGTATGTAGAGTGTCAGTGTTCCATGGCCTTCTTAACCGTCTTCTTGCTACATGAAGACAGTTGCTATAGGAAGCCTGAGAGACTGGTTCTGTGGTCAGTGCTGCTTCTGTGATAACAGTGTGAATTGGGAACTACCACAAGGCTGGCTGTTACCCTGAAGAATGCTTGCAATGGGGGTCTCGAGATTTGTTCAGAGAGGATGAAGCAGCAAATTCCAGCTTATCAATTTGTTTCCCAACTTATGCCTCATAATCATGTTACTATGTAGAAAAGGGAAGTCAGTTGGTAGCAGCACTGCAGTCTACCCACAATTCCCTCTTCCTTCTGAGAGAGCACCTATCATGTCTCCTGACAGCCAGACTCTGCCCCTAGCCTCAGGGGTGAATTGTTGTGGATCTGTTTCTCATCAGGAATTCCTGCATTTTAGTCTGGGTAATGGCAAGTATGCAGCTCTGGTCAGTGTGAGCTGAGGGGAGAGACCATGGTGGAGAGGCATCCCTGGTGAGGTTCCTCTGTTTTGTAGAAGGAAGTGTTAGATTGGTCATTTTGCTGCTATGAAGGAGGAAGCTCCACCTGAAAATGGATGTGTTTGGTATCAGACTCCAGGACAAGGGACTGAGGTGCATATCTTACATACCAAAGCAGACCTGGCCTCCAGGTTCTCCCAGCATCCATCAGTCCCTTCCTGGCATTCCCTGACCCCAACTGAACTTTCCAATTCAGAGGCTGGTTGTCTTTCCCCAAGCCTTTTCCCTATATAATCCAGACATTTTTGGTCTCTCTCCTCTCCTCTCCCTCTCCCTTCTCCCTCTCCTCTCCCTCTCCCTCTCCCTCTCCCTTTTCTCCCTCTCCCTCTCCCTCTCCCTCTCCCTCTCCCTCTCCCTCTCCCTCTCCCTCTCCCTCTCCCTCCTCCCCTCTCCTCCCTCTTCTGCCCTCCCTTCCCCTCTTTCTCCTCCTCTTTTCTCTCTGTACCCTCACATGGTGACTTCCCTGGCTTGGGTCCTTAGGTTCAGTGAACTGGCTCGAAGCAGCTTCCCAATAAACCTGCATTTAATATATTGTAATCTGGCTTGAATTGGCTCATTTCACCAGCAGAGAAATAATCTGTCAGGATGAGCACGGGACAGAACCTGGAGGCTTGACTGGCGCTTATTTCATTATGCACTCATCCTCCCTCCGGGCTCCCAGACCCTTCTCCATGCTGCTCCCTCCGTCTGAAGTGATTCTCCTTTCTTCATCTAGTTAGTACCTACTGTCCTTTCTGATCTCAGCTCAAACTGTTAAATACAGATAAATACAGACTTGGCAAGGAAATTTGGTTAGAAAGAAAGACTCTGAAATAATGTTTACA
The DNA here is from genome assembly GCA_021653895.1 of Mastomys natalensis. Classification (NCBI taxonomy): domain Eukaryota; kingdom Metazoa; phylum Chordata; class Mammalia; order Rodentia; family Muridae; genus Mastomys; species Mastomys natalensis. The sequence continues at coordinate 2,128,010 of JAJTUV010000328.1, read as the reverse complement.
ATTAAATAATATGACATTATATACTTGTAATTTGCTAAGAGTAAATATTACATCATGTCCTTCCCACTAATAAAAAGGATATATATATATATACATATATATATATGATGATATATGGGTTAATTAGTTGGATTACAACAATCATGTCCTGCCATATTTAGACTTTAGAATATTACATTGTATGTCTTCAACCTATAAAAGTTTTATTTACCAATTACAACTCAATAAAGCCACAAAGAAAGAAGAGGGAGGGAGGGACAATAGGAAGGCTGTGGTGGCCTTAAAACAGAGAAGAGTTTTCTTTGGCAGGCAACAGAAAGGTCCACAGAAGTGGGCAGATCTGCCCCAGGTGCAAAGGCCTCTGACTAGAGGACCTCCCTTTGGTAAGGGGGGGCAGCTTCTACCCCCCTGCACTTGCCCAGGGCTGGGCAAGTGAATCCCCAGAAGACAGAAGCCAGAGCCAGGTCTATTCAAACAAAGCAAAGACTAAAAGGTGGCACTGGGCACATGGTTGGCAGCATGCCCTCAGAGAAAACCTCCTTTCTCTGTGCTTCTTGACCTCTGGAGCCAGACTGCCTGGTGTCACACCTCAGTTCTGTCACCTGCCAGCTCTCGGGCCTTGTACAGCTGCTGGGACCTCTCTGACGTTTTGGGTTTTTGGAACAGGGTCTTAAGGATCTGAGGCTGGCCTCCAATTTCCTATGTAGCTGAGCATGACCTTGACCATCCTGACTTCGCCTCCTGACTGCTGAGATTCAGGTATAAGTCACCTATCCAGTGCGGCTCCTCACTTAGTGCTGGGTAAGTGTCTGGTGTATGGAAGGCTCCTAATAAGTTTTTTTGAAGAATGCAAGCACACAAGCCATCAACATACTCTGGCCTGCCGGAGTTTGCCAAGAGCCTTGGGAAATTCTTGTCCCCACATTGAGCCAGTTGGCCATGACATGAACATGTAGCAATAGATCAGTCTTCAAATAGTATGCTAAATAAAGGTGGGGGCTGGGTATGTGGCTCGGCTGGTAAGTTGCTTGCCTAACATGTATGAAGCCCTGAGTCTGATCCCCAACATTGCATAAACTGCTGTTGTGATGCACATCTCTGACTGTCACCCTCGGAAAGTAGAGGCAGGGGGACCAGAAGCTCAAGGCCATCCTGAGCTACGAGTGAGCTTAATGCCAGTTCAGGCTGCACGAGACCCTGTCTCAAAACAAAACACTAAGCAAAAAACAAGACAGCTATGAAAGAGCCCGGACACGGTGTATGATTGTGTTCATGGAAATGCCAGAATTGGCAAACCTCTAGAGACAGGAAACAGACAGGCAGCTGTCTCAGACTGTCACTCCCTCCCTCTGAGGTGGGAGGAGAGAGGAGGCACTCTAAAATTAGATGGTGGGGGCGGCTGCACAGCCCTGACTATAATAAAAGCATTGACTTGTACATTTAAATGGGAGCAGGGTTGGGTTTTTTTGTTGGTGGTGGTTTTTTTTGTTTTTTTTTTGTTTTGTTTTGTTTTGTTTTGTTTTTTTGACATAGATGCTATGTCTCAATATATCTGCATGGAAAGATGGGTGCTCATACCTACAGTGGCGTTACACACGACATCCCAAACTGGACACAACACTGTGCCACCCAGCACATGAGAACACGCTGCACACATACAGCAGACCACAGTCATGCAGTATTTCTTGACAGGAGTCTGTTTCAGAAAAGAGTGAGGTCCCTTAGGTGACCTTATCACCTACAGAAAACTGAAGTCACTCCCTCATCAAGGCCTTCTGATATACCAGGTGTGTGAGGAGAAGACCCCTTCCGTATAGAGGGTGAGTATGCCCCCAAAACCATTCTACAAAGCACAGTATGGAAGTCACAGAGACCACCATGATCCTTCATCATTTTCCCATGCCTTTGTGACTGTGGCATGGTGGTTTGCTTACACCAGAAGTGACACTGAAGCCTGTGTTTCCATGTGACACAGTCACAGCATCACTGGATGGCAGGAGCTATTCAACTCCATTAATGGGGCCCTGTTCTTTGCTAGAACTCCATTATTACCTTCTGAGTTGATCACTATTCTGTGAGGTTTGCTGCTGTCCCATCCCTCTGTGTGTGACATGTGGCTACATCTATCTACAGAAGAAAACACATGGCTGAGTGTTGGGGTAATCCACCCCCACACATGTCATAAGGTATGTCCCTGTGTTCTTACATGTTAATTGCTGGGCTGGTGGCACCAGGATGGCAGGATGTGTAAATGTTTGTCGAGGCCTCACCTGCTCAAAAAGAAAGGCAAGCTGCCCTGGGGAAGGAATCAGTGCTTAAGAGCGCTGACTGCTCTTCCATGAGATATAGTTCAAATCCCAGGACTTGGCCAGCATCCCAGTTTTCTTATGGTCTTATATCATCACCCCCAGACAGCAGGAAGCAATCTAAAGAAAACAACTCTCTCATTCCAGGAGTGCGGTGGGTGGTTGTTCACTGGGTTATGGATAGTTGTCATTTAAGGGTGTTGGTTGTGGTTTGTTAACAGTCCTGGTCATGGAAGAAATAAAGGAAGGAGGTTGGATTCAGGGATCTTTCTCTCTCCCCTCTATCCTTCTTTCTCTCCTAACTAATGTCAGCAGATGAAACAGGTGGGGAAAAGGGGTAAAAGTGAAAGGAAGGGTGGATTATTGTATCTCCTTTAGACTAAGAAAGTAACCAGTTTCAAACATTTCAGACTGGTGTGGATCTGTGTATGATGATAGAAGTGTAAGGTTGTATTTGCAGCAGCAAACTGTATACATGACCCAACTCTTATTTAAGGTATATGTGCATGTGACTTGAGTGTAATTCATTTAAAAATGTAATGTAATGTCCTAGTCGTATGAAAGCTACTAGCATAAACTGCTAAAGGTAATTAAGAAATGCAAGTCAGTGGTTAAGAGCTCTGACTGTTCTTTCAGAGTTCCTGAGTTCAATTCCCAGCAACCACATAAGGCCCACAACCATCTGTAAAGGGATCCAATGCCCTCTTCTGGTGTGTCTGAAGACAGTGACAGTGTACTTAGATATATAAAATAATAAATCTCAAAAAGAAAGAAAGAAAGAAAGAAAGAAAGAAAAGAAAGAAAGAAAGAAGACAAGTTAGTAGCCATTCACCTATAAATAATCAAATCCTTTAATGCATTTGGAATTATACTTGTAGTCATGCTAGGTACAAATGTAGTTATTCCAGGAGTAAGCCTTATTAATAGCCTCCTGTACATGCTTCCAAATTAAGCAAAAATAAATAAATAAATAATAAATAAATAAATATGAACCAAGTAACTAGAAACAGACAAATCTGTCTATTTAGGTATACTTTAGATAGATAGGTGGCCCACAAACATTTCAGAGATCTGGAGAATATGGCATTAAGATGTTTCAATAAAAAAAAGGTTTTTCATGACAGAGAGAACAGTCAGCTCCTGGCAGCACCCCTAATCTCCTTCAAAGATGATGAGCACAGAAGAATCTCTACCTGGAGTTTGCTTCAAATGTGGCAAAGCGAGACACTGGACTATAAACTGCCCTTTACCTTGACTGCTGACAGCACACTGTCCAAACTGTGGACAAGAAGGACACAGGGAACATGTTAACAACATGGGACAGTTCCCCCTGAAGCTCCTGCTCCACAGGAAAGTCGGTCAAGTCTTCTGGGCCTGGCAGCCAAAGATGGGTGCCCCACAGACACAGAGGAACCCTGGGAGACTGGCCAGGTAGCCAGTCAGTCTCTGTTGTCTTTATTAGATTTGGAAGCTGCTTGCTCTGCATGTCCTATTTACACAGCTGGAATTTATCCTTTTCAGGCTTCTGATAGGTTTGAAGATTAGACTAGTGATAGACTTCAAAGCTTCAGACCTTTAACATTGATCAGTGGAGTTCTGATGATATCATCATAGTCACAAGCTCAAGATCTTAAATTTCCTTTGGTTGTCTTCTAAATAGAAACTTAAGAGGAACGTTCATTGTGGTCACCTGACGCAAACCCTCTACTGAACTTTGGACTCGCCAAGATAGGGCGAGTGGACTGGCCGCTGTCTCGCACTGATAGCTCTCATATCTGTTCTTACTATATATAGTTTACTGATGTCAGAGATAAAGCCATTTTCTTGGACTAAAAGGGGGAGATGTTGGGATAACCCAACCCCACACGTGTTGTAAGGTATGTCTCTGTATTCTCAAATGTTAATTGCTGTGCCAGTGGTGCCAGGCTGGCAGGATATGTAAATGTTTGTCGGGGCCTCGCCTGCCCAAAAAGAAAGGCAAGCTGCCATGGGGGAGGAACCTCTCCCACTATGTTAAGAGCTGTCTTGTGTGAGAAAGCAGTGTATATTTGAGCAATAAAGTGCTGGCGGCTGAAGCTGGAAGGAGGAAAGGGGAGGGCAGAGCTGGACGGAGGTGGGATGGGACAGAGAAGGAAAGTAGGAGCCCGCGAGCAAGCAATGGCAGAGAAGCCGGGCTAAGTTAGAGCCTCGCTGAGAGACTGCCCCAGGAAAAAGCCTTATACAGTACAGTTGTCTCCATGTCTCTATTATTAAAACCCAAGCCGGACCCCAACGCCCTGCAATGCTGAGACTTGGAAACATGCAAAGCGGAAAAACTCGGACACAGAAGGACAGGTGTCGCGTGCTTCCACGTATGGGAGGGACTGGTTTTCAGGAGCTGGCAGCAGAGCAGAGGTAACTGAGGTGTTGGGCAGGAAGGAATGGTGGCCTGCTGTTTGATGGGTACAGGGTTCCCAGGGAGGATGGTGCAATGCTGTTAAAAATGTTAATTTGTGTTAAGCATATTTTACAATAGCAGAATAACTCATACACAAAAAAATGAGAAGGGCCCGGGACACACCTCGGTTGGTAGAGAGCTTTCCTGTCATGCACAGAGCCCTGGGCTTTATTCCCACCATCACATAAAAACTTGGGTGCTGTGGTGCACACCTTTAATTCCACAATTTGGGAAGTGGAGGCAGGAGGATCCAAAGCTGGAAAAATTGCCTAGGTCTTGCAGAGGTTCCAGGCTCAGTTCCCAACACCCACGTGGCAGCCCGCAACTGCCTGTAACTCCAGTTCCAGGGGATCTGACACACCTTCTCCAGGCTTCTGTGGGCTTCTGCACGCATGTGGTATGTACAGACTTATACAGATGCACACACATACACATAAAAATAGTGTTTATAAAAAACAAGGTTAGTTTGGGCTATATGTGACTGGCTCAAAACATCACACATCAACAATTAGAAAAAGAGAAAAAAAGAGAATTAATGACAGTGGGGGACACACAAAGTGACCAGCATGCAGAAAGCAAGGTCAGAAGGTACAGAGCTTCAGAGAAGGAGACTAGCAGAATAGGGGGAAAGCACCATCAGTGACCCTAGGACAGACCCTGCTGCATCGTCCATAACACTCCATGCTCTGTGCTTGTCTGTGTGGAGAGAACTCATTTAAGCCTCTGGATGGCGTGCTCGTTGGCGTTACCTGTATGCCTCTTTCCATATGGAAGAATTCTTTCAATATTCTGGATTTGAGCTCTTTCATTCATTCTGAGTTTTTGTTTTGTGAGACAGATTCTTGTACGTAACCTCGGCTAGCCTCCCAGCTTTAGACTTGTGCTCCTCTAGGTTCTTAGGGTCACCGTATCACCTCTATTCTGTTGTTTGTTCTCCAACTTTCTTATTGTTTTTGATAAGTGGATGTTCTTGAATTTAATGTCATTTAAAACTCCAGCTTGTTAACTTTTCCCTGAATGGATGTTTCATGTCTTGTTCAAGAAATTATTTACTGCATCCTCCAAAAAGCGAAGAAAATTCTTCTCTACTGTTTTAGTTTGTTTGTGAGACATAGAATCAACTTGTGTAAGTGTTGAGAGATACAGCCAAGCTTCTCCTTCTGGTTTTTACACTAGGGCACCTGGTTGGCCCATTACCATTATACAAGAGCCATTGTCCCACACTTCACAAATATCATGTCATGAATACAATGCTCATTTTTTTTTTTATGTAGTTGAGTGTTTTACCTGCATGTGTGTTATGTTGTGTGTATGCAGCATGTATGTGCCTGGTGCCTACAAAGGCCAGAAGCTGGCATAGATCCCCTAGAACTAGAGCTACAAATGGCTGTGAGCCACCATGTGGTGTTGGGATGAAACCAGAGCTCCCTGCAAGAGCAGGCTGAGCCACCTCTCAGAAGTTGTCCACTCATTCTTATCTGCTTCTGGAAATTCTCAGTTATGACCCATTTGTCTAGTTACCTTCCTCTCATCCTACACAGCACCTGGCCTTGTCCTCGTCTGTTTTTCTTTCCTTTCCTTTTGTTGTTGTTGTTGTAGTTGTTTTGTTTTTGAGACGGGGTTTCTCTGTGTAGCCCTGGCTGTCCTGGAAGTTGCTCTAGACTAGGCTAGCCCCTGTCAGGGTCCAATCTTGACACAGGATCAGAATTCTCAACTGGAAGCAGGGATATCTGGAAGGCACATAATAAATATACACAAACTACTTTTTGGGTACAAGCCGACAGGCAATTTTTCAAGGCTTAAAGTTTCTCTCTCTTCTCTCTCACTCTCTGCTTTCTTTCTCGCGCTTTCGCTCACAGCTTGAGGCTGCACCACTCTGCCTTCTCCTGCGCACTCTGCTTTTCTCCTGTGCGCTTTTCTTTGCACTCCCACACTCCTACACACCTCTGTGTGCTCCCCTCACTCTCACACACACTCTTCACACACATCTCACACACACCTCACACACACCACATGCACTCTCCTTTCACTCACACACACACTCTCCTTACACACCTCACATTCTCTCTTCACTCACTCTCTCCACATTCACCTCACGTGCTTCTTCACCTTTCTCTTGCCCCAGTCTTTTATTGATACTCCAAAAGCAGATAGAAAAAAAAAAAGACATAGTATAATCATTATCAAATCAAATTCAAAAGAATAACCACATCCCACAAAGAATTAAGAATTACAATTGTTCCCCAAGCCGGGCAGTGGTGGCGCACGCCTTTAATCCCAGCACTTGGGAGGCAGAGGCAGGCGGATTTCTGAGTTCGAGGCAGCCTGGTCTACAGAGTGAGTTCCAGGACAGCCAGGGCTACACAGAGAAACCCTGTCTCGAAAAAAAAAAACAAAAAACAAAAAACAAAATTGTTCCCCCAAAGTTTCAAGCTTCCCTATTCCCAGGCCAGTAGCCAAAATAATAATAATTGCAGACTTATCATTATTTAAACTTTAACATTTAACTTATTATACTTCAGAGCTCAGAGCTCTGAGGTCAGCTACTTGCATTTTCCTGTGAAGCTCTAATGATAAATGACATGGGCAAAGCTGCCAGGCAGAGGCCAGGAAGAATCAAGTTAACCCTTAACTCAACAGTTCCACTAATTTCTACTTCTATACATTGTACACAAGGACTCTTCTAAGAATCCCAGTATTTTGACTTAGTTTTACTAGTATATGATTTTATATATTCTATACTTCCTTATCTAGGAACCACTCTTAAATGTTATGCAAAACTTATTTCATAACTTCAGTAGATTTTTCTTTCTTGGGGTCCCAGTATTGGCTCTGTTTCATTTTCTAATAATTTCTTCAAACTTTCTTTACAAGTCAAGCATTAATCTGGAACTACCATTGTGTAGCTATTGCATTGTTTCCAAGATGAGAACACACAGCATGTACCTGGGCCATTAGAACTGTGCTGTGCTGTGCCCTATGCCTCAATTTTCAATTGTTTAAGAATATTACATCAAGGAACATCTAGTTTCACAGAATTCACCAGAGCAGGAGAAAGAAGTAAGAAAATCAGATATAATAGAATACTTATGCACACCAAGGCCAACTGAAAAAACAGTCACGCACAAATGAAATCAATACAGCTGTTGTCCAGGCTAAGGTTAGGAGAAATGGGTACAGTTGTTTTTACAAAAGCTGCCACAGGCTACGAGATGTCTCCATCCCAGCCTACTGCAGGCAGTCCCTTATTTCAGATGGTGGGTCCCCTGGAGGGATGTGTTTCCTGCTTCTCAGGGTCCCAGACACCATCCTCTTTACAAGGAACTGCTGCGGGCTTCTGAGATGTCTCCATCCTGGCCTACTGCAGGCAGTCCTTGTCATGTCCCCAGCAAGCCCCAAACTCAGAGATCTGCTTGCCTCTGTCTGCAGGAAGCTTGATTAAAGGCTTGTGACACTACATCTGACTAGGCTATCCTCTCTGTTTTTCGAATGAAGAGAGCATAGAGAAATTAAGAATCTTATCCGAGTAAATACGCCATTTATTAGTTAATGGTGGAGCTGCAAACCGAACTAAGAGAAAGCTTAGCGGCTCCTCAAACAGAATAGTTAAAAGGACAGTATATTTTTAGGGTGTATTCTTGGAAGCTGCACTAAGACTGGAGCCCTAACGGACTCGTGCTTTCCAAGTCCTACCACTAGAGGGCGTAAGCACCTTAAATTCGCCACGCTGTCCCGCCCTCTGCGTCGTCACCTTTCCACCAATCATCAGATATCTACAGGAAGAGCAGGTCCAAAGCAGAAAGTTTTCACAGATGGCCTCTACAGAGGACTTTGACTGAAGGAAACAAACAAAACGGGACTGATTTGTCTTAAAGATCGTCAGGGAAGACAGCATTCACTTTCTGGATGATCCATCACATCCTTCAAGTACCAGGTCGCCCCTTGGGTCCTCCTCTCCTACCTTTAGTGAGAGCTAAAAGCCCTTTTAAAGAGGGAGGTGGGGAGCTCCGAGGTGACCAAAATAGAATTCAAATTTCTGCTTCTTTAGTCATGTGCAGGTTTGTATGCCCTCATTCCGGTATCTCCGTAGTCATTTTAAAGCACAAAATTCCAAAGTGGACTTTGACCTCCGGTGTCCTTTCAGGTGCCAGAACTGACGCTCTGACCCTTGAATGTTGCCCAGGTAATTTACCCAAGCACTGGACATCCATTCTGTGGAATGAATCATCCCTATCAACTTGAATACGTAAGCCACACAAAACAAAGACGATGACACAGCAAGATGGAACCATTTCACCAGCAGTTGAGGCCACGCTGCCACACTGCCCCTCCCTCTGGCTCAGATGTTTATGGAAAGTGTCCGTGAGAAATGGCGGAGTTGTTAGACTTATCTTTGTTTTTCATTATTGCTGTAATTTGAGGGTTTTTTTTTTTTCTTTTAATGATTAAAAGTCTCATTCACTAGGTCACTTATGGAATACAGGTCATATGTAAGAAAAGGCCTGGAAATTGCAAAGAGGGCAAAACTGGATGCAGAGCCTGCTCTCCAGAAGAGCCGCTGCTCACTGTGCCCAAGGAACTATTACCACCCCTGCTGTATCTACTGAGAAAGGGGAGCAGGGCTGGAGAGATGGCTCCTGGTTAAAAGAACTACTTGTTTGTGGTGGTTTGAATGAGAATGGCCCCCATGGGCTCAAATACTTGAATGCTTGGTTCACAGCAGTGGGACTGTCTGGGAAGAATTAGGAGGTGTGGCCCTGTGGGAGGTGGTGTGTCACTGGGGTTGGGCTTTGGTGTTCAAAAGCTAAAGCCATTGTCAGTTAGCCTTCTCTGCCCCTGACTCATGGATCAGATGTAAGCTCTCTTGACTACTCCAGAGCCATGCCTGCCCGCCCTCTGCCATTCTCCTTAATGTGATGGTCAGAGATTCCAACTCTCTGGAACCATGAGCCCCCGAATTAAATACTTTATATGTTGCTTTGGTCATGGTGTTTTGTCGAGGCAGTAGAAAAGTATCTAAGACTCTGATCTTCCAGAGGGAGATCCCAGCACCTACATCAGGTGGCTCAGAACTTCGTGTAACTCCAGCTCCAGGGATCCAATGCCCTACTTCTGGCTTCATTGATGTCCGCATGCAGATGGCATCCACTGACAAACGTACACGTAAATAAAATAACGAAAATAAACAGTAACAACTAGCAGATTAACCAGCTTGTCCAGGGTCACACAGAAGCAAGCAGAATGAGTTCAGCCTCTTCACAAACAAGATAGGGAAGCCCCTGACCGCAGAGAGCTCACAGCGCCCCTGACCACAGAGAGCTCACAGCTGATAGACACAGCATTATGGGGGTTTAGAAGAGAAGAAGAGAAGAATTTATTCCCTGAACGGCCATTTGTGAATGGACCACCTCCTGACTGTCCCTGTTCTCTTCCTTGCAAACCCTCAGTGTTGTGGTGATCCGAGGAGATGGAAGAGAAAGGTGTACAATGCCTCAAAAGAAAAGAAAGGGGGCGCTAGAGAGCTGGTTCCGAGGTTACAGTGTGTACTTTCCTTGCAGAGAACCTGACTTGTGGGTAGTTCTCAGCACTCACATCAGGAGGCTGGCAACTGCCTTCCTTGTAACTCCAGCCCCTGGAAACACTCTAGTCTGGAATCCATTAGACACCTGCCCTCATAGGCACACACTCCTACGCAGACACACAGCTAAACATGAGATTAAAAATAATGAAAAAACAAAGATTTAAAGAAAAGTAATGGGAACTTCAGTTCACTCATCAAGTACTTACAGAGGAGATTCAAAAGTCAGGCAGAGACTGCGATGACTTTAAGGCTCTGGCCAATCTGAGTCTCTTATGTTTGACTCATAGATCCTTCAGTGCCAAGTACTGAGCTAGACCTGGGAAATGTAACTGACTGTTGTCAAGGCCCCTGCATGCCAGGGCTTATAGTCTGATGGAGCTGATGTGATGTACAATAGCTAAGACATTCAGTACCATGTGCTAAGGCCAGGGGAGTGGGGTGGGAAGGCACCAAATGAGATGAGCCCCTGTGCAAGTTGGGCCCAGGAAACTGAAAAATGACAGTTGTCACAGGAAAACAGGAAATACAAGGGTGTGGGCTGGGGCATGTGATTTAGATGAGAGAACAGCATGTCCAAAGCCCTGGAAATGAGAGGATCATAATGACTCTGTAGTCAGAGAGCGGTGCCATTTAATGCCATTAACTTGCTGCCTAATTTCTAGATTCTTTCATTGCTCATTCCCAAGATGAGAAAGGGTCTAAGGTATGGGATCAACACAAGGACAAATGAAACAGTTCTCTGCTAGATAGCTCCAGTTCTTCATCAGTAGCCATCAGTCCATAGCAACGTTTGCTGTACTACAATCAGCAAACTCTGAAATTCTCCAAAGAATCAAGGTTCCCAAAGGAGAGATGCTGCACATCTCTGATTCCCACATAGAATCCAGTTCAGAATTTTGTGCAAAATAACGTGTACTAAACAGAATGTAAAAGAAATTAATTCATTTGAGGGCATAATTACTGTCTCAACCCACATCCTCTGGAACCTTTGCCCTTTCTCCCAAACCCACTTCTGCCTCATACAAGGGCGTCTCATTCATCCTTTATGCCTTTCTGCATGCAAATGTCAAGATTCTCTGCGAGGAAGTGGGTTGAGAGCAGAAGCTTTGAAATCGGAAGATTCGGAGCGGAATCTTACTGGATTCATGGTATTGCGCAAGTCGTTCAAACTGGGGCGCCCTAAGCTTACTTCATCTGCAGAATAAGACTAACAAGCATCTGTTTTATTCGTTTTTGTGGAATGAACGTAACCAGGATGAGATGAGAACAGAAAATAGGACAGTTTGTGTAAGGCAATCACCGCTCAGCCTCGCATTTGAACAGTACAATCAACTGCAAGAAAGGGCCGGGTAACAGGTCTGTCAGCCACAGGCCGGAGTCACCGCAACCCATGTCTTCTCAGGGAAGCGAAAAGCGTAAATCAGGGTCCCTCCAGACTCAGCCTACGCGGGGCGGGCGCAGCGCCATCCTGCGTCACCAGCGTGTGGCTACCAAGCGGGACCACACATGGTGGGAACGTGAGGAGGCGGGGCCTGCGCCGGCGCTGTTGACCAATGGAACAGAGGGAGGGTCCCATCGGGTCTCACCCAATCACAGAGCAGATCCAGACTCCTTGGGGTGGAGCATGGCAGGGAGTGACTGCATCATAGGTCGCTGGGCGGGCACTGGGCGGGACAGACGGTGTGGTCAGGGGCGGAGCGGCAGACAGAGACCTAGTCCGGGCGACGATGGCGGCAGCTGCTGTGGTGGCAGCGACGGTCCCCGCGCAGTCGATGGGCGCGGACGGCGCGTCCTCGGTGCACTGGTTCCGCAAAGGACTACGGCTCCACGACAACCCCGCGCTGCTAGCTGCCGTGCGCGGGGCGCGCTGTGTGCGCTGCGTCTACATCCTCGACCCGTGGTTCGCGGCCTCCTCGTCTGTGGGCATCAACCGATGGAGGTGAGGGGACCCTATGCTGCGGGGTGGTAACACTGAGCGGACTCCCCTGCGGCCACTCTGACACAGCGTCTTTGCCCTGTGTGGCCCGCTCTGAACTCCGGGGCGGTCTGGGGGGACAGAGGTCACGACCCCTCTATGCTGACGAGACTCTCGTCAGAAACGCGAAGTCAACATGCCGGAGGACCTGCAGCCAGTCCCTGGAAGAATGGGGACTGGGCTTTTAGAGGTGTGCAGTGGGAGGGGAGAAAAGCGTTCTTCAAGAGAAGGAGCCCCTCACGGAACCCTCCCCCTCCCAAGAGCTTCCCTAAGCCTCGGATTTGTTTGAATCGCCCCCACTCCTCTTTCCCATCCTGGGTAACCTCTCTTCACAGACAGCCATGGTGGTGATTACGGAACCTAGCTTAGCATTAGTCAGTATTATAAAACGCGCAAGGGCATCATCGGGTAGTGGCATTTTGTGTTCTTAACTCGTTCATTTTTTTTTTAACATTTGTTGGGAAAGAAAGACATGGCATGACAATGGCAGGGTCTCATTCACCATACGGTTCCAGGGTGGAAGGCAAAGTGTCTTTACCCACTGAGCAATCTCTCAGGAGGTCCCCTTAACCCATCTGAGAGGATCCCTTCTGTAGTTATAACGTTGCTAGAAAGATATTCAAAGAGGGCTCACCCGTTAGCCCTTTCGCCTGTTGTCATGAAATGATCTTTGAGGACAGTTGGGCCATTACAGATGAGACTTTTAGGAGCTGATGTAAGGGTAAGGAAAAACAAAACCACAGTAGCAGGATACTGTGATAACTCCCAGAAGGTTGAGTCTTTTCCCAGCATGCTGTGGCACAATTAATAAATAGGTAGCTGATGTATTTTCTCTGTAACCAGTATTCAGAAACAAGAAGTTTTGATACACGATGTACCCATCACTCTTTAAAGGCCTCCTACAGTAGCTTGGTTTGTTTGCATTGTTGTGAGAGATGTTTGCTTATGGCCTTGTTACACAGGAGACAGTGGCTCTCAGCCTCCATTCTTTCCTCTCCAAGAGGGGTTTGCCCTGCTAGGAGAGCAAGTGTTCCTATCACATCTATTAAATACCTCTTCCTGCCCCATTTACACAGAGGGAACAACTAAAGATAGTCCTGTGGAAAGCCAGCCCACACTGTTTTCAGGCTGTGCTGTTACTCTGCCTCCCTCCAGTTTCCATAGATAGGAGGTTGGGTTTGACAAGCACCAGCAAATGATTGCGTCTACCATGGACATTAAACCAGGCCTCAGACTTTGCCCTCCCTTTCCTTTTGGCAGCGTGCCAATGTGGACAGAGTCAATAGAATCTGAGTCTTATTTGTTATGTTGTCATGAAGATGTTTCTTTTTTCACCGGGATTTAGGGTAGTGCTGTCTATGACTGCCTACTCCTGTGTGATGGTGGAGATAAAAGAGCCTTTTTCTTTTCTTCACAAAGTTGGTTCAACTCCAATATATCAGAAACTTGGTTTTATGGGTGGTTTTGTTTGTTTGTTGGTTGGTTTTTGTGGGTCACCCTTTTGTAGTGGCACTTTGGAGGAGAATGAAGCAGAAAAGGAATAAGGCAGCTCAGATGCTTGGGGATGCAGATGCTGAGAGGTGATTTCAGGGTTGTAGCTGCCCGCTGAGCATGGCAGTGAACCGTCGGCTCAGGTGTGCTCCCACAGCCTCCAGAGACCTGCATCTGAGTAGAAAGAGACTAATAAACAAGCATAAATGGAGGAGCCTAAATGCCATGAGCAAAATAAGATGTGGTGGGGGTGTGGCAACGCAAACTACAGATGTGTTTTTAATATATGCCTCACATTGGAATCACTTAAGGATCCTTTAAAGCTTCCTGGGCTCCCCTCCCCCATTTCTGATTCAGTTGCCCTGCCCTGGGTTGCCTTTTTTTTTTTTTTTTTTGGCCACTGCAGCCGAGCTTCAGAAGTGCTGCACTAAAGGAACTACAGAGAGCCAGGCAACCCAGGGAGTGTGTTGCTTCAGTGCATTGACCGGAAGTCTAATTAGCTTTGGCATTTAGGAGGACAAGGTGAAAAACAGAAAACAGATCGAATATGGTCAGATCCTGAGCCTGGCAGAAGGCACACTCTAGCAGCCGCGCCATTGTTCTTGCTCCGATGATTTGAGTGCAGGGCTGAATGCCATTTGGTGCACAGGGTTGGAGGCGAGGAGTTTGCCACCCCCCAACCGCCACCCCCGCCCCTAGCTGCACTTCTGCATAACTACAGTATGTGTAATCTTCCGGCACAGCTTCTGAGCTTGGGAGTAGTCTAAGAGAATGGGGCTGCAGCATAACGGCCCTGCCCCCTACTGCTTCTGTAACCTACTCTGAAATGTCTCTCTAGGAGGGTGGGGCCCATCTGGCAGAAGTGGGAGATCTGAATCTGTCACCTCTGTTACACTGACTCCCTCCCTGCAGATGGAATCAGATTAAAATAGCCACAGTGTTAGTTAGAGAGAAAGGCAACCAGGAAAAAAAATGTGTGTGTGTGTGTGTGTGTGTGTGTGTGCGCGCGCGCGCGCGCGCGTGTTGTGGGCGCGGGCGCTCGATGTAGGCATAGAAGTAGGCTGTCATACTCATTGCCTTGGTGATGATAATAGGAAGTCTATGGGCCACTTCTAGCTCTGTAGCTCCCAGGAATGTTTTTCAAGCATCTTTGGCCATTTTCCTCTGTCCTTCCTTTCCCAAATTTGCTGTATCTAGAAAGGAGGTGCTGCAGGCAAGAGCCAAAACAGAAGGCAGCTGTGAATGGCTTCTAGATTTTAAAAACGGGGCAGACTCGGCCACAGCTTAGATGTCAGCCAGGATTCCTCCTACTCTGTTGAAATCATTTTGTCCCTGGTGCGGCATCTCTTTCAAGAGCTTCTGGAACAGAGGGAGTTAGTAGAAGTGTCTTTTCTCTTAGCCATTTCTCTCAGATAATTAGCCATGGTATAGGATGGGGACTCTTGTCATCTAGGAGCTGAATGCAGCTGGACAGCTGGTCCATCAAAGAGGGTGGCCTGGGGACTTGTCAACAAGGAGGAGGTGGGATCTGTAGTTGCTAGTAGAGAGATTTGTGTTCCTTGAGCTATTAAGATCTTCACACTGTAACTCTAGCAAGAGAAGTCACTGTTCTGTAAGCCAACAGCACATTTCCATTTGTCTAAATGGGTCAAAACTTTGATCGAGCTGTTTAAAATTAAGCACCCTGCAAAAGAAAAAAATAAAACCTGTATTTCTATTTGAATGAGATTTAGGAACCAATCTCTGCTACAGACTGTGGGATTAGATTACTCCTTTTGGTGGGGCTTAAACTCTTAATTTCTTGGAAGTGAAATTCTATCTATTAATATCCTGTTACCAGTTTGCCAGTTTATAATATTGTTATGGTTAGATAAGCTTGCTTGAAGCAGAAGAATTTGGTCAAGGACGTCTGGACACTACCCCACCCACTCACCACCACCCTCCATCCTGTTAACAGATAAACCAAGTGTTTCTCAACACAGCCACTACTGTCCCCAGAGGAGAGATCTCCCTGAGTGGAAGTATGGAACTTACTTGTTCTGAAGGGATCACCTCCTAGAGTTGTTGGATGACAGTTTTCCCTGTATTTTTGGAAATCCCAATTTGGTTTTCTTCAGTTCTGTCTGCCCTGGCTCCAGGGGACTTATGTAATTCTGGTGCAAAGGACTATTCAAAAGGGGAGCTCTGACGAACCCTTAGGGCCTGTGACTGCTTGGGCGGGGTGGGGGGTGGGGGTGGGGGATGCTCTGCATTTTGGCCCTGTGATCTCCACTTGGAACAAGGGTGAAGATCAGCCCCAAGGCCACCCCTTCCAGTGCTCACCTGTTTTCCTTTGCACTCCCCACACCCCTTATGTAAAGAGAAGTGAGCAGGTGCAGAGCAGGGCTTGAAGGAGCATAGGCCAGTTTTCCCTGGTTAAGACAGCCTAAGCCTGTCTGGTGGGCATCTTTAGGAGCAGCTATCTCCAGTTCCTTTGGTGCTTTGCAGAGCTATCACCCAACAGGTCCAAAAGGTGATGTCATGAGTGACCTCCCTGTCTGTGGCTGCCGAGGGCTGGAAACTACCTTGGGATCTCCCTGTCTCCTTCCTATTGCCTCCCGGGAAGCTGTTCTGAGTCCATCCTGGGGAGGATGAGTGGTGGAAGTAGTTCAGCATTTCCTTTTCTTGGTGGTGGCTGGAGCTTGAAATGGTTTCACTGTAGCTTGTCTGTCCCAGAACTCATTCTGTAGACCAGCTGGCCTCCACTCATAGAGATCTGCCCACCTCTGCCTCCCAAGGGATGAGATTAAAGGCAAAAGCCATCACCACCCACTAGGTAAACATTTCTTAAGTGCCAAACAACTCGAATCTGATGGGTTTGGGGTAGAACCCAGTAGAAGCACAGTTGAAAACAAAAATGCACCGTATACCAATACTGAGGTCAGGGTGAAGTGCATGCCACAGTGGAGCGTCTTCAGTTTTCATGGACAAGTGAATCTCAGGCAGTTTCTGATCGTAGCAGTCTGGGACTGAGCCCTAGAGTGTATGTGTGTTCTAGCAAGTTCCTGGTCATACACAGCTAGGGCTGCTGAGCCTCACACCACACTTTGGGGAGCAAAGATCTGCAGAAAAAAAAATGTTAGACCTTTAATTGAGCCCGGGTACTCTAAAAGCTAACCCTAGGCAGTCCCGTCCACCACATGTGTGCACTGCTCAGAGCAGTAGATGTGTTCACTGCTGAGGCCCAGGGGCCTGGGAGCTGAGAGTGAGCACTGAGCTGTAGGATCCCAGGGCTCCTATTCTGGCCAGTTACTAGGTATATTATGTTGGAGACATTACTTAATCTTTGAATGTCAGTTTCTTCATCCATAAAATGGGGACATCCAGGGACTGGGTTATCTGATAATTAAATAATACATGCAAAGCAAGTAGGATAGAGCCATGCTTAGGGAGTGCTTAGTAAAAGTAGCTGTTGCCGTTGTGCATTGCACCATTGTTTTGTGCTAGCAGAAGACTTTGTCTTGTGCTTCCTGTCAGAGAAGACAAGGGTATTCGTCTATGCTGTAGAGATGCTGCCAGAAGCTCTTCTTTTAGTAAATGAGTTCTAAAAATAAAGTTGTGTAGGAAACAGATTGCAACATGCTCTAGAATCTATATTTCATGTGCATTTCAGCCTTAATAACTGCAGATTGAAGTTCTCTGGGTGTGCTGAGTTGTGAAGATAAAGACCCTTAAAGCCTATGGCTGGGACATATTGGGATCTGATGGGAAGAAGCTCTGCCCTGAGATGTGGAACTGTGCCTAGCAGAGCCTCCTGTTTCAGGTGGCTGAGGCTATCCACTCCCCTGAGTCTTCTTTATTTTTATTTTGTGTGTGTGTTAGGTGTGAGCAGCAAGGTACCTGCTCCCAAGACCAATTTCAGCAGGCCTGCAGGCCTGCAAATTCAGATTTAAGCAGGTTTAGCATTCAAAGAGTGTCAGGTTTTCTAAATCAGAAATTTCAGTGCAAGGGAACTTGAGGAGCCCTCAAAGCACTGCCTCAGCCTCGTCTCAACCCCTTGGGTAAGCCTACGTGCTCTTTAGCTCAGTGAAGCTCTGGGCTGGGCTCCTGCTGGAATGTGGGTCTACAGCATTGGGCATGAAATTATGTCATTTTGTGTACGTCAGAGGCAGCAGGTGGGACCTAGTTCTGATTGGCACCCTCAAGGATTTGTAAACTTCCAGTAGTCAGGGAATGTAGCTCAGGGTTCTGTGGAGGGACCATGACATACGAAGCTTGGACTGTTTAATTTGGGTCCTGAGAAGGAAGATAGGTATGTGGGTGGACTGTCTGGATGAGGCTTGTGTTCCAGGCTCAGGACTGAAGCCCTTGAGTGGAGTGTTTAGAAATGGACCACTGAGAAAAAACATAGCTTTTAGAGTCTGGTCGGCCTGGGCCACTGTGCCGGCTCAGTCACCTAATAGCTATCTGCTTTGGTAAATTCTCTAACCTCAGTTTCTTTTTCTGCAAAATGTGAATAGTTCAGTTTCTTTCAAACTGTGTTGAGGGAGTCAAATTCTGAAAGTACTTCCGAATTAGAGTATATCCATAGTCAAACTGATGACTGTGGTTGCCTTGGGAAGGCAAGGGATGATATTTCACTCTGTACCCGTTTGTCACTGGGATTCTGAACTACATCAGTAGATAGCAAGTACACTGGGCTTGAGATCAAGGAACTGTGCGACACAGAGAGGAGTGGAAAGTGAGCCACTCACCAAACAAACCTTCAGAGACCACCCAGCCTATGGTTGTGGCTTTAGTATTTAACAGACATGTGAAATATCGCCAAGAGCAGCTCACAGTGATCATGTGAGTTCTGTGCCTAGGTTCTGTGTCTGAGGTGTTCCTTCCATTATCTGATTTGATTTCTTAGCGATTTCATGAGGTAACATCTTAGCAGGTCTATAGGCTCCACTGTTAATCCCATGGTTGGATGAGAAAGCAATTAAAGAGGTTAAGTCACTGTCGTCTCATATCACACAGCTAACTAATGCGGTTAACCTCATCACTCCTGCACACTATACCAACTTGTTGGGCATGAACAGTGGCTTTGTTGAGAGAGAGAGAGAGAGAGAGAGAGAGAGAGAGAGAGAGAACACGTTTACCACCTCCACCCTAGCCCCTACCCATGTTAATAACGAGGCCTTTGTGGAATCTGCAGGTTCCTACTGCAGTCTCTAGAAGATCTGGACACAAGCCTAAGAAAGCTGAATCTCCCGTCTGTTTGTAGTTCGGGGACAGCCAGCTGATGTGTTCCCAAGGCTGTTCAAGGTGAGCATGGAGGGCTGAGAGGGAGCTTCTGCTGCTTGGCATCTCCCCACAGAGTGAAATGCTATTCTGGCTGGCAAAATGGAAATACTGGTGCCTGTCTGGCCACTAAAATGACTGCTAGGTAGGGCAAAAGCAGAGACAGCTGGTAAATTTGCCAGCAAGGTAGAAACTGCTAAGGGAAAAAATTTCGGTAAAATCAGTGTTGTGTTGGAAAGATCCCAGCTCAGCCCAGACACACAGAGTGGTAAGTCCTTCCGCCCTGCTGCCGCTGGCTCCCTTAGGTTTCCTGGCTCAAGCCAATACGTTTTATTAGAGCTTGTTCCTGCCAAGACTTTGAGGGTGGGGTTTCCTGTCTAACACGGATTGCTGCCCACCTCAACTTGCTCTGCTTATTAGGGAAAAAGTCAGTCAGGCATTTGAGGGAGCTGTCCCTGTTTCCCAGCGGTAAGCAATTAATACAATCTTCATTCTGGGGCCATACTGGAGGCAAGGCCATTTCCAGCTGCCTCTTTAAAATGCATGTTTTAAGGCCCAAGCAGAGACAAAAGTTCTCATGGATAGAACATTCTAGACCATTCTCCTTCATCCTCAGTAGCACTCCAAGTTCTATATGGAAAATCTAATGTCAAAGAAAACAGCTTCATAGTGTGTCCCCTGCCCCCACCCCCATTATTCTATACA
The DNA here is from genome assembly GCA_021653895.1 of Mastomys natalensis. Classification (NCBI taxonomy): domain Eukaryota; kingdom Metazoa; phylum Chordata; class Mammalia; order Rodentia; family Muridae; genus Mastomys; species Mastomys natalensis. The sequence goes on along the minus strand of JAJTUV010000328.1, from coordinate 2,108,250 downwards.
CACCTATGAACACTAGTCATTAGCATTCTCCGAGGGCTGGCTGGCTGTTCCAACTGCTACCATGTGCTAACACTCACCCTCAACAGCCCTGAGGGGTGGGTTCTGCTGTCCCAGGTTTACAGGTAAGGAAGCTAGCATGCACCCCCGAGCAGGAAAGTTGTCTTGGGCTCTCTGACATAGAGCTGTGTGTTTACCTGGCATACCCTATACATGCGTTTGTTAGGCTGTGGCTGTGGCTCAGTGATAGAGCACTTGCCTAATATGCATGAGGCCCTGGTCCCATCCCACCACAATAAAACCAAGACAATAGTAGTAGAAAATAGTTTGTTTTTCCTATCCCTCCTCATTGCTCCTCTCTCCCAGGAACTCAGAGGCCAAATGGTCTGTAGCTCAGAAATATAGATCCATTGGTTGTTCATTAAATCAGTCAATGGGTATTTATTGAGCTTCTACTAGCTCTCAGGCCCCTGACTGATAAGGCGATAGTGCTGCTTGTACAACCCAGCATGATTTCTACTCTGAGTTCACACAGTGATGGGCAAAACAGGTCAGTAATGGGCAGCTTCATTGCCTATGACAAGTGCTGTAATAGAAATAGGACATGGCACAGGAGAATCATCCTGAAGGAGTGGGGGCTGTCACTTAATAAGAATCTTCTTATTCACAGAGTATGTAATGATGTCATCTCTGTAAACCACTTAGCATAGTAAGGACTAAATAAATATATAGTGCATTTGGACTTAGATGGGCTGGAGATCCACCCTGCTAAGAACTCACTCCCCCGGGCAGGGCTGAATTAGGATATTGGCCAGTGGTTCAAAGCTTTAAGGGACTGTGGCCACAGACTGGTTAGATTGTTTCCTTCTTGCTAGTTACGCTATAGGGCTTTCTATGGCTTGTCTAGATAGCTTTTACCGGGTCTACTTTCTCCTGGTGTTGCTAGGAGACCTGGTTATTCCTGCCTGAAGTAACTGAAAGCTCAGAAAAGAATTCCCCCAACCTGTAGCCCCTCCAGTTTGTTTTCTCTGGACTCAGGATAGCTCCTCCTTCTCTAGCTCTGAGAGCCATTAGCTCTGTTTGCTTCTGGCCTAGGGAGTGTTGCTGTGGAAACCATTAAGACACTTTACATAGCACAAGTCTGCCAGGAAAACTAGGCCACAAGTTTGTAGAGTCTGAGGAGGCCTGGGAAAGGCTGCAGAGCAGGCGGGAGTGTGTGGGTCGCTCCCCCCTCCTAACCCCCCTTTCCACTGTGAGTCAGCCTCTCCGTGGGCTGGGGGCTCCCCTGGGAACATTGTATTTATAGCCTCATTCCCTCACCTCAAGGCCACAGTGAACACAGGGCCTTTCTATTGACTCCACCACAGCAGTGCCGTTGGCCTCCCCTCCCGGCTGACAGCTCCACACTGTCTGAGCCTTGGGGCTCTTTGCTTTTGATTTAAACTGTTGTCCAAGGCCCTTTCTTTGTTCTGTAGCTATTCTAACAGAGCTCTAGATTAGCCCTGCTCACTCCCAGAGAGAAGCTGAGTGCCCAGGTCCCTCTTCTTGAACCAAGCATAACAGACTATCTCTACACAGGAATGGGGGGTGACCCGCTTGACCTTTGAATATGACTCTGAACCCTTTGGGAAAGAACGGGATGCAGCCATTATGAAGATGGCCAAGGAGGCTGGTGTGGAGGTGGTGACTGAGAACTCTCACACCCTCTATGACCTAGACCGGTAAGACATGGTGGCTCTCGGTAAGGTTGCCCATGGTGAGGGTCGGTGATTTGGGCTCCTCCCAAGTGGAACTTGGACCAGTTTGGCAAGAGGGCTAACTGGCTCTTGAGGTTTGGTATTTTCTAAAAGCTGGACAATAATGGGCCAGAGTTGGGGGCTAAAGAAGTCACCAAGAGGTTACCCAATTTCGTTAACAAAAAGGCTTGCTTAGGCCCAAGCTGTGGAAACAGGGAGGATCTATCTCCACACAGGTCTTCATAGATCTGTCATTGGCTCATTGATCTTCATGTTCTCCCCTCTGTTGTTCTCCCAAACTCCAGAATCCTAACCTTGGCAGGCCCTACCTGTCACTCCTCCCAGCAGGCCTCTGTTCTCTCAGACCTAGTTTCCACTCCTAGGATGATTCCCAGGTCTGCTCTGCCTATCTGGGTTTCCGGGCCATGCATTTTGATACTGTTTGAGGGCTCTAGAGACCCCTACAGGGTGCTGGCATCCACAGCAGAGCCTCCTTCCCCCGTTGCCAGCGTCTGTGCTTCTGTCTCCCCTTCCCTACTGGAGATGCCACTCTTCTGTAGCTGCTGCTGCTCCCTGCCCTCCTCCCCAATCAAGGGCTGACTGCCAGGAGGCTGGGTCACACAGCTATGCACGTGAGCCAAGCCCTCAGGAGGAGAGGCTTAGTGTGGAGCCCTTTCCCTGCCACGTGCCAGAGGAGGGGGAGGGACTGCAGAGGCAGCAGCCAGCTCCTATCTGGGCTAATGGGGGAAGTACAGGGAGAACAAACCGGAAAATGAACTCACCCGGACAAGGCAGGCCTTGCATAAGCTCCTTCTTGGCCAGCAAGAGCCCAGGAATCTGGCTACAAACCATCCAGATTTATCCTTACAGATGCAGTGAGCCCTCTTCAGCCCTCGTGCCTTTCCTTCTTGCTTGTGAAAAGTACTTGGCACACACTGCAGCACTCTTTATGCTGCTGCTGTTTACCATAGCCCCAGACTCTGACTTAGGAGCGTTAGCCAGCCTTACATTCTGCTTAACCATGTAGGCGGCTAACGGGACAGTGATCCTCCAAGAAAGGGCATGTTATACCCTCACTGTACATCTCCAGAGGCTCGAAATAGGCAGAGAGAAGCCCTTGGTGTGGTCAAATAGGTACCCAGAGGCCCATGGGGGATTTTCTGTCTGATTAGAGAGATACGGTCAGTCTCTGTCTCTAGGCAGCTCCACGTGGACACCAAGAAACCTGGAATTGAGTCCCAGCTCTGGCCCTGCCTTGCTCCATTACCTGAGGCTCCTGTTCCAGCTCTTTGGGCTTCATTTTCCCTGTCGGTAAAATGGAGATACAGCCTCCCCTGCGCCCCCTTTCTACTCAGGGTTGGGACTGTGAGGTGATAAGGAGAGTGACCCTCAGAGCTTCTTGAGTCTTGCGCTCTTTTTTTGGGTGGTCAGGGACCCCAAAATAAAGGGCCTCGAGAATGACTTCAGATGTGCTTTGGGCTCCCCAGAATCATCGAACTGAATGGGCAGAAACCGCCCTCCACCTACAAGCGCTTCCAGGCCCTCATCAGCCGTATGGAGCTTCCCAAGAAGCCCGTGGTGGCTGTGAGCAGCCAGCAGATGGCAAGCTGCAGGGCCGAGATCCAGGAGAACCATGATGACGCCTACGGTGTGCCTTCCCTAGAGGAACTGGGTGAGCATGTCCTGCAGCACTCCACAGCACACAGCCTGCGGCTTCCTCTGTGGGATGTGGCCTTCCTGTTTCTTTGTCAAAAGTTAGAAAATACTGGCCTAGTGGCACATGCCTGTAATCTCTGAGCTGCCTGGACTACATGAGACCTTGTCTTAAAAGGGAAAAGAAAAAAAACAGAAAAGGTTGCTGTTCCTCCCCACCCCTCACCCACATGACCAGAGAGCTGCCTGTGCCCTGCCAGGCTGCTGCTGTTTCTAGCTGGAGCCACTGTGTAGTTCCCTCTCTCCAACAGTAAAGGCACTGTCTGGTGCTGGTCCGTGGACTTCTTCACTAGGATAACTAATCCTGGCTTTAGGTATCCAGTCACCTTCCTGCCTCCCTCCTCTTGCCCAGACCATCTTCTGATCTGAATAAAGCTAGCCTTCTTCACTTTAAGGGTTTTCTCAGTCCTTATAGCACCAAGTCCAAGGTCTCTGGTTCCATGTAAAGAACAGATCACTCTGAATAGTGGAAATTATCATTTTTATAGTTGTGAATCACCTTAAAGGCATTTACTGAGCTGTTTCTGAGGTGACGTGACCTACAATGCTATGGCCTACTGTTCCTTTTGTAGGATTCCCCACCGAAGGACTTGGCCCAGCTGTCTGGCAAGGAGGAGAGACAGAAGCTCTGGCCCGCCTGGATAAGCACTTGGAACGGAAGGTATGGCCCTGCTTCTCTTCCTGATGGCAAGATTAACAGCAGCTCTCAGAGAGTCCGTCCCTGTGCTGGCTGCTGGCTTAAGTGCCTGATTGCATTATCTCCCTTCATCTGTCCGGAGGCAGATATTAGGCTCCCCTCTGACAGGTTACAAACCTGGGCTTAGAGAGGTTGAGTAACCTGCCTGAGGTCACACCATTGGTTAGCAGGTAGGAGGCACAGTCCCACGTGATCACACAGTTGGCACCAGGTTAACTTTCTTCCGTGGACAGCTTTTGCTTACTGAAAGGGCATCTAGCCAGGCTTGATGCAAGCCTGTAATTCCAGCATTGAAGAGGGCTGAGGCAGAAGGATTGCTTTAAGTTCCAGGCTACAGAGTGAGACTGTCTCAAAGGAAGCAATAACACTATTAAGTTGATAAAGCCCATCAGGTCAGTTATTGGGTGTCAGATGGCCCCTCCCATCTTTTTTGGTTTTATCCACAGTTATTTTCATTTGCTTAGACCCAGATAGCATCAGCAAGAGGGAGGAAGAGGCTGAGGCCCAAAGGCACTGTTCCACAGTGTCCGTGGTCCTTACCCACCCATGACCAGAGAAGCAGAGCAGGTTCCACCGACTTGAGGACTCCTGCTTCCAAACTCTCTGACCTTGCAGTCTCTCTATAGTCTGTCCCTTAAAAGCACAGCATTTTCTGTCCCCACTCAAGTGACAAGGTATTTTGCTAGCAGCTAGGTAATAGCAGTGGATCAAGGGCCCAAGGCAGCCTGCTAAGGAAGAATGCTTTCCCAGCCTCAGGAGTGGCCAGCCAACATTGGAGGATATGATGACAGCCTCAGCCTCCCTCAATTCAGCAGACTTAATATTCCCATTCAGATGTCTCTCTCAGCTGAGGCTAAAACAAGGTCCTCCAATGAAAATTGAGGCCGAGAGTCAAGAGCTACAAGGAACCAGCTTCATGTGTCCACATCAAGAGCTATGAGGGACAGCTTCATGTGTCCACAACAAGAGCTATGAGGGGCAGCTTCATGTGTCCACATCAAGAGCTATGAGGGGCAGCTTCATGTGTCCACATTAAGGGCTCTGCACAGGGGTGGGTTATAGCTTGATGGCAGACTGTTCTCCAGCCATGCTCAAAACCATCATTCCATCTTAGCACCAGATGAAAGGAAAAAACAGAACACCATACCCAGTGATTCGTAGGCTGTTTGGAGAGAGATGTTTGGTCAGAAGCAGGGATAGAGATGACAAAGGCAGTGATAGGAGGAGCAGGACTCATGAGAGACAGAGCTACACCAATTCTCATTTTTGTTACCTTAACAGTATTTGTAGGGGACTGCCCCTCAAGTCACCAAACCAGGAGCCCATTTTCTACACACCCCTGGATGCCACCCCTCCACTCACTGGGGAAACCAGAGGTTTTAGAGCGAAGAAGTCACCCCTGCAGGGAGCAGCAGTGTATATCATCGGGGTGTTCTAGGAGCTGAAAAGGCTGATGGTCAGGACAGACATGGTGAAGCACATCCTGGTTAGTTACAGATAGCCTAAGGTTAGGAAAGCAGCAGGGCAGAGGGTTGCAGGAGCGAAGAGCATCAGGATTAATTATCAATCAAGTGTCGCACTTCAGCTGGCCTTTGAAAGGGAGAGTTTTTAAAACTGATGTAACCAGGATCTAAGGTGTAGGCTTTGAGCATAGCAAGATCTAGGTGTCCCCAGAGTGTTAGAGCAGGTACCCTCCATCCCCTAGCTTTGCTCTGCTCTGTGAGTCCATCTCAAGTGGGCTTCCCTTAGCAGCAGGGAAGGTAGTCGGCCTAGCCTATTTGTCTTCTGTCTGTGTAGCTCACCAGAGCAAGGGACATGCCTCTCTTTCGAAAGCATCAGTAAAAGTCCAAAGAAATATTTTCATTGGCTTGGCTTGGGCCCTGTGCCCGTCCCTGGTCGGTCACTGTGACCACATTCACATCCTGAGCCTACTCCTAGAGTCAGAAAGCAGGCATGGATCTGCCGTGCCCACTAGAACTGAGGAGAGAAGGTGCTCCGCTAAAGCACTTGGTGCTCTTACCAAAAGGGAGGCAGACTGTGTGCCCTTTAACTTCTGGGGCTCTGTATTGACATTTCTCTTTTTTCTCCCCTTGAGACAAGATTTCTCTATTTATCCCTACTTGTCTAGAACTCGCTCTATACGCCAGGCTGGCCTTGAACTCACAGAGATCCTCCTGCCTCAGTCTCCAGAGTGCTGGGATTAAAGGCATGTGCCGCCACTGCCATGCATGTATTGACATTTTGATTCTTCAAATAAGATTTATTTATTTTAATTCTGTATGTCTTTTTTGCTAACATGTATGTATCACATGCATCACACATGTGCCTGGAGCTCACAGAATCCAGAAGAGGGTGTTAGGTACCCTGGACCTAGAGCTACAGACAGACAGCTTTAAGCTACCATGTAGGTTCTGTCTGATGAAAGAGTAGCAAGTGAGTGTTTTTAATGCTGAGCCATCTCTCCAGCTCCAGTATTCTGATTATTAAATGAAGAAAAGGATAGTAGAACTGGAGTGGCCCTGTTTTGTGGACTCACGGATAACACAGATGTAATGACCATGGTCACCATCAGAGACAGGCAAGTTTCATATGTCCCCTACTGTAGACTTCATAAAGGGTCACACCCAAGTTGAGTCCAGTCTCTGGTACCAGGCAGCTTACAGGTAATGCACAAGATAGGGATGTGCCAGACTATACATGCGTGTACAGGCAGCAGACAGTGCAGTCTCTGTGTCCTGCCACAGAAACATCGAAGGAAAAGGAAGAGGTGCCAATGAGTATATATACACTAGGAAGAAACTTCGATGTGAATCCTTTTTAAGTGGCTGAGACTGAGCTATAGGACTGAGGATGCGCATTTGGGTAGCAGAGGGACAAGCAAGTTCGTGGAAATCCAAGAATAGTTGTGGAAGAATAAAGTTGCTCCAAACACACTTTGCAAAAGCAGAAAAATGTAAACATCTCAAAAATGTGGGAAGTAATAATTATAAAAAGCTGAGGCTGGCGTCACCAGGAGGAGGGGGGGACTGGTGAGGACTGAGGACAGACCGGGTGACAAGCAAGGTCCTGTTTCCAGAATTTACCTAATGTTGACTTTAGAAGAATTTATGAAGTTACACATTTGTGTGGGTCTCTGTGTCTGCGTTTCATTTAAGATAAAAATAAAAAAAAATAAAAATAATTGGGGCCTGGAGAGATGGCTCACGGGTAGGAGTGTTTGTTTCACAAGCAGGAGGACTAAGTTCAGATCCCGGCACCCACATACACAACTAGTCACATAGTTTAATATAGATAGAAAATTAGCTTTTGCCAAAAACGGAAAAAAGAAGGCCATTTGTTATCTCACACACCTGTAACTCGTTACAGGAAAGGTTGCTCGGGCGGTCTAACCACCAACCTATTCCTCCCCCAAAACCCACACAAATGAGCTCCAAGTTCTGGGAGAGCGTTTGGCTCAAGGAAAAGAGTAAGAAAACAATAAGGAAGACTGGCCTCCACACCTGCACACATGTGCACAGAGAAAAAAGAAAATAAAACGTTTTATAAAGGTTGAAACGGCAGGATTAGGGGTCGGGGGGAGCAAGGAGATGTGCTGGCAGAAGTACCCGGTGCCTGTTTGTGACACTTAAGGTGCAGGGGAGAGAAGCGGCAGAGAGAACACATCTGCCAAGGCTGGAAACAGCCACGACTTTGAGGAACTGTGGCCAGAGAGGAGTGAGCTGCTGTGTGCCTTTCTTAGTCCCTGAGAAGCCCAGGTACTCCGTTCCCAGTGTGGACAGTGCGCTCAAGGAGGTTGTCGTCACAGTCCAGTCTAGATTTTATCTTAGCAGCAGTGGGTGGAAGAATATTGGAGAATATTCGGTGGAACATCAAGGACATGGTCAAGGAGAAGGGTGACGTCAGTGAGGTAGATAAAGTTGCCTTCTCTGTGAAGAGTCCGGCACAGGAGTGAGCTTAAGGAACAGAGCAAGTTCTGTATCCAGGTAGAACCAGCTGGGCTGCAGCTGTGTACAAGAGTGCCTGCCAAAAGATGGGCTTAGGGCAAGGACAGAGCCAGGGGCTGGAACACTGGAGGGATGGAGAAGAAAAGGAACTTACAGAGAACCCAGGACAGTGGTTCTCAACCCTCCTAAGCTGTGACCCTTTAATACAGGTTCTCATGTTGTGTTGCCCCCCCAACCATAACATCATTTTCCTTGCTACTCTCTAACTGTAATTTTGCTACTGTGATGAATCATAGTGTAAATATCTGATATGCAGAATATCTGATATGTGAGCCCTGTGAAAGGGTTATTCCGAAGGTTGAGAGCCACTGACCTAGAGGTAGCCAGGTGGAGTACATGAGTGGTCCAGAGAGACCTGTGGATTGGAGACAGACAAGGGGAGTGAGCGGGGAGAGCACCCGGAATCCAAGGACAGCAGTGCCTGGGGTCAGTGCAGTGCCAGCAAAGTCAAAAGCTTAGGCAGATGGCTGAAAAGTGGAGGTAAGAGAGGATTGTGGAGACAGGCTGGCTGTGGAGGAGAGGGCCTGGTGTGAGAGGCCCACTGGCTATCAGAGGCCTTTGCTTTAATGATCATTTGTTCGGTTTGAAGAGTAGAAGAAGTGAGATCATTTTTTCCTATTCTTGGCATGGAACTGGTTAGGGAAGAGTGTCAGGTCCCAAAGAAACCTGGGACAACTCATTCAGTGCCATGGCTCCTCCCAGCACTTTTCACCCCACCCCTCACTCCACCCCAGGGCTGGCTTCCCTTCCCCCAGCTTCCAATTCTAATATAATCCAGCCATTTTGGCTTTGTTCTCTCTTGGCCTCTTGGTCTTCAGCTCCTCTCTTGGTCCAGTGGTCCTCTCCTCTTCTCTAGCTCTCCCCCTGCCCTCCTCTCTCCGCCCATGGGCCTGTTCAGAGCCTCTGGATGAATTTTCCCTCATATCCACACTAACATCCTTCTCCACCATACCTTGGAGCAGCTACGTCCTCACTTCATTCAGAGAGGAACAAGGTATGGGAAAGCTTGTCAATGATATTGGGTCCCTGAAAATCGAGTCGTTATCCCTGACTGGCTGAGGAAGGGTACTGTTTTTCATAAGCTGCTCTTGCCTGCTTGTCACAGGAAGGAAGGGCACCTGAAGTCAGATAGGGAGGTACTGGAGTGGACAGGAAGGAAAGGTGTCAGGAACAGAGATGGTAGCATGGAGACTAAAGTGAGACGCCCAGGCTCTTTGCAATTTGTCTCTTACCAGGACCCTGACCCCAAGAGAGTCACAGAAGTACTTTGAGCCCAGTTACTCTGTTCGTAGAAGATGATAGTATAATTGATATTCCAAGTACTGTTACAGTCTAGTGAGAATCCTCAGAATGGTGTCTCTGAAAAGCAGAGCAGTGTGCCAGGAGCTGTGGAAGAGGAAAACAAGGCCAATAATGAAAAACAAGAGGCCCCAGAAGTGAGTGGCTCTGTTGGTCTTTGGAAATGGCTTGAGAGTTTCCTGTGTTCCTGGCTGTTCAACAATGATACGAAGACCCTGCGGTGGCATGTCAGGGTCCAGCCTTGACACAGGATCGGAGTTCTTAACTGGAAGCAGGGATATCTGGAAATTGCCTGACAGGCAATTTTTCAAGGCTTAAAGTTTCTCTCTCTCTTCTTTCTCACTCTCTGCTTTCTTTCTCTTTCGCTCATTTGCTCGCAGCTTGAGGCTGCACACACTCTGCATTCTCCTGCGCACTCTGCTTTTCTCCTTTCTTTTCTTGATCTCCCACACTCCTACACACCTCTGTGCATTCCCCTCACTCTCACACACACTCTTCACACACATCTCACACACACCTCACACACACCACATGCACTCTCCTTTCACTCACACACACACTCTCCTTACACACCTCACACTCTCTCTTCAATCACCCTTCACATGCTCTTCTCATGCTCTCTCGCCTTTTTCTCATCTTTTATTGATACTACAAAAGCAGATAGAAAAAAAAAGACATTGTATAATCATTACCAAATCAAATTCAAAAGAATTACCACATCCCACAAAGAATTAAGAATTACAATTGTTCCCCAAAGTTTCAAGCTTCCCTATTCCCAGGCCAGTAGCCAAAAAATAATAATTGCAAACTTATCATTATTTAAACTTTAACTTTTAACTTATTATACTTCAGAGCTCAGAGCTCTGAGGTCAGCTACTTGCATTTTCCTGTGAAGCCCTAATGATAAATGACATGGGCAAAGCTTCCAGGCAGAGGCCAGGAAGAATCAAATTAACCTTTAACTCAACAGTTCCACTAACTTTCTACTTCTATACATTGTACACAATGACTCTCCTAAGAGTCCCCATGTTTTGACTTAGTTTTACTAGTATACGATTTTATATATTCTATACTTCCTTATCTAGGAACCACTCTTAAATGTTATGCAAAACTTATTTCATAACTTCAGTAGATTTTTCCTTTCTTGGGGTCCCAGTATTGGCTCTGTTTCATTTTCTAATAATTTCTTCAAACTTTCTTTACAAGTCAAGCATTAATCTGAAACTACCATTGTGCAGTTATTGCAGTGTTTCCAAGATGAAAACACACAGCATGTACCTGGGCCATTAGAACTGTGCTGTGCTGTGCCCTATGCCTCAATTTTTAATTGTTAAAGAATATTACATCAAGGAACATCTAGTTTCACAGAATTCACCAGAGCAGGAGAAAGAAGTAAGAAAATCAGATATAATAGAATAATTATGTACACCAAGGCCAACTGAAAAACAGTCATGTACAAATGAAATCTATACAGTTGTTGTCCAGGGCTAAGGTTAGGAGAAATGGGAACAATTGTTTTACAAAGAGCTGCCACAGGCTACTGAGATGTCTCTATCCTGGCCTACTGCAGGCAGTCCCTTATTTCAGATGGTGGGTCCCCTGGAGGGATGTGTCTCCTGCTTCTCAGGGTCCCAGACACCATCCTCTTTACAAGGAGCTGCCTCAGGCTTCTGAGATATCTCCATCCTAGCCTACTGCAGGCAGTCCTTGTCATTGAATGTTGTCCCCAGCAGTGGCAGCCTCAGGCCTCTGGTGACTGAGCTAGGAATACTGTTTTCTGTAAAGCATATGCCTTCTATGTTACTACAGTTTGTTCCATGCTGTCCTGCATCAGTTACTCCACAGAGATGGGGAATGTTCTTATTTAATAGCTAAGTAGATGAGGAGCTAAATAAGTCATTCTTGGGGGCTGGAGAAATGGCTCAGCGGTTAAGAGCACTGACTGCTCTTCCAGAGATCCTGGGTTCAATTCCCAGCAACCACATGGTGACTCACAACCATCTGTAATGGGTGTAATCCGATGCACTCTTCTGGTGTGTCTGAAGACAGCCACAGTGTATTCACATATATAAAATAAATAAATCTTAAAAAAAAAAAAAGTCATTCTCAGTCATCCCACAGACTGAACATTGAAGTCAGGACAAGAACTTGGCCATCTCTTTCCTAGAGTCCCCAGGCAGGAGAGGGGAATGCACACAGTTCTCCAGGCCTGGCTCTAGGGCCTTTCTTTGGTCTGGTTTGGTCTGGTTTGGTTTGGTTGTGACCTTAGATGAAGGATCCTCATCTTGTAACACCAGGCCAACCTTCTGTTACCTCTCTTCTTCAGGCCTGGGTTGCCAACTATGAGAGACCTCGGATGAATGCCAATTCCTTGCTGGCCAGTCCCACAGGCCTCAGCCCCTACCTGCGCTTTGGATGCCTCTCCTGCCGCCTCTTCTACTACCGCCTGTGGGACTTGTACAAGAAGGTGAGGTGCGGAGAGTATGTGCAGTTGCCCCTAGGCGCAGCACTCATTGCCAGTCATCCCAGAAAAGGTCCCTCCTCTTTGGCTTTGGGGCTGGGCTGTGAGAATTTTGGAGATAGTTCAGATAGCCAGAGATGGTTGGTTTCCTAGAGGTGACAGCTGGGCACAACTGAGTCACTGATGTGAATGAACCCAGATTCTCCTGTGGTTCTGGAGACAGAAAGGCTGGCCTTGGGGGCTTTAGAGCTGGTGTATTCACTAGCAGCTGATAAGTAACGGCTTGGGACCTGGGTTGGGAAGCGAGTGTTGAGACCAGAGCAGCCAGAAGCAAAGGCACTCACTGGAGCAGAAGTCCAAGGCTGTCCTGCAGCCTGCAGGCTCTGCTAGAACATTCCATGGAGATGCTCCCTAGGTCATCCTGTACCTTGGATTTTTAGTGTTGCTTTCCCCAGCCCGGGCAATATCAGCTTCATGGAATAGGGTAGCTTTAGAGGTTTGCTGGATAGGTCGTCAGGGGAGGGGAAGATAATGGTTTGTATACAGTCCCACCTAATCTGTTCATGTCTCATACTGTTGTTTATACATTGTTTATTATAACCAAAAATCCAAACTTAGTACTTTGTAATTTTTTTAATACAGTATATTCTGATCACAGCTCCCCATGCCCCAACTCTTAGATTCTCCCTACTTTCCACCTATTCAAGTCCACAGCCCTTCTTTCTCTGCCTGGAATACAAACGGGACATCTACCAAAAAAAAAAAAAAGAAGAAGAAGAAGAAGAAAAAAAAAACCTGAGTTGAATAAAACTAATGAACAGGAGGAAAAAAGAGACAAAGAAAAAGCCCAAGAAACACAAAAAAGCACAGACACATAGATTCATACACATGGAAGTCCCATAAAAGCACAAAACCATGATCATATTGTATAAGCAAAAGACCTGCATGTTGCAAGGTTTAAATGAAAGAAGGAAGGAAGGGAAGGAGGGAGGGAGGGGGGAGGGTACAGCCTAAGTATTATGAGCTTCCCCCCCACCCCCACCCCCAAGTCCTCCAAAAGCCACCATTGAGTTTACTTGTGTTCACATCTACTGCTGTCCTTAAGTGCAGTTTGTATACTCAAAAGACTCCATTGGAGAGAAAGAGTTTCCCTTTGTGAGCAGTTATCAATTGGAGGTAGCTTCTGGGTTAGGGATGGGGCTGTGTCCACTTCCTCTGATCTGGGACCGCATCTGACTTAGACCTGTGCAGGCCCTGTGCATGCAGCCACAGTCCCGAGAGCTCACAGTGCTTCAGTCCTGCTGCGTCTAGAAGGCCTTGTTTCCATGCTGTCTTCCAGCCTCTCTGGCTCTTACAATCTTTTCATCTCCTCTTCCAAAGAGTTCTCTGAGCAGAGGGGAGAGATTTGATGGAAACATTCCTATTCATGACTGAGTATTCTGAAGTGTCTCACTCTCTGCACTTTGTCCAGTTGGGGTCCCTGTATTTGTTCCTATCTACCACAGGAGGAAGCTTCTCTGATGATGGCTGAGCAAGACACTCTGTGTATAGCAGTATGTGATTAGGAGTCATTTTATGGCTGTATTCCTTTAGCAGAACAGTAGTGTTTGGTTTGCCTATAGGTTTGTGGCCCCCCTGGGCAAGTGTCAGGGGTGGCCCCATCTCATGGACTGGGTCTTTATTCAGTCACATACTGGCTGGTCACTCCCACAGCGTGTGTATCACTGTTGTACCAGTGTGTCTCAGGCAGGTCACCATTGTAGATCAGAGGGTTTGCAACGAGGTTGGTGTTTACCTTTCTCCTCTGGTAGCATGCAGAGTACGTTCCAGGACTATGAACACTAGTTAGTAGAGGTGAAGGCTCTATGTAGACACCAGCTCAACTTCTCTGGATTCAGTGAGAGGGTTTTTTGTTTGTTTGTTTGTTTGTTTGTTTGTTTGTTTTTTGGTTTTTGAAGACAGGGTTTCTCTGTGTAGCCCTGGCTGTCCTGGAATTCACTCTGTAGACCAGGCTGGCCTCGAACTCAGAAATCCGCCTGCCTCTGCCTCCCAACTGCTGGGATTAAAGGCGTGCACCACCACCGCCCGGCAGTGAGTTATTTAGATGTTCAGGTTTCATATTTTAAGTTGCTGATGATGTGTAAAATTCCTTCAGCTTTCTAGAAGGTAGAGCCACAGAACTGAGTGTAGTCTTGAAGAGTTTGGTTCCCATGGCAGCATTCCGTAGCATCATTCCCCCATCCTCCCTCTGAAGCCATTCCTGGCACCCAGGGCAGGGCTGCATGTTCTCCACTGTGAATCTTATAAGTCTGCTCTGCACACCTCAGGGATTTAGAGCCATGGCGCTTGGGAGACACTCCAGGTTCTGTGCAGGAGACCTGAGCATCGCAGTGCTAAGAACCAGGCAGGCACTCATCTCTGTGTACTATGCCCATGCCTTAGGTGAAGAGGAACAGCACACCCCCCCTCTCCTTATTTGGACAACTCCTGTGGCGAGAATTCTTCTACACAGCAGCCACCAACAACCCCAGGTTTGACCGAATGGAGGGGAACCCCATCTGCATCCAGATCCCTTGGGACCGCAACCCCGAAGCCCTGGCCAAGTGGGCTGAGGGCAAGACAGGCTTCCCTTGGATTGACGCCATCATGACCCAACTGAGGCAGGAGGCTGGATCCACCACCTGGCCCGGCACGCTGTGGCCTGCTTCCTCACCCGCGGGGATCTCTGGGTCAGCTGGGAGAGCGGGGTCCGGGTGAGTGCAAGCTGGCCTGTACCCTGTGACCAGGCCTAGCCAAGGGCAGCTCTTTGTAGGCTGGGGCTGGGGTGGGATCCCTCGGTCCAGGAGATCTCTTCTGCATCCTCTGGGCCCTCAACAGAAGGGCTTTGGCTCCCTGAGGGTATTACAGTATTACAGATTTGGAAAGAACCAGAGCGTCAGGTCTCCAAGGAGGCTGGTTTTCCCCCATCTAGGTATTTGACGAGCTGCTCCTGGATGCAGACTTCAGCGTGAACGCAGGCAGCTGGATGTGGCTGTCCTGCAGCGCTTTCTTCCAACAGTTCTTCCACTGCTACTGCCCTGTGGGCTTCGGCCGACGCACAGACCCTAGTGGGGACTACATCCGGTAAGGACGCACACCAGACTCTGGCTTTGGATCACTGTAGCCCCCTCCTGGACTAGGGTACCGTAAGCCCTTTAAAGAAGAGTCACATTATGCTGACACATCACCTGGTGTGTGTTTCAGGCGATACCTGCCCAAATTGAAAGGGTTCCCCTCTCGATACATCTATGAGCCCTGGAATGCCCCCGAGTCGGTTCAGAAGGCCGCCAAGTGCATCATTGGCGTGGACTACCCACGGCCCATCGTCAACCATGCAGAGACTAGTCGGCTCAACATTGAGCGGATGAAGCAGATCTACCAACAGCTGTCGAGATACCGGGGACTCTGTAAGGATCCCTACCCGCTGACATCTCACTCACCAGGCCATGAAAGGCACTGCAGGCTGGGCCAAATTGGGCTGCTGGAGCAGCTGTGGGGTGGTGGAAAGGAGGAGGCTGTGTCAAGGTCCTGCCCTCCTCGCTCCTTTGTTTCTCATCATCTGCAGCCCTCTTAATCCTGTGTGCATTCTGACTCCCCTTTACTTAATCCCCCAGGTCTGCTGGCATCTGTCCCTTCCTGTGTGGAAGACCTCAGTCACCCTGTGGCAGAGCCTGGTTCTAGCCAGGCTGGGAGCGTCAGCAACACAGGTGACCAGTCAGTTACACTGGCCTCTGGCCTCCCTGGCCTTCTGTGGCCTGTGCCACCACCACATTAGTCATTCAGGGCTGAGACCAAAGTGAGCATGTGTCTGATGAAGCTTGTATGCCACCTAAGGCACACTGTAAGACAATCAAATAAGAACATTCATTAAGAATTTTGGAGGGAAGTAGCACTGAGTGGCTTGATGCGGGCCTAGGAATAGGGCTTCTTTAGGGCCACTTTAAATAGGAGCAGCCCAAGGGCACCTCTGTAAGCACTACTTAGCATCTTCTTGATAAGAACCAGGAAAGGAAATAGCTAGAAAGGCCCCAAAGCAGGCACAAGCAGAGCCCACTCTAGGAGCAGACGGACCCAGAGCCAGGGATAAGGGGAGCAGGGCAGCTCCGGCACAAGCCGCCCTGCCTTCCTGCTGAAGGCAGTCAGCAGGGCGAGGCGAGGTCCCACTGAGGTTTTAGAACCCCACTGCCTGCCGCAAACAGCAGACACTGGGGAGATGAGGAGCAGGGTGGCTCAGGAGTTAGGCAGGAGAAGCAGCAGGAAAGAGCAAGGGTGCTGGTCGGGTTCAGGATACTCCACATCATGAAAGTGGCCAGAATCCTGGGCTTTTCCCGGGACTGCAAAGGGAAACCTCACCTTCAGGGCAAGGACGGCAGATAGGCCAGAGGAGTCTCTGGCCTGGAGTCAGGGATCTGAGCGCCAGAGGCTGGCTCTGCTGCCAGCAAGCCAGGCCATGCCCTCCTCGTGCAGTTCCAAGTGAGGTCACCACTGAAAAGAAGGCCAGGGCAGGGCTCCCTGTCCCCAGAACGTCAATGCACAGCATGAGACCATTGTGGTATGTAACTATGACTTGTTTCTTTGCCTCTCCACAGGCCCCAGACCACTATCCAGTGGCCCAGCTTCCCCAAACGCAAGCTGGAAGCAGCTGAGGAACCTCCTGGTGAAGAACTGAGCAAGCGGGCTAGAGTGACAGAGATGCCTGCCCAAGAGCCACCAAACAAGGACTCCTGAGAGTGAGTCCTCACAGAGGGAGTGGGTGTGGTTTAAAAAGCTGTTGCTTGCCAGCTGGAGGTTCAAACAGCAAACCAGATTAAAATCTGATCTGGTAGGATTTCAGCTCAAAATCCCCCCATTCTGACTTTCATACCTTCTAAACCAGTAGTTTTCAACCTGTAATACTATAACCCTTAAATGCAGTCCCTCACACTGTGGTGACCCCCAACCATAGAGTTCATTTCATTACTACTTCAGAACTGGAATCTGCTACCGTTATGAATCATCATGTAACTGTCTAACCCCCAAAGGGGTCACGGTCCACACACTGAGAACCAGTGCGCTAAGCCTTTACAGACGGGGGGTGGTGGTCATTTATTTGTTTGAGACAGAGCCTCACTGGATATTTGAAGATAATTTTGGACTTGTAGCAATCCTCCTGCCTCATCCTCCTGATGTGAGCCACCATATCTACTTTACCTTCTAAAACTTTTGAGGGAAAAAAAAAAATTTTTTTTTTTTTTTTAAGGAAGAAGGGCTTATTTTGGAAGAGATATATTTAGAAGTTGAAACCCTTTGATTTCTGTCGAGAATGAAAAAGGGGAGTTTAGTTTTGTTCTGTTTGTTTACTTGACCTTTCTGGCTCCTAAGATGAGCAGAATCTGAGAACCACACGTGAAGCTGTGAAGCGGCAGGTTCCGAGGCTGTGCTGTTGGCAGGCCAACCGAGGGCAACACGAAGCTTCAGATGAGATGGCAGGAAAGGGCTCAGCCCAGCCCCAGAAGGACCAGAGGCCCAGCTGTCTCTGCCTCTGCTTACAGGGTCTTCCCTTCTCACCGGGGCTCTGGCTTTGCACATACCAGTCAGTGCTCGTCTTTTCTGCAAGGTCCCTGAATCGTTAGAAAAGGAAAGAGACAGAGAGGGAGAGAGTCAGTCTTCCTCCTCCCTGTTCCTCCTTCCCTAAGCAGGAAGGCTTTTAGGCCAGTGCTGGAGAAGTGTGGACTGCCATCCTCTCCTATCAGGCTGTTCCGAACATCTGCATCAGTAGTTCAGAGAGTGCAGTTCACCATGGAGCTGCTTGGTTCTTTTTCTGGTCCTGATTGCTCAGGGCCTCAGTGGGGCTTCTGCAGTGTCTCTGTGTATGTGCTCATCGAGGTGGCAGGCTTGGTGCTTTGTCCACTAGACATTGCCAGTGGGAGGACAAGGTTGTGCTGCCTTGTCCCTGGAAGAGTCACCACCATAGATGCCATGTTCTCTGGTGCTAAGCACAGAGCGTGAAGGCTAATGCACTTCCTTAGTAAACTCCCTTTTTTTTGAGGCAAGATTAACAAACAGAAAGATTAGGTATATGAATCAGGGTTGCTCAGTAAGTTGTTGGCATAGTACAGTGTGGGCTTGTTACATGCAGATGTCTAGAGAAAGTGACATATAAAGCATGCCACATCCATGGTGACCTAGGAAAGGAAGACTCACAGCCTACAGTTCCTTGAAAACTACACAGACTCTCGACAAGAGAGCTGTTGATGGTTTACATATCTTGTACAAATTACATAATCTCTAGGAGGGTAGTTCTTCCTGAAAATCAGGTGGTGGCTCCCAAGATTAAGTGCAGATGCCAGTCAAGAGATGTGGGGATTCTGGTGTAGGTTGAGCATCCCGAAGTCCAGGCTCATGTCAAATGCTCTGAAATCCAAAACCATTTGAGTGTCAATAGTGAAATCTGTGCAGATATCCTTAAATTAAGAAAACCCTGGACTTTAAGATACCTCTGGATATAATGGACACTCAGCCTGTGATTCCAAGTTCCACTGCTTGGCTAAGATAGATCGAGACATTTTTCTTACCTCCAGGGAACTTACAGATGAGGCTTGTGGGTTTTAATTTGGTGGCCCAAGATGGCTGCTGCGACTGTGCATCAGTGCCTCTTCAAGGTGGGTCAGGACAGCAGGGGTGGCTGTGCCCCCTACTCACTTACTGTGCATTACATGTTCCCAACTCCCATGACACGGCCTAGGCTTGGAGGATGTTGTGAGCTACACTGGCAGTCCCTGCCCCACCCCCACCTTGGGTGATACTAGTAGGAGGAAACAGAGTGTAAGCAGAGGGAGTTTAATTTCGAGAGGTCATAAGTGTTCTATATAATTTTAAAAATGTAGCTGCATAGAAGAGAAAGGCTGGGAGGAAGAGGGTTTGCTGACTCAGGAGCTGTGCTTTAAGAACCATTGGCTTGGCCAGGTGGTGGTGGCACACACCTTTAATCCCAGCACTTGGGAGGCAGCAGCAGATGGATCTCATAAGTTTGAGGACAGCTTTGTCTACAGAGCAAGTTCCAGGACAGCAAAGGCTACATAGAGAAACTGTCTCAAAAAACCAAACCAAACAAACAAAAAAGGAGTCACTGGCTTGGACTATTGTCTGGGACAGACCCATGGCCTGGGTAAGGTTAACTAGGAAGTATAGACCATGATAGACGCCAACAGTGATAGACACCAACAGTGTGTAGGCCTCACAGCCTGGGCCTAGTTCTGAAGGACTGGAGCATGGTGTCCCTGCTGGGATGGTTCCTCTTAGGGTTATTGTCTATTCAGTGCGATGCTCCTGGAATACTGTTAGACCAGGCAGTGAGGGCCCCTTGAGGGAGTTCCTGGAGAGGAGCTGCTTGTGGAACAGGTTGGTCAAACCAGCATCTGCAGGAGACTGAGCACTAGATGGGGCCCTACAGAGAGTCAGGTGGGCAAGAGCCACTTGAGAGGACTGATGTTGATGTCAAGTGACATTAACCAGGTAGAGGAGTGCATTTCCTGCACTGTGTCTGGGTACCCATGTGTCACCTACTGAGGGCCCAGGGCTGTGTTTTACAGCTTATGCCCTACGTCTTCATTAGGTAGTTAAGCCAGGGAATGCTCTTGAAGATAGAGAGAGGGACCAGGAGGCCAGATGATGTGACAGGTACAGAGCTCTTTCCAAGACAGACAGTGGAGTGTCATGTTTCTGGAAACCCCAAGAGAAAAGAGTACAGTGCCCCCTGTGTGCAGGCAAGGGCATCTGGGCTTTCGGGTCCACATCTGTTGCATTAGGCTTGCTAGAGGACCAGGCCCTACAGAACATTCATGTTTACAAAAGAATGTATTAGATTGTCTTACTCAACGGGAGAGTGACTCCAACAGTGGCCATCTGCACATTGGAGAGGCTAAGAACCCAGGAACTGCACATTCTGCAAGGCTGGCGCTAAAGGACAGAGGGACTCCTGGAGAGCCTCTGGTCTTCAGATGCATGGGTCAGAGAAGCTGGGTTCTGATGTCAGCGAAGAATGGCAGCAGCAGCAGCAGAGTAGATACATGTAGCAGCGAGGAGTGCAGACAGTCAGATAGAAGCAGTCCCACCCTTTTCTTGGAACTCCATATCCGGGCTTCTGCTAGAAGGCACTGCCCTGGGGAGACTCCTGTCCTCAGTTGGTCCTTCTAGGGCATGTCCTCACAGACCCACTCGGAGATAAGGCCCTTGGTTGCTCCCAAATCCAATCAAGATGACAACCAAGATGAACCCTCACATCTGTGAAACACTTTGTCACCTGCCCTACTGCTGGGACACACACACCGGGATGTCAAGGAGAAAATCAAACCTCTTGTGTGAAGTCTAACTGAGGAAAGCACACAGACAGAGGCAGGCTCAAAGAGGCCTTGAATGTGCTGCAGAGTGACATTGATCACATGACTGGTGGGCCACAGAGAGGAGCCTGTGGGTCCAGTCAGAGTTGTGTGGATGGGAAAACATGCCCCCTTCTGCCCATCCTCTGTCCACTTTAGTCATGTGACCTGGGCTTGAGGCCAAGGTCTGAGTAATCATTCCCCGCATTCAGTCTCTTCGCTCTGCTCTGCATTGTGATCCTGCTTTCTCATGAGTAGTCATTACAATTAAATCAGTACTCCAGAAAACATCTCTGCGTTCCATGCTTGCCTTAAGCCCACGCCAACCGAATGTTCTACATTTAGTTTTTACAATGTTCACTAAACTGAAAAGAGAAAACAGTGAGCTTCCAAATAGCAATCTTGTCAGCTGGTGCTGGTAACCCCCAGAACTGCTGACACAGGGTTCCGTCAGCATCCGGTTATGCACTGGCTCCTCTCATTGGTCCAGTGATCTTACCACAGGGCAGTGGTTTTTGCTTTGTTTCCCTGCCTAGCACTGCACATGCAGTCTTTCAGGAGAAGCCCCTTCACGCACAGAGGGCCGTGGCCAAGGAGCCCCTCCCATCGCTGGTCCCTGCTATTAGTGCTGAGGTTTCCCTGACTAGACCGTGACTTCCAGAATCCCCATTGTTCCTCTGACACTTGTTCAACTGGTACATGACAGGTGTGTTGCTGACAACCTATCTGGTGTGGAGATGGAGGCAAGCCCAGCCCTCCCAGAGAGCTGCATTCTGGGCTGTGCTCCTGACTGCAGAATATCGAGGTGAATCTCAGCTCTTGACTTGGAGCCATAAGAAAGGCTGCTGAGTGCTTTCCACAAATGATCCATGTTATGGAGATATATTTAAATTGATCTCGGAAACACAGAACATGTACATGTGTTAGAACAACACATGATAATTTAGGCAGGCTTGGAACCCCAGCACTAGGGAGACTAAGGAAGGAGGGTCAGGAGGTCAAGGTCATCCTTAGTTACACAGCAAAGTCAAGGCCAACCTGGGTATATGCGAGCCTGTCTATGAAGAGAAGAAAAAGGGGGAAAATATTTTTTCAAAATCATATATGTCATTATATACAATTTTATGTATCAGTTAAAATGAATTTAAATTTTAAAAAGATATATACATCTAAGGGAAAGGTATGGCTAGACACTGCAGTGCCTTTTTCAAGGGAAAATGGCTGAAATGATACTTGGTTCCATGAATAAGGTCCTGGGATCTGCCCATGTGTCCACTTCTCTGTGTGTTCTGTCCAGCTTCTGAAATGTAAAGAGTGTCCCACTCCCTGTGCAGTTGGCTTTGGCTTTAGCACAAGGCCTTAAAGAATTGTGTAAACCCTGAACCCCTGTAGTCCTAGCACCTAGAGGTGGGAACAGGAAGATCAAGAGTCTAAGGCTGCCTCGACTTTGTAAGATAACACCTTAAGTAGGATGGAGTGTGCTAGAAGGCTAGAGTGTCTGACTTTTGTTTTGTTTTTCAAGACGGGTTTCTCTGTGTAGCTTTGGTTGTCCTGGAACTCTCTCTGTAGATCAGGCTGTCCCTAAGGTCAGAGATTGCCTGCCTCTGTCTCTTGAGTGCTGGGATTGAAGGCATAACCACCACTGGCTGACTTTTAAGTGTCTTCCCATTTCTAACCCTTCCTCTTTATTTTAAGTTCCTATCTATGCCACTATGTTGACTTTCTTCCTTTTTACATCTTGTAAAAGTCTTGGTGAGGAGTAATATAAAGATTCCTAACTGGTTAGAAATAAAACAACAGGGCTGGGGAGATGCTCAGACAGCTCTGGCTGCTCTTGCAAAGGTCCCAAGGTTTGATTCCCAGCACTCAGTGGCAGCCCAAAACCATCTGTGACTCCAGTTCCAGAGAATCCTGGCTAGTTTCTGTACACTCATGTGGTGCATAGACTTGCATGCAGGTAAAACGTACACATAAAATTAATTTTTTAAGCCCACAGGTTTTGAATCCTGAAGGCCTGGGAATTCCTATCTCACCTCTGTATAGACACTTGTGTCAGTTCAGTTTCTCATTTATAAAAATGGAGGAATAGAAGGTTGTGTCTGGGCCTGTGAGGGTCTGTGAGGGCCACCATAGCAAAGCATCCGAGAAGCAAACCCTTGGTTTTAGTGTCTGGACTCCAAGGTCATGGTCTCTGTGGTTGCAGAGGTTTTTCCCTCTGTTCTGTCCAGGCCAAAGCTCTATCCATTTTGGATTTGAGGTCAGCCCAGTCATCTCATTTTTACCTAGAGAGTCACACCCTAAGGTACTGGAAGTCAAGAGCTGAGCCACAGAAGCAAAGACATTAGCTGTGGACACAGGAGCATGCCTGTCCTGCGGCCACTCCAGCAGCCTGATGTTACAGGCTTGCCCTTTCTTCTGGTATCTGATGAGGCCACTTCTCTCTCTGCCCAAGATCTCAGATGTTCTAAATCTTTAGGATGAGTCACCTTGTGTCCCCATTCCCCTTCTCCCTGGCCCATAGCCCTGTGCCAGGGTTCTGTGATCGGTGTGTGGAAGTTTGCCTGCCTGCTGGTTCTAAACACAGTCATCGCCTTACTCTGCAGAATCACTAGAACCAGGCAACTTCTCACACAGCTACTTTCTTTGACTATCTCTGGAAGCAATGGCTGGGCTCTTGTCATGAACGAATGTTCAACAAGGTGTCAAGTGATGGCATGTAGCCCTGTCTTCTGCTGTCCTTATCCCTGGGTAGAAGGTATTTAGGGAGCACTTACCCTGGGTTCAGAGATGCAGTATTCAGCCACCTTCATGGTTACCCAGCAACAATCTGGCCCTGGGGACTGTGGCCTAAGCAGCATGTTCATTGGGCTATCCCACTCTCTGTCTGGGAATCCCCAGGGAAGCAGCCAGAGGAACTGGTGTCTGGGCAACTAAGCAGCCTCCTGAGTGCCCCCTTTGCACATGTTTTTCTCTTTCAGCTGGAGAGCCATCGCTCCGTGAGCAAAGCCCGGGTGCCTGAGCTGCCACAGCCACAGCGTGCAACCTACAGAGAAGCCAGTCACCAACAGACGGAGCGAGAGAGTGTGTGTGTGCAGAGGGAGGTGTGGTGTGCCATTTGCGTGTGCATGCATCTGTTTACACTCTCATGATCCTGAATGTAGCCTGGGCTAGGGAGTCCCTAGATCATGCCTTCTTACCAGGGCTGCTTCCTGACCTCCAGACACAATACTAGAAGCCACAGCAGTGGCCTTCAGCCCAAATCTGCCCCTGGGAGCCCCCTTCCGTGTCCCACTAGAGTGGTAGAACCCTAGCTTGAATTCTGGTCTTTGCCTCCCCAGACTCTTCTTCCTCCCTCCTTTCGGACAAGGAGCTGGAAGGCCACATTTCTTGACTCTCATTTAGAGCATGGAGTTTCAGAGGCAGCCAGAGTCCTACTGACGGAGTTCCCACTTCTGACACTAGAACCTGACCAGGCAGGAGAAGATATGTCTCATCCGGTCTTAAATAGCCAGTCTTATAAAATCCCATGCCCCTAGCAGGCTTCCCTGATGTCTAAGACTACAGACTGGTGTGTTATGTGCCCAGTACTTCTTATGTCAGCCTCAGACAGCATATGTGTCTTTGTAGAACCTTCTAGAAGCCAATTGGGGAATAGACTCCCAGTCTTCTGTCCCTTCTCTAGCAGCTAAGGTCCAGTCTCAGCCTTCTAGAAGCTGTGGACAGGCCAGGGTCCGAGCTGGTGGAAGAAACCCGGGTACCATGGCTGAGGGCCCATGGTTTGTCTGGCCATATTCCTGACACCACATGCTCCAGCAAGTACTGCTGATACCCAGCCAGGCAAGCTGGACAGCCTATTCTGCAGGCTTCGAGGGCCTACCCTGGACTAGTCAGCACCTACACTGCAGTGTCAGCTCAGACAGAGACTGAGGGGTGGAGCACTGTCTGGGGCAGTTGGCAAAAGGTCAGAGGTCACACCTGGCACACCACTCCCTTTGCAGATTAGCAGTGGAAGGTTTGGCCTAGAGAAGTCAAGCCTTGCTTTCCAGGGGAGCCACTCTCCTGCCCACTGTTGGGTCATATAGAGAAAGAAGTTGTGAAAAGAAGGATCTGGGGCACCTCAGCAAGTCTTCCTTCCACCCTGTGGCCTGCAGTTGAGCCACAGTGTATGTGTGTGTGTGGAGAAAGAGAGAGAGAGAGAGAATGGTGTGTGTGTGTGTGTGTGTGTGTGTGTGTGTGTGTGTGTGTTTGGATTTTTGTTCTCACATGTAACATTAAGCTGGCCTCTGGGCCTTTTCCTCTCTACCTCCCCTGTGACCTTTCCTAGCCTCAGAGTTGTTAATGCCCTTGGCGCTGGCCTTTATTGTGTCAGACCAGAACCCTGGGGTCAGGCTCCCCTCTCCAGCTGTCTAGCACATCTGACAGGCTTCTTTTTGAGGTGGCCTCAGGTTTTCTCAGCAGAGAGCTGCCTTTAGTCCAACTGTTTATGTCCATCATTCTGACTAGAAGCATCCTATGATCGATCGTGTGAAGAAACAGGGCACCTGTGATGTCCATGTTCAGAGCCCTGGGGTGTGGCCTCCCTGCTCCCCAGCCCCAGGCCAAGAGGAAAGAGCCAAAGGATCTTGCTGGAGGGAAAGTAGAGTGAGCCTGGAGAACTGGTCTCAGGAGCAAAGTCTAATTCTGGGTCCAGGATTTATTTTGCAACATCTTCAACTGTGAGGACAATGACCTCCTCTGCTTTTTTGATGATGGCTCTCCAAGGTACAAGTTGGCAAGATCATCTGTCCTTCCACCTCCTTGACATATTGGCTCATTCCCAGGACAGCCTTCCAATGAATGGAGCAGTCTACTCCCACAGCTATGGGGTACAGTGGCCTGGAGCCCTGGGGTAACTTCATGCCTCCTTTTGCCTAGCCAGAGTGGCCCTGAGGACTGTCATAGAACAGTGCCCCGTGTCCTGCTCCTGGGACCTAGCATGGGGACAGATGGTTGCAGGAAAGAATCCCTTTACCGAGTTCCCTATTGCTGGGAAGGTTGCGTTTCTCTCACAGTTTGTTTGTGAATATTTACCTGTTTTATAAATGTCTGATCCTGTCTGAGTAAAACTGTGTTGTGTAGTCTATCTTATGGGAGGTCTGGGACCTGGGCTCTTAAGGCTGAACGCGGGTAAAGCTTTAAGCCAGGCCATGTTGGGTCTGTTGGAGTGAAGAGTCTTATTCTCCCTTGGATAGAGGAGGCTGTGAACTACTGTGGTATGCTAGCAGTAGCCCTAGTAGTTTGGTCAGAATCAAGCAAAAGTCAGTCAGCCCAAACCACAGAGGGTACCAAGACCAGTTCCTGGGTGCTGTCTCCCAATAATAGCACTGGGTAGCCTACTGAGATCCAGGGTATTGTATCCATTCTTTATGATGTCTAAGAATGTATGTGTGCCCTCTAGACACAGTTAAGGAAGCTACAGCCAAGCCTGAGGCCTGGATGTCTTGTACCATCTGGCCAGAGTGCCATGCACATAGGTGATCCTGGTGTGAGAGGGGCTCAGGAAAAACCAAAGGAAATCATAGTCTGCTCTATAAACAGGAGAGCTTTACTCTAGGACTTGTCTCATTCCTGGCTCTGCCTCCAAGCTGCTGGCCTACTTTCTACTAAGACTGGCCTCCCTCTTCTGGGCTTCTCATGTAGCTTTGGCTTGAATGGAGAAGCTGAGATACCTTTGTTCTTGAGCAGAGGTTCTATGAGAGGGAACTGTCCTACATACTCGCATATTTCTGACCTCCTGGGGATGCTGCCCAGCTGAAACAAGCACATATTAACCATGATAATTAGGCAAGGCTGCTTTTCTGGGAGGAAGGAAGGTGCCATAACAGCAGATGGTTTGGGCAGGGCCTAGTGTGAGAGGCCTGAGCCAGAACAGAAAGTTAAAGTGACCAAACCTTACCTCTTGAAGCATCAGTGGCAGGGAGGGGAGAGGCAGCCAAGGCCTCTGGCTGTAGGTTCTACAATCTTCTCAGGGCTGAAGCAGGGACATTGAGTACTACAAGGTAGGTGTTTACAGCTTCTTGCTGGGAAGGGAAAGAAGGCAGTCAAGATTTACAAATGGAACTCCACAGACTATAGAACATTTGTCTGTCCTGTTCCACTTATGTGAAGGGCAGGGTCTGTGGCCAGAGGTGACCTGGCAGGGAGGCACTCTGAGCCACCAAAGCTGGGACCCCAGCCTTAGTAATCCATGTCATGTGAGAAAACCTAATAGAGAACCAGGAAGAAATCACAGCTAGACCCAAAGTGGGTGCAAGGAACAGAAGCAACCAAAAAGCTCTCAAGAATCCAGCTCTGGGGACAAGAGGAAGGTCCTAGGACTTAGGGTAGGAGAAGTCAGTTCAGGATTGTGTGGGTGCAAAAGGGGTGCTATATAGAAAAACAGTGGGGGAAGACAAGTGCTGAGAACTGGGCATAGGAGTTCACACTAATCCTCCAGTTTAGCAGGAGACTCAAGAAGATTGTCATCAGTTCTTAGCCTAAGCTACAAAGTAACTTCCAGGACAACCTGGAAATTAAAGAAAAATAAGTGTTGGGGTAGTCCTGGCATACAGAGGCTTCACAGGGCTAAGACGCCAAAAGCATGGCTCATGTTATCAGGGATAGTCAGGGCTCAAAGTGGTCTTGACAGAGGTGCCCCTTCAGAGAGTTCTGTGGGAGGTGAGGACTAGATCCCAGTGCACAGGTGGGTGTTCCCAGCTCCCAGGAACAAGCATTTCTATTATCCTTCTTCCTCCGCATGGTCATATTCCATTTCACACAAGGGAAAGGAAAGCCTTGGAGCTATGAGGTCACCAATGCAGGTCCCCACTGTCTGTTTACTTGTAGAACCAAGCTGTGGTCTTAGGCCACCTGGGCTCCATACCTGACTGCTCTTGGACCCCACTCCACCACCATCTCTCCTTTTTCAGCCATTTTCTGCAACCCTCCTTCCCACCCCGTTGCTGTGGAGGGCCAAAGACGGACTTGGGGAGCAGGACCTTTCCATCCGCTACTTGATGCCCTGGATCTAGGTCCAGCTCTCGGAAGAGCAAAGCTTTGCCAGTGCCTGGAGAGTCCGTGGGATGTGGAGGGAGGCCGAGTGAACCCAGGGCCACCGGACCAAAGCGTCAGCACTTCGGAGAGCGCCGGGGGCGGGGCGGGGCGGGGCCACAAGACCCCAGCCGGCCCGGGGGCGCGCGCGGGGCGCTCTCGCGGGGGCCGCAAGCAAAGCGGCGCGCGGTCCGGAGCCGCGCCCGCTCCAGCTCAGTCCGAACCTCGCGGCGGCGGCGGCCTCCTCCACGCGCCTCCACCTCCGCCGCCGCCGCCGCCGCCGCCGCCTCCCGCGCCGCTCTCCGCCCGGATGGCCAGGGCTGCGCCCGGGAATGGCGGAGCGAGAGAGCGGCCTGGGCGGGGGCGCCGCGTCCCCATCGGCCGTGTCCCCATTCCTGGGACTGCACATCGCGTCGCCTCCCAATTTCAGGTGAGGATCACGGCCCGGAACCTCGGGATCCCCGGGGACTCTGAGGGCGGCGTCCTTTCCCGGGCCGAGCCCCCAACCCCCACAACCTCCAGTTCAGGTTGGTGGCCACTGCGTGCCCCCCCCCCCCGCAGCTCCTTCCGCCATTCCGTGTCATGGGGTGGGGTGCTCGAGGTGGATCTGGGGCAGGAACCTAGGAGTCGCCTTTCCCTTCCACCTTGGCGCTGAGAGTGGGTCTGGGGTTTGGATGGAATTTCCGGTGCAGCAACCCGCCCAGACTTTATCCTGCGGCGTCCCAAGGTGGTTAGACAACCCAAGGTGGAAGTAGGCTAGGGGTTGGGGGCCCAGAGGCCCCAGTTCTCTGAGGTAAAAACCTTAGTGCTATAAGGAGGGAGTCGAGAGCCCCTCTCCCAGCTGGCTTGGCCGATGGGTCAGATTGCTAGGTTATCTTGGACAGGGTCTTCTGAATTTGGGCAGCTCCCTGGTCAGTTGTATCTCAGGACAGGTGCAGAAGGATTGTCCTCGACCAGTGAAACCCAACCTGCTTGTGGGAGGGGAATCTGCCTGTGGCTATCCAGGGATACTGTTGGGGACCCGTACTGTGCTAAATACCTTCAACCCACCCCTCAATCTGATGTTAGACCAGGTGAATGAATTTCAGAGATGTAAGGGGTGATGCGGACTGTCCTCTCTTCACACATCACAGAGATGGGGGGGGGGTCGGAGAGTGAGTTGGTGAGGAAGAAGAGAAGGGTGTCACTGCTCCAGAATCTAGAAGCTGAGACATAACTCATTGTTTCCCATCAGAAGCAGGCGCCTTTCTCTCTCCTGAGGCCCTTGCTCCAGCCAGGTCCCAGCTGGGCTCTGGCGCCAACTTGTCATCTATTGAAGGGGTCTCTAGCTCCCAGGTCCTCAGGTGGCCAGAGACCTCCCCGCTCCCCAGGGACCTCAAATGATATGATCAGGCCCTGAATCCTCCAAGGAGATCCTAAACCCAGCTGAGAGAACCAGAAGGAGGGGGCCAGAGGAAGGTTCCAAACCTGAAGAAAGCCTGGTGGGCTTCAGCCTCCAGGCTAACGCTTCAGATTCTCCCTGGCAGGTCAGGCCTTTGAAGGGGAAGAGAATCAGCTGTGAGGGACATAGGTTCAAATCCTCTTTCCCCTGCTTCCTCACTGCCTGATCCCAGCATGCTTTTGTCTTTGGTCTCATCTGTCCAGTGGGCTAATTAATATTGATTCCTGCCTGGGAAGGAGACAGTGCACATCAAGTCACTGTTCAACAGGTAGCTGGCCACACTGGCAGAAATCTGCACAGCTGGTTTCTGTCAGTGTTTCTCCAGTGTAGTTCACTGAACCTTCACAACCATCCTGAGGGTGTAACTTGGCCTGCCCTGTGCTGAGCTGGGGCAATAGAAGACAAGGAAGGCAGAGTGGGGAGCCTAGGGACCACAGACAAGTCTAAGACTGGTTCATGACTGGAACCTGAAACCAGATCTGAGCCTGCTCAGTTCCCTCTCCTTATAGGCCCTACCTCTGGCCCAGGGTAGGCTCACACCCTATTCTAGCAGGAAATTATCTTTTATTATACAGGCCTGAGAAGCTGAGATGAAGGATACCAGGCAGGGAATGTGTGACTGACCCTGGGCTATGTAGAGTGGAGACAGCAGTATAGCAAAAGGCTGAGTGAGGAGTGGGCTGTCCCTGCAGGATACGATGCCCTGACTGTGAGACAAAGCGGGCTTGTGGGGATAATGCTGGGCAGTGTCTTGGGCCCTGCATGACCCTTCTTCAACCCCCGCTGCCCTTTCTCTTGTCCTGCCTCAGCAGCCATTGGTCTGGCTCCATTAAACCCTGAGCATGTGCCCATCTTGTGACTCTGACAGGGTTGTGGGTTCAACTGTTCTTATAGCTGTGTACCCTAACACGGGGTACTGTACTTAAACCTTTTGGGTCTTTGGTTTTTTGTTTCATTTTTTCCCTTCAAAATGTCATCTATAGCCCCTGATCAGGATGGTTCTAGAACTTGTGTGTGTGTGTGTGTGTGTGTGTGTGTATTTCTACTCTGAGCTTCTAGGATGTGTAAGCAGTCTTATATCAGTGCTTTACTTTTGGCACGACTCAGTCCAGAACAGGTGCTCAGCAATGCTGGTTTCTTACTGAATGAAGGGTGGACGCACTGGGCACATTTCTCCTGGAGAACAGAGTAGTGGTGGATGCTGACCCGAGGGAAGCGCCATGCTGAGAATTTTATGTGCCCAGGAGTGCGGCCTCCTGTAGCCATGTGAACGGGTTAGGATGAGGAAACCAAGGCATAGAGCAGTCATAGTGGAGCTGATGCGAACCAAGAAAGTCTGATTTCAGCTCTGCTACCAAAAGAGAGAGCCCTGAGATCCTGGGGAGCGCTTTTGAGAGAGCCCCAGGATCCTGGTAAGCATGTGTGACTTTGAAAGATGGGAGCGTCTGTTGAAAGTTGATTTAAACGAGTATGTGCTGGGTGGTTTTTCTGATTATGGAAATCTTCCATCTGGTCCCTAGTGGTATGTCTGGATGTGGGGTGGAGTGAGGACTTTTCGGTTTTCACTTTACCTGTTTAGGTACCATTTGGCGTCTTATTTTTGGATTAGCATGTGTATAAGTTACTGAGTTACTTACAGCATAGTGAGAGGATATTTTTAACTGGTCCGTGTTCTTCATAAAGAAAGCTCTAGGGAAGGGAATTTGGAGCATTGTACAATGGATCCATTGACCCTGGGTGTGTGGGACAAAGGGCTGGGACAAAGGAGTCAGTATATGCCTAAGAGTCATTTAAAAGGGAGACCTCAGATGTCAACTTAGCAGGTTGGGGTATGGGTGCTAAGTGCTTGCCTGGTGTGCTGGAGGGCCTCGTTTCCACTGCAAAAGAAAACAAAGAGAGAGAGAGAGAGAGAGGAGGGGAGGGGAGAGGAGGGTTCAGTAAATATCTCTTATGCAGAAACATAAAGGAACAGTGACTTCCCCAAGAACACACAGCAAGTTAATAATAAAGTTGGTTTGGAGCCAGGACCCAGATGGAAACCTGGATGGTATCAGATGACCCTACTGCGCTACGTCAGCATGCGAGACACTCAGCACAGAGCAGAGGTCCTCGTTTACAGCTTTACAGAGCCATATGCAATGCTCATCAAACAAACCTTTTGCCAGACTCATCAGGAAGAGCAATATGCAGAGGTCCTGACACGAGTGTGACCACCATGCAGGTGACAATGTAGAGGCAGTGTCTTCTCAGATAGGTCAAGTGTGGTGGTTATGCAGGTACAGGTTATGCAGGTCCCACAGGGGAAAGTCAAGCAATCCTCATGTCGGAGAAGGTACACAGGGAAGGACAGGCTAGGGAACAGATGAACAGGTAGGGTGACACCTGTCTGGCAGTGTGGAGGGCAAAGTTGTGCAGGAAGTTGGGGGCCATGTCAGGATTCTGGACTCTTCACCCACAAACAGTGCTGTCCTGGGGTTACACAGGGACTGCCAGCAGCCGGTGGATGGTGTGAGCTCACTCTGGCTACTGGGCAGAGTGGATGGGGAGGCAGGGAGACTTGTGGCTGGACCACCCATCCTGCCCATCCTGCAGGCAGTGAGAAGACATGGGTTCGGGTGGGAGATGGTTAGGGACAGGGCAGACCAGATCCTCCCACCGGTCTGAGGTAAAGAAGATGCGGTAATGACAAACCAGTATGGTGCCTGGGCTCCTCGGGAGAGGAGAGGCTAGGCAGACAG
This sequence comes from Mastomys natalensis, assembly GCA_021653895.1. Classification (NCBI taxonomy): domain Eukaryota; kingdom Metazoa; phylum Chordata; class Mammalia; order Rodentia; family Muridae; genus Mastomys; species Mastomys natalensis. The sequence continues at coordinate 2,076,700 of JAJTUV010000328.1, read as the reverse complement.
TGGGCTAATCACCTCGGTGCTTGCCAGATTTCAGATTGGTGATCTTTGTTGAGGCAATTGCTGTAGTCAAGTGAGCAGTTGGTTTAGGTAGGGAGCTTTTGGCAGGGCAAGAAGGAAGTATTAAAACCATGGTGTTGGGAGTGTCACTGTTCAGAAGAGACTACTGTCACCTTAGGAGAAACCTAGGGCATGGTGAGGACAAGATGGGGCCCACCAGCCTTGCTGTGGTTAGGATAGGGGCCAAAATGGCCTGGCTGGTGAGCCTGTGATGTAGAGCAGAAGAGCAAGCTAGCCTGGGAGCCTCACGGCCCAACAGTAGCCTGGGAAGGAGGTCTCCCCCAGCCACCTAGCATCAGCCCTCATCTGGGTATCTGGACCCCTGGGAAATGACACAACCTAATTTTGCCTAAGGGGACTAAGATTCCTATAAATTGTGTCACCACTCCCATCCCCACTCAGGGGTCTTATCCATTCTAGAATGTCATCTTTGCCCCCTGTACATTTATGGACAACTCTGGGGACCTCTACTGAGTGCTGACTGCGTTCTGTGTCTGGACAGTAAGGGCTGCACTGGCTCTACCCCCAGGCAGCCAATGCTTCCAGCATCTAAGAGGAGCTTACTAGCGGCTGCATGTATATAGCTTTGCATAGTTTGGAGTGAGTTTGGAGACTGAGGCCAGGCAGACAGTGGAGAGACCAAGGAGAGGAATCTGGGGCTAGGTTTTGGGAACCAGAACCAGAAGTTTCCCCAGTAAGCAAGGTTTCACCTGTCCCACAACTGCCTGTCCATGTGGGTCTTCTCAGGGAAGCCATGGCTCATTCAGTCTGCTTCCCTCACTCCTACCCCTGTCTTCTAAAAAAAAAAACAAAAAACAAGTCTCCTATCATCCAGACTGGCCTGGAACTTACTGTGTAATTGAAGAGGACCTTGAATTCCTGATCCCTTTGATCCACCTCCCAAATGGTGGGGTCACAGGTATATGCCGTGCTAGGCATTGCAGAACCTCATTGCATGCACTCGATGGAGTGGTCTCCAGTCCCGGCCTGCCCTTTGCTTACCTTATTGGTTGCCATTCTCCACATTCAGTAGCAAACACGCTAACGTTCACTCCAGAAGACGCAGACACTGTCTATTCAGTGGGATGCCATACCCCACACTTCCCATCCGGCCCTGGGCTGGACTCTCCCGCCTGGCTCCAGCAACCCAGTTCTAGCTTGGTACCTAAAGGGTCCCACAAATTGGGTCAGCAGTACCACCCCCATACAACATCATACACATTTTTGTGTCGAAGAGATTTCTACAGGTGGAATTGTCCGTTTGCGAGGGGCTGAGTCACCCACTATTCAAGTTGGGTCTTTACCAACTTGAAGATTCATGTCGGTATTCAAAAGGGAACTTACTTAAACATTTGCAAGTCAAAAATACAGAAGGAAAAATAATAAAAATATATTTTATTTCTTTTTAAAACAAATACAGGAGGATACAGGAATGCTGTAGTTTGTTCAACTCTTACTCAGAACTCTTACTGGTGGGATCTTACCTGGTGAAGGGCCAGCTGCCCTTTGAGGGAGGGACACCATGAGCCTTACAACCCAAAGGGAGAACTACAGCTCCCTACAACTAGGAGGGGCTAAGAGCCACCAGAAAGGTGGAAGGTCCTGTTCTTCGATGTCAGAGGAGCCCTGGGCTGGTAGAGCAGGAGGCTAGACAGTGAGGTGCCCTCAGGACCTCCTGGAAGCCAGCTCTGTAAGATTTAAGGCTGTGAGGACAGGCTGGACCCCTGAATCTCAGATGGGCTCCATCACAGGAAGCCTGCGGGGCACTATGGCTAGTCCTTTTAACTCAGACAGGAAGCTGGAAATTGAAGGCTCAAGTGTGGCTTCTGACAGCCCATACCTGGCTTCCATTGGCCTTACTCAGTGAAGGCTCTGTGCTGTGCTTGGCTCTCACTTCCTGTGCATGGCCTCTCAGCCTGTTCCTCGGCTGAAGAAGCAAATGAGGAGGTGAGGAAAACTGGAACTGCTGTGGGGACTGAAGGACAAGGGAACCGAGGCCACAGGGCAGCATGAAAGCACACGAGAATACCTGGAGCAGGTTTGCTTGAACCATTCAGCAGAACCCAGCCCAGGCCGGGGCAGGATGGGGAGTGTGAGGTGTGCTCATGGCTGGAGCCTGAGCAAGGTGTTGCTGGAGACCAGCACTTCAGGGGGGTGTGTACTGTAGAAAGACAGCCGTCAGAGTCAGGCTGGCCTCCAGGGCCACAGGGCCACCAAACATGACTATGCTACCCAAAAGTGGGCAAGTAGGGCTAATGGCTGCAGTGCTGCTGTCCTGGGAGCTGCCCAAGTCCCAGTCCTAGGAAGAAGTTGCCACCCTGTCAGGCTGTGGGTTCTCCTGTGCCACTTCCCAGGCCAGGGCTCAGATTTCCAAGAAAATGCCTTAAGCAAGGTCAGGAGATGCCCCTCCCCCTCCTGTCTTCCCGTGTGCCTACCCTCCTGCTTCCCTGCCTCTTTTCTTCCTTTCCCACTGTTGGTGTCCCTGAACACAAAGATACAAGTCCTTTTCCCTTCAGCAAGTGTCTCTTGGTTCTGCCCAGGAGATCTAGACCATCGGTGACTGGGGGAGAGTGGGCGGCAGCAGAGGTCAGCCCTTGGCCAATCCTGCCCCCTCCTTAGTAGTGACCTCCCTCCTCTGTAACTCAGAAGCTCCATCTTATCCTGGGGTGGCTGGGAGGAAGGGAACTGAGTTTTACAACACCTATGCCTGAGCCTTAGGGCACCTCATCTGTGAGATGGCCCAGACCCCTATTCCAGGGATGTAAAGACATGTAGCAGGGTTGGAAGCCAGGCTGGTTGCAGCTTGGAAGAAGAGGGTTTGCTCTTAGCTCCAGGCCTGACATGATGTCATCCTGCCACCTCACCCCACTTAGGAGAAGCCCCCCAAAGTAAGACGAGGGTAAGGACACCCGGGTTTTAAATAGATGAAATATGTCATCCCTTGGCACTTCTTTCATGAGTGAGTTCAGCGGGAGAGAAGGTAAGAACACCCTCCTTGCCCTCAAGGGAGCTAAGGGTTAATGGAAGGCCCTGACCCCTAGCCCAGAGCCCTTCTCATCTCTGCCCTCATTGGGTCTGCCCCCGCCCCCTGCCCCAGACCTGTTGTTCAGAGCACTGGCTTATTAGGCTGTGCTGAGAGGACATAGATACACAGACACATCCTGTGGCCATATAGAATCCTCCAGCCCCACTGCAAACCCTTCAGTTTGAGGAAGCGTGGAGACTGAGGCTGTCCTGTAGCCCACACCTGGCATGTGTCTACTGGCATGTTGTGTGTACCTGACACCCTCACCAGCTCTGCCCTCCAGGAGTGTCTAGTCTAGATGGGAGCCAGGAAGGGAGAAATACAGATGATGGGGAATGTGCACACCACTCAACTTTGTAGCCAGGATGGGCAGGGCATCTCGGATGGATTCAACCGGAGGATGACACCTGCCTCATGGAGAGGGCTAGGAGTGCTTCCTGGAGGAAGGCTTCTCTGAGCACTGTTAGGGCCCGTACCCACGCTTGGGAGGCAAGGTTCAGTAAACAGTAAACACACAAGGCTGGAGTCTCCCCCTTGCAGAGAGCCCTGGAGGGTTTTTGAGTGAGGAGAGACAGGATGGTGGTGTCCCTTAAGACTTTGTCTCATGGCCACAGGAGGGGTCAGACAGGTATAGGGAGACTGAGGCTGGCAGGCAAGGTGATGTGGTGAATGCAGGAAATGGATCAGGGCTTGCCAATAAGGAGACAGGTGTGTGGGGACATCAGCAGAGCTGGGGGCATCCAAGGACACTCCCAGAGATGCCTAGTGGGACCCAGGAACTGCTGTGCTGTCTGCGTCCCAGACCTTCCTTATAGGTAGGCTGCACTTAGCGTTAGCCACAGGGCCAGGAGGCCAGACTGAGGAGGGTGCTCTGGCCTCTGGACCAGCCCCGTTGTCACTTCCGTACCAGCTGGTAGTCACACCCCCATGCCCGGGAACCTGCTACCCTTGGGGTCAGAATCTTCCAGGGCAGTTGAACTAGGGACCTCCATGTTCAGACAAAGTCACTCTCAAATGACTCCCAACCCTGCTCCAAAGACGTCCAAACTCTAGTGGTACTACTCATTGCTGTCTCCCTGCTCATCCTTCCAGTGAGCGCCAATCCCCGACCCAACCCCCCGGCCCTGGGCTTACAGAAGCCTCGCGGCCGTGGTGTGGAGGCGGAGCCTTGTGTCTGTGGGAATCAGGTGTCCATTCTTGGGGCCCTTCGGGAGCCCCTTCCATCTTCCCATTTGTCACCCGAGTGTGGCGCTGGCCCTTTAAAGCAGATCAGGGTCTGGCGTTGAGGGAAAAAAAACCTACCAGATTACTGCTGTCTGCTTACATGCCTGGCCTTGGGAGAAAAGAGGGGTCACTCCAGCCCCCAATAGGGGCATTGGAAGGGCAGGTGGAGCCAGCAGCATTGATTGCAGTAACCTGATCCCGCGGGGGAGGCGACAACATCGTTGCGCGTTGGGCTGCCAAGGGAGGAAGCTGCCCGCATCTGAGGGTTGCGCCAGGAAGAGTTGAGGCTGGGGCCTGGGTCGGCAGCTGCGGCCTCCTCTCTGGCCCATCTATTTTTAATGAGCTCCTCAGGCTTCTGCAGCCGGCAGGATGCAGAAAGGCAGGCCCAGTTGGTGGAGGCCAGACGTCCCAGCCCTGCCTTGAGCTCTGGCCCCCCTACGCTTCTGGGCATGAGAGGGCAGTCCTGGAGCCCCGCAGCCCCCTGGCCGGGCAGGGCTCTCCATGCAGCTGGTACTGAAGATGGATTCGAGCCCAGACAATGACAGCTGGTTGGAGGATCAGTGGGAACGCTGGTAGGGTCCTGGGGCCTGGCCTCAGGTGGGGGAAGGGCGAGTCGGGAGGTGCTCCACTGAGCTCAGGGGCCCTGTTCAGACTGAGCGAGCTAGAAGACAGAGGTGTGAGCCTTCTAGGCTTCCCTGGGAGCTGCACCCTGTCCTTCCTCTTCTGGGTGACCTTGGATGAGCTTATGTACCTCTGCTATGCACCTGACCTCCTGGACTCTGGGAAAGGACCCAGGCATTCATGCCAACTCCCCAGATGTCCCATACTAAGCCAGACAGAGTACCAGGGTTAGGGTGAGCTGGTGCAAGGGACAAGCCAGCACCACAGTGGCAATCTCAGCAGTGCATTTCAAGGTGGGCACAAAGGATAGCCTGGGCTCCTGAAAGCCTGTTAGTGTTCTAGTACCAAGTGTTCTCCATGGTCTCTCACAAGCCCTAGCCTTGGTCTTCCCTGACCCCATTTGTTCAGGGTCCTTTCACTGAATGAGATTGTGTAGTTGAAGAGATAACACCAAGAACGTTAGCAGGGAGCCATAGTTTTTCTTACAACAGGCTGATCCCAGGTCCCCCTCGCTGTGACCGTGGCTCAGTGGTGTGTGTCTTTGTGGGTGAGGAAAGGAGCACCTGCTGTGTCCTTCTGGTGGCTCTTTGAGTCTTGTTACTGTGGAGTGCAAAGGTTTCCCTACTCTGTACCTCTTGGGTTGAAATGGCCTTGGCACTGCCCTGGCCACAGAGGCATTCTCCAACAGAGCTGAAGCTCGGGACAGTTGGGCCTTCTAGGACTGCCTTCTGGTTGGCAGCAGAATGAAGAACTCCCAGCCGGTGATGCCGGAGAAACCTGGAGCTGCCTCCTCCGCCACCCTAGGTGGAATGCCTTTTGGCTCCAACCCCAAATCTTCCCCTGCCACTGTGCTGACAGGCTGAGTCCTTCATCTGGGAGCTGTTACCTGGCTCCCAGGATCTTCACCTGAGAAGAGGGAGTTCCTGCCGGCTTAGTTGGGGCTTAGGCCCCTGGGTTGTAACTTTGTTTTCTGTTCCCACCAGGCTCACCCATGACATCAGCCTGGAGGAGTTTGAGGATGAAGACCTTTCAGAGATCACTGACGAGTGTGGCATCAGCCTGCAGTGCAAAGACACCTTGTCTCTCCGGGTAAGGGCTGGATCTGAAGAGTCTGAGTGGCTGGGAGCATGGGGACAAAGATGAGGGCCCCCAGTATTTACAAAGGAGCTTTTGAGTATGTGTAGCACTCCTAGGAAGTGAAATAACAATGCAGGAAGCATCTAGTATAGTGTTTGACACATCTTGGACACTCCATCCAAAATCTTCATTTAATATTTTGTATGTTTTGTCAGTGCTAAAGCCAGAAGCAGCTCCTTCAGTCGCTCACAGGAAGAAAGAGCAGAGGGGTCTTGAAATGCAGGAGAGTGGTAGTAAGGCAGAGTGAAGGGAAGGCCTCTCAGGAGCTTCCTGGCAGAGGGCCTACAGCAGGACAGGGTGGAGCCTGGTGGAATCTGCAGTGCTTTGGGCAGGAATGAGGAACCGAGCGCTGCTGGACCAGCTCCTGTGGCTGCTGCCTCTGCACCACGCTGCCCACACTACCAGCCTTTTAGCTTTCAGTGGCCCATGCTGAGGGCTTGTTCCAGTGTTGGTATCGCTCGGAGTCCCTTGGTTTTACCATAGAGACAGTCTCTCCTGTCTTCATATCTGAGTGCCAGGGTACCCACGATAGATGGGGATCCGCATTCTGTTGTCAGAACACAAAGCAAGGATTTATTTGCAGGATATGGAAGGCGACTGCACAGGGCTAAGTATGAGGGGCCAGCACTTTATCTATGGCAGGTAGTTGAGTAGCTAGATGTGGCATTTCAACGGCTGCAGTGCGAGCAGGGAAGGATTTGTTAGGCGTTCCTGTCCCTAAACTTGAACTTTAGCAAAGGAGAGAAAGCTGTGAAGATGACTCTCTTACCAGGCTAGCAAGGACGGGGGCAGAAGCTACTTTTTCTGGGCTTGGGGAGTGGTCCCAGAGCGAGGTCATGACTTCTCTACGATCCTATGCTCTGATCTTTGAAACCACTGTCTCCCATATACAAGAGGGTCTTCTACAATTAGCCAGAACTACCTCCTACCCCTGGTAGTACTAGACTAACCAGGGTGATCTCCTGGTGGGAGCCTAGTCAGAGTCTAAAGCAGCTTTTAACGCATTACTTCGCTGTGTCCTCTCTCCATCTCTGGTAACCTGGGGACAGTATAGTCTCTTGAGGTGTTTATAGAGTTAGAGTGATCTGTCCAAGGTGCCAGGAGTTAGAGTGCACATTGGCTGTCGCAAACAGTTCAGGACTCTAAAGGCTAGGTTGGCTGAGGGATGTGTCAGAACTGACTGGGAAGGGCTCCCCTACAAGCTCCCCTTCGGGTCCAGTCAGGGTCTCCGGTCCGCACTGCAGTCTTCCTCACCTAGCTGACCTGCACTTTTCCCAGTTTGCTTCAATGTCTCCTACAAATGCCAGTTGTCTCACTCATCCCTATTGGGGCAGGAATTCCTGGGCGACCCCTAGGTCTCCATGACAACAGTGGTGATTTCACTCTGGGCTCGGCTTACAACCCGGATGAGGTCACTGGCCGTTACCAAGGGAACGGGAGGGTGCAAGGAATCTGGAGGGGGAACCGTGGAGAGGAGAGGCGTGGGCGGTTCTCTGCTCTGGCTGGCGTAGAAATGTGGCCTCCGGTGGGGAGGAGGGGTGGCGACGGGAGCGGCCCAGTGCTTCTGTCTCTGCCCGCTCTCCCCTTGCGGCCGCAGAATGGACTCGTCCGACTGGGGGGCGGGGCGCAGAGGCATCAGACCCACCCCTCCTTCGAGACCCCTCCCCCGCTCACAAGGCCCCTCCCCTGATTCCCCTCCGTCCGTGCCGTGCAGCCCCCGCGCGCCGGGCTGCTGTCTGCGGGTAGCAGCGGCAGCGCGGGGAGCCGGCTGCAGGCGGAGATGCTGCAGATGGACCTGATCGACGCGGCAGGTGACACTCCGGGTGCCGAGGACGACGAGGAGGAGGAGGACGACGAGCTCGCTGCCCAACGGCCAGGAGTGGGGCCTCCCAAAGCAGAGTCCGGCCAGGATCCAGCGCCTCGCAGCCAGGGCCAGGGCCCGGGCACAGGCAGCGGAGACACCTACCGGCCCAAGAGGCCTACGACGCTCAACCTTTTCCCGCAGGTGCCGCGGTCTCAGGTGAGGCTCGAGCAACCCTGGGCTGGAAGAGGGGGCGGCGCCCTAAGTGGACAGGGAAGATGGAGGGGCGCGGGCCTGTTGGTGATGCCAGGGGCCCAGGCGCGCTGTGCCTGGGGAAGGACAGGTTTTCTGCCGGGAGGGATAGAGGAAGGGCTTGATAGGACAGGAAAAGGACAGGAAAGTCTGTCCTGGGAAGGACTGAATCCAGCTGTCTGGGTATGGAGCCTGCATTGCTAGGGATTTGTGTGGGGAGAGTTGCAGAGGACTAACAAAGGAGTTGAGGTCCTGCAGTTAGGTCCTCTTTGAGTTAGTGCTGCTGTGAAGGTTGAGGCAGCAACAGGGCCTGGAGAAAAGAGCCTCTGAAATGGGATGAAGGTGGGGAAGGGAATTCAGGGTCTGTCTCCAGTTGGACATCTCAGCAGCTGGACATTCCAGAAGGCAGCAATAAAGATGGGGTGAGGGTGGAGTTGCTTAGCTGAGTTGGGGGCCTAGGGCCCCTTGCTGGTGGTGGCTGGATGCCAAAGAGGGCTGCCTCGACCCATTGTCTTGTAGGCCTAGGCAGGAGAGATGCGGGAGAGGGAAGGGGCTGGGGAGTAGGGCTGCTGATGGATGGTGCAGGGGCTTCAAGGAAGCGATTGGTCCCTTTCTCAGTATCTTCTGGCATGGCTTCTGGCAGCCCAGCTCATCAATGGTGTGTGTTGCTTATGGCATTCCCTGGGGAGGGGGCCCAAGTTGTGTGTGGAGAGCCTTGTACATGGGCACTGTTCAGGGTCTCAGGGCTGAGAATGTGGGATGTATGAGCATTTTGGGAGATCCAGGAAGGAGGGCTGCTGGTACTACATCTGTCATTCCTCAGTCACATGGTTCAAAGTGGGGGTGAGTGTTATGGAGTCATGGTTTGAATGATTCATCCAGGCCCATAGGCAACTCCCGGGGAGACCCTTCCTTGTGCCAGAATGTCCTTGCCACTTTGCCAAACCCCCATCTTTCTGAGCTCCAGGACAGGGAGTCAGTCACCCTGTTCTTCGCCAGGGTTGGGTTGAGCATGTCTCCCCTCAGTGTCTGGGGCTTCTGTCTGGCTCTCCTGGGAGCTGTGCTTCTCCCTCCACATCTGCTACTGAGCACCCACACTGGCCAGCACCACTGCATCTCTTGAGGGCTGTCTCCAAACCAGCAGGCCTGTGGGGAGGGTGCTAACTTCCCACCCTGCCTGCCTGCTAGAGGGTGGTTGGCAGAGAGGCCTTTGGCAAAACAAGATGGGGTGGGAACAGCCTGGGGATGGCCTGATGGGGGCAGGACCAGGGCCTCCCTGTGCCGGGCACTGCTGACTACTGCTTCTTCATAAGAGCCTTTTGTTCTCTGCACAGGACACGCTGAATAATAACTCTTTAGGCAAAAAGCACAGTTGGCAGGACCGTGTGTCTCGATCATCCTCCCCTCTGAAGACAGGTAAGTCAAGCCTCTCTCCCCAAGCTGGAGACCACCTGACTCACCTGGGCTGAGGTCATCTGGGAGCCAGTGGCTGGCTGCAGAGCCTGCTGATGGAGGACAATTGGGAAGAGGAGGGGACAGGTATCTGGACTGGGGTTCTGCCCTCAGCACCAACCTGCCTGTCCTCCAGGGGAGCAGACGCCTCCACATGAACATATCTGCCTGAGTGATGAGCTGCCACCCGAGGGCAGTCCTGTTCCCACCCAGGATCGCGGCACTTCCACCGACAGCCCTTGTCGCCGGAGTGCAGCCACACAGATGGCACCTCCAAGTGGTCCCCCGGCCACTGGGCCTGGTGGCCGGGGCCACTCCCATCGAGACCGAATCCACTATCAGGCAGATGTGCGGCTGGAGGCTACCGAGGAGATCTACCTGACCCCAGTGCAGAGGCCTCCAGATCCTGCAGAACCCACCTCCACCTTCTTGCCTCCCACTGAGAGCCGGATGTCAGTGAGCTCCGATCCTGACCCTGCCGCTTACTCCGTAACCACAGGGCGGCCACACCCCTCCATCAGTGAGGAGGATGAGGGCTTCGACTGCCTGTCATCCCCAGAGCGAGCTGAGCCACCAGGTGGAGGGTGGCGGGGAAGCCTCGGGGAGCCACCTCCGCCTCCACGGGCCTCACTGAGCTCGGACACCAGCGCGCTGTCCTACGACTCGGTCAAGTACACACTGGTGGTGGATGAGCATGCCCAGCTTGAGTTGGTGAGCCTGCGGCCATGCTTTGGAGATTACAGTGACGAAAGCGACTCTGCCACTGTCTATGACAACTGTGCCTCTGCCTCCTCGCCCTATGAGTCAGCCATTGGTGAGGAATATGAGGAGGCCCCTCAACCCCGGCCTCCCACCTGCCTCTCAGAGGACTCCACACCAGATGAACCTGATGTCCACTTCTCTAAGAAGTTTCTGAATGTCTTCATGAGTGGCCGCTCTCGTTCCTCCAGTGAGTCAGAGAATGGGGAGCAATGTGGGAACCTGAATGGGCCTCAGACACCACGTAGCCTGACATCAGGACAGAGCTTTCTACCTGCTCCAAGCCGAGGCCACAACCTATTGCCTTCCTACTCCAGGTGCCGAGTCCTTTGGGCTGTTCTCCTGTGTCATCAACGGGGAGGAGCATGAGCAAACCCATCGGGCTATATTCAGGTGAGGGCTGCCCCCCTCCTTGCCTCTGCCAGCTCATCACTGGCATCTCCTCAGCTGCTGGGACACCATATCCCCTTGTAGGAACTCAGCTTAGTGACAAAGTACCGAGGTGTCATGAAGCAGCTAGGACTGTACACCTAACCTGGCTAGGGACCAGGGAGATGCCCGCCCTGCGTAGAACCTGTACCCTGGGCAAGGCGCTCAGTCTCATTTCAGTTTCTCAAGGCTTAGGGACCCTCTTTCCCCAGCCCCTGAATTTTTGGATAGCAGATGCATATGAGTGCCGTATCGTTAGGAGGTAGGTACATGGTAATTTGCAAATGTCAGTGCCTCAGGACCCCGATTGGGCCTAGCTAACGTACTCTATGAGCAGCACCTCACATGCCCTTGGGGACAGGTTTGTGCCTCGACATGAAGATGAACTTGAGCTAGAAGTGGACGACCCTCTGCTGGTGGAACTGCAGGCTGAAGACTATTGGTACGAGGCCTATAACATGCGCACCGGAGCCCGTGGTGTCTTTCCTGCCTACTATGCCATTGAGGTCACCAAGGAGCCTGAGCACATGGCAGGTAGTCCTCTTCCCTCAGGCTGGTCGTACCCACCCCTGCCATCTGCCCACCAGTTCCTGCCAGTGAGCACACACCCCAGGTCTTAGCTAGCCAGGGAGAAGAGTAGAGGTAATTTCAGTTCCATTACAGTCAGTGAGGCCTAGCCAAGTCAGGGCCTGTGGGGATGGTGGCATTTCTGCTGCCTGAGTCACCCACTCTCCCTGCTGCGGTCTCTGCAATCTTCTTGGCTCAGCTCTGAGCCCCTTGCTGACGGCTCTCTTACTCCTTATTGTATGCTTGCTTTCCAGCCCTTGCCAAAAACAGCGACTGGATTGACCAGTTCCGGGTGAAGTTCCTGGGCTCGGTCCAGGTTCCTTATCACAAGGGCAATGATGTCCTCTGTGCTGCTATGCAAAAGGTACCGACATTTGGGTCCATGCTTCTTCCTGGGGTGCCTATTCTCAGCCAGCCCACACTATTGGGGAAAAGGACTCAGGGATCTGGAGGCGGTGCTGTGACATAGTGAAACAGCTTCCAATGTGACCCCATCCCTCGTGCAGATCGCCACCACCCGCCGGCTCACCGTGCACTTTAACCCACCCTCCAGCTGTGTCCTTGAGATCAGCGTTAGGGGTGTCAAGATTGGTGTCAAAGCTGATGACGCCCTGGAGGCCAAGGTGACTTCCTTCAAGCCCCTGCCTTCTTGCCCCATTTGTCTCTCCTCCCCTTTTATTTCTTGCCTGACGTGTGCCTCTCCTCTCCTTGTGTGCCCAGCCCCCTGACACACGCACTGCATTTGCCCCTCCTGCCTGCTTCCCCTGTGTGTGCCCACTTCACACACACGCTTTGTCCTCCTCCTGCTCCCCTTGTCCACTCACACACACACTGCATTTGTCCCTCCTGCCTGCTTCCCTGCAAGCTGACCATCTTTTGTCTCCCTTCACTCCTGTAGGGAAATAAATGTAGCCACTTTTTCCAGCTAAAAAACATCTCTTTCTGTGGATACCATCCAAAGAACAACAAGTGAGTACAGGGGCAAGCACGAGAGTCCCATAGGTAGTCTTCAGAGTGGGTGGTGGGTGGGTAGGGCTCGGAATCTTGTCTCACAGATGCCTGCCTTCCACAGGTACTTTGGGTTTATCACAAAGCACCCTGCTGACCACCGGTTTGCCTGCCATGTCTTTGTGTCTGAAGATTCCACCAAAGCCCTGGCAGAGTCTGTGGGGTACGTGTGTGTGTGGTGTGTGTGTGTGTGTGTGTACATGTGCTGTCTTCACACTCAGTGTCAGCATCACCCCTGCCCTCTAGTTCTGAAAACCCCAATCCTGGAGGAGGCTAGGAGGTCCCAAGAAGCCCAGGTTCTGGGCCACTTCCTTGCTCATTAGCCACTGGTCCCTTTCTCTTTGGGAATACCTGCCCAGAGGACAGCTAAGTTGTCCCAGAGACCCAAAGCCCTTCTTGAGAAACCTGGACTGAGGCTCCTAGTCACTCCCGTGTCCCCTGTTTTCCAGGCGTGCGTTTCAGCAGTTCTACAAGCAGTTCGTGGAGTATACCTGTCCTACAGAAGATATCTACTTGGAGTAGCAGCACCCCACTCTCTGCAGCCCCTCAGCCCCAGGCCAGTGCAAGGACAGCTGGCTGCTGACAGGATGTGGTACTGCCACAGGAGAATGGGGGAGTGAGGGCTGTTGGGTCGGGGGCAGGGGTTTGGGGAGAGGCAGATGCAGTTTATTGTAATATATGGGGTTAGATTAATCTATGGAGGACAGTACAGGCTCTCTGGGGACTGGGGAAGGGTGGGGCTGTGGGTGGGGGTCAGGCCTCTGGCCACAAAGGGATCCCCTAGGAACAGAGGCGCTGTCCCATCCTGGGCCTTGTTTCATGCTAGGGGCCCTGGCTTTCTGGCTTTTGGCTCCTGCCTTGACAAAGCCCATGCCACCTGGAAGTGCCCACCTTCCCTTGTCCCCACCTCACCCAGAGCCCTGAGCTCAGGCTGAGCCCAAGCACCTCCGAAGGACTTTCCAGTAAGGAAATGGCAACGTGTGACAGTGAAGACCCTGTTTTCATCTGTGGGGCCTCCGGGCAGCTCTAACCTCCAGCCTGCCCAGCACGCTGGTCCTGGCAAGCTTGTGTGTGCAAGGAAGGAGAGAGCCACAACAAGCCCTGTGTGCCAGGAAAAGGCCTCTCAGCTGGCCCCAGCCAACCGGTCACTGTCTTGTCACCTGGCTACTATTAAAGTGCCATTTCTTGTCTGGACCATAGTGGGTGTATTTACTCGGACCTCTGTTGGGCCGCCATGCTGCACACAGGCTATTCAAGCCAAGCACGTGCTGCCCAGAATAGCTTTATGTGGGGTTCCCATCACAGGTTCACATCGTAGTAATAGTCAGCCATGTTGGGCCCATCTCGCTTGCGCTGCTGGGCCTGGGAGAGAAGGGTCGGGGCCTACTTGGCCATGGGTGCTTGGGTCTGAGCCCATAGTCTAAGGAGAGAAGAGAATAAGGGTGGAAAGAAATACTGCTGACTTGGAATGGGACTGTAACCAGCTCTCCAGAGGCAGTCTGGGAGCAGACTTAGGGCTTGGCCCTAGGAGACCTCTAGGGGCACCTGCTGTTGGGGTGGGGGAGGGGAGAAAAATACTACCCTACCATCCACCAGGCCTGAGAGAGGCTGCAACAGTTCCAGCGGGGCTGAAAATTCCTCAGGAACGGATCGCTGAGACCTATGGGAAATATTGCTGTGCTGAGCCCTTAACCCCAAAGGCCATTACCACTTCTTTGTGAGGGACAATCCAGAGTGAAGACTTCATGAACTAACCCTTCCCAGGATAATGGTCAGGCTCTTTCAGAGTCTTCTAGGCCCTGAGGCTCTGGCCTTACCTCTGGGGCTGAGGTCGAAGGAGTGCGCCTGCCAGGATGAGGTAAAAAAGGAAGAGACTGAGCCCGGCCCTGGGGTACAGAACCCCAAGCATGGCAAGAACCATCTTCTACACAGTCCCTGCTGTGGTGTCTACCTGCCCCTCCCCCAGCTAGACAGAACTTGGTGGCAATTCTCAGGGCCACCTCACAAAGGACATTAGTTCCAGAATTCAACACCAGCACTACCTCCCTTTTGGGTCCTGGAGACGACTGTCCCACACACATCCCTGCCAGGACATGCCTCCCTTCAGTTCTAGGAACCTGGAATTCCATACTATCCAACTCCAAAGCCCTGTCTGTCACTCTTAACTCCTGGATGCCACCATAGTCCTCCATATCCACAATGAGTCATGGTCTGCTGGGGTTATCTGTCTCCTGTCTCAGTGCCATGACATGTCTAATATCAGAGCACCCACTCACTTTCATCTCTGCCCACCGACCAATTCACCATGAAGTGCTGAGGATACATTCAACAGCTCCCTTCCCCACTGCCCAAGTCTATGACACCAGAGCTTCCCTGGGGCCTCAGGCCACCCACTTCCTATGCCCTTACACCACAGCTCCAGTGAGATCCACGATCCCGCAGTCACCATCTATCCACAGCCTTCTCTGCCCAGGCTGCTGACAGAACACTAAGGGCTATGGGCTAGAGTGGAACTTGGGGCTGAGTGTCTACCCAGCTCCAAAATGACAAGACTGGTGTTTTTTGTCTCACAGCCTGATGGGAAGCTTGCCTCTCCTTTGCTATCCCTGCAGGAGGCACCTGCCACTGTGCTGCCTGACAGTTTGCTTCCGTCTCCACAATCCCAGCAGAGTATACACACAGATTTCCTCTGGTAGTCAGGACCTGCAGGGCTGGAACTATGCACTACATGGCACTAAAGCCCACTACAGTGCAAGCACCCAGAGGACGCTTGTTGGGCTAAGCGAGGGTCACAGGTTCTAGAGCCAACAAACCAACAGGTTGTCCTTTCCACTGCCTTGGTTCACAGCAGGGGTCTGTGGGTCTCAGAATCATGTGACAAGCATGTCAGGTTAATGGGCTTGGGGACTATGATAGGGCACTTTGGAGGAGGGGAGACTTGAGGGACAGGTGCAGACAGTGCTCTCCTGTCAAGTGGCACCACTGCTGGAAATAGTCCACACAACAAAAGGACAGGAACGAGGGAGGTGTGACAGCTTAGCCCTGTGGTCCCACAATAGACTGCACTGAGTTTGAGGACCGTGAGTCTCTTGTCTAAAGGGAAAGGGCAGAGGAAGAGAGGACAAGTACTGAGGACAGAAGAGTTCAGGCCCACACAGTCCTGCCAGGCCCTCCTCTGTCTTCTCCAAGTAGCCTGCATGGCTCCAGCAATCTTGGTCTTCCTGAGCCAGTCAGCCTGTAGAGTGTCAGGGAGGGGACTCCAGCACATACACCCAGAAACGCCCATTTTCTTACAGACTCAGGTTCACACTCTAGCTCCGCATATAGAGAAGAGCTTCTCCTAGGGCTTGCAGTTCAGCCCTGCAGGGGAAAGGATAAACTGAGGCCCTGGCTACAAGGAATGTTAGACTGTGGTAATCCAGGGCCTAGTTCAGCTTGTCTTCACCAGGAGCCAGTGAGAGAGAAGCATCTAGTCATGTAGCTGAGGCAAAGGGTGACCCATGCTGGAGAAGGCTAACTCACAGCTGCTCCCTGGACCTGATGGAGATGACCTGCGCAGTGACAAGGAGCAGACTGCAGTGGCTTCATCCCGGGAGGGTGAGGAGGAACAGCTGTGGTGACTAGGGCTGAAGACTGGAGCTGGCAGGAGAAGTGCCGCTGATGGACACAGAGCCAATACTGGACACTACCAGAGTCAGTTTTATTAGAGAAGGGGCCTGGGCAGCTGAGAGGCCCTGCCAGAGCAACAGAGCACACACATGGCCCAGTCTGCACCAGCTCCTGCGTGTCTGTCAGCCCCAACTGTAGAAATATATTTTCTGCCAGGAGGGCAGGTAGTCCATGAGCGGCCCTGAAATGGAGGGAAGGGGGAGTCAGACGAGCCAGGCCCTGGCCCTGCCCTGTGCCCTTTTCTGACACTGCCACAGCAGAGCAGCTCACAACCACACCTCCTGCTGCATCTCCTGCCTCCGCTGCTCTGCTGGAGACTACACTACAGACAAGGAGCATGATCCATGTCTTCCCTATGGTCAGGTATCCAGACAGGCCCAAGGCCTCTCCTTGCCTGACTCAGGTCCCAGAGGCAGGAGGCTTGCCAACGTCATGTGGCCTAAAATCCTACACAGACACTGTTCTGGCCACATCCCCACATCCACGGATCACCTTAGGCCCTGGAACTGTCACTTCCCAGTACTGATTTAGGGTTTACTCCTGACAGCCCAATAATCAAACCACAAAAGGACAGAACAAACTTTACAGCGGGGCCCTTTGTGTCTCAGGGACATTCCTTGACTACGTTGTCCTACCCACACTTACTTGCCACCAGGCCAACACCGGGGATATGGTCTGCAAGCAGCTGGAGCAGGAAGAGGATCTTGGCTCTGATTGGGGAAAAGAAACAGCATGCTGAGGGGCAGGGTGGCTCCCTGCTCACCAGGAGTAAAGACATGTACTGACCACCAGACATTTCAGAAAACAAGGGACTGGGATCAACCCCAATAGAAGGCTAGACCACCAACACTCCACCTGTCCACAGTGCACCTAGTGTTCACTTCTCATTCACACTTCTCTCTACTCCCTCCCCCTTGTCTACCTCCCTACCATTGGTACTCACAAACAGTGCTTCCTAAGGGTCACTTCAGAGCAAGGTCTGAGCCCTGGAAGTTTCTGGAGGGAAGGAAGCTGGTAGAAGAGCTGAGCTACATAGAAACCTCACAAGCCAATGCTCAGAGTAGTCAGAGATCTGGGAAGGAGACAATGCTAAGACAGGTCCCCTCTGCCTCAGAGAGAAGCTTGTTTAAGATATGGGACTTCCCACACGTGTGTGTTTGAGATGTGGTTCAGCAGGAGCACACTTGCTTAGTAGGAGGCCTTAGGTTTGGTCCCCGGCAGTCCTGGGGAAAGACCTGACATTCATCACGTCATTATATACCAAGCTCAGGCAAACATAGTTACCTCGCCTACACAACCTATCAGAGGGCACCATCACTGTCCATCTTTACAGGTGAGGACATGAGCCCAGCTCTGCTTAGACACTCTACCATACGTCATAGTGCTCTGGCAGGCCTTTTTGAGAGATTTCTCTGGCTAATGGAGGGCTCTGATCCTCACAGGTGATCAATGTTGGATGAGCCCAGCAGTAACAGCCTTACTGGGGCCTGTTTAGTTGCCCAGCCCACTGAAGCACAGCACCTGCTCTGAGAAGTGGAAAGAACTGGAGAGGGGTGGTCTGCACCAGCTGTACCTTGCGGATCTTGTACCCTACCGTCAGTAGTCTCTCGACACCAAGTGTGCAAGCTCACACTGGCCTGTGTCCTTTGAGGGCAGGCCAGGTGCTCTGGAGGCTGCTTCCTGGATAGCACCCGAACCAGCAGGTATTCAGCAGACCTCAACCCTCTCCATGCAGCATGGAATAACCTTGGTGATGTGAGGAAGGTAGTCCTTACTCAGAGAATCGGTCATAGAACGGTGAGCGTAACAGGTAGTAAAGCAGCAGGATTGTGCGGCGCCTCAGTTCCAGCCGCTCCCTCCGGGTCAAGTTCTTCCTGTCACTCAGGAGACTCAGACTGTAGGGAAGGGACATAGGGACAAGGATGACCTATGATCCTGAGAAGGAAAAAGCCATAGACTGGGGTAGCCACACAGCAAGCAGAAAGCCCCATGGAAGTCCATGTCCTCATCCATTCTCACCTAGTCATATCCACCACACCTGACAGCAGCCAAGGTGTCCACGACCGCTGACCCCATAAGCCTAGGCTGAGCACTGACGGTCAAGATGTCAAGGATGTCTCCAGTGCAGGGTCCAGCTCAGCTCCTCCCCAGCCCGCCTCCAGCACAGCTAAGGATACAGTGCAGCAGGGGCCGGGCGATATACAAAGACTCTGCGATGGTCTCCTGCAACCCCAGAGGTGTTGGAGGTGTGCTCAGTTCTTCCTGCTGTGTTTCTGCCGAATTTCCGCTGCTGGGGTGCTCCCCAGTGCCGTGAGTGCAGGGATGGGCCTAGAACATAAAGACAAGGTAAGCGAGCCAGGAGCGAAAGTGGGTGCTGACAGAAGCCAGTCCCTCGGGCTCTCACTGACCTCAGCACCTAGGTGCCCGGTCCAGCTACATCTTCCACTTACTGTTCTGGAGGGTTCGCACCACTCTGTTTGATCGTTTCCCCACATATGACGGCTCCTGGCTGCCCAGACTGCGGTCACCATCTAGCAGGTATAGACAGGACATAAGATAAGAGGGACACATTCCTAGCAGAGCCTGCAGAGAACATGTGTGCAGTGAATGCTCGAGGAGCTACCAGGAGAACACAAGAGCCTGTGCTCAGGCAGCAGCTGAACTAAGGGAATCACACCCAGAGACTATGGTTTGGCAAGAAATCTTTCCACAGAAGGAAGCACTCTGGAACCTACCCCGGCCCAGGAAGAAGCCATCATCACTCACAGTCAGTAAACCAAGAGCCTAGGCTTTCAAGATACTGGAGGAAGGATAGAGGGCCCATCCCATCAATATCTATCGGGGCTACAGGACCATGAGGCTGTAGTCTCTCAATCTTTTGCAGTCACGTTCATGTGGGAAGTATATCACTGTCCCCGTTCAAGGTAAGGGGAAAGACCTGAGGCTGACGGAGGGGCCCAAAGCAGCCAGGCACCCTGCCTCTTGAGGCTATGGTTCATGATACAGAACCAGGCCCAAGACAATTTTGGCAGGACACCTACCTTGTGCTGATGCTCTGTCCCTAGTTCCTGTAGCCCACAACAGAAAAGGAGGACTCTTGCACAAGTCCCAAGTTCAGGGATGGGAGTGCAGCTCAGTGGTAGGGCACTTGCCTCACATATACAAGACACTGGGTTTGATCGTCAGGTTCTCAAACGTAAATAAACTCCCAAGTTTCCTTTGTTTCTTTCTTTTTTTTTTTTTTTTTTGGTTTTTCGAGACAGTGTTTCTCTGTATAGCCCTGGCTGTCCTGGAACTCACTCTGTAGACCAGGCTGGCCTTGAACTCAGAAATCGCCTGGCTCTGCCTCCCAAGTGCTGGGATTAAAGGCGTGCCCACCACCGCCCAGCCTGTCTTTTCCTTTCTTATAGAATACATGAGTACTGAGCTGATAGCAAATGTGCTCCGGAACCACAGAGTAGCCCCATGTCCCAATCCACTCCTGGTAGAGAAGCAGCTTACCCAAGGGCTGTGCCTGGGTCTCCCTGTCCAGTGGAACAATGGGGGGTGATGTCTGAATGCCAGCCTTGAACCAGATCAGCAGGAACATGCGCAGGACGGCCCTAAGATGGGGTTATGACAGGGGAAAGTGACTAGAAAGAAGGTAGCAAGGCTGCTCTGCTGAGCACCCTCACTGCTGGACTGGGTCACCCCACCTGAGTCCTGCCCTCCAACAACCCAACCTACTTGGCCAACTGGATGAGAGCAATGACGAGCCAACGGCCTACTTCGCCCCACACCTTGGCAGCCCCCATCTCCATGAACACCTCCACACACTCCAGTACACTCAGCCATGTCAGCAACTTCTGCTGGGACAGCGACTGCAAGAAGCCCAGAGGTCAGGGAGCTTCTCTTGCTCCAAGTGCTGTCCTAGAGAGAGTGGGCTGCTCCAGCAGGTAGGGACTTCCCTCTTTCCAAGCCTAACACCTGAGTTCAATACCAATTCCACTGCTACCAGGCTGGCTGGCCTGGGACAGGCCTTTCTATGTCTCTAAAACTTCATGCATGAGACAACTAACAATTGGTCTGAGGCTCACGTGGACATGCCTCACACTCTGAGACTACAACGTGTACCACACGTGCTGGTCATTACTGCTTTCTTCCCAACTCCCTGAGTCCCCACCCTTGGCTCCTGGCAAATTCTCACCACAGGCAACTTTTTTCGAAGCTCCTTCCGAAGGATCCCGTCATTGAGCAGGACAAGCAGGTTAGAGGCGGAGTACACTGAGAAGCAGAACGTGGTCTTGAGAGGCTGGCTCTGATACGGCCTTCACCCCTTTCTCTCACCTTTACACCAGAACACTACTGATTACAGCGACCCACAGACTGTGTGGAAACCAACGAGCCTCTCCTCCCACTTCCTCAGAGCCCCATTCTCTCCAGGATGACATCTGAGCCAATAAGAAATGAGCTCATTCCAGCGACAAGCCAGCCCTTGCTCTGCTGGGCAGCAGTGGTTACTGAGCTGATCACAACTGCCTTCATGTTTCAAACAGCCAAGTGTGTGGGCCCCCCACCTCACCTTTGCTCTCTACAGATGGTCCCCGGGAGGACTACATCACACCTACCTTTCAAAATCTACCTCATCCTTTCAAGATCTTCACTACCCCCACTAAGCAAACACCGATGAGGCACTTACAGCATACAGGTTGTGGCATTTGAATATTGGTCCTGATATCAAGGACTTTTCTGAACTTTTATCTCCTCAGCTAGACAGAACAACAGTGCCCTTCTCATACTCATAGGACTGATGAACTGACAAAGTCAGCAAAGTTGCTTAATTCTGAGCAAAACCAGGAGTGAACAGTCAGTCAAAGTCCTCACGGGTCTCCCGACTCTGGGAACATCAAGTGTCCTAGACAATGGACAGCTGATCTAGGGGGAAGCTCAGGACCTACAGTCGGGGTTCCTATGGAACCCTTCTCCCTCCCTAGCCCAGAGTCCAACTCACCCAACTCAGACAGCTCGTGTGAATCGGAGAAGCGACCTAGGGAAGAAGGCATAGAAGGCGTTGGTGAGCGTTTCTTTTACCCGGCAGCTTTGGGTTCCCTAGTTTCCTATACGCCACAGGAACCTAGACAGAACTCGAGCACCGCGACCACTACTATGGGTCAGCAGGGAAAGGGCCATAGGGTTCATGGGTCACGGTCCCGAAGAAATGGGTCAAAGGTTAGTGAGGCACCTGCCAGCAGGTAACTGAGGCCCCGCACGGCCGTCTCCAGCTGGGCCGTGGCGGCTGGATGACGAGTCACGTACTCCTGGTAGCGGAGGCCCAGGAGCCGCAGCTTCTCCATCCTGTTCTCCACCGACAGTCCCACCGGCCGTAGCAAGGCTGGCAGCGGCGCCCTGCGTCCTGAGCCCTCCTTCCTGCTTCCGGCCCTAAGCCCGCCTCCCAGTTGCTCAACTTCCGCAGCCCAGGACGACTTAGACACGCGGAACCCCTGAACGCCCCTTCACCCCATCTCTAGCACCTCCTCCCCGCGATCAAGAGCTCCCACCCTCCCTCCTTCCAGCCATTGGCTCCTTCACTCTCCGCCCTGAAGCTTCCCAGAGCCTCCGGCACCCGATCTTCAGCCTTCTTGGTTGGCTGTCTTAGCGCCTGCGCAGTTACAGCTTGACGGCAGGTTGAACAGTTCATACTAGAGAAGGGAGGACGAAGCCTCAGACTTTCTCAGCAGATCGCCGAGAGCTCGAACGGGAGGGTCCGGAAGCAAAGAGCTTGGGATTTAAGGCACAGGAACCTTGAAACTGTCGTGAATGGGTCTCAGCAGCCGTCAGTCCCCAGTTTTTCACAAAAACCAGTGCCGGGGAAACTGAGGCAAACCTAGCCAGCAGATTTAGGACAGTGGCTTCGGCTCCAGCTCCTTCGGAACATGTGGGCCCCCAAAATCCGTACCCGATTGACTACCTACGCAGAGAATACCCTGGCCTATCCTTCTGCTCCCCGTTTAGGGATGACCCTGCTCTTTAGCTTCCCTGATCTGCACCTCGGGTTTCTTCATCTACAAAATTATTTGTGCCCGACTTGGACCTTGAACTCGGAACGAATCTCAGCGTTTTCTGACCCTTAGATGCACCTCCAGGCTCTCAAGCTGGGCCCCAAGAGTTGGTGGTAACTCCTAAGGATCGGTTCCTGAACCGAGCTGAAATGCTGCTAGAGTCAAGGTGCAGGAGAAGTGGAGGGAGAGAACCGCTCCTGGGAGGCTGTTGATTGGCTGTGGGACGAGGGGGCTTGGCAAGTCTGCGCCATTGCGAACTCCGCCCGCGAATTTATGGTGTACAAAGAATAGTAATACATTTATTTAATACCTTACTAGATATTATCTTCAGACAAGGACAGAATATGCCCAATTATGTCCATACAGTATATTAAATGCATGTACGAAAACGTTATAACGAAGCCCATTATTTAGGTTTGCTTGTTTTGAGACAGGATCTTACTGTGTACCCCTGGCTGGCTTCATATGCATTGAGATCTGCCTACGTCGGCCTCCCAAGTGCTAGAATTAAAGGCATGTGCCAGCACAAAAGGCGAAGCACATTGTTTTGTACAATAAATATACACTAATAAAAATTCTCAGAAGGCTGCTGGAGAGATGGATCAGGGGCTAAGAAATGCTCATCCAGGAATCTTTTTTAAAGCGGGGCATGGTGCTGGAGAGATGGCTTGGAGTAAAAGAGCACTTGTTCTTGCGCAGAACCCACATGGTGGCTCCCAACCATTCATAATTCCGGTTTTAGGGCATTCAGTGCCTTCTTATGATCTCTCCAGGCACACATGTGTATATAAAGACATGCAGGCCAATTCATATGCATACAGTGAATAAATTTTACAATCAAAAGCTGGACATAGTGCCACATCACTGAAAGTAATTCTAGCACTCGGGAGGCAGAGTCAAGAGGATGGCTGCAAGTTCAAAGGCAGCCTCTCCCATGTGGTGAGTTCCAGGTTAGCCTGAGCTCGAGTAAAACTTTGATTTTAAAAATCAAATTTAAGTTAATTTTAAAGTGCCTGCTGTATCTGGTCATGAATGGAACACTGCTTTCCTCTGAGCCAGAGCCCGGGCATTTTAAGAGGCACACTCACCAGGAAGTCACAACACACCTCCACTTCCTTCCCTTTCTTTGATCAGTGAGGAGCCACACTCCCATTGTTGCCAACCACATTCATGCCAGTGTCAGCAAAGATTCAAGGGAAGGTTTCGTGTGAGTCTCAGAAGAGTCTGTGGTATGGGAACCGAGGACGTCATTTTTTTTTCACCCTGTCCCGAGGCCTCCACATGCTCCTCACCCTGCTGGCAATTGTGATGGTTCAGTCTTCATTGTCCGCTTGGTGGGTTTAGAATCACTATAGAAACATATCTCCCAGTGTATGGAAACATCCATGGGTGTGTTTCTAGAAACACTGAATCCAGAGGCCTCAGCCTGGATGTTTGTATCCTTATCCCTCGGATTATAGCCTTGAGCTGAATGAAGAAGAAAGCAAGCTGAGCACCTTCCTTGTCCGTTTCCTGACTGTGGATACAATGTGGCCAGCTGCCGCTGGCTTCTGAAACCACTGCTTTCCCCACTATGATGCATTGTACCTTAAACTGTGAACCAAAGTAAATACCTACTTAAACTCACTCTGCCAGGTGTTTGTCACTTTTGTCACAGCCATGAGAAAAGTAAGTTCATACATTAACCTTGTCTGATTGGTGGGAACTCTTCCACAGATGAAGCCCAAGCAGGCCCAACTTCTTAGCTAAGGTAGCACAGCAAGGCCCTGACCAAAAGGCTTTTGACAGTGTCATCCCAGAAGGAGCCAAGACATGATGAGGCAAGCTTGCCTTAGGAACTGGCCTCAGGAAGTCAGTGAGTTTACTACCTTTGGGGCCACCCCTCCAGCCCTCTGCTGCAGCTGAAGTGAAGGTGTATGTGTTTGTACTTGTGTGTACATTCGGGCAAGTACTTAGGTGCAAGATTTCATCAGATGGTCTTTTGTTCTGGGAGGAAAGAGAGGCCTGGAGGACAGAGTGGTACACCACCTCTCCTCCATACTCCCACTTCACCCCAACAGTGGAGGGCCCTTCTCTCCAGGAGAGGGGACTTGGTCCAGCCAGGCTGGCAGCAACAGAGCTACCTAAACTTTTTTTCTCCAGATCTGAAGGCCGATTAGACTCCAGAGACAAAGAGCAGAGGTGTGTTCAGGCTTGACAGGCATGAAGAAGGCCCCTCCCTTTTGGATTCCTGCCTGGACCTGGCGGCAAGGCTGAGCTGCAAAGGCCTCTGGATAAATTGTGCTGGATCCTTACACCTTCAGTGTGTCCCAAACCACGGGGAGAAGAAAGACCAGTTGGACAGGCACAGTTAAGGATAGCAGAAGCCTAGAGAGGGTACAGGACAGGCCCAAGGTCACAAAGTAAAGTCCTGGGCAGAGCTGGCTCAAAAGAGGGGTGGGGAGTATTTCAGCTCCTAAGGACTAGATTCACTTAGGTTTTCCTTTCCTCTGAAGACTCCCAAAGGGCTTCTTGAGGGTCCAGCAGCTATTTCTGCTCTTCCTTTCACTATCCCACCCACAGTGCTGAAGTTTCCACAGGATCGTCATGAGGAGTGATAACAGTGAGATCTACACTAGCTCACATCTCTTTATGGAAGACTTAGTTTGGTCTAGGCTCTGCCTGCGACCCTACCTGCTGCTCCTTCACATTTTGACTCCCATGACCATCTCTCTGGGTTGAGGGCCACTCCTACCCACCCCTGGCCCAGCACAGCAGGCTGAAGATGACTGGGACTCAAAGCCCTGCACACCAGGGTTTTCTCTTAATTCCTAAAAGTACAAGAAGCAGCTTTCGGTTTCCATAGCAACCTCTAAAGACCCACATGCTGATCTCCTCCCCCCACCCCCATCTCCCAGAGAAAGGCATTCAGATCACTCAAGGGAGGAGCTAGCCCCAGGCTATGGCCTCACTTCATACTGGACCTTGGGCTAAAAGGCCCAACTTGAGCTGCCGGTGAGGCCCTTACCTTAGAGGGCAGGCCCAAACTTCCAACCAGTTTCCACAGCACACTGAACACCTGGAATGTGTGTAGAAGTGGGGGTGGGGGCTATCTCCAGAACAAACAGGCGATTTCAGCTTCCCTTAAGGACCTGAGAAAATAAGTTAGAGATATAGAGAAAACTACATTCCAGGAGAAGGAAGGGCAAGGGCAGGTCCTGAGGTAGAAGACCCTTAGGGCAGCCAAGAAAGCAGCCACAGCTGGGAGTCTGCAGGAGCAGTAAGAGGGCTGCCTGACATAACAAGTAGCCAAAGGCTGTAGGTAGATTCCTTTCACTCTTCAGGGACAAACTCAACTTGTGTCCTCCGGGTGATGTGAGGATTACCTGAGCAAAGATTTGGCAAACAAGTGCTCAGGGCCTGGCACTCAGTGTGCGCTCAACCGACCATGGCGGGTCTCCTCCACAGCCCAGAGCTCCCTGCACCCCTACAGGGCAAAAGGCGTGCGGGAGGCCCGCTGAGGGGTGGAGAGGAGAGGGAGGAAGAAATCCAGCCCTTGGAGCCCGACACAATCACAGCTTTCCAGACAAGAGTGGGGGATGCATGGCCCTGCCCGGGCGGCAAAGAGGCTCTTTGCCAGCTCTCGTGCAGGAGGGGAGGTGGCCTTCAAAAGGGCGCAGTGCCCGCATCTTTCAGTCCGCTTCTGGGTAGGGCTAAGGGCCTAGGAGGACGCGCAGGCTACAGGTGTCCCCAGCAGGCCCAGCCTCCTAGCGTCGAATTGAGCAGGTGTCCCTAACCCCTGGGCGAGACATTCCTATCCCATCCCCACTACCCTCAGCCTCCCAGACTTCCGCGGCGTGTTCCCCAATTCTTTGATTCTGTGCTCCGGGTCATCGGTCCCTCCCCTTAGGAGAGGAATGGGGTCCCAGGGCCAGGAGGGTACAGGTAGCAGGCACAGGGCCACCCTGGGTAGCTGTCCCCAGGCCTTCAGCCTTGCCAGTGCCTTGGTGTAAAACCACCCTAAAAGGGGTTGAAGGTTCCCAGACAGTGCGGTGCAGGGGCGGGGCCCTGTCGGGGGTCTCCCCGCCCCTTCCAGCTCAGCCAAGCAAAGGTGAAACCTGAGCCCAGGTTGGGGGCGGGGCTAGCTCGCGATCCTGTCTGGGTCCGCGCTGCCGGGCAGTCGAAGAGGAACTGGGCCTTCTCGTAGCCACTGGAGCAGGTGAGGCCGGCAGCTGTGCGCGGCAGGGCGAGCAGCGGTCGGGCCCCGCGGTCCATCGCTGATCTTCCTCTGGTCCTTGGTCCGCAGGGTCGGTGATGGAGCCCGCAGCCCGGGGTCGCACCCCGCCCTGAGTCCCACAGACAGCCATGCTGCCCCGAGGGCGCCCCCGGGCAATGGGGGTCGCTGTACTGCTACTGCTGCTGCTAGTGATTGGCTTCTTCTTGTTTGGCCGGGATCCGGAGTGTGAGCGCCGGAGCTGGGCAGAAAAAGAGGGGATCCTGTGTGACCACTGCCTGTTCACGCCACGTGTCTTTTCAGATGGACTAGGCACAACTGCCACCCTCGATGGAGACCTGTACGGGAGCCGCAACCGCTCCGCCTCCAGCCCGCAGCTTCTACTGCCACCCAAATGCGAGGTAGTTGTGCCAAGTGCTGCCACCCCTGAGTTTCCTGGCCCCCAGTCCAACCATCTGGGCATTTGTGGGAATCACAGCACCTGACATCTGGCTACCGAGCTGGGACACCTGAGGACGCTTGCAACGCACGCCCTCCACTCCTGTTCTCAGATTCCCGGCTTGTGAAATTTAGGCGTTGCATCTAAGCACCCCTTTTCCTCCACCCCGCTCAGATGCCAGGTGTAGCTACACTGTTCTAGACCAGGATGGTTAAGCTAGCTCGTAGAAGTTGAGGGCTGCTGCTGACCTAGGTGTCCCCTCCCCAGATGTTGCATGTGGCTATTGTGTGTGCCGGATACAACTCCAGCAGAGAGATCATCACCCTGATGAAGTCCGTGCTATTCTACAGGTACAGACAGGCCTGGATGAGGGCCAAGAGCCTCCATAACAAAGCACCACTGTTCTGAGTTTCCTTACCTATGCTGAGGAAACTCAAGTTTCTTCTTATGAAGGGGGCCATCAGAACATTCCCAAGAGCTTCTTGTAGGAGATAGGCTTCCTCCTGTGGGGAAAATCCTGTATTGTTCCTGTACAGCCATGTCAGGCTAACTTTCTCCACCCAAAAGGAAAAATCCGCTGCACCTCCACCTGATAACTGATGCCATAGCCCGAAACATCCTGGAGACACTCTTCCGAACATGGATGGTGCCAGCTGTGGTGGTCAGCTTCTATGATGCTGAAGAGCTCAAGGCAGGAAGAAGTCTCCCCCTCTGCTCTGGCCCATCGAGGCCCATCCTCTTCTTCCAGCAGTGGGTGGTGGGAGAGGAGAGACTCTGTCCTACCAAACCTCCTGGAGCTGAAATCTTTCATCCTTTTGGGGGCAATGGCCACCTTCAGCTGTGCCACTTGCTATGTTTTCCCCTCCTCCGAAGCCCTTGGTTTCCTGGATCCCCAACAAGCACTACTCTGGCCTATATGGGCTAATGAAGCTAGTGCTTCCCAGCATCCTGCCTCTCAGCCTGGCCCGGGTCATTGTCCTGGACACTGACGTCACTTTCTCCTCTGACATTGTGGAGCTCTGGGCATTCTTTGGTCACTTTTCTGGTGAGACACCTGCAACCCTGCCCTAGCCTGTCCCTTCCCCAGCTTCCCCAGGCCCCTGCTCTGGACTAGCCCTGAGCCCACATCCCCAGGCAGCTCCCTCCCACCCTCCCCTCCCAGATAAGCAGGTGGTCGGTCTCGTGGAGAACCAGAGCGACTGGTACCTGGGCAACCTCTGGAAGAACCATAGGCCCTGGCCTGCCTTGGGCAGGGGATTTAACACAGGTGGGACAGTGGTGAGGGAGGCAGGATGAGCTGTGGGCCTCAGGGTGGGGCGGGGCACAGATCGAACTCATCTGTCAGGGCTGTGGACTGGACAGTAGGTGAAGAGAACTCTCCCGCCCTCTGTGTTTGTACCAAATGGCTGTGGCCAGCTCATTGCTCCCTTTGAGACTCTGTTTTCCCATCCATATCATGGGAAGAGTTGAGATAACCCTGCCATTGCCACATGTGAGAGAGTGTGTGGGCAGGTTTCTGTGAGCCGTGGAGTATACTGCTTCTCTCTACCCAAGGGAATTATGGGAGATTGTGTCTGAACCATCAGAAAATGTAGTCCAATTTGGACAGATTCTGAGGGATTTGCCATTAGGCACTTTTGTTGCTTTGCAAACACTGGAGGGGATATTTACACACACCCAGATGGCATAGCCTACTCTTTTCCAGGCTGTGGTGTGGCATAGGAATACCAGGCATGTTACTGGTTTGAGTGTCTACTGACAGACAGGTAGGCAACTGTAATTCAATGGCAAGTGTTTGTATAGCTGAACCTGGAAAAAGCATATAGGAAAAATACCAAGTAGTAATAGGTTGGTTGGTTGGCTTGACAAGGACGCATGCATCCAGTCTGTCTTTGAACTTAACTATGTACCTGAGGATGACCTTGAACTTCTGATCCTCCTGCCTCTGCCTCCCCAGTGCTAGGACTGCAGGTGTATGCTCCCTGGTTTATGCCATGTGGGGGCCATAAGCCAGGGCTTTTATGCACGACAGACAAGCACTATAACTGAGCCACATACCCCAACCCTAGCTGGTGACTTTTTATTTCATTTAATCATGTACCATCCATAGTGTATGCTTTATAGTGTTGACCAAAGCATCATTAGGTGACCCATGACCACCTGTACAATGCAGACCTTGTGGCCTGGTGTGGTGTTGCCTCTTGGGAGGCTGAGGCAGGAAGATTGCAAGTGTGATTCCAGTCTGAGAGAGTGAGATCCTCTTTCAAAATAAATTTTTTTTAAGACTTGTTTTGTGTGTTTTAAAGTTTAGTCTGCCGGGCAGTGGTGGTGCATGCCTTTAATTCCAGCACTTGGGAGGCAGAGGCAGGTGGATTTCTGAGTTCGAGGCCAGCCTGGTCTACAGAGTGAGTTCCAGGACAGCCAGGGCTACACAGAGAAACCCTGTCTCGAAGAACCAAAAAAAAAAAAAAAACTTTAGTCTGCATGTATGTGCACTGCATGCATGCCTGCAACCAGTAGAGGTCAGAGAGGGTACCGAATTCTCTGAAATGAGGACTGTGAGTTACCATGTGGGTTCTGGGGCTCGAACCTGGGTCCTCTGCAAGAGCAAGTGTTTTTAATCATGTATCCATCTCTTCGGTTCCTCAAAATGAAATTTTAAAAAAAGGGCTGGGGGTGTAGTTCAGTGATAGACTGTCTCGAATGTAAGAGGATTCAGGCTCCCCCCTCCCCCATACTACAAAACTAACATTTCAAAAGACTTGGGATGGATCTGGATGTCCCGGGGGAGCATGGCAACCTCTCTTCCCTGTTGGCAGGTGTCATCCTGCTATGGTTGGACAGGCTACAGCAAACCGGCTGGGAGCAGATGTGGAAGCTGACAGCCAAACGAGAGCTGCTGACTCTGACGGCCACTTCCTTGGCTGACCAGGTCTGGAGGAATCTTTGTGGGAGCAGAACTGAGGGGCATGCTGGGGACTGAGATGTGATGTCTGTCACTGCCTAGGACATCTTCAATGCGGTCATCAAGGAGCATCCAGAGCTGGTGCATCCCCTGCCCTGCGTCTGGAACGTGCAGCTGTCAGACCACACACTGGCTGAGCGCTGCTACTTGGAAGCAGCTGACCTCAAAGTGAGCGGAGACTGCAGGACGGAGAGGGAGGGCGTGGGGAGCACAGGGCAGGGGAACGAGAAACCCCTGAGCACTCTCTTGCTCTCTCACTGTTCTCACCCACTGCGGATACCTTCCTCTGGGGCCAGGTGATCCACTGGAATTCACCGAAGAAGCTTCGAGTGAAGAACAAGCATGCAGAATTCTTCCGTAATCTGCACTTGACCTTCCTGGGCTATGACGGGAAACTGCTACGTAGAGAGCTCTTTGGATGCCCCAATCAGTTCCCTCCTGGGGCTGAGCAGGTGAGACGGGGCCATGCTGACTTGCCTTTAGAAGGTCTTGCCCGTCTGTACCGGAGGGCATGTCATTCTTTCCGTCCTGGAACCCCACTCAGTTGCAACAGGCCCTAGCACAGCTGGATGAGGACAAGCCCTGCTTTGAGTTCCGCCAGCAGCAGCTCACTGTGTACCGGGTGCACATCACCTTCCTGTCCCACCAGCCGCCGCCTTCCCGGCCTCACGATGTCACCTTGGTGGCCCAACTCTCTATGGACCGGTGAGGGTGTAGAGGGTAGCCTCGGGTAGCATGGCATAGTCTGAGACTGAGAATTTGAGAGAATGATTTTATCTGGTAGCCTGATGATGTGGTAGTGAGCTGCTGGTCCCTGGGAGATTTCCCAGAAGTTGGAGACATTGGATGTGGTGGGGAAAAGCTTGGGCTTTGGAAGTCTTTCTGATGCCTAGAACTGCCCTTGTTCTGTGCTGGGGGACCACAAATAGGCCTCAGTATTTCAGGCTTCTGGTTTGCCCAGCTGTCAAATACAGATATACCCACCCACCCAGGGGTAGTTGTGAGGATTAAAAAAGACCAGCTCTGTGTGCTTGTAAGGTGCTTAGTCACAGGAGGGAGCTCTTCAGCAGCTAACAATGGGGAAGAGTTCTAGCCATCCCGGGGCTTCTGTGCACGCCTAAGTGGGGCTGACTACACACCTCACTCCAGGCTGCAGATGCTGGAAGCCCTGTGCAGGCACTGGCCAGGTCCCATGAGCCTGGCCTTGTACCTGACGGATGCAGAGGCTCAGCAGTTCCTGCATTTCGTGGAAATGTCGCCAGTGCTCTCTGCGAGGAAGGATGTGGCCTACCATGTAGTGTACCGAGACGGTCCCCTCTATCCGGTCAACCAGCTCCGCAATGTGGCCTTGGCCCAGGCTCTCACACCCTACGTCTTCCTCAGTGATATTGACTTCTTACCTGCCTACTCCCTCTATGACTACCTCAGGTGGGCCTGGAGGATGGCAGAGGGACAGCATTTGGGGTATATGCTGTGATGGTCAAGATATTTTGGGAACCCTAGGTTGCTGTGTCACACCTGTGGAAACAGGTTACTGTTTCTTTCTGGGGCTCAGTGGCTTCCACAAAGTGGGGCTTATCTTGGGCTTTTTCTTTGGGCTGCTACTGAGTCATGGAGGTAATGCCCTATTTCAAACAGCAGTTTCTGTGTGGCAAGGCTACCGGAGACATCAGAGTTGGCTACCTGGAAGGTGGGGCTGCGGCTCAGCAGGGATCAGACCCCTGGGCTGAAAGCCCACATGCCTCTCTTCAGGGCTTCTATTGAGCAGCTGGAGCTGGGCAGGCGGAAGGCTGCTTTGGTGGTGCCTGCGTTTGAGACCCTGCACTACCGGTTCAGCTTCCCGAACTCTAAGGCAGAGCTGTTGACCTTACTGGATGCTGGTTCTCTCCACACCTTTAGGTAAGAGATGCCATGTTCTGCCCTGCTGTCCCCATGCTGGGCCCCCCCTGAGCTCACAGCCCCCTACTCCCACTTCATCCTGTTACATATAGGTACCATGAGTGGCCACAGGGTCACGCATCCACAGACTATTCCCGCTGGCGGGAAGCCCAGGCACCATACCGTGTGCAGTGGTCAGCTGACTATGAGCCCTATGTGGTGGTACCCCGTGACTGTCCCCGCTATGATCCCCGCTTTGTGGGATTTGGCTGGAACAAGGTGGCCCACATCATAGAGCTGGATGCTCAGGTAAGGAGTGCACCTTATTGCCCTGGCTGTGGTCTGCCCCTTCCTATTGGGTCATGGTGCAAGCTTCCATTTCGGCCCTACTTGTGCCTCCCCAGTTCAGTCCTGGCTTCTGTCCCTGTTCTTACAGGAATATGAATTCCTGGTACTTCCTGAGGCCTTCTCTATCCACTTGCCCCACGCTCCAAGTCTGGACATCTCCCGATTCCGCTCCAGCCCCACCTACCGTGACTGTCTCCAGGCCCTCAAGGAGGAATTCCACCAGGATTTGTCAAGGCGCTATGGGTCTGCAGCCCTCAAATACCTCACTGCCCTGCAGCTGTCCCGAAGCCAGGCCTGAGCTTGCCAGGCGGCCCCTGGCTATGTCTTACACACACATTCCCTGTAGAAACTGGAGAACCTTGGTGGGTGCCCACCCTTATTGCTATTTAAAGTTTTTTGTCAGAAGGGCTGGAACATCTGTGGGGGTCCTGGTTCCTTCTGTTGCTGTTCCACACTGGGCTCCAGCCCTCCTTTGCCTCAGCTGGTTTGGGGCTAGTTCTCTTACATAATAAATTTTTAAAAAATTTTTTTTTATCTTATGTGTGAGTGTTGTGTCGAGAGGGCTTTGGATCCCCTGGAAGTAGAAATACAGGTGATTGTGAGCCACCATGCAAGTGCCAGGAACCAGCCCAGGTCCTCATTTCTCTCTAGCCCCACAATAAAGGTTTTTTTTTTTTTTGGTTTTTCGAGACAGGGTTTCTCTGTATAGCACTGGCTGTCCTGGAACTCACTCTGTAGACCAGGCTGGCCTCAAACTCAGAAATCCGCCTGTCTCTGCCTCCCAAGTGCTGGGATTAAAGGCGTGCGCCACCACCGCCTGGTGAGATGGAGACTCTTGTGCACACTTTCCCACCCCAGCCCCAAACTCAACAGCAAGAGGCGGAGAGGCTTTATTTGGCTTTATTTAGTAAAATGTTAAAATAAATAAATACAAATTGATCGGCTGCTCTGTACCCCCCACCCCCTCAAAACAAAAACCAAACGAACAAAACAGAAACTCTGAAGCACAGAACTCCAAATACAAATTCTACCAAGACTGAAATCACAAAGGGCATGGACACAGACAGGACTGGGTCTGGCTGGCTTCTACGCATGGAGCTCGCTGACTTCTGGTCTGCTCAGCCCGCCCACCTGACTGCAACTCACCCTGGGCTAAGAGCAAGAACACTAGAGAGGGGTGCAGGGGCCAAGGCTGCCATGTGGGACTCTTCATTCCCTGGAGAGGACCAGGGGAATCCTCCCTGGGGGTCACCCATTTCCTTCTTGGGGAGGAGCTGACCAGGAGCATCAGCTGAAGGCAGGATGAGAAATGATACTCCTGTTTTCTGCCAAGGGTGCGGGGATGAGGGGTGGTACAAGGACCACAGTCATTTACACAGAGCAAAGTAGCCTGCATTCAACAGAAGCCATGGGTCTGTAGAACCCAGTGTCCAGGAAAGGGCCACCGGTCCATCCTACTCCTGCCCTTGGGAGGAGTGTCCTCAAGAGTTCAGCCCTTTAGTTAGGCAAGGTCCACAACACAGAAGGGCCTGAAGGGAAGAGACCTTTAAAAGGTTGTGAGCTGGAGGGAGTGGGGCTGGTGGTGAGAGTCAAGAAGGCTCCAATAGCCCTAAGAGGAAGCATGAGAAGCATCAGAGAGGTGGTAGACAGGCAGCTGTAGGTGCAGACAGACAGCTGGAAACAGTCACTCAGGCAGTGCTGGGTACACATGTACCCTTAACACTGTCTGATGGGCACGAGGCAGGAAGCAGCAGCAGGAGAGGTGGCCCTAAGAAGATGTCAAGCACTAAGATGGGGGCCAGCTGGAGGCTGCCTGGTGGTTGTCACTGGCTGGAGAGGCAAGCCCCACCCAGGTAAAGCCATTCAGGGACTGCTGAGTCTTTCTGGAAGGGTACCATCAGCAGGCTTACCTCTCAAAGCCTGATAAGCAAGGAAAAATGAGAACTGGTCGAGCTTAGTGGAGGCAGACAAGACAGGGGCTCAGAAGGAAAGAGGACCCTTCAGGAGAGACAGGCGATGGTGTGGACCTCTACAGCCTGCACCAGCCTGATCCTGGGGACAAAGGGACTCCCAGTCCAAGGCCCTCCAAAGTGACTGCCATGCTAGTGAGTCTTACACAGGTGGTTGTAAGAGCAACACATGGTAGGGAAAATGAAGGCTTGGGGGCAACATGTGTATATGTCCCAGGTGGTCACAGGTACTCACAGGTCTAAGGGGACAGAAAGGAGCTCTGTGCTGACAGAGATAAGGGCAGGTAGATGGAAGGGGCAGGGCCCACAGTGGAGGGAGGTTGGGAGTCTGTGCTGTTCAGGTCCTGCGCTGTCACCAGCAGCTCTTCTGGAACAAAGGCCTGTAGTGATTGTTGATGGCTTGTCAACCTCCTCCTGTCACAGGTAGGCATTGTGTGCCAAGCCCCAGCCTATGGGCCTAGACAAGTCCAACAGGGGGTTAGGTTGGGGGAGCCGAGACAGGATATCAGCCTGCTGCTGGTCTCTGATCCTCTGCCAAAGATCCCTCTAACTAGTCCAGGCGTCTCCGACGCCCGCTAACTAGACAGCACCTTAGAGCCTAAATAAGAAAACAGGGCTTTTCTCCGCTCCCCTAGTCAACCCAAAGCCAGAGGCCTGAAGCTGAGACCCCTCTTCTCAAATGCTGGGAAGATGAATGGGTAGCTGCTGTGGACGGACCCTGCTCGCTCTCACAAGCACCTCTTGTCTGTTCTAGTTTCTGTCAGGATCCAGCTCTTTTTCCCTGGACCTAACCGGGCAAGGAAGAAGCAAAGGGGTCTTTCCTGCTACTCCTAAACTTGGGAGCCTAGTGGGCTCCAGAGAGCTGCTGCTTTCAGACCTGGGGGCAGAGCCTAGGCCTCTGTCCCTTCACTCAAGGACATGTAACAGATAAAGGTTTCCAGTGGGAACATGCATCTCATAGAGTTACTTTCACTATGGTATTGTCGGAGAGATGAGTAGAGAGCCTTTCAGAACCCCATTTTTCCAAGAAGAAAAGTCTACCATAGGCCATACAGGGCAAGCATAGTGATTCTGGCCCAGGAACACCCAGGAAGCATGTGAGTGGAATGGGAGCGAACTCTGACCTTGGGGCTAGCAGGCAGAGGCCTGCTAGAGCTTCAGCCCTCTCTCTTCAGTGAAAGATGGACTTGAAGGCCACCTGGGCTCTCGAGACATAGGACCCTCAAGGCATCTCCCCCGTGATGCAGCCAGCCTGCACCTTGTACCCTCCTGGAGGCCAGGTATCCAGGCGGTGAGGAGCCTCACTGGTCAGTCCCCGAGGGCCCCCGCGGCATAAGTAATGCTGGTGGCTGTAAGACAGAGCAGCACCAAGGGAAGGT
This sequence comes from Mastomys natalensis, assembly GCA_021653895.1. Taxonomy (NCBI): domain Eukaryota; kingdom Metazoa; phylum Chordata; class Mammalia; order Rodentia; family Muridae; genus Mastomys; species Mastomys natalensis. The sequence continues at coordinate 2,041,469 of JAJTUV010000328.1, read as the reverse complement.
CTGGGTGGGCACCAGCCTGCCTTCTAGCAAGGCCTGAGACTGTGGGGACGCACTGACACTGTGCTCATTCTGTTTTGGCTTCAAACACAGGAGATGAGATCCCTGTACCAAGGAGACAGCAAGTCTGAGGAGGGAGGAGGTGGGAGGACACAACACAGCACAGTGTCATCAGGATCAGCAGGCTCTGTGCTAAAGAACTGTAACTACACAGCGTTTTCTCCAGTTCTGACACCTTTTTTAATAGAAATCACTGTTTTTAGGAAACAAATAGCACTTTTGTAATTTTTACAATGTTTCTTACCTTGATCTTAATTTAAGTAACACTAGGAAGACCTCAATATCTTTTATTATCCTTTTTAATTAAAAAAAAAGTTGTTGTTTTCCCCAGGTACAAAGATTTTTTTTTTTTTTTTGCCCTTGCATGAAAAAACAAAAAAATCAGAACCAGAAAACAAAACCAGAAAATAAAAAAACGAAACAAACAAACCAGAACAGTGCCTGACTGATGACACAGAACGCACGCACACAGACTCACCGACCTGACCTCACTTGACACTATGACGCCTACTCTATCATGCAAGGTCTCCTACCCTCAACAGGACCGTCAGCCTGAAAAACAGCCTTTCTATTCCTTATTTTAGTTCTTGTTACCAAAAAAAAAAAAAAAAAAGGTAAAATAAACAACAAAACTTTGTTTAAACAAAACAAGAACAGAAACAAAAATAAACTTGAAGAAGAGAAAAGGGTCGTCTCCATTCACACACACCTGGGTCGTGCTCTCTGCTCAGAACCTTCTCTTCTTATAAATATAGAAAAGGGGTGGAGCTTGTTTTCAAGTAAAACCTCTGATCCGCCTTTCTCCCTCCTCACCCTCCCTTCCCTGCTTAGCAAGGCGGGAACCACCTGGGCTGTGCACTACACCAAGCAGGGGGGAGGGGCTGCAGGAGGCTGTGGGCGGGGAGAGCTGGGGAGGGGCCGGGCTCTCCTCTTGCACTTGGCCCCTCCAGGAACGTTAAATACTGCTTATGTCATATACTTTCCCACCCTTGCCCCTCCCAGCCCTTCCCGTCCCTCTTCTGGGCACTGGGTTAGTTAAATCTCTATTTCCTTTTTTTTCTTTTTTTTTTTTTTTTCGTTTTTTGGTTTTATGGTAGTGAAACGTTTAGGAACAGGAAAGCCCACACACTCTTTGGACTTGTCTTTTCTACCTAAACAAACGGCTCCCAGTAAGGATCTGAAACCTGCTCTCCTCCCTTTGCCCGTCCCTGCTCCCCACCCAACAAAACAAAAACGAACCCACCGTGGCTGTGGAGGCTGCTGCAGGCACACACTGGTGTATAATAGAGAGAGTAATATATTATGTCACTTGGCATGGTGCTGGCTAAGAACCTCCAGCTGGCACTACTTCATGTAACGTGGTCCAGTCTCTGCATGTACACACAGAATAACAAGAATCAATTGGCAAACTCGGGTGCCACCTGGCACAAGCATCTTCTCTCTCTCTGGAACCAAAGAACCAAAAGAACTCTGTACTTTCCAGAAGAAATCCGGCTTTGCTCTTCTAGAGTCTCCTCGCCACCAGGACTGTGGCATCTCCTTGAGGGCTCTGTTATTTAGTCTCTTCCCCCTGGTTACAGTTCGCTGTACAGCTCTGCGAGGAGGGGGAAGGGGCGGGTGTGGAGGCGGCGTTGGCAGGGGGGGTGCAGTCTGGGCCATTGGAGAGGGCCCCCACAGTGGCCTCAGAGTCTACGGGTTTGGAGAGGTCAATGCCATGGATGAGGCGGATGAGCTGTTTCACCTTGTCCAGAGAGCTGCGCATCTCCTTCTGCCGTGCCAGGATGGTGTTCTTCATCTCCATACATTTCTGCAGCAAATGAGAAGTGTGGGCACTCAGCCTCCGGGGTTCAGCAGCCCCAGAGAAAAATAAACCCATAAAGCAGTCCCTGGGCACTGGCATAAAACCCCTACAAGTTGTGCTGCCCCACCTGCTGTGGACAGACACTACCAAAGGAGGAAGATACAAGAGGCAAGAGATGGGCCAATGGTAGGGTAAAAGCCAACTCTACTGGACGCTAGCACTTACAATGCTGTGACGTCAAAGTGGCCATGAAAGCTGCCCTAAAGCTCGCATCTGCTATGCTCACAGGTGACAGCAGGCGTGGTGGCGCACACCTTTAAGTCCAACACTTGGGAGGCAGAGGCAGCTGGATCTCTGTGAGTTGGGCCAGGAATGTTTAGGAGACCTGAGATAGCCCAATGTCGAAGACTCCAGTCGGTGAGCCAGGCCCTCTAGGTTGGCTGCCAGCTGGAAGTCTTTCCTTCAGCCTAGTAAATCAGGTGTCGAAAGAGTCACTCAGGGGGCCTGCGGCTCTCAGGGTCAAGTGAGGCTCCTCTCAGAATGTGCAGGCACTGGGTAGTGCAGCTGCTACTGATCTCTTCCCCTACAGACTGAAAACCCTCTCAGACAGCAGCCACTAGGGCACTCAGAGCTTGGGCAAGGAGCACACGGCCATGGCACCTGAGGTTGCATAGTAACTCAGAAGGCAGACGTCCAGCTGCCCAAGTCTATCCCATTCATACAAGGAAAGACTGGAGCCAGCTGTCAAGGACCCAGTACTATATCTAGAAAGAGAAGTGACTTACACTTATAGAACTGCTGAGCTCTTTCACCTTCTGCTCCAGTTGTTCCCGCTCCTGTTTTAAATCTGAACTCCACTTGAGTAGCTTCTGTTTCTCCTCTTCTTTTGCTGGGGAAAAAGTAACATTTTAAACCATCACTTCTTGCAGGGCGGTGGTGGCACACGCCTTTAATCCCAGCACTTGGGAGGCAGAGGCAGGCGGATTTCCGAGTTCGAGGCCAGCCTGGTCTACAGAGTGAGTTCCAGGACAGCCAGGGCTATACAGAGAAACCCTGTCTCGAAAAACCAAAACAAAAATAAACAAACAAACAAACCATCACTTCTTTAGAAAAGCCTGCCCAGCTTTGTTCATCAAAGATACCAGCCCTGAACATGCTTGCTGTCATACAGCCAAGGACATAGAACCTGACTACATAGACTTTTCCTTCTAGATATACAGGCCTTGGAGGCTTAGGCCAGGCTTTATAGGGGTACCACACTTCACAGTCTCCTCAAAAGGTGGTTCACAAACTTTCTACTTTATTCAATAAAACACTTTTATTTTTTTTTTTTATTTTTTGGAAGCAAACCCAGCACTGCCCTCCAGTAACTTTTTCCCCCTGAAAAGGCAGGTCTTACCTGCTTTGTAGGCGATGTAGGAATGAACAATGGCTAAGGTTCCAGGCCATGGGATTGCTTCTTCCTTCTTCAGCATCTGAAAAGAAGTTACGGTTTTCCCTTGAGACGCAAGATAACACCAAACACCAGTGTCTGTGGCTGTAGTCAAGATTCAAGGAGGCTTGTAGAAGCATCACTCAAAATCCTGGACTATACAAAGAAGCAGAGACTTGGGAGGATTCCTGTATCAAAGCCACGTGATGGGCTGGAGAGACGGCTCAGGGGTTAATAGCACTAGTTATTCTTCCAGATGCACCAGGTTCAAATCCCGGCACTGACATGGCAGTTCACATCTGTCTGTACCTCCAGTCCCAGATAGCCAACAACCTCTGAAGGCACAGGACACCAGGCATGCACAGATATACAAGCTCATAACACATAGATACACATAAAATGAATATATAAAAATAAAAATTAAAGAAGGCCACATGAGCTAGGCATGGTGGAACACACCTTTAATCCCAGAAAATGCAGGTGGAGCTCTGAGTCTGAGGGTAGCCTGATCTACATAGAGAATTCTAGGTCAGCCAGGGCTACACATTGAGACCCTGTCTCAAAACAAAGACAAAAACAAAACATCCATTCAACCAAGCAAACGGAAGACACACATCCTGAACCACTCTCTACAGCTAGAAGCAGAAGCACAGGGCTGGACACCAGCATGCTGGCAGTCACCTCGAGCAATTCTGCCTTTGATTTGACAAGGGTTACCCATTTCAAATTTAGTTTTGTTATGTCCCCCCAAACACCCAAAGGATGTTAAACGTAGTTCTACACATGGAGATATAATCTAGCCTCCGTGTAGGCAACTGTCAGGGGACCATGTGAGAGAGGAGCAGGAGAAGGCACTCTGACTACACTGGAGTTCATGCCTGAGGACTAAGTCAGGTGTGGTTGTACCTGTAGGCCAGGAAGCCAAGGCAGGAGATCCCATGTTCAATGCCAGCCTGGGCTACAGGGAGAGATCTTGTTTGAACACACCAGGGACTTAAGATGGAGCTCAGTCACACCCACAAGGCCCTGAGTGCTTAGGCAGCATGCACATGCTCTGGTTTGGGTCCCAGTGTTGCAAGAAGAACAGAAAGGGAAAAGTTTAAAAAATGATCTTAAATCAGGCTTTCTTTTTTCTGATACAGCATCTCACCTTGTAGCCCTGCTTGACAGGAACTCATTATGTAGACCAGGCTGGGCTTAAACCCGGATCCACCAGTTTCAGCCTTCTGATTTCTGGGACTAAAGCCATGCACAACCAGACCCAGCTTAGAACAGGCTTTTAAGGATCTTAATTTATTTTTTGTTTTGTTTTCTCACCGTGAGAGTGTACATCTCACTATGTAGCTCAGACTGGCCTTGAATTTGTTAAGCTCTTGGTTCAGCCCTTTAAGTGCTGGGATTATAGGCTTATGCCACCACACAGGGCTGAGGGTCTGTACTTTGAAAGGGAAGATAAGTCATTTCCCAAAGAAGAGAGCAATTCATGTATCAGGAAGTCTGTGAGGGAACAAAGGCTATGCCGTGTGCCTGCATGCCGGGCCACGAACCAGGAGGACAACAACCAAGAGAAAAGGGAAGCCTATTCCCCCAGGTTGGGAAGGACAGGCGTTTCCATGGCATTCTTCCTCTCGGTCCCTCACCCATGTGATCCCCACCCCAGTACCTGGTCCTGACATCTGGGACAGATCCACATGCCCTTGGGAATTGTTTTCAGGGGTGGCTCTAAGCAGTCCAGATGATACACACGGGAACACGTGTCACACATCAGCAACTGGCCACTCTTTCTGCAAACACTGCAAAAATCCTCATGGATATCACCCTATGAGATGGAGAGGAAAGGTAAGAAAAACGATAAAGAGGGTGAAAACTCAATGCTACCTTCTGCACCGTGGTTGAACGTAAGTGTGTTTGAAAGTGAGCTGATGGCACAGACACGGCCCTCCAGCTTTAGTGTTATGGAAAGCAGGAGTTTCCAGTGGCACAAAGCTCCCCCTGCTCCACAAAGCTCAATGTCTAGGGTGACAATTTAGCATTAAGGACTTCCTTTACATCTTCAGATTTAGAGTAAAAATTTAACCTTATAAACTACAGTTTGCAGCAAAGATCTTCAGTTGCTTGGGCCAAACTGGTTAGATAACAGTTTGGCATTTCCAACACCAAGATTCCAATTCACAGATCAGATACTATCAAGTACTGATCCTCTGACCCAAGTGTCTCTCACTAATAGAAGCAAAGTTTATTATCTATCATTTTCGAGGTAGTTTAAAAAGAATTTGGATATAGAGGCAAGAAATACTTATTTTCTGAACTTCTTGCTTACTTGGGGAAATGTTCCCCAAGTAAACGTTCAAATGGGAAAGCCCAAGTCAGGAGCAAAGAGAACTGACAGACACATTTCTAACATGGGACTGAAGGAGCCATAGCCACAGCTGACAACGCTCTGAAGAAGCAGCATTTGGCATTTGCTGTTCACATCCAGTGGAAGGCTTTATTCTTCCCATAAAATATTTCATTTCACTAAACAGAGAAAGCAGCCCCAGTCCACTCTACTGCACCCTTTGTGGTGGTTCCAGTGCTCAGGGAACCCTTCTGGGCCCTAGAACAGGAGGCACCATCAAATGACAAGAAAGTATAACTATTTAAAATTTGGAGGATACAGGGAAAATCAAGAGTTCTTATAGTAGTGTGTTCCTCCAACCAGCTGATGTGCGCCCTGTTGTCTGGATAGGATTGACACATGGATTAAGGTGCCGGGAAGGGGAACTGAAGGATGAGCTGGAGGACTCCCAACAAGTCAGTGCTGGCACGCTGCTCTAGGATGCCTGGAGCTTCTGTTAGAAATCCCACCACAGGACTACAGAGTAAGCAGCCGGAGAGTGACGCCCAGTCCCTTCTCCATACCATACCACTGAGGGAATACATCTTTCCAGTAATACAGGAAATCATGTGGGAATGTCCCCTTTGTATGTTTGTGCATGTGCACATATGCACGTATCTCTCCAGCTCCATCCTTCAAATTTCATATTTACATATATAAATATAGTACTATTACAAAAACAATTTTAGTCTGTACACCCCTGAAAAGTTCCAGTGACTCCAGACCACATTTTGAGAATTGCTTTACCCTAACACTTTAAATATAAAATTCCAAGAATGTCAGAATGAGTATAAAATACAGAGACAGTTCATCCATCAAGGTCAGTCTTTGCCTCAAGAGTGGAGATCGAAAGGCCTGTGACAGGGCATAAGCAAACAGGAAGCCAAAAGTGCCTGACTGTGACACTGCTGGGAACATGCTGCCCCCACCAAGTCCTGCTACACTATGCTGAGGATTTATCATTAGTCAGCAAATCTTCCCTTCTCATAAAAATGACGGCAGCTACAAGGTGCGTCCTGAGGGTCAGTGTCTGGCGGGTCTGTATTATCAAGCCCTTCTAGATGGTTATTGATCCCAGGAAATGCTTGGCCCTCAACTGTTATTGTTTAACTAATGTCGAGGCTTATGCTACCGGCAGCAAACACATAGAACCCCGTGTGCTGATTTTAATCACAGCTGCTGTTGGGATACTGTGAAAGTAGGAAGTCAATTATCTTAAAAAAAAAAAAAATGTATCCCACTGGGTTTAACTTGGGAAGTGTTGAACATTTTTAGTGGTTTCAGAAAAGCATACTTTGACTTTAGATTTATGAAAAGAACAATGTTCATGTTTTAAGATGAAACCTGGCAAAAGCTTTTAGTTTGTGATTTGACTGGAGCAGATTTTTTAGGGTCTAGTCTGTTAAAAAACAAAACAAAACAAAACAAAATTCAACCAAAGAACGTAGACAAGGGTAATGTGGCATAAGTAGTAACTCGTGAGTAAAGGCCCTCCCCAGCACTGCACTGCACAGGGGTCAGGGACCTGCTGACTTCTTTGACCACATTGGACTGGGGAAAAGCTGGAAAAGTCTTCAGTACTAGGAAACATGGTTTCTGACAGGGACTCCTGGTGCTTGTTGGCCTGCCAGTCTGAAACCTGCATCAGTTACTAGGGCAAAGGTTAGGAAGAATGGATGGAACACCAAGTCTTTAGAACCAGGCTGAGTTTGGAGCAGCAGATAGGTCCAAGGAAGGAAATGCTGGGAACAGAACTCTCCAGTGACCTCACTTCTCTGAAGATAATATTTTGTTTACTGCCCCCAAAATTCTAACTTAGGGGTTCAAATGGCTTTCTCATGGAGAGGGTTGTGCCATTAGTAAGTCATGAGCACTTTCAACTTCAAGGTTCACTTTATCGGAAGACACGAACAGCAAGCTCTGCAGTCCCTAAGGAATGAGGGCAGGAACACAGAAGGTCTTGCTTTGCTGCTTCAAGCCTGACCCTTTCGTCACCTTCCGTAAATGTTAGTGTCGGCCTTCTGGTTGTTTAGGTGATCAACTTTATATTTATCCTTGAGAATTCTTTCTTTTTTTTTCATTACCCAATTTAATCCTACCCAACTCTTCAGAATATAAACAGAACTGGTCACTGTTCTCCATCCCTGCATCCCTGCTCCGTCAGGGCCAGCTGTCATCGTCCCCTGTCTGATCCTCCCTACTTGCTTCCCTGCTTAATTCCATCCTTCCCAAGGTCTCTTTCTACACAGTGCTCTTTTCAAAATCCAGATGGTTCTATAAGCATCAGGAATCAACAAAGGAGGCTAAAGTCTCCGGGAAACAGTCTGGCAGACTCAAAGCCACCTCTGACCAGAGTAAAAACAGACTTTCATAAGTAAAAAAAACTCAATGAAAGTTATCTCAAGAGATGAAAGTCAACAAGAGGCTGATAGCACACACCTCCTGCTGTGATACACCAAGAAGGGCCTGTCAGCTCTGATTCCAGGCTTCTTCAAAAACCTCTACTTCAGTCTACTCTGGAGGGAACTAGCACAGTTTAGTGGGGCAAACTCAACGGAGTAACTGTGCCACTGAAAAAGACACCACCACTAGGAAAGACAAAAATGGCCCATGAGGTCCTAGAGAGATATCTCAGTGGATGCACACACTTGTCACTAAGCCTGGCAGCCGAGTTCAACTCCTGACATTCCCCATAGTGGAAGGAGAGAGCTGACTCCCAAAAGCTGTCCTTTGAGCTCCACACATATGCCATGGCAGGGATGCTCACAGAGACAGATATGCGTGTTCTAAATGAACAAACTGTAATTTAAAAAAGGATGGCCCAAGAAACCATTTCAGAATAAAGGAGAGTTATGTGATACAACCAGGACAATAAATGCCAAGAGTGATCTTAGACAAATTTAACTACTGGATTAAATGGAAACACTGGAATATGAACTTAGTATTACATGCTAAAATGTAACCAATGTTAAATTCCCATAATATTATAACAACATGGTGGCTACACAACAGAATATTGTTATTCTTAGAGGTAAAGATTCCTTTTTTTTGTTTTTTATTTTTTATTTTTTGAGACAGCGTTTCTCTGTGTAGCCCTGTCCTAGAACTTGCTCTGTAGACCAGGCTGGACTTGAGATCTGCCTATTGCTGCCTCCTGAATTCTGGGATTAAAAGTGTATGCCTCCATACCCCACTGAGGTGAAAATTCTTTTTTTTTTTTTTTTTTGGTTTTTCGAGACAGGGTTTCTCTGTGTAGCCCTGGCTGTCCTGGAACTCACTCTGTAGACCAGGCTGGCCTCGAACTCAGAAATCCACCTGCCTCTGCCTCCCAAGTGCTGGGATTAAAGGCGTGCGCCACCACCGCCCGGCTGAGGTGAAAATTCTTAATTGACTTAGAAAAAATGTGCATGCATATGTTTGCATGTGCAGGTGGATGCAAGCACACAAAGAAACAAATGCAGCAACAAGCAGTCATCAGAGCAAATGGTGATACTGTGTGCAGCCTGTCTACAGGTGCCAGAGTCTTCAGTGAAACAACTCCTGTGTAACTGGAGAATGATTTCCCCCCTTTACTAAAGCCCTCTGGTGGTCTCCTGTTGTACTCAGAATAAAAGCCTTGGATGAGCAGGCCTATCCCTCTCTATTCACGGCTGGCCATGCATAGCTGAGAAGTCCCTTCTCCCTCCCTCTTCATGGATGATGTCTTCACCTTCCAGCACTGCTCCTTGTGCTTTCTGTTGCATTTCTCTTCCTTGTGCTCATCTGTGCCTGACAGGTTACACATCTGTTCCCTTGTTGTCTCCCTCTTTCTACAGAACACAAGCCCCTGAGTGCTTGTATTGCTTGGCTGTTCCTTGATGTGTGCCCAGCCTCACAAGCTTGCTCAGCAGAACATGTAAGTGCTGGAATCTACTTCTGAGTAGTTCCACCAACACAAGACCTCGAGCACATCTGCAGGTGTGCCTACTGTGCAGCAGGGCTGCTGGAGCACCTGCCTCCAGCACACAGTGACAGACAGCACTCAACTACAGGCCATGTCCCACCCTGCTCTGAGAGCTCATTCACCGTTGATCACATCCAGACTCTGAAACCCTGGGCTTCCCAGATTTATGTGAACATGACTCTTAAGGACATGGAACAGCTGTGACCCCGTAAGAAAGCTGCCTGGCAAGGTATGCAGGCATTCTGCAGTGTCTCCTGCTGTTCCAGGGCTATCAGTCTGGTGAGGACACAGCATAGGACAATGGCTTTCCCATGTGAGCTCTCGGAGAGAGTGCACGTCCCCAAGTTACTTACGTCTGTGGAGGTGGGGCTGGGCAAAGACACAGGCTGAACAGGTGCAGGGAAAGTGAATGTGGTCTCTGTCTTTTCATTTTCAGGGGAGTCGGGATGACTGGATGGGGGGGATGTTGGGGTAAGGGCTCCAAACCCCAGCACTGCATTGTATTTTGGAGGACGACCTATATACCAAGAGAAAGGAACAAAAGGGGAGAAGGGGGAGGGAAAGACAGGGGGAAAATGATCTTACATACCTTTGGCCAGTGTTCCTCATTGGCTAGCATGGAAAGGGAAGTGAGGTAGCAGATAGAAGGTTAATACACAGGCCAGAGGAAGGAAAAGAAGCAAAGATGTCAATGTCATTAGAAACAACTACATGAATCCTAAAAGAAAGGAGGAGAAGGGAGCCTTGGAGCATGGCTAAGGTGCTGGTGTCTCTAAGGAGACCCATCTCGGGCAGATCATGGTCACGCCTGGATTATCACACCTGAGATTTCTAACAGGAGGAGGTCAAAGTTAGAACAGAGCTTATCTTCTATGTATTTTCTGCATTAGTCACCACGGGTTTTCTGCAGTCATCAGTGCTAACGACCCTGTGTAACGACTTACTCAGCATTTCTGCTCTCCTGTGTCTCTTGCTAACAGTTCAGATCTTCCTGCTGGTAGGGTGGAGGAAGGAAATGTGAGAAGGCAGAATTCCAGTCAATTACTCTGGCCCTCTGCTGTCAGAGCCACTGTGGGGGGGTTTCGAGGAACAGCTGGAGTGTAAGAGTATCAGGGAGTCTACAGGCCTCCAAGCCTTGGGTATCCCTTACAGTGGTCTGAGAACTGCCCCTCCTTCACTATACCAAGGGTCATGGACTACATGTTTAAGGAGAGGGCAGGGTTTTTTGTCCCCCCCCCCCAAAGGCCCAATCCAAAGCAATTTGCAAACAGTCTAAAAAAGCAGAGCCCAGGGTCACAGGACATCTAGGGCAGTTACTCTTACCACACACCTAAATCAAGGTCCATGTCTCCTGAGAGTTGGGTGATAGGTTCTACCCACTGAGTGATTATATATAAGCCCAACACACCAAAGTCAGCAAACGCCAGTGAAGCCTGATTTGCCTACAAGCACTGGTAAAGGCTTTCCCACCAATCACAGTCTGTCAGGGTCATGCATAGGTACCATGATGGTCAGACACCACAGTAGCACTGCCTGTGTCAGTCAGACAGAGCCCAAGTTACAAAGAGACTTGCCCAGTTTTTCCCCAAAGAACCAAGTGCTGTAAGGAAAAAAAAAATCAACAACGAATCCTCTTTGCTTATCCATACAAGGCACATCCTAGGCACTTGAATGCAGGCTTGAGCCTCTGATCTTTCTGGCGCATTTAACTGTTGCTCTCTAAGCAGATACTATCTATCTCCCAGCAGACCAACTAACTGAGGATGCTGGCTGGGGCCCTCTTATCAGAGAACTGTGTGGTCACTAAAAAAAGAGCTGAACACAAAACCAAAAAGTAACTTATGACTATGGCCCAGGAACCAGTAGAAAGCAGTAAGTTTCCATCTAGATGGCCTGGTTACTTGCAGGACAGAAGTGATAAAGGCTCATGCATGGTTTTACTTGGGCTTACACATTAGTAGCTCTGCCCAAGGCAAAGGTCAGGGTAACCTCAGAAGTCTCCAATGGCTCTGAGAGTCTGGGTGCATGCACAGACATCAGTATGCTAGTCACCTACTCTGCAACCTTTCCAGCCTGCAACTGTAACTCAGGGACACATTACCACATGGAGAAAGGGACCTTGGGATGTATTACTGACATCAGAGAGTGATTTCAGTACCTTGTTTATGAGTCTAAGCCTGAGCTATGAAGACCCATTTAGACCTGTGTGGTAAGAGCTGCTGCTGTTCTTTCTGCCTAGAGAAGGTGTGGAGGAAGAGAACAAACAGTGTGTCGGGAGCCTCTGTACGGTGGAGCCTATTTTAACAGCTTGCTTTTTGTCCTTAGCTCAAGAAGCTCACTGATAAAAGATTCTAAGTTCTCTTCCTGGAAAGTCTGCAGATCACAGAAACGCAGTCCTATTCTACCCTCACTGGAACAGGAAGACTGAAACAGTATGAAAAACACCTTGGCAACAACAGTGCTAGGCTGCTTAAAGATGCCAAACACTTCCTTTCACACGATGTTCTGTTCACTGAGCTATTCATGGATGGCCTGGTAGGCTTGGGGCAGAAATGCTGCATTACACCATTCTCCTGAGCCAGCTTAGCCAGGACCTGGAAAGTCAGCTTTAGCCCTGTGTTCAGAGGGCCAAGCAATCTCTCTTTTCCTCCATGTTCTCAGAAAACAATAAAAACTATTTTAAATGGATAGAGCAGCTAGGTTGTAGGACAATGGAAAAGAGGGAGGGAGAAGGAAAAGAAACACAACATAGAAAGCAAAGGCAAAAGCAAGATAGGGTGTTTTTAAAAGACACTCACCTCTCTTCCGCGTCCCAGGATGCATTGTGCTGTTAAGGTAAGTGACCGCACTCTTCTTACGCTTTGGAGATTTAAGAAGGAAAGGTGACTATTGAATAGCATGGTCATCACGAACACTGCAAACATGCCTATCACATGCTAATCAGTCAGGCCAATCACCCAAAGGTCTCAGCGCTAATGAGTTTGATTGTATGTACTTGGCTCTGAGAGACTATTCCAAGGGGCCTCTGCTTCATGACAGCATAGTCAAATTAGGATGAATTAAAACTGTAAGGTAGGATTGTATCCACTCAAACTCCAAAACCTTAAGAGGTGAGCAGTGACTGACAAAACACAGTGGAGCTGTGAGCAGAGAGGCCCATCACTTCACAGAGCTGAAGAGGCTGAGTATAGATGGAAGTGCTCTTAGCAGGCTTTCAGGGGGGAGGGACTAACAAGGCACAAGTGAAGTCAGTGCCAGTGCTGGCTGGAGTACCTCTGGCTCAAAGACGGCCCCACTGTACACTGGGTTTGCTGTTGTTCTTCTCTTTCGCTCCTGCCTCTTGCTTTGGATTTCTTGAGAAAAGAAAAGGCTTTGGTTAGAAGATAAAAATTAAGAAGCTAAGGAACAGAAATGCACTATGTAATATACTGGCTTTCCTGCAACCAATAATGAATAGGCGAAAGGCTGTGTTTTACTATGTCCTCAACAGAAGCAAGCACACTACTCATGCCTCTCAGTGGGAAGGCCATGCCATCCTCCAGTGTGCCGCTCTGTGAGTGAGAGTGATGCTATGGACCACGCTTATAAACAGCCATTCCTACTTATTTTTACACTGCTATGTGTACAGGTCTGCATGAGCTGTACCTACAGACTACCAACCAGAACTCACCACTCCTGAGTTAAATAATAAGGGCATTGATTTCTAACTGTCCCTGGGATCCTGATGTCCAGACGCTGGAGGACACAGACAAGGACTTGTCAAAGGAGCACTTGCTACTGCTGTGAGACAAAGACCAGGAGTCACCTTCACTCAGGATCTGGGAAGGTTCTTAAGACAGGAGTGTGAATGATACAGGGAAGGGCCTACACGTTACATGGACAGGGGCAATTCTTTCTCTATAGGAAATCTCGTTCACAGTGGTTCAATCATACTTATATTTATGCTCCAATTTTCTACTCTAGGAATTCAGCAAACATCACTTTTAAGAACAAAGCTAGAAAGAAGACCATGCTCAGAAAATCTTCTCTTACCTTCTAGATGGTCATGTGTTACCAACCCTAGAGACACCATGAAGGCAAGTTTCTGTGCCAGAGAACAAAAGAATATATTTTAGTTTGGGATTTTACAAAGCCAATCTTAGTCAGAAAGCAGGAAAGCCGCTCTGACAGGCTGGAGTCACACAAAAAGCCACCAGAGGCTTTCTGTTCTAAAGTGACTCAAGTTTGGATTTTTTGCTCAGAAGAATCTTCCTAAAGGTACCCATAGTGGAAAAGCACAGAGAGGAGTTGCAGCCCCTCAAGAGCAGCAAGCTTCGGCTCCAAGCATGCCACTGTCCACCACGAGGCTGGCTTCTCACATTCACTCCCACAGCTGGACAGCAGGGACACCAGCTAATGATTTCAGGGACACTGGGAGGAGGGGTCTGCTTAATATTAGAATTTGTAGTTAAAATGAAATCTAAATATTATGGGGCAGCTTCTTTCTTGAGGACCCCATCTGTAACCCTAAGATAGAATGTAAGATCCTTTAAACTGCAAAGAGTAATGAACTGACTGCCATTCTTTGCTTTGATTGGCTGTTATCTGAAAATTGTCTTCATTGTCTACTGAAGTTACTGTGCATGACTTCTAAATACCCCAAGTACAGAGGAGGGAATGTTCTCTGTAAATAAAAACACCACCAACTATTAGGCAACATATTCTCACAGAGTTACTAACAATACAGTTTGGTCTTTAAACACATGAGAGTGCACAAATGCGCGTGAGCGCGCACGCACACATATCCTGGCCACCTAGGCCTCCTCCCACCCTGGTCTCCAGAGTGCTGGAAAGAGAATCATGTGCCAAACATTGCTAGCTTCTTCAAAATATTGACCTTCTGGGGCTGGGGAGATGCTCAGTGGTTAAAAGCACTGGGTGCTTTTGCAAAGGATCTGAGTTCAATTCCCAGTACCCATATGGTGGCTCAACCCATATTGATGCCCTTCTGGTATATCGGAAGAGAGCAATGGTGTTCGTTCTCTCTCTCTCTCTCTCTTTCTCTCTCTCTCTCTCTCCTGTAACTACAGTTCTTCTTCTGCTTCCATGGCATCTGTAGACATGTGGGCAAATATTCATACACTAAAATAAAAATAAATCTCTAAAGAACAAGCTTGACCTAATCTCAGCAGTAAAAAAAAAAAAAAAAAAAAAAGTGTGACATTTGTGTCATTTTCTGAACAGGCTACTCAGAACTCTGGTTCTTCACTGCTATCTTCAGAGTTCTAAAAAAGGGTTTTTATTTTCTCTCTTATTTCAAATACTTGGGACTAGCATGTAGAGAAACCTGAGTTCGACTCCTCCCTGGCAAACAAACAAATGAAGCCTGAAATGGGCAACTCTCTCTCTCTGGCAGGAACAAGAACTGGGCAGGGTGATGCAGTCTTAGCCTGATGCCCATGTTTTAGCATGCTGAAGATGATATATTTGGTGGCCAGATAGATAACCACATTCCCAGTTTCCACCATTCTTTTAAAGTATAACCAAGGCAGAGGCTGCCCACAATATTTGCTGTAACAAACATAAGCATTCCAAATACAGTGCTCTTTATTCTGACACACCCACCCAGGTTACCTCTGCCAGTCTAGACTAAGTTCACAAAAAATTTCTTTTTTCTTTCTCAAGGCAGGATTTCTCTGTAGCCCTGGTTGTCCTGGAACTTACAGAGATCCACCTGCCTCTGCCTCCTGAGTACTGGGACTAAAGGTGTATGTCACACCTTTTCTTAAATGAGAATTTAAGAATTTCTTAAATGAGAATTTAAGAATTTCTTAAATGAGAAAAATAGTTACCCCTCCCATGAATTTCCTTTCTCTTTTAGTTTTAGACAGGGTTTCATTATATCTCTTAGGCTAGCCTCAAATCACCTGCCTCATTTTCTCAAGTGCCACCACATCTGGCCATACACACACACACACACACACACACACACACACACCTTTCTCATACAAAAGAGTAATCTTGGGGGCTGGAGAGATGGTTCAGCAGTTAAGAGTACTGACTGCTCTTAGAGGTCCTGAGTTCAATTCCCAGCAACCACATGGTGGCTCACGACCATCTGTAATGGGATTTGATGCCCTCTTCTGCTATATTAGAAGAGAGCAATGGTGTTCTCCCTCCCTCTCCCCCTCTCCCTCCATATATATATATATACATATATATATACATACATATACATATATATATGTGTGTGTTGTGTGTGTGTGTGTGTGTGTGTGTTATGTATTATATATAAAATAAATGTTTAAAAAAAAATCTTATAAGGCTCTATTCAACATCTGCTACTGCACATGAAGGTACCTGTAGTGGGTCACTGACATGAGATAGCTTTTCTTTTGACAAAGAAACTGTGTTGCATGATGGTGAATGCCTGTAATCCTAGCACCAGGTAGGCAGAGGCAAGTGGATTCTGCAAGTACAGGGCCAGCCTAGGATACACAGCCTATACCAACTCAGCTATGGCTACCCAGCAAGACCCTGTCTCACAAAAGTTTTCTTTTGGCTGATAATTTGCTCTGTTTCCTCTCAGTTATTGCCATTACTTTTTTGTGAATAATTTTTATAAGTTTTTCAGCAATAATTAGTGCTTCTTTTTGGTTCAAGTTCTGACCCTTTAAAAAATAGCATTGATTTCACATCAGAAAGAAGTACATTTGGTACTTGCTTCACAAAAACTGGGCTGCTTCACAAGAACTTTCCTTTTTTTATTTAAAGAAAAAAGACTTTTCCATCATGCAGCTTGATGGTGGTCTGGCATGGTTTCACTGTGGAGGATGTACTGAGGACAGAAGGGATGTAACTGGTCTTGGAGCTCCCTCATCAGCCATTTACCAACACAACCAGACCACCTCTTGTGTTTCCTTTATGGTTGCCTGTGCAAGAGCATCAAGCTAAAATGTCCTCTTGCCCATGGACACACAGTCTGCCGCTCCAGCTATGAGCCGCTGACTCCTTGGGATTTAGGGCTGTGATGTAAGAAAGTGGTCCTGACAAAGCTGACACACAGTGACCATCTACAGTGTAAACTGACATTAGCTGGGGGCTGTCTGTCTGACAGACGTCAGCTGAGATAAGCACAGCATGGCCTTCCTCAGGAGCATAACAGGACACCTGAGAAAGATCATTAACTTTTGTTTCAGGATGTTATAAAACATCATTTCAGAGCTCTTCCTTTCTGCACCCATGCTCAGGCCCTCAGAAGTTGTCACTAAGAAAGCTGTCCCAGGTTCATCTGACTTGGTAATCACTACTGTGTGAAAGAACACAGAGAAAGCGGCTAAACCCCAAGCCTCAGACCTGGCAAAGCCTGACAGAGATGGTACTACCTGAGGGTTCTCTTCTCGTTTTGGTTTTGGTGCAGCAGGCGGGGTGACGGTACGGCTCTCTGCTTGTTTCTCTTCTGTTTCTGTGTGGGATTTAACTGTCTAGGAGAGAACAATTAAGTGAAAATTCAGAATTAATTTCATATTAAAAGAATTATAAACAGTTTGACTATGACCAAGAAGGAAAGAATATACTCAAATTTGAAACATTAACAGACAGGCTCATATGATGTATTTTGTTGAGGAGAAAGAAAAATGTAAAAGTCCAGCTGGAGACCCTGGGCGAATAACTGGACTAAATCTGAACCTATAAATACAATCAGATAAAAGTGTTCCTGTGTACAGAATGATGTGGCAGCAGGTAAAAACGTGCTGCTAAGCCTCATAACCCCAAGTTTGATGCCCAAGACCCACACTGTGGAAAACAACAACTAACTTCCCTCTCTTGTCTCCTGGTCTCCACCATGGCACACCCACTGTCCAATACATTACAATGTTTTAACAGAAGGCAAACCGGGGCGCAGAGGGTAAAAACACTGTAGGATGTGGTGGTTTCCAGAAGCATCCACGTCATTATATATGGGTCAGGCTCTGTCCACATGCGCTTACAGTCTGTATAGCACAATACACTTCTTACATCCCGAGCTTTTCCTCAGAACAACCCCAATGACTACCTAGAACTGCCTTCACTCAGGGTATTTGAAACCAGCCTTGCAAGAGGCCCCAGCTCTCATCATTCCCAGGCCCTCCTAGAAGCACCCAGTTCACACGGAAGCTCCAGCTGTACTAACAACTGCTGACACAAATGGTAGCTTGGACATGGGTGGCTTTGCATTACTATTCTTTTCTGAGCAATGGCTAGTTCTTTTATGAATTCTGTAGAAATAAAATAGTTTTAGAACAGTAGACACAGAACTATAAATACAAACTTAATTTGCTTTTTAAAAACTAATAAAAATTATAGGTACAATGGTCTTTTTGTAAGGTAAGCACAAGTCATTAAGTAAATCAGAATAAAAGTATCTGATTATTGGTGGGCAGAAGCTGAGTGCAAGGTTTCATTCTTACAAAAAAAGACACTAAAAGTTCTCAAAACCATTATGCTGTGAAACAATGTACTAGATCCAAAAGAGCATTAGCCTTTCTCCTTAGATGCCTTTCATACTGTGCCTCTGGCTTTGCACACTGTTACATGGGCAAATGTAAGACTTGTTTATCAACTACTGTTCTTGGGCAGAGTCCTGCCATAAGAATCCATGTGTACTGTAAGCGACCTGAGGAGGGCTGTTTTATATACTAGTGGTTACTGTCTCAAGCCCAGTGTCCACCTTGTGCCTGTGTTCAGTAAAGCACTGACCTCCAAGAGACTCAATCAAATTTCAATATCTCGCTTAACCCCTTCTCCTCTTTCCTTAACCACATAGTTTTTAACTTGGCTCAGGAGGGCCTACTTCTTCCATGAAGCAAACCCTCGATGGGAAAGCAGTCACAGCCACATAACTAAGGTCCAAGGTACTCAGAATTAGCTTATTTTTGTGACCTTGAGAGTGGAAGGACAAGAGAAAAAGAAAGGTCAACCACAGGGTTTGTATTCCATTCCTATGTGAAACAGTTCCTTGGAGCCTCTCTCGTGTTTCTATGGATAAGCAAACACTTGCTGGCAATGTTCCTGGGCAAGGCAACCCCCCCCCCCAAAAGACAAAACATACTGAGAACAACAACAACAACAAAAATAAAAATAAAAAATCCCCCATCCAAACAAAAATAAGACAATCAAAACACTCAGAGGGGCAGGGTGGTTTCCTTTCTCTCAAGGACTTCTCGCTCTGGGGAAAGTCAGGTGTCATGTGCCCAGTACTACAGAAACCCCCAACCAAAATGAAACTAGTCTCCTGCCTACATCCAGCAAAAAGTGAGGCCAGGAATTATCTGACTGAACTTAGAAGTAAACTGGCCAACTGCAGTTAAGCCTTGTGATCACTGTAGCTCCAGCCAACTACTTTATAAACTTGTGAGAGACCTGGAGTCCAAACTATCCAACTAAGCTGCACAGGGAAGGCAGAGGGGCAACATTCTTAAAAGGACGAGTAAAGAAACAAAAATGCAGAATGAACAAGGCCATCAACTAACAATCTTATGTTGTGTTAAAACTGTCCTTAAAGAATGAAGGATAGCCGGGCAGTGGTGGTGCACGCCTTTAATCCCAGTACTTGGGAGGCAGAGGCAGGCGGATTTCTGAGTTCGAGGCCAGCCTGGTCTATAGAGTGAGTTCCAGGACAGCCAGGGCTATACAGAGAAACCCTGTCTCGGAAAAACCAAAAAAAAAAAAAAAAAAAAAAGAATGAAGGATAAACTAAAATCAGATAAACTAAAGTTAAGGATATCAAATGCTAAAAGGGATATCTGTCTTAAAGAAAAGACAGCGCCCTTTGCCTTTCAGAAGTTTTTCAGTTTCATGAAGTCCCACTTATTAATTATCTTAGTGCCTGAGCCATCAGTGTTCTCTTCAGGAAGTTGTCTCCTGTGCCAATATGTTCAAGGCTCTTTCCCACTTACTCTGTTATCAGGTTTAGTGAGTATGGTTTAATGTTGATCCACTCGGACTTGAGTTTTGTGCATGGTGATAAACATGGATCTATTTGCAGTCTTTTACATGTGGACATCTAGTTAGACTAGCAACATTTATTGAAAACACTTTCTTCTTCCATTGTGTATTTCTGACTTCTTTATTAAAAAACAAGTGTCCATAGATACGTTTTATTTATGAGTCTTTGATTCTATTCCACTGATAAGTCTGTTTGGTTTTATTACTATCACTCTGCAGTACAGTTGAAATCAAGCATAGTGATACCCCCTGAAAGTTTTTATTGTACAGGATTGTTTTAGCTATTCTGGGTTTTTTTGTTTTTCTATATGAAGTTGAATATTGTTCTTTTAATGTCTGTAAAGAATTGTGTTGGAATCTTGATGGGGATTGCGTTGAAGCTGTAGATTGCTTTTGGTAAGATGGTCGTTTTTACTATATTAATCTTACTGATCCATGAGTATGGGAGATCTCTCCATCTTCTCATATTGTCTTCAATTTCTTTGCTCAAAGACTTGAAGTCATTGTCATACAAGGCTTTCACTTGCTTAATTGTCCCAATATTTGTGGCTATTGTGATGGGTGTTGTTTCCTGATTTCTTTCTCAGCCCATTTGTTGTTTGTATATAGGAGAGCTGCTGATATTTTTGAGTTAATCTTGTATCCTGCCAATTCACTGAAGGTGTTTATCAGCTGTAGGAGTTCCCTGGTAGAATTTCTGGGGTCAATTATGCACATTATAATCATCTAAGAATTGCAATGTTTTGATTTCTTCCTTTTCAATTTGTAATTCCTTGATCTTCTTCAGTTGTCTTATTGCTCTTGCTAGAACTTCCAGTACTATATTGAATAGATATGAGAAGGGGGACAACTTTGTCTTGTTCCTGATTTTAGTGGAAATGCTCTGAGTTTCTCTCCATTTAATTTAATTTCCCGTGGAGGGAAAACTCCTCCACGGCTATAGGCTTGCCGTGAATCGCCTTTATTATACTTAGGTATATGCCATGTGTCTGTAATCTCTCTAGGACTTTAATCATGAAGGGGTGTTCGATTTTTCTTAAAGGGTTTTTCAGTATTTAATGAGATAATCATGTGTTTTTCTCTCTCAGTTTGTTTATATGGTGGATTACACTGACAGATTTCATATGTCAAACCATCCCTGCATCTCTGATATGAAGCCTACTTGGTCATGGAGGATGATGTTTTTGAAGTGTTTTTGGATTCAGATTTCAAGTATTTTATTGAGTACTTTTGCATCAATGTTCATGAGGGGAAGTTGGTCTATAATTCTCTTTCTTTGTTGAATCTTTGTGTGGTTTGAGTATCAAGGTAACTGTAGCAATTTGACAATGTTCCTCCTGTTTCTAGTTCATGGAATAATTTGAGGAGTATTGGTATTAGCTCTTCTTTGAAAGTATGGTAGAATTCTGTGCTAAACCATCTGGCTCTGACCTTGTTTTGTTTGGTAGATGTAACAGTTAGGGTTTTACTGTTGTGAACAGACACCATGACCAAGGCAACACACCAATGCACATAAAAAAAAAAAAAAAAAAAAAAAAAGAAACTAGACAGCAGCAAATCAAATAATCCCACTTAAAAATGAGGTACAGATATAAACAGAGAATTCGCAACAGGCCAAGAAATGCTTAAAGAAATATTCAACATCCTTAACCAACAGGGAAATGAAAATCAAATGACTCTGAGATTCCATCTTACTCCTGTCAGAATAGCTAAGATCAAAAACTCAAGTGACAGAACATGCTGTCAAGGATGTGGAGCAAAGGGAAAACTCCTCCATAATGAAAACTTGTACAGCTACTTTGCAAATCAATATGACAATTTCTCAGAAAATTGGGAATGGATCTACCTCAAGACCCAGTTATACCATTCCTGGGCATATCCCAAGAGACATTCCATCCAAAGGACACTTGCTCAACTATGTTCATAGCAGCTCTATTTGTAATAGCCAGAAACTGGAAACAACCTAGATGTCCCTCAATGGAAGAATGGTAAAGAAAATGTGGCACATTTACACAATGAAGTATTACCCAGCTATTAAAGAAAATAACATCATGAAATTTGAAGGTAAATGGATGGAACTATAAAAACAATTATCTTAAGTGAGGTAACCCAGATCCAGAAAGACAAACATGTAAGTACTTACTGATCAGTGGATATTAACTGTAAAGTAAAGGACAATCATGCTCCAACCCACAGTGCCAGAGAGGCTAAGTAACAAGGAGGATTCAAAGGGGACCCATGGATCTCCTGGGAAGGGACTGGGGACAACTGAGGATGGAAACAGGTGGAATCGGGTGGAGTATGCATAGGGACAGAGTACTGGGAGAGGCATCTGCAATTGGGGGCATTTTGGGGGTGAGGCAGAAACTAGTATAGTGTAAACTCCCAGGAGTCCACAAGGGTGACCTAGTGAAGATGCATAGCAATGGAGATACAGAGCCTGAATTGGCCATCTTCTGTAACCAAGCAAGGCTTCCAATAGATGGACTGGGACACCAACCCAGCCATGAAACCTCTGACCTAACAATTTGTCCTGCCTACAAGGTGTGCTGGGGTAAAGGTGGCATAGAACTTGTGGGAGTAGCCAATCAATAACTGGTCCAACTTGAAGCCCACACCAGGAGAGGGAACCCATGTCCAGGATAGAACCAAACATGACTGACAAAAAACAAAACAAAACAAACCCTGAAACAAACAACAAACAACAACAAAACAGTAACAAACCAAAATAATCAATAATTCCTAATGATATATTTTGCTATACTTGTGAACTGGAGCCTAGTATAACTGTCATCAGAGAGATTTCATTTAGCAACTATTGAAAGAATATGCAGAGACCCATAGTCAAACATTAGGTGGGAGTTGGGGGGAATCCTGTAGAAAAGGGGGAGAAGGATTGTAGGAGCCAGAGGGATCAAGGACACAAGAAAATGGCCCACAGAATCAACTAGTCATGGCTTATAGGGACATAATCCCTCTGTGCCTTCAAACCTAGCAGGGGTGGAGGCGGGGTAATTCAAGGCAAGCCTAAGCTATACAGTGAGACCCTGCCTCAAAATTAACAAATGAACAAAAACTTCAAATTGGTCCTTTGGGAAAAACACTCGATAAAAATTATAAACTGCTAGAGCCAAGGAATAAGATGAAATAATGAAAAAGCAGAAGGGGGACAGGGACATTAGTCCTAATCTAACAGTCAGAAGAGAGGATTTTTAAGAAAATACATTAGATAATTGCACCACAATTATGTAACACAAAAGAAATGGACAGGTCTCTACAAGTAAATTACCTAAACAGACCCAACATGACACACAAAGTATAAACAGACATAAAACACCAGACAGGAACCATCAAGTCTCCCCAAACAAAAGGTCTACATAGATAGTTCATATGAGCATCACCCAATATTGAAAGATTAGTACCAGCCCTTGTCACAGTCTTTTAAATATAGGAGCCCAGGAACTGGTGTAAGAGCTTGTGGATAAGAGCACTTGGTGCTCGCACAGAGGACCTGGGTTCAGTTCACTGCACCACATTAGGGAGCTCACAAGCACGTTAACTCCAGTGCCAGGGGAGTTAACCTTCTTCAAGACACAAGTGCACATGCACATATACACATAGTTTAAAAATTAAAAACCTTAATTCACACACACACCCCTACTGATAGCTACTAAACTCAGCAACGTAAGAGGGTACAACAGTTCAATGAAGAACAGAAACAAAGTGAAAGACAACTTATAGAACAAGAAAAAAAATACTTAAGAATGTCTGCTAAGTAAAATACTTAAGAATGTCCAGGCTAAGTAAAAACTCCCACATTTCATCAAAAGAAAGAGTAACAATTCTACTTAAAAGAGGACAAAGAGAGGCCAGAGAGATGGCTTGATCGTTAAGAGCATTTGCTGCTACTCAGAGAAAGGACCCAGGCTCAGTTCCAAGCACCCACATGACAGCTCACCATTGTCCACAACTCCAGTCCCAACAGATCTAATGCCATTTCCTCACCTCCATGGATACACAATGTACAGATACAACTGTGAGCAAAACATTCACACACAAAATAAATAAACCTAAATTGATTTTTGAAACAAAATATAGAGATAGGGTTTGAATAGATATTTCTTTTAAGAATATATACAAATGCAAATAAACATAAAAAGAAAACAAATATCATTAATAATTACAGGAATGCAAAAAAACCACCATATTTGCATACTTTATACCACCCTATGATAGGTATAAACAAAATATTGTTAGACTAGCATGAATGTTAAGCAAATGTACATATATTATTGTTGGAAATGAAAATTGCTGAGTGTGACTTTCAGGAAGTATGGTGCCACATGATAAAGCAACCACTCTCAGCTTCACATCCAAAGGAACTGTAAACAAGACTCACACAGGTGCTGTGCACAAACGTTCCCAGTGGCACTTACTGGTCTCAGTGGCTGCAAGGTGGACACACTCAAATGTCCATCAACAGATAAAAAGATAAACACTTAGTGATATACACAAACATGTGTGTGTGTGTGAATATAAACCAGTAATCAAAAAGAAGCACCAAAAATATTTCAAAATAAGTGAATCTTGAAAACATGCTAGCTCAAAGAAAGTCATACATAAAAGGCCACTCATTAAATTGTTCCATTTCTATGAAACAGCAGAGTCATCAATGCCACAGACACAGCAGACTGGTGACTGCCAGGGACAGACAATGGGATGGATGAAAAGTAGCTGCTTAATAGACGCTGGGTTTTATTTTAGGAAAGTGAAAGTATTTTGCAACTAGACAGACAGTAGTTGCACAACACTATGTACTAAATGCCACTAAACTGTTTACTTTTGAATGGCCAATTATTTGTGAAGTGAATTTTGCTTCATTTAAAAAATAATAAGAAACAAAGAACAATGATTCTAAAAGTTTGGCCTCTCTCGTAAAGAAAATAAAGCATTATTCAGAACTGAAGCTGCCCTGAAGATGCTACCTGTTTGCTTATGCTGTGTTTAAAGAGTTACCAGTATTTAACAACTAGTCAATTCTTCAGAGCAGCAGAGGCTTCCTCACACATGAGCCTTTCCTGCTCTACTGTCCGTTACAGCCACTTGTTGGATTATTTTAAGAGGAATTAACAATGATGTTAGCATATCACTTACAGTCGTGCTCTATAGAAAATGGAGAAATAAGATCATTTGTCTACTCCAGTGCATCGCTCACTTATGGCTCCTGCCTCGAACACCCTTCTTCATATGTCTGGTGGAACTCCTACTCTTGTTTGATTATGAAAGATAGAATCCTCAAATTTTGGCATGTCCAAACCTAAGATAATAATTTATATTCTGAATTTTAAATTCAAATTTCAAACTGACAAGTGCAATAGGTGAGTGTCCAGGTAGCATTATTATGTGAATTATGTAAATTTGGACTGAAAGCAAGACAAAGTCTACTTTATGGTGGTCACTTGTGTTCTCAGCTCAGGCTCACTTGAAGACAGTACTGATATATGCAGATATGACTCTCCTAAAAAGCCTGGTTTAGAGGATATTATCAAGATTCATATGAAAGTTGATAAGTGATGTGTGTGATCTGACTGACTTTTGTCCCCTCTCCTCGAGCCTCCCTATTCTGCAGGACTCCAGAATATTGAAATTAGGTTAATTAATAACCCTACAGTGACATCTAAATGTTCATGTGACAGAAAAAGCTGTAATTTTAAATAAAAAAAGCTAGAACATGATTAAGCTTGGTGAAGTGGGCATGTTAAAAAACAACACAGGCTGGGGCTGGAGAGATGGCCCAGTGGTTAAGAGCACTGACTGTTTTTCCAGAGGTCCTGAGATCAATTCCCAGCAACCACATTACAGCTCACAACCATCTGAAATGGGATCTGATGCCCTCTTCTGGTGTGTCTGAAGACAGTGACAGTGTGCTCACATAAAATCAATCAATCAAGCAATCAATTAATCAATCAATCTAAAAAAAAAAAAAAAAAACACAGGTTAAAGGGGATTCTCTTCTACCAAATAACCAAGCCACATGCCCAAAGGAAAAGTCCCTGGAGGAAGTTAAATGTGCCCCTCCTGAGCTACAGGAAAGTGATAGCCTGCAGCTGCAATGGAGGACCCAACCAGCCACAACATCCCACAAGACAAAGTCTAGCCCAGAACAACATTCACCTGTCTTCAACTCTGATGGCTCAGAGAAGTTACAAACGTCGATGCTAGCAGAGGGTGGCTTGTGGGTCTGAGGAAAGAAACCACCTTTGTATCATAAAAGGACAGCTGACAAAGGGTGACCCAAAACAGCAGATTTTCAGGTAGAAGAAACAGCTTTCTGTTGGAAGAAGATGCCGTCGAGGGCTTTATAGATCAAGAAGTCAGTGCATGGTCTCAAAGCTTCAGAGGACAGGCTGCCTCTCCTGTAAGAACTGATGCAGCTGTAACTTGAGTTGAAGCCAGTGCTCATTCTGAAAATCTTAGGGCCCCTGAGAACCACGCTAACTCTCCTCTGCCTGTGCTCTGTACATGAGGTACACCTGCCTGTGCCCTGCACATGAGGCACACCTGCCTGTGCCCTGCACATGAGGCACACCTGCCTGTGCCCTGCACATGAGGCACACCTGCCTGTGCCCTGCACATGAGGCACACCTGCCTGTGCCCTGCACATGAGGCACACCTGCCTGTGCCCTGCACATGAGGCACACCTGCCTGTGCCCTGCACATGAGGCACACCTGCCTGTGCCCTGCACATGAGGCACACCTGCCTGTACACAGCTTGGACAGCTGCATATCTGTTACAACTCGGTTTATGAACACTGTAAGCCCACTCTAGGTCTTACGGCTCAGATAGATCCCTTTCAAAACATTAGTGTCACTGTCAGTGCACCTGGCTGCCCAAGAGCTCTGATGGAGCTGTACAAAGAGGCTGATGATGTTTTCATGCCTGCTAACACAATGCCATCCCACAGCCCATGGGTCAAGGAATAATTATGGCTTTCAAATCTTATTATTTGAGAAATATATTTTAAGTAAAGCAATAGTAGGCACAGACTGAAACCTTCTGGAAAGGATTCAATATTCTAGATGCCCAAATATATAAAGTCTCAAACATTAACAGAAAGTCTTCACAGACAATTTTGAGGGGTTTAAAACTACAGCACAAGCAACAGAGGTGGAGGAGGCAGTAGATACTGGAGTCAGAAGTGGGGCGTGGAGCTGTGCTGGCATCACACTCATGATGTGACTGGGCTCTAACAGAGGATGGGCTGCTTCCAATGATGAGAAATATGTTTTCTTGAGATGGAATCTTCTCTAAAGAATATTGGAGATTCATTCTGGTTTTTGAAAGAAGCCCTGCCATGAAAAATGAGGGACAGAGAAATCCCTCATGAAAGGAGTGTGACTCAAAGCACATTTCTGTCACCTTAACAAACTGCCATTGTCACCTTACTTAATAGCTGCCAGTCTGATCAGTCAACAGCCACCAATATTAGAGCAAGACTCTCAACTTACTGCAATATTACCATTTGCTGAAGGTTTTAAAACTGAGATGTGCGCATTTATGGACACAGTAGTGTTACTGTAGCCCAAGACTGCAGCACAGTGTACACATGACTCTAAATGTACTGGGGAGGGCAGCTTGTGGACCTGGACTTACTGTAGGACTTGCTTAACTGTGGTGGTCTGTAACAACAGCTCATGGTGTTTTTACAGTGCTCCTGGTTCTCCAGCCTTCAAGTTCTGTGAGCTCCTCTTTTCTCTTATCCACAGTGTAATGTGGCTTCAATGAAGGAGATATCTGCGGATCTCTCAGTGAGGGTGGGTAAGATTCTCTTAGACCCACAGTGTAATGTGGCTTCAATAGAGGAGACAGCTGCAGATCTCTTAGTGAGGGTGGATGAGAAGACTCCAGGGGCAGATGTGAGGCCATCATAGTTTTTTAACTCTACTGCCTTCTTTTCTATGTATAAGGAAGAGAGGCCATGAATCAACATAGTCTGCTATGCTTCCTTTCCTGAAGCAAAGCCTCAATGCCTGATCCAAATGCAGAGACTAATCACTGTATGGTACAGGCTTTGATTTTTTTCTTCTCATCTTTATATACAAATGCCATGAGTCACAAAGTAGCTGGCACTTGTTTTGTTTTTTGGTGGTGTCAAAGATGAAGCCCAGGTCCTTGTACATGCTGGGCCTGAGCTCCACCACTGAGCGACATCCCTAGAGTCCACTAACATGTCTTCAGTGAGTGAATAATAAGGTCATAACCTTTGAAGAAATCTATCGAGTCTTGAGAATGCCGAACACACAGGCTTAGTAATCCTGTGAACAGGCCACTACTTGTTTCCTTACGTCAGCCCACCTGTGAGAAAGTTAGCAGGAGCTCTGAAGTCAGGAACTCTGAGAATAGAATCTAGTCTAGACAGAGTCCCTGCTAGCTGTGTTAATCTGTATGACTGCTATGCTAGATGGCCTGCCAACTAAACCTGCAATAATTGGATTCCTTCTGGCAAAGAGAAAAGACACGCTACTAGCAAGAAGGTCTTCAAATTTGAACTTCAGTGCTAATAAAATCAAACCATAAGATGCCATTAACATGAACCGTTCAAGACATGAAAAGATGCCCAAGACCTAGAAAAGACTATGATAAAATACATAGTTTGCTTTTGCTGTTTTAAAATTCAGTTAGCATGTAAACAGAAAATATCTCGAGGTATGTAATAGAAAAGTTTAATACTAATTAACTACCGGTGGTAAAATTAATATAACAGAAAATGCATAGGTTGTAGGAATAGCATCCTCTATAACTTATATTTCTATGATGTTTGCATTTTAAAAATCATACATGTTGTCTGTATAATCAAAAAAAAATGGAAAAAATAAGATGAAAATAAAAACAGGTTTTTAAAAAATATATGTGAGTACACTGTCACTGTCTTCATGCAGAAGAGGGCATCAGATCCTATTGTAGATGGTTAAGAGCCACCATGTGGTTGCTGGGAATTGAACTCAGGACCTCTGGTAGAACAGTCAGTGCTCTTAACCACTGGGCCATTCTCTCCAGCCCTTTTGTTTTTTTAAGACAGGGTTTCTTTGGGTGTCCTAGAACTAGCTCTGTAGACCAGACTGGCCTTAACTCAGAGATCTACCTGCCTCTGACTCCTGAGTGCTGGGATTAAAGGTATGTGCCACCACTGCCTGGTAAAAGTTTTTTCTGTACTCAACAAAAGGTAAAAGAGAAGTAAGACCCTGTGATGGAAAGTGGCACTGTGCAGCCACCTTCTGAGGTGCACAGAGGCCCCACAGCATGACTGAGACTCAGCACAGCTTCAAGGACTTGTCTCTTATGACCCTGTACTTGAGCACACAACTTTCCATATTTAAACACTGAGGCCCAACTGGCACACAGTCTACAAACTTGTGATTTAGTTGATGTTAGGTTTGTTTCAGAATAGTCCTCAAAGCACGTCCTGGTGTTTGGGCAGGCTCTACAGGAATGGTGATAAACTCTTGTGTGTTTCCTGAGCACAAAGTTTTACAACTCAACTCTGCTGCCTGGGAGTGTGTGTGCAAGGTTCTTCTGTTCACAAAGGCCAAGGCAGCCTGTGACACCCCCACCAGGGGCCAGCTTCTCTGAATCAGGGCTGGCCACCCACTAAGGCAGAAGACTGAAGACTCACTAGAGACTATTTTCTCACGGATGAGAGACCAAGTCTGAGCGACTAGGAACAGACCAGGGCACCAACGTCTTGAGACAAGATCATAATTAAAAATGTTTGTAATAACTAGCTACTACAGATAAAATTTTGTAAAGTATTTCAGAAAACAACGTAAGTTAGAGGGAGAGAATCTTCTATAACTTGTATTTCTGTGATATCTGTATCCTTAAGTCACATGTATTATCTATATAATCAGAAAAGGAAATGGAAAAATAAGATGGAAATGAAAAAAAGCTTTTTCTTTATAAAGCCAAATGAGGTTTAACAATGGGAAGTGGGACTGTGAAGGCCCATCAAGGAGCTCAGCGCTCTACACCTAGGAGGGTGGTCCTGGCCTACAGCCCAGACTGGCTTCAGGTGGCAGCCATCTTCCAGCCTGAGTCTCCTGGGTGCGGGATTATAGACTGGCCCAGCAGGCCAATGGCTAGCTAAAGCAACTTCTTGAAAGCTGCTTTTCTCTGAAGCCTTCAGTCTCTCACTGTTCTTCCTCTAGCCAGGACACAGTGACGGCTAGAGATCCCTTCTCCCCAAGGCTGCTCTTGTGCCTTCAAGTTTCTTTGGAGGTTACTAGTTTTACGCTAGTCTTACTAACTTTACTAACTTATGATAAAAATCTGACTTTAGAAAATATAAATGTAGGGCTTCAGTGTTTGAACTAAAATGTCTGCTACATGTAGTCTAGAAAGTTAAAATCTGTTTGTTTCTACGTTGTCTGTGATGATCAAGGAAGTCTCTGAAATGAAATCCCTTTTCTGCTTTGTTTACTGCTCCTGACTGACTCTCCCAGTTGGATCCTCACTTGGACTCTTAGTGGGTGAAGCTAACATGGTGTTTTCTTTCCGGTATGGGGTGCTTCCTCCCTGAGGCAGAGGGCCTGTCTCTGAATTTCTGCATCAAAGCCAGCAGGGGGAGCACATTTACATAAGACTCTGAAGCCAGCTACCTTGGGAAAACAATTCAACTTTCTTCAGGAGAAAGGCTCTTTTGAATGTGAGTGAATTATCATACAATAAAGCGATAGGATGTTGATTTGGTGCTGAGATGAAGAACGCTTGACAAAGAGTATTTAGAAATCATCCAGCAGCCGCTGTTTCAAGGGTGAGGCTATTGCCACAGCAGGTGCAAACATACACTCTGCTCCTACCTGTTTCTCCAGGCTTGGTTTGCTAAGCTGTACAGTCTGAGGTCCAGCGAGTCTGGTCCCTGGAGTAGCTATGACAATGCTGGTGAGCTGGGCCATGGGGAACGTTTTGGCTATGGTTGCGGTTTGTCCATTGACAACACGGACAGGGTGGATGGAATTCTGGGATGTGGGGAGGGTTGTGGGTGTAAACTTGGTCAGCATGACAGGCCTCTGGATAAGCTGAGGAGCTGCAAGCATGGGAGGAGGCGCTGGAGCGATAGGAATGTTATTCTGGGCCACAGGCTTGGGTCGAACCTATGAGAGAGAAAAAATAATTCTGTATTACCAGAAATAGCAAGTCTTCCAGCATTTTCAAGCAGACTGGTGCCGTGTGGCCCATGACAGTCTTCTAAATCTGAATGTTTAGGTTAACTTAAAATGATCCTGTGGTGGCTACTACTGATATAGTAGCAAGAACTACATTAAACATTGTTATCAACACCTATAGATATAATTTTCTAAAACACAAAAGCTTCATGAAATCTACCAACATACCACACTGATTTCACTTGAACTAACCTTTGACTCTTTACTGAAAACCTTTCACACAGCTGTTGTGAGAATAGACAGTCTGTATACAGTGCCCAGGACTACAGCAGGATTCTCTAAACATCAGTTCAAACCATTTTTAATGTCCTGACTGTGCTTCCTGTCCACAGGCTTAAGTACTTCCAACCTGGTGTCTACCAGCAGAAAGTGGGAATCTCTAGAACATTAAGTATGATCATGTTAAGTACTTGTCTTCCACAGACCCCTGCTGCTAGGACTCAACCCGCATCTCTGCACAATGGTGAGGCTCCACAGACTCTTCTCCAGGGCACCTTTCCAAGCTCTTCATAAGGCTAACCCGGGTGGCCTCATGGTCTCTGCACAGCCACACCAAATCTCCTTGGCTTTTTGAACATACATGTATGTCTCCATTCCAGACATGAAAGCCTACACTGTACTCTCAGCAGGGGACATTTTAAAAATTCCTTCTTCAAAATATATCAGACAGACTTTACTGGGGTTTTAGGTCTCACATTGAATGTTAGACTTTTCAAGGAAATCATGAATATACTTTATCAGTCCAGAATGGTCTATGTCCCTTCCACATGTTCAATCTATCATACTTCCCTTATGGACACTAATTCCCTATAGGCAACTGTGATGCTGCTGTGGCTGTGTCTTGAAAATCAGCATATCCAGGACATAACAGCTTAGTACAACGTTTGCTACCAACAGATAGATCTTATAAAGATCTATCTGATAAATAACAGATAGATCTTCTTCTCTCATGCTAGTACTGTATGACCCCTCACAGACAGACTCCTTTCGCTCTGTGTCTGAAAGCTATAACCTCAGAGAATAAGTCTTGGTCTTTCTACTGGATGAACTGCCTGGAGTCAAGCAGGGTTAGTCTAGTTGCTGGGAGAACCGTCAGGGGTTAGTGGAGGCAGCCCTCCTTGGGGCTGGGTAGAAAAGCCCAAGGCAGACTCCTACTCCAACTTCTGTAAGGCAGGTTTCACAATGACTCATCTGGCCGTTGATTCTCCCTCTACTCTTTTTAGCAAAGTTTCCATTTGCTAAATATAGCTATATTTCTCCCAACCAAGGTGGTGGCGCCCGCCAGGACGCTTCCACCAGTATTATCTTGGTTGCTTTCCACCAGGCAGTTTCGCCTCACCTTTACTGCAAGGGCAAGGCCCTGAGGATCTCAGGACACTTCCCACGGTTGGAGCTCCCACTGCCTTACTCACCTGTGGAAGAAAGTTTGGACGTGGAGTGAGTCTAGGAGGAGGGATAAACTGTGGTACTTTGATGGGCTGAGGAGGTGTTGCTTGAACCTGCTAAGAAACAGGGAAACATAAATAAACCCGAGGGCACTCACTAGTCAGTGTCAGAGTCAGACACACAAAGAACATGGGCATCTGCCTTCCACATGACACAGTGTTCCCACCAGCTCTTTCCGTGCAGTTCACTATGTGAACTAACACTGCTTCAGAAACTATTTCTTTTCCCACCTACACATTCTGTCCCATAAAGTGATCAAAGGCACTCCTGTCTCCTCACACACAGAAGCAAGCAGACGCAGCAATCTTGGACTGTTGTCTGATACTCACGAACTCTTACATTTATATTTAAGAGTCAAAACTACATCTAAAGTAAAATCAAATTTACCGTCTGTCCACATGGATTTTCCCTCTCTCAAAGATACAAGCTTTACTCAACAGAGAGCAGCTTTCTTCCTACAGAGAACTTTTTTTTCTTTTTCTTTTTTTCTGGCTTTTTTGAAACATGGTTTCTCTGTGTAGTCCTGGCTGTCCTGGAACTCACTCTGTAGACCAGGCTGGCCTCAAACTCACAGAAATCTACCTGCCTCTGCCTCCTGAGGGCTGGATTAAAAGTGTGTGCTACCACACCCAGTCTACAGAGAACCTGTGACTCCTCGCGCCTGGCTGAGGGATAGGGCTGTGTCTCTAAGGATTCTGACAAACCTTCACTTCGTTGCTACTTTTCCTTATTATTGATCTTTATTCAAAAAGCCACCAAGAGCTGTGTCATTTGAAGAAGATAACTGAGAATCACAATTTGGACCTGGTTCTCATAAACTTCCAAGAACAACAGTGCCTAAATGGCTTGATCCTAGAAATATCATGGACAGTCTTGTTCAAGTATTTCCTTCAGGTGATGATCCCTTTGGAAGGACTCGGCCTTTGGCACATTAACCTCCAAGTTTCCTGAGTATTTTTAAAGTGTGTTCCAACCAACTCTAAGTACTTCTTGGCTTTATTCAATTTAGAGGGATAATGAACTGAAAGAATGTAGCAGAGGGTTTTCTTCAAAGCAGAATATAGCACAGGGAGTTTCAGCACTCAGATCTCAGTGTGTGTCTGTGTGTGTGTTTAGTGTGTGTGCACGAGCACATGCATGTGACAGGCCTACAGGGGAGTTTGCTTTGCTAGGAATGATAGGCGCTCAGAACCCAGCAGGAACCCAAAATGGATACCCTCTACAATGCACAACCTGAACCCTCTCATGTGAACATATGAGTAGCAGCTGCTGGCTTACCAGAGTGACTGTGTTTTTTGCCACAATTTGGACAGCCTCTGCCCCAGGCCCAGTGACCTTACTAGACGTCTGGAGGTTGACTGGTGTGTTCTGCACATCAGTGCTGAGCACAGCCTTCTGGCTGTTGATGGCGGTCACCATAGCAATGGTAGGTCTCTGGCCCACAACAGAGGCAGGCATGGTCGCAGTTGCTGCTTTCAAGACGAGAGGTAGTGTCTTTGTGGTAATCATAGAAGCTGTAGTTACAGTCTTCTAGGAGACACGGAGAACAGATATTAGGAGACCGAAATGTGATCCCACTGAACCATATACTGCTGAACTCCTAAAGGAAACAATGCCACCAAGTTTGTCTATGCGTATGTAGAGCATGCTTCCTACTACAGAGAGATAAGCTCTAGTTTCTCAAGTTAGGGTCACTTGTAAACAGCAAAGTTCACTGTAGTGAGTGTACCGTCATGCAGACATATGGTTTTAGGGAATGGACAGTACACATCTACATGTATCTAACTGGAGCCCACTTAATGCTTCTGGGTTTTCTAACTGCATAAAGTCAGTTAATTCCTGTGTCATTGTCTCTATCCCTGATTGCTATCACTTCATGGATCTGGCAATTTGCCTTCTATGACACAAAGGAAAGGTGTGATCTTTCTGAGGACCCCCTGGGAGAGCAGAAGAGAAACTCACAGGAGGATCAGCACAACTGGGCCTCAGAGGCAGTAAACCCCGAGCTGCAGATAATGATGTTGTTAACGAGTACAGGAAACACCAGTTTTCTATTCCAAAGGGAGGGCTGTGCTGCTGCCTACAATCTTTCCTCTGGAGAACTGATGTGGAAATCATCAAAGAGTCAGGGAAACTGACAAGGTGGGAACAAGCACCTGCCTTTCAAACGCCTTGGAACTCAGAGGAGGAGCTCTGGAGAGGGCCTGGAGCTTTGAAGCTACATTTGCCTACCTTTTTACTACAACGATTACAAATGTCTGTTACAGAAACCACCTTATTACGCTAGATACACACCTCTCTGCCACTACTGCTTGTCACTCAAGATGCAGACCTTTCAGGAACGCAAACAGTCGTCTCCAACTTACTGGCCCTGATATTTATTCCACTTTTACTTCTCTTTCTAAAATGTAGTCTACACTTTGGCAGCTACCAGCTACACCTGGCTTTTTATAATTTTAATTAGAAAATGAAACGGTTAGTCCTGGGCTTATAGTCATCACATCTTCTGAGCCACACATGGCAAGGACTAGCAAGCAGGACCATAGTGGAGAGCATGCCCAGCTCTGCAGGAATTCTCCCCAGTGGCCCTCTCTCCTCTACACACCTTGGAAAAAGCCCTGAAGTTTCTCCTCCACACCATGTATCCAGATACTGAGTGTATAGACTCCTTTACCTTTTCTTCCTGATATGTGTTTGTATGCACGTACACTCATCTTTTAAAACTTCTTTTTAACAACAACAAAATGTAAAACTGTACTCATCCATCCCACCAGCAATCCTTATTAGTGTCTACAATTAAAACCACCCAAGGCACAGCACAGGTAGCTCATGCCTCCCACCACTGCCTTCTCAAATGTGAAATGGCACCTGGGCAGCAGGTCAGGGTTGACGCCAGTTGACAGCTAAATGCCATTTGATCACAGGAAGTGTTAGAGTGTGCAGCAGCAAAGGCTATCTCACCAAGCCAGCTGTTGTATAAAGAGGTAAGTGAGCAAGCCATATTAGATGGCCTTTAATCCTAGTGTAACACAGGCTATGGACTGACCATCTGGTCAGTAGAACCCAATGACACAGATTTTAAAACAGTTTATGCATTGATATTGCTTTAAATGAGGTCAATGGACTTTCGTTTGAAATACCTCTAGTTGAGGCAATCATTAGCAATATTTTGATTAACTCTAAACTGATAATTCTAGCAAATACTGAATAAAAACACAAATATGAATGTGTTTAATTATATATTTACCTAAATTATATATTATCGTTAACTTGATGTTTTCATAACATTAAATCTGACAAGTTACTTCCCACTGAAACTCAGGATTTTATTATCCTTTATATGTGTTTAATTGTGGCTGATCTTATTGTATATATTCTAGCATTTATATAATTATACATAATACATAGGCACAAGACCTAGTCTGACTGTCTCAGTGAAAATTTCTTAACATATGTATTCATGGATTAGTTAAGATTCTCATTTCTTATCCAATCTTATCACTCCATTCCAAATATTAGGGAACATGAAGCAAACTCTTGAAGTGTTAAGGTTTAAACAAGAAGGGACCTTTGACATCCAAGCATACTGAAAATGTCTCGGCTGTCCAGAGGAAGAAGAGAAGATGCAGAGAGGTTGGGTGTCCAGAATGAAAGACAATGATTTTCATGGAAGCTGTGTTTGGACCTGGGTAGATAATGCTGCTCAAGTCTGAGGATCATCAAGTGAAGTAGCAGGTTCCATAAACTTCTTTAATTGTAACAAAACTTGACTCCTATGAGCTAGAAATTCATGCAGACGTATATCAGTAGCACCAACGCAAGGGCCTTTTGCTTTACTTTAATAACCTTTTTACCTTAATTTTAAAAATTAAGATTTATTTATTTTATGTGTACCCATGTTTTGCCTGCATGTATGCATGTGCACCACATGTGTGCCTGAGTGCTTATGGAGGAGTTACAGATAGCTGTGAACCACCATACTAATGTTTTGGAACCAAATATAGGTCCTTGGCAAGAGCAGTGGTGCCCTTAACTGTTGAGCCATCTTTCTGGCTCCTAAAAATGTTTGTTTTTGTTTGTTTGTTTTTTGGGACAAAGTTTCCCTTGGTAGTTCAAGCTGGCCTCAAACTTACAGTGATCAACCAGTCTCAGACTCTTAACCACTGGGATTACATGTGGTAGCCTGGCTAAATACCTTTGTATTTTTTGCTAGGTTAATACTGTTAACTTGTAAGATAAGAGGCATTTTAATTTACAAAGCGCTGATCTAACACAAATCAGAATTCCAAGGGATATTTCTATGGGATCTAATTAACCTCTACATCTGTTTTAGTGTCTGCTTAATTTTGAATAGGAAGTCACTGTTGTACACTCAAACAAATAGAACTCATCCTCCCCTTTGTTTATAAGGTTATTTTTGTATTTAGTTTTTAGTAATTACACACCTTCCACTGACAGCCTATAGTTCTCCAACTAGGGGTGTGGCCCTAACAGTCTGATGCTGTCATTATTCAAGTCTTGTTGTTGAGATTTCATGGGTACAACTTCCCTGTCCTGTCTAGAAGACATGGCCTCGCAGCAAGGGTCCCACAGTTTGGAATATGAAACTTCATCACCTAGCATCTCCTTCCTGCCCACTCTAATCACAAACAGAGGTCATTCTTTTCACAAGTTACATATCTAATATATGCTATACTTAAACTCCTATCTATCTATTATGAGCCTTTACTTACCTTTGTAGGATTACCAAACACCCAAGTTTCATCAGGCATTTAGGGGCAACTCTTCTTGCCTTTGCTGGCCTTGTATCTCTCCCATCACTTAACATTCAATACTCTAACAATATGAGCCTCCTTGCTACCTCAAAGGTGTGATAGCTTGAACTGGAATGTCTTGTTTCCAGTTGGTGAAATGTTTAGGAAAAGTTAGAGGTATGGCCTTGGTGGGGGAGGTGTGTTCCTGGGAGTGGGATAGGTTTCAAAAGCCCACAACAGGTCCAATCTCACTCTATTGCTGCCTCCTGCTTGGGACACTATACCTGCCTTTGCATTTACTTTTCTAAAGAAAGATTTTATTCTACTAATATTTTTAAATTTGAATTTTTAAATTATATGTCTGAGTCAGGCTTTGTACATGTAATTGCAGTGCCTATGGAGGCCAGAAGAGGGTATCAGATCCCCTGGAACTGGAGTTATAGATAGTTGTGAGCCACCTACCACAGGTGCTGAGAAACTGGTTCTGGGTCCTCTGCAAGCAAAGTACAGGCTCTTACTCTCTTAGCAGCAAAACTGTCTCTCTAGTCCCCTCCATTAAAATATTTTAAAAGATTCTTTTATTTTTAGTTGTTTTCTTTTAGTGCGTGTCACGTGGTGTGTGTGTGTGTCTGTGTGTGTGTGTGTGAGAAAGAGAGAGAAGAGAGAGAGACAGAGAGAGACAGAGAGATACAGAGAGAGACACACACACAGAGAGAGGAGGCAGAGTGTACATCTGAGTGTAGCTGTCTGTGGTGGTTGTGGGCTCTTGGACATGGGTGCTAGGAAGTGAACTCAGGTCCTCTGCAAAAACAATGCAAACTTTTAACCACTGAGCATCTTCTATAGATCTCAAATTTACTTTTTGTAAACTCCATATTTTTAAATTGTCTTATTCTCTACAACTATGATGCTCTCTGCTCATCACAGAAATCCCATTCATTGATCAAGATCCTATCATATGCCACCTCCTTTAAAAATTACTTTTGATTCTTCTAATGAAAAGTACTCTGTTCTCTGGTATTTTCATAGTTCTTCACTGACAATTTGATTCTACCCTTGATAACAGTTTGTATTTTTCTTTCAAATTTCTAAAATTCTTGAAAAAAGAAACTATCTTTTTGTGAGTCAGTCTAGCCTCCACATTGGATAGCTTGGTGCTTACAGTGTAGACTTAATAAATATTTACAAAATGAACAAAAATGAGTGATTATAATATACAGATTCTTGGCAGGGGCCACTGAGCTTTGTATACCATCTAGCACACAGAGAGCAGTCAGTAAACAATGAATGAAGCTTACTGCAAAGACAAACAGCAGAAACCTAGAGGCCTTTGGGTTTTAGCATTAAGCCTTTGCATTAAACAAACCAAAAGAATATAAAATCAAGGTTACCTAAATCAATTAACTATGTCAGGTGTGCTACCAGATGGAGGGAAGCGATGCCACACTGTTCTGGAGCAGTGCTGGGCTTGCTGTTCACCACCCAATGCAGAGTTCAGGTGAACAGAGGCTACCAAGTAGGTAGCCTCTTTTGTTTATAAGTCTTTTCTTGATTTGTGTGACGTGGAATATTACTTGAAAAGAAAATTTTATGTATCACCAAACAATAATTCTACCCTGTTCTTTCCATGTAAACTCTCTCTGATCTAACTGCATTTTGGAGGAAGAACCTGACCCAACTCTGCCTAGAACCTGAGGAAAAGCAAACTCAGAAGCAATTGTGAGAAGTTAGAGATGTCTAGGGGCCTTAAAGAACAGCCTGGACAGCTCACAGCTGGCTGTAGCTCCAGACCCAGGGAATCCAATGCCCTATTCTGGCCTCTGTTGGCACTGAATGCAAGTGGAGTGCATACATACATTCAGGCAAATAATTTCACATGCAGAGGCAGGCAGATCTCTGAATTTGAGACTAGTCTGATCTACACAGTTCTGGCCAGCCAAAACTATATAAGGAGACCCTGTTGGGGAAAAACAAGTCCAATTTACATATAGTATTAGGGTGACTAGTGGAAAAACGTGTTTGGTGCTCTTGTTCTCTGATTTAGGACAGGGACTTAAAACACATGCTGGACAAGTAAGTACTCTATTACTGAGCTATAGCCTCAACACATTAGACTCTTTTGTTGTTGTTTTGTTTTGGTTAGTTTTGTGAGACATGGTTTCTCTGTGTAACAGCTCAGGCTGTCCTGGAATTCGATTTGTAGACCAGGTTGGCCTTGAACTCACAGATATCTGCCTGCCTCTGCCTTCTGACTGGTGAGACCACCTGTGCCACCAAGCTTGGCTAGACGATTTTTTAAAACATTACTTATTTTATGTGTGTAAGTGTTTTGCAGGCATATATGTGCACCATATGCATGCCTAGTACCTACAGGGGCCGAAAAAGGCATAGATCCACTGTTACTGGAGTTATGGATGGCTGTGAATCACCATCTGGATACTGAGAGTTAAACTGGGTCTTTTGAAAGAGCAGTAGGAACTCTTTAACTGCTAGGTCATCTCTGTTATTTTTATTTATTTTCTTATTTGGGGATGTGTGTGTAGGTGTGCAGATGTGTGGAGGCCAGAGGTTAACCTCAGGTTGACCTTCAGTTACCCACTTTGTTTTGTATTTTAAATATAGTTTGCTTGTTTATTTGTTTGTTTGAAACAGGGTTTCTCTGTGTAACAGCCCTGACTGTCCTGAAACTTCCTTTGTAGACCAGGTTGGCATGCAATTCTCAGAGATCTGCCTGCCTCCGTCTACCAACGGCTGGGATTAAAGGCATGCACCAACACACCTGTCCGAATGGATTTATTTTTATTTATGCATTTCATGTATATACATGTGTGCCCGGATGCATATATATGTATGTATGTGTGTGTGTGTGTGTGTGTGTGTGTGTGTGTAGAGGTCAAGCTTGAATAATTTTCTTAATCAAATGTCAATTCCAAATATGCCCTTTCAGTATATCTTGACTCTCTCCTAACATTCTATGCTAGATTAAATGCCCTTTTCAGTAAAACATTTTCACAGCTACATCAAGCTATGATATGACACTCCCACTTAGCTCCAAGGCTCACTTGCAACCTCATTCAGATTTCCACCAGTTTATTAGAATCAATGCACATTCTCAACAACTTGAATACTTTGTCTATGGATAATAAAGACATAGCACCCTTCTGAATGTTTCTTTCTACATCGTTCCCAAAGCATGGATACTGGAACAGCTCCATGCCTAAGTGCTAAAAACTGTACAACGATTACAGAAGGGATCAAGTCACTTTAGAACATATATAAATAAATACCCAAAAATCTCCAAATGGAAATCATTCCCAGCCCCTCTGAGATAGGATCTCATGAAGCCCAAGAAGGCCTCCCACTTGAGCTTGCTATGTTGTCAAGGGTGACTAACTGACTTTTTGACCTCTCTGCTTCCACCTCAGAATACTTAGATCGCAGGCATGCACCACTACACCTGGCGGTACTGAGGATCAAACCCATGGCTTCATGAATGCTAGATGAGCTCCCTAGCTCCACTCCCAAGCCAATCATTTATTTTCTGCTTCTTAGACACTCTTTCCTTCTGCAGGTGAATTTAACTGATCCTTATGTCAGTGACAGTAAAAACCCCAAACAAAATCCAGAAAACTTGTTTAGTGTTAGCTGAGCTTAGGATAGTTCAAATATAATCCAGTTCTATGTGACCAATAACTAACCAATACCCAACTCTCAGCCTTGGCTGCTCCACCCACACGGTTACCTGTGATGCAGTCAGACTAGGCGGTGCTGCTGACTGCTGGGCGTGCTGCTGCTGCTGCTGTTGTTG
Source organism: Mastomys natalensis (assembly GCA_021653895.1). Taxonomy (NCBI): domain Eukaryota; kingdom Metazoa; phylum Chordata; class Mammalia; order Rodentia; family Muridae; genus Mastomys; species Mastomys natalensis. The sequence goes on along the minus strand of JAJTUV010000328.1, from coordinate 2,000,662 downwards.
CTGCTGTTGCTGCTGCTGCTGTTGCTGCTGCAGTGGCTGTAGTGGCTGCTGCTGTGCTGTTTGTAGTTTGTTTTCAGACTGTGACAATGGCTGTATCTGGAACTTGTCCGGCTGTTCTTGCTTGACTATCAGGTTCTTCCGCAGCTGTTCAACTACTCTTTTCTACCAAACGAAGACAAAAGAAAACCTATCACAACGTTGATCATTCTCTGTCTTTCCACAACTAGCTTCATCTAACACCATACCTAAAATGTACAGATTCTAACACAAGGAACCCAAAGAACCTGATAGATTCCCATTAATATGAAACCAGTGTTATAAAGGAAACTGAGGCACACAGATTTAAAGAGTGAAGCAGAGCCCATGCTTTCACCTCCTCCCTCTTCCTCCTCCTTCCTCGATTCTCCTTCCTTCCCTGCCATATCTCTTCCTTAAGGTGGTTGTTTCACTATGCAGTCCAGTGTGCCTTGAACTCAGGGCCCTGCTTCAGCCTCCCAAATGCTAGGATTATAGGGTTGAGTCACTATAGCCAATTCAGATTTCTTGGCCATTATCAGTTTAGCCTGTGAGGTAGAGCAGAACAGCACAGCAGAAGCACTGGAGCTACGATGTCTTAACTTAAGCCCAGATTATATGCTGTTGGGTGGGTATTTTCAATCCACCTGTTCCTTAGTGTCCCAGTCTGTAAACATGAGATAAAAGTGCATCTTATGAGCAATAAATGAGCTAATCTATATAGAATGAACTAAATTTTAATTGGCACATTACTGATTATTACTAAGTTATTTCATCTGACATTTTAACTATTCTCGTAAGTATCATGTATCTCTCCCAGTTTGAAACATTAAGTAGGGTTTGGGACATGGCTCTTGTATAACATATGCAAGGCTCCAGGTTCAATCCATACATCGATCTCTCTCTCTCTCTCTCTCTCTCTCTCTCTCTCTCTCTCTCTCTCTCTCTCTGTCTTATTTTTAAATAAAGAAACTGTTGTATGCTATATAAACAGAAAGTATTCTGATTTACTGAAATGTATAACTACCAAGTAGGACTTCTTCGCTGGGACAGATTTTAGAAATGTATGTGACATATGCATAGCATCATATGCTATCTGTAGGCAGAGTACAAGTTTAACTACATGGGATGGAAATTTAAAGTCAAACTGGACTTGGTGGCACATGCCTATGAATCCTAACACTCAGGAGGCTGAGGCAAGCAGATCTCTTTGAGTTCCAGGCCAGCCTGAACTATGTAGTGTGTTTTAGGACAGTTAGAGCTACATAGTGAGACCTTGGTAAAAAAAAAAAAAAAAAAAAAAAAATTGAAAATAAAAAGCAAGAAAGAAAATTTAAAATCAAGGTCTTATAAACATCCTAAGTTGTACTTAAATTTAAAAAAAAGATGTGGTTTTGGATATTTTCATTATTATAATAATCTATCCCTCTCGCCTGCCTCCTGCCTTCCTTTCCTTTCTTTTTAGTGTATGGCAGAGGTGCTCAACTTGTGGGTTGTAAAGCCTTTGGGGTCAAATGACCCTTTCATAGGGGCTCAAGACCATCAGAAAACATCAATGTTTACACTGTGATTCATAACAGTAGTAAGATTACAGTTATGAAGTAGCAATGAAATAATTTTATGGCTGTGGTCACCATAACCTGAGGAGCTAGCTCTATTAAAGGGATGCATCATTAGGAAGGCTGAGAAGCACTCGTGTAGGAGACCTCATGTGTGCTAGGCAAGTACACTGCCATCAAGCTATATCACCAGACTCTATAAAGACTACATTTCATAAAAAAATACAGTTCATCACAGAAAACTGCTATGAATGCAGGGTTTATTAACATCTCCACTTTGTAGAGAGTACTATGCTGGACACCAATGTCCTCATTCCCTACACAGAGTGTACAAGGGATCGAAGACCAGTCACTGGCTCAGAGGGGCTGCACAGTAAACTCATCAGCTGCAGTTTGCTGGTTCTGATAACAAAAGGTTGATATTTCTGGGACAGATTATGGCTGGAGATAATGAAGCTTAGTGCTAGTTGAGATTAGTATACTTTTGATTAACTAACTTTCTGAGATAAGTTCTTATGCATCCCAAGCTGGTCTCAAACTCACTGTGTAGTGGTCAAGGATGACCCTGAACTGACTGACCATCTTTGGACCTCTAGGAATATAAATGTCACCACCACACATAGTTTATGCAATGCTAGGGGTCAAATGCCGCGTGTCATGTATGCTGGACAAGCACTCTTCCACAGCAAACACACCCCTTGCTCTCAAAATAAAGCTTTTGGTAAAAGGTTAAGTGAATCTGAAACAGCCAGGTTAAACTGCAAATTACTAATGTGGCTCTAATCAACTTTGCCACCCATATTCACTAAAGAACCCAAACTTGCAGGCTACCTCACTTAGATGGTGGAATAGTTAAATATTCACAATTTTTTTTTTTTTGGTTTTTCGAGACAGGGTTTCTCTGTGTAGCTCTGGCTTTCCTGGAACTCACTCTGTAGACCAGCTGGCCTCGAACTCAGAAATCTGCCTGCCTCTGCCTCCCAAGTGCTGGGATTAAAGGCGTGCGCCACCACCGCCCAGCACAAAATGTATTTTTAAAGCATTTAAGTCAATACTAAATACATTCTTAAAAAGTTCAAAAATACTGTTATTGATTCTTTTCAGACAATGAAAATACCATAAAGGACATTTTTAGGGCGGGAACCAATTGTACATTACACCCTATACTAGCAATGCCTTTTAAGGGAAAAATTATTTTTAAATGCAGTCCAAGTCTTTTTGCAGAAAACACACACAGAATAAAAAAATAATAAACTATCAAATGGTTATAAAAATTAACATTTAAGTCTTCAAAATTGTATTTCCCAAGTGTAGAGGGCATTGGAATACAAGTGCCGGAGTCCATGGGAAGGGGTGTGCAGGTAACTGTGAGCACGGCACAGAGACGTTAGTTAACACTGGGTGCCTTTCTGACTACCTAGACACTTGAGAGTTAAATCACCAATTAAAGTTGCTTTCAGTCTTCCCCATCACCAGCTATCCACTGCTCAAACAAAACCAGGTATTACATTTTAGGTGAATAGAGAAACTAACCTGGAAAATACGTATTTGTTAGTATCAAAATTTCTCAAATGGGTTAAGGGAGTGTCGTAAGTGATGGAGGGGGATGCTCTGTTGTTCAACTGAACTTCAGCTACTGCATTTATGGTTAACACTGAGGATGTGGCAAAGAGGCATGAAAGTCTTCAGAAAGTGTCATACAATTATTGTCTATGTGGCCATGCATGGTGGCACAGGAAGTCATTCTCATCAGCACTTTCCCAGGAGAAACAGACTCCAAGAGCTTATACAAAAAACCAAAAACCAAACCAAACCAAACCACCAAAGCAAAAACCAGAAAAGGGAAACATGAGGAAAATTTGCCAAAGGAAAAGAGAAGGGTAGGGTGGAGAGTCACTCAAGGAAACATCACAGGAAAACTAGATAGTTACTGTACCAGGTTCAAAAGAATAGGGTGTCTTTATCCTCTACAGCCATCTTTAGGAACTATAGTATGTTCTCGTGATTACTGCCTACTGGGGTGAACTACAAAGAAGAGACAAAGCCCGGGACCTGCTCCCAGTGCTGTGTGCAACAGCAGGCAACAGAAGAGGCAAGAACTAAAGAAATACAAACTCTTCAGCCGTATGTCTAGAGCAGGGTGACAGCTAATCAAAACCAGAAGCAGAATGTGAGTCACAGTGCATTCATAACTGTTCCTCCCCAGAGCCTAGAACAAAGCCATGGAGACCAGCTAGAGGGGAGGGAAACCTACAGAAAATACCTGCAAGGTTGCATCAGTTCTTAGGAGGAAGGAAAAAAGCCTGTGGGTTGGACAGGTCAGATCATGTGAGCTGGGTAAAGCTTTCTGTAGAAGACAGCTCCAGTATCTCAAAGCATCACCCAGACCAGGACAGCCTAGCTCCCTGTCCTCGATGTATGTGCCAACTACAATACCATGGTCACATGACTGTGTTTGTCTGTGGACGTCTGAAAGTTTGAAAGCTCAAGGTTTGGGCAGTATTGCTTCCTGTCACTAATTGTACCAGTGCAGTCAAAACCAAGGATGGCAGCAGAAAGCTCTACTGTAAGGCACCCTAGTACAGATGCACTCCTCAGGCAGAGGTGCCCTGAGCACCGTCAGCAAGGTAGGGCTGCTGAGGGAGCAGTCCATGCATGAAAGCAGCTTCTCTAAGTCCCAGAGTCTCAGAGGGATGTGAACACAGGTCAGCAGCAGATCCAGGTGCAAGTGAGAGAAGACAATGACCGTGTTTCAGAAGCCCTTACCAAGTGTGGTCAGGGAGTCCTTAACACCCATACAAAGGGTCCTCTCACTGCCCCAGGAGATGAACCTACACAGTCACCACTGTGCTCTGAGCAAAGAAAGCATGTTTTGTTTAGTTGTTGTTGATTTTTGTTTGTTTGTTTGCCAGCCATTAGTGTTCACTTATGAGAGGGATCTTTGAATGTGGCTAATTATCCCAGTTATTATCCTGAAGTTCTCAAAAAAGACTAAATCTCACATACTGGCATTTGACATTATTAAACAGTTTTAAAGGTTTTTTTTTTTTAAGGTTAGTATTATTAACTATTAAATAATTTTGGAGATAGGGCCCCCCACTGGCTATCCTGGAACCTACTATGTAGTCCAGGCCGGCCTCTGACTCACAGAAATCTGCCTGCCTCTGCTGGCATTAAAGGTGTGTTTGTCTTTAAAAGATTTGTTGTTGGGGCTGGAGAAACGGCTCTGGTTAAGAGCACTGATTGCTCTTCCAGAGGTCCTGAGTTGAATTCCCAGCAACCACATGGTGGCTCACAATCATCTGTAATGGGATCTGATGCCCTCTTCTTGCACTCACATACATAAAATAAATATTTTTTTTAAAAGTTTGTCATTTTGTATTTTAAAAGGAAGTGGAAATTGAAGAAAAAGAAAATTTGGAAAGAATGTGGTAGATGAGAGGGAGAAGGTAAATAACTTGTAGATGACCTCTCTCTTCAGTGTGCTTTCTATAAATAACAGGCCAGTGTGGCCTGTGTCCACAAGGGCTGCCCTGTCCCTTTCAATCCCTCTGTCAAACACGCCATAGACCTAGCTGTGACCAACCCCTGACCTCCCAGTTTCATCAGGGCTTATTCAGGCAGACGAGTTCACAGGGCCTTGGTGATCAATACTGTGACCTTCAGCGATACTATCAACATATTCACATAACAGCAAGACAGGTCTGAAAGTAAAATACACAGTCGTATAGATCCAATAAATAGAATACAGGCTCATCTTCCTAGTTTCTCAAGCAGTTCTTCCAAGTTCCCTGGAGCACAGCAGGAGATGGAGAAGTGGAGGACCAGCCTACTCCCTAGTCAAGCCACTCCCTGTTTCCCTCCATCACATCAGTGCACAAATCCTAGAGAGCATCTCTCAGAAGACACTCAAGCACTAGGCATGTTTCTACATGGCTGGGTGCTGGTGCCTCAGACCTCTGCTTCTGCTCAAGCTCACTCAACTAGCTGGTGCTCTATGCAACTTTATTCTGAACCAACTACAAGAAAGCCACACCCACTCACAACAGCTTTCAAAGTAATGCTTTAAACACTTACCCTTTCTCCCCAAGAACTAATGTATAATCTGAGACTGTGACCTTTATATCTTTAAATAAAGGGCTGACAGAGAAATTTTGAAACTAAAATGTGAAGAATCAGTCACATTTGTCTCCACACCTAAAATACAATGAATGCATGTCCAGATCTGAAGACTCACTGCTCAAACAAATCCAGGGTATTAAATTTTATGTGAACAGAGAAACCAAGATGGAAAAAAATTCTATTTACTGGTATCAGAATTTCTTAAATGGGTTAAGGGAGTATCTCAGTGATCGAGGGGGATGTTCTGTTGTTCAGCTGAACTTCAACTACTGCATTTATGGTTAACACCATATTCATTAACACTGAGGATGTGGCAAATAGACAGTCTTCAGAATGTGTCATAAAATTATCATCTATGTGGCCATGCATGGTGGCACAGCATGTCTTCCTAGACAGCACTCTCCCAGGAGGTGGAGACAGCAGGATTCTAGGCCAGCCTAGAATGAGCATAGACCCTGTGTCCACATGAAACAAACATAAAACAAAACTGTGTGTGTTACTGACATTAGGGATCAAACTATAGTTCTGAACAAAAGGTATGTCCTTTTAAAGAAACAGAGAATTAAGTGAAGATTCCATCATTTTGTGAACAGAAACACACAATATTATTTTATGAGCAAAATACAAGAAGAAAGCAGTAAGCTCACAGTAAATTCCTCCCTTAATGCAATAAGCAAAATTCAATCAAAGAACATGCAGTGACACTGTTGGCAAGAATGTTCCCAGAGGAGTATGCGATAGAATTCTAACAGAGAGGAGAAAGAGGGGGGAGGGGGAGGGGGAAGAGGAAGAAGAGGAGGAAGAGGAAGAGGAGGAGGAGGAAGAACACTACTGGTAGCACTGCATTTATTTGGCAGAAACTAGAAGGCTTTCCTCAAGCTCTCTGAGAAGAGTTTAGTTAGAATCAAATAGCTTCTGGAAGGCATCAAGGAATTTAACAGCCTGTTAGAAACAAGTCAAGGAGCAGAAGAGTTCACACTACCAAAACCTTTTCCAATAATTACCTGTGTGGATGTTTAACAGATGGCAGAGAACACACATGTCATGATGTTGACCAGACTGTGGCTTACCTTCTTAATTAATAACGCCTTTGGGGTTTATTCTTTCAGAACATACACTTCAGCCAGGAGCAGTGGCTCATACCTTTAACTCTAGCTCTCTGGAAGCAGAAGCAGGAAGGCTGCCATGATGTCAGCCTAGGCACTAGAATGAGACTCTGTTTTAGCATACTCTGTCATGCATGCACACATGGTTATTTGCACTAATGGAATGTACATGCCATCTCCACTGATCAGAGCTTCATCTACATCACTGAGATCTACACTACACCTCTAACATGGCAAGCCTATTGGAAAAGCAGTTTATAATTTTCCTACTTAATTGATTTATACTCTCTCTCTCTCTCTTTTTTTTAAAGAATTCTTTATTATTTATGTATATGAGTACACTGTAGCTATCTTCAGACACACCAGAAAAGCGAAACAGATCACATTACAGATGGTTGTGAGCCACCATGTGGTTGCTGGGAATTGAACTCAGGACCTCTAAAAGAGCAGCCAGAGCTCTTAACCACTGTGCCATCTCACCAGCCCCTCATTCAGACTTATAACAGGTAAGCATCACACCGCTTCTTACCAAATTTGGCCTGTATGGCAATGAAACACTAATAATACTGCTACGCAGGAACTCTACCTATAGCTAGGGGCCCTAAGAGCCCGAGGACTGCCTTTAATTTGCAATAGGAAAGGATGTAGCTGTAATCAATCTCAAGAAACAGCTACAGAGCCCAGTGCACAGCATATATGCCGAATTGCACTGTAGTGGCAGAGCACTTCTGTCATCTACTCAGGGACCCAGCTCAAAATCCACTACCATAAGAAGTAAAACAAAGACAAGCAGGTCAGGGCCAGTTAGTAGTAACACAGATTACAAAGGAACACTGTATGCTCAGAACAGTAGTTATCATATTTATATCAAAGGACAAAAGAGATCAGAGTCAGAAGCCAGGCTCCTCACATTTACATCTTTTCTGTCTCTTTAAACCCAAAGCTATACTGTACTGCCCTCTTTGCTTCAGAAAAATGCTAAAGATCCAACATATTAATGGTGGAGAATACTTAGTAGGTGTGAAAACAAGAGATGTAACCAATAAGTAATGCAATTTGAGGATATGAATTTTCAAGTCAACTTGACAGATAATGTTACTTTTATTTCAAATGTTAATTACATTGCAGTCACAGAATTTTGAAACATCAAATCAAATGTTTTGTTTGTTTCATGGTCTGATTATTTACTTGTTACTCTTAAGGACTTGTTTTTGACTGGACTCAGACTTAGAAGGAGAAGCTCTCAGAGAGGACAGCCTAGGTCTCTTGGCAATCAGTTCCTGGTAGTTTTTCTTGGCCAAAAATTTAGCATATTCTGAAGCCTCCTTGTTTTTCTTAGTGTGGGGTTTGTACTTTTGGTGGTTATGTTGCAGAACATGTAGAGAAACAGGACACTGAATCTTTGTCTTCAGCTTCTTACCTTCTTGGTTCAAGGGATTTTTGATAACATATCAGCAGGTGCCATTTTTTTTTTTAAAGAGACTGAAAAGCTTTTGGATTCTACTAGCTCCTTTGGACCCCAGACAACAAAGCACAGTAGTATCTGTCAGTCCAGTCTCCTTTTTTTATAGTAACCAAGTTGAGAACACTTAGAATGGCATCCATGAATAGACTTACACTCCTCTTTCCAGTTGTTTATAACAAGAATGTGCCTTACTCAACAGCAGCTCATCCTGCCGTGTGAGTTGGACACCATGCTTCATGGGAAACCTTGTTTGTCATTCCTACCACTGATTCATACCACATAATGCTTCCAGTCTTCACCCAGAACTTCAGCAGCTACCATGTGCTTCTCATACAACATATGAAACTTGCATTCACTATCCACTTCAGTGAGTTTTTGACAGCCAGTTGCTAGGAAGGAAATATTTACCTTCATCCTTGACACAGTCAACTGCCTAGGGGATGCTACAAAAAAAGAGCTGTTTGGTTATTTTAGGTTTTTTTTTTTTTCCTTTTTTTGAGATAGGGTCTCACTATGGCTGACCTGGAACTCACTATGTAGTTGAGGCTGTTTTCAAACTCACAGAGATCTGCCTGCCTCTGCAGGCATTAAAGGTGTGTGCCATTGCACCTCGGTCAAGCCAAATGTTTTAATGTTAATTTTTTAAGTGATTAGATTTTTAAAAAATTTTTATTATGTTTATTTATTTAACATGTGTGTGTGGCAAGATGTATAGAGCATAATGCATGTCACAGTTACTGTTTTACTGCTGGGAAGAGACACCATGACCAAAGGAATTTATAACGGGAAGGTATTTAATGAGGGTCAGTCCACAACCATCATGGCTGGGAGCATGGTGGCAAGCAGGCAGGTCTGGTGCTGAAGCAGTAGCTGAGAGTTTAGTTTACATCTTATTGGCAAGATGGAGGCAAGGGTGGGGAAAGAGAGAGGGGAGACAGACAGACAGACAGACAGACAAACTGACTCAGACTGGGCCTAACATGAGCTTTTGAAACCTCAAAGTCCACATCTAGTGACACACCTTTTCCAAGGTGATCACACCCACACCAACAAGTCCATACTTCTTAGTATTCTCAAACAGCCCATTAAGTAGGAACCAAGCATTCAAATCTATGAGCCTTTGTAGGCCATTCACTTTTACACCAGCACAGTGCATATGCAGAGGTCAGAGGACAATCTGCAGGAGTACAATTTCTCATTATACTATGTGGATTCAGGGGTAGGACTCAGATCTTCAGAGTTGGTGGCAAACATCTTCACCCACTGGCCAGATTGGTTGCCACTGCCATTTTAAATTATAAACAAAACAATACAGTATCAAGAGAGTGAATGCTACTTATTGTCTTTTTATATTGGAAACTGAACACATTATAAACATGTATTTGTATTGAAATGTAACCCAAGATAGCTTGTATTTCTATGGTGGTTCATAAATTAATACATATAAAATAACACTGAATTTTAACATGAACTAACCCAGAAGAGACCGCAGACACAGCAATGAGGATAGCAGAAAACCATTATTAGTAAAAACCATTCATAATCTGCACAGTTTAGCTTTGTGCTACATGAAAAAGCACCTGTTTCTTAGGTTTGTCCAAGATGAGCTCTGACACAGAAGTTATTAGTTTGTAAGCCAAAGCTCCAGTTCAGTAAGAAGCTTGTCTTTCTCTAACTTGCTGTTTATAAAGCACTACTGCACACACCAACAGCTTGTCACTCCAAATCCCATTGCTATATCCCACAACTTAAAAGGCAGCATTGCATTGTTAATGTCAGAGTTGCTGCATACACTACTCAAAGTGTCTCATTCCTCTGCCCTATAACTGCTACCCATTTCCTCACAAAAGAACTATGATTTGAGATGGTTGCACAGTAGCTGTCCTGGCAAGTTGGATATAAAAATACAACTTTAAGTAAAGTGATGACTTGATGGGTGTGGCAATATAAGCCTTTAATCTCAGTAGTTGGGAGATAGAAGCTGGTAGGACAACCAGAGCTACATAGAGAGCCTGGAAAACATACCGAAACAAAGCAAAGCACAGTGATGATCTTAAAATTGTGAAGGTGAACAAAAGTAAGCCCCTATCACTTTAAGGATTACTAGTCAGATGAAACATAGTGTCTATTCCTGGGACATCACTTGAGAAAATGTAAGAAGTTCCCCTTTCACAGAAACACTGCACAAAATTAGACGAAGGAGAGGTAACTAGATCAAGTTTATGAAGAATGTATTTAGAAACTTATAGATGGAGCATTTCCCAAGCTGGCACCACCTTTCAACAAAGTATAATTCTAAAGTTTCTTGAGAAAAAAAAAGATAGCAGTATTGGATGTGTACCATGTCCAGCAGTAAACATCTTACAGAAAATAGACCTGGGTGAAATGAACTACTTTCTTGACGTTTAAACAAAAGTAACTCTTAAAATCTCTAAACATGGGGCTGGAGAGATGGCTCAGCAATTAAGAGGTCCTGAGTTCAATTCCCAGCAACCACATGGTGGCTCACGACCATCTGTAATGGAATCTGGTGCCCTCTTCTGGTGTATTTGAGGACAGCTACAGTGTACTCATATACATAAAATAATTAATTCTTTAGAAACAAAGGCAAACAAACAAACAAAAAACCTCTAACATGGAAACTTTTAACGGTAAAGTATTTTAACAAAAGTGATCCTGAACAAGTTAATCTAATAGTAAAAGGGGACTAAAATAAGGAATCCCTAACTTGAAAAACTAGTTTGCATTAAACTCTACCAACCTAACCCACTGAAACTTTTCTGACCAGATTCTCTGGGGCTGACAGGAGTTGGGTAGCATCCAAGAAGGACAGAATGTATAGTGGTATGGGGCTCTAGGCCACTGGCAAACACCATCTTTTTATTGGTCATCCATCTCTAGATGCAGGAAAGTACTGGGAAGCAGAGTCAGGCTCTGGGAGTCTACGAGAAAATAGTAACCTACACAGTAAGGTGAAGGTGCAGAGTAGCAGAGCAGCCAGGGGGTGCAGGAATGGGGAAAGGTCTGCTAGAGACAAGAAGCAGATGTTTTAGAGAAGATTCTGGAATATACTACACCAATGACACCCATGACAAAGTAAATGTCCTACTATGTAAATGGTTTCGTAAGTAAAAGGTCCAGGTTTTTGCTTTTGTTTGAGAAGGGTCTCGTTGTGTGCCCTTAAGTGGCCTGCAATTCCCTCTTTAGATCAGGCTGGCATGGAGCTCAGAGTCCCACCTGCCTCTGTGTCGCATGTGCTTGGATTAAAGGTGTGCACCACTATGCCAAGTTTAATTAAGGCCCAGGTTTTAAATGCTTACTTTCCGGCTTCTGGTACTATTTTGAAGGCTGTGGGGTCTTTAGGAAGACATCTTTCTCAACTGCTTCTCACATATTTATTTATTTTGTATGTATATGTCGTGGAGGGGTACACAGCATACAAATGGAAGTTAAGGAGAACTTGTAAGAGCTGGTTCTCTCCTTTCATCATGTGGTTGTGGGGATTAAACTCCAGTTTCCAGGCTTGGCTTACCTACTGAGCCATCTTTGGATTCTTTACTAAATTAGGGTCTCGTACTAAACCAGGAGCTCACAGATTGTCAGCTAGCAACCCCCAGGAATTCTCTTGTCTCTGCCTCACTAGCACTGAGATTACAGGCATGTGCTGCCATGTTGATTTGTGTGGGTGCTGATATAAATTCATGTTTGCATGAAAAGCATTTAACCAGCTGAGCTATCTCCTCAGTCCCCAGCAGAGGCAAGGCATTCTAAAACTTGGAACCAAATAAATCCTTCTTCCCCTAAGTTGTTTCATTAAATATTTTGGTCACAATAACATAAAAGTGTAGTGTGTGAGAGCAAGAAAGCATGAGTGCGAGGGGGGGGGGGTAGGGAGGGAGAGAGAGAGAGAGGGAGAGAGAGAGAGAGAGAAATCTACTTCTTATAAATAGTTCTGAGTATTTGGAAGAGCTGGAGATGTTCTCAAAGAAAACCGGACAGAGCTGGTCTGTCCATACCCTAAAATGTCAGAAAGAATACTGTACTCCCATCACTTGAGACACTTTCCCTGGCACCCGAACAGGGACACACACTAGAGCTAACCCAACAAGAATGACTTGCTTCCCCATCTATGGGCTATAACAACAATCCTGAGAGTCTGTGCTAACTTTACAGCCTCAAACAAAAAAGGCTTCCATGCTCGAACCATGGCTTCAGGTTAATAAACAGAACGGACACCGACAATATCAGGACTGGGAAATACTGGGCTCCAGCAGACGTTTAAAGAAATCAGTCACTGGAAGCTTTACTTACCAGCCACTGGCATAAAGCTGGACATAACTCTGTTGTTGCTGATTTTTGAGACAGGGTCTTTCTCTACAGAACCCTGGTTGTCCTGGAACTCACTATGTAGACCAAGCTGTCCTTGAACTCAGAGAACTACCTGCATCTGCTTTCTTAGTGCTGAGCCTAAAGTGTGTGCTACCACACTGAGTCTTGTATTAAAAACCTTTAATTATTAACAGATTTATCTTAGTACTACAAAAACTATATAGATGTGTCCTTCCTTTCCCTCTCCCCCTCCCTCCTTCCCTCCCCATTCCTCCCCCTCCCTCCCTCCCTCCCTTCCAAATAGAGTGTAGATAATCAAAACCATATGCATGTGCAGAGTGGCTAGGGTATAACACTACAAACCACACAAACAGGTTTTCAAACCTACCTGCTTTCAGAACTGCTCCTAAGGACCCTGCTGCCCCTCCCCCAGCACTCAGGTAGGTCCAGGGCTAGGTCAGTAGGACTGCTGTGAGAGCAACACAGCCATCATTTGTGTGCACCCTCCACAGGCCTGTATGTATGTATGTATGTACGTACGTACGTATGTGATGCTGGGTTTAATCATCTCAGGAGGCAGTACAGCCTAGCCAAGAGTGCTATGTTTCAGGCTTTGTAGGAACAAGATGTGTGTGTGTGTGGGGGGGGGGGGTTGAATTTGTGTCCTTCCTCAACACCTTATTTCAATTCTATGCTGAGCTGGCAAAAACACTCAATCAACTCGGCAGCCCAGCACTGCTTAGCTCACCCTTCAGATGTTCTAGTGGCAAGGCAATTTCACAACATAGCCTGGTAGTGTGATACCAGTAGCACAGATCTGTCTAAGTCCTCTAACCCTTGGATATTGCCTGCTCTTTCTCTATTCTTGCCCTACCTCATTGCATTTTCCCTATTAAAAATATTTCCCATTATATTTTCAACTAAAAGACATTAAGATCTAACTCTGTCTTGAACTCACAGAAATGTACATAATCTCAGGATTACAGAGGAATGCTAGAGGGACCTTGCTCACATGCTACCTGAGCTCTCTACATCTGCTCACAGTGCTGAAAGTGACAAGAGATGATTATCTGCATACCCTTCTAAGAACCTAAGGCTGGAGGTGCCAGTGTAGCTCAGTGGTAGAACATTTGCCTAGCATGATCAAAGCTCTGTGTTCTCTCCAGTTGGTTTAAGGATGGTCTGGGGCAAGTGAGACAGACTGCTTGGAGGGCAGAGCAGGGCTATCTATTGTCTCATAGTTCAGTGAGACAGACCCACTTGTGTGCAGGCTGTCAGCTATGCCACTAGTCAGAGAGGGAAGAAAGCTCCTTTAGGAAAAGAAAATGGAACAAATTGAGTGGAAATGAAGAAGCGACACAGAAGTACAATGTTTAACAAGCAGCTTTTCTTGTGGTTGAAGGTGCTCCTGTCCTAAGCAGGGCTCCTGTAACAGGAAGGTGTCATTCCTGCACAGGGTGAATACCTATACTTCACAGGATGCTTGTTTGTGTGACAGGTATACTGTCATAATTTTAGATGGTTAAACCTCTGCTCCAGGGTTTACAGAAGATCAGAGCACTTGTCACTCTGGCGCAGGGAGAGAAAGATAGAGTAGGTGAGCAGTTCGTTTTTCTTTATAATTACACCCCATTAACCTTCCGCATGAGAGCTCTCCTTTGCTTTCAGACCAGCAGCACCAACTGGCTGCATTTGATAAGGCTCTACCAAGTCTGCAAGAACAGCACAGCAACAAAAGGAATACTTTAATGCTGCAGACTTAAGTAGAAGCTGTGTGCAGTTCTGTTACTGGCTCACAGATTCAGTAAGAGGCAAAGACAAACCAAACTCAGAAAGCTGGAATGATGGGAACTGATTTAAACAAATGTGATCTAAACATCTTCTGATAATCTTCACGGTATTAAAGCAATCACTTCAGTGGGTTTCTTTTTTCTTTTTTTTTTCTTTTTTAGGCTTTAATGGTAAGAGACACAGAACATAGTATCAGGTATACTAAAGCTTATAGGTTGACACAATTCCAAGATGACCTACATTGAATAGATCACACTGGGTCTATAGACATGTGAAGGGTAGGTATTTGGGGTATTTAGTTGTTAAGGTATTTCTCTTTTACTGCTCAGTGATTCACTTAAAAAACAACAATGAACGTTAATTTGCATTCTTCTAGACAGTGGCCACATAAATGATTTCCTTTTTGAGAGTGAGAAAAAAAATTCCATTATTAATGCATCCCCCGGAGTTCAATGCATTGCCAGCGTTCCTTTCCACGTGCACAGAAGCAGATTAGTGCCTCCCTTCCCTAAGCAAAGGTTAGGTGTGCATGCTTGAGCAGATAAAGTGAAAGCCAGCTTAGAAAGTAGGTGCTGGCACAATTCATCTTCAATAGGATCCCAATTATTTGGGAAACAAAAGGTAGCTATATTTGTACCTCTTTAACCAATGGCTCTGTAACCCTCACAGCATTTCAGAGTAAGTTTTCCACCATCATATCTTGCATCTTTGCAATCCTAACTACAGAGACCCGAGGAATAGCAACAGCCATCCCAACAATGTCGCTCGCTATTAGCTCCGTCTCTTGGGTCATATGTGTGCACAGGGGACAACAGCATAAAATTTAACACAACCTACAATGAGGACTGAAGATTCAGAGTTCAATCAGCACATCCATTCACTCACCAAGCATCTCTAACTACGTTCTCTTTTGTTTTAAATTCAAGATTTTACTATATAGTCCAGGGAGGTACGGAACTCTATGTAGCCCAGGCTGGCCTTAAATTCCTCAGCAACCCACCCCCTCCATCTCAGCCTCTGAAGTGTTGGGATTACAAGTATTTGCATCTTTTGCAAAATATTGGTTTTAAAAATTAGTGAGATGCTTAAGTACTTCTGAAAGTGTTTGGCAAAGAGATGTTCTGTGGAACCCTGCTGAAGATGGATGACTGGATGAGATAATTTATACATTCTTCTGGCTTTTTCCATGACCTCTTTCCTTGCTTAAACCATTACAACAAACTTAGGCGGTGGTATATTTCTATAATGCTTATCACAAAGGCATTTTTTGAAAAAAGCTCTCCTTAGCCTCAATATGAGATATGTTTTTACAACAAAAGGCTTATGTGGTCTTTAAAACCCAGTATCAGAGACATAAACTTACTCTTTTCTTACTGTGCCACATGTTGGCGTGTTCACAGCAGAATGATGTTGAATGTGCACATGCCAAAAGATAAAGCCAGCTCACACCTATTCCTGCAATTACTGGCTTCTCAGTGTCCAGACCCAGTGATAGCCAGGCTTCTCTTCTGCCTAACAACGCATGCTTTTCATTTCCTAATGAACAGAATTTCTTTCACTAAATGCTTAGTTTTAGCCTTCAGGTGGCAGAATAAAATTTCACTCTTTAGAATCATGTTAAGAATCACGCAAAGACAGTGTATCTGTTCAGGATCTGTCGCTTTGACTCATTGTTGGGCCATCTGTTTATGTGTGCTCCTTGTCTCATGGAGCAAATCAACCCACAGCTGGGCAGACCTGCCTCACGCTGAAACTCATTCTGCAATTTCAACCTCCCTCACCAGCAATAGGTCCTCTTATTGGAATCTAAAACTACCACTTCAATCAACTAGAGTCAGACCTTATTCTATTGTTCCTATACAAGAAAAAATGATACACCACAGGCCCAGGTGCAAACAGGTCATTACGGCGCTGGGTTCATGAGGAAGAAGGCAATGCAGTTTTGCTACTATCAAAACATTTTAGTACCATCAGCAGCAATCAGCCTTTTACCCAGGAATATACATGCACATGAGGTGAGAGGCTGAAAAGATTGCTAAATCGTAGAGGACAGGAGGATGATCACAAATACAAACCATCCAGTCTACTGTGAGTTTCTATCTGTGATGTTAACCTACACATTTAATGCAATTTAGGAAAGGTTCTTAGAACATCCTGTGAATCATCAACAACTATTAATTTGCTTGCTGTTTTGCATGTACTTTGCTAATCGCCCTCTCACCTTAATTTTGAAAGATATTAGAGCTATGAATAGTATTATGGGCAGAACAAGGATATGGTGTGGGAATATTCAGTAAATATCTCTATTGGTATCAGTGTTAAAAAGAAGTGTATATGCCTGTTAAGAAGATTCTGTTTTCCTCATGGGACCTAAGATATTCACATAGTAAAACTACTATATTCCTTAAAATGTTAGCAGAAAAACTGTTGGAATACTATATATATGCAGAGAAGAAAATAGAGAAAAGTAGGGTCTCAAATAAAAGGCAAGGTCAAACATGTAGGAGTATACATTTTAAGCAATACTAAACCCAAGGAAATTTGTTCTTGACAAAAACATTAAATACAGGCTGTGTACAATAACTGAAAATTACTATTTTGGGAAAAGGTAAGGTCTCCTGCTAGTGGGTGAGCACAGTATCCCAGTGGATCAGTTAACTTATATACCTACCTACAAGGAACAGAAGATCTTCCCTGGACTCACTGTTCCTTATGAAAATGAAGCTTATATGAGAAGGACAACCCAAAAATCTATCCATAGAGGACTAAAATACAGTTTCGAAAAAATTGCTGGCTTGGCAGTCAGAGGGAACTGTATCGATGGTGTACAGAAAAACTCCTAAAACACAAATTGGAAAGGACTACATTTCCCTTATTTGGCAATGACAAAACACAGGTTCATGAAGATTTGATGCCTTCCAGAGATATCTGCACGTCAAAGTGAGAAGTTCATCCCACTATTCTTCTCAAGCCTCTCAGGTCTCAGTATTCATGCGAGCTTTGCCTTTCTCCCTAGGAATGAGCCACGCAGTGTGAACAGGAAAGCCTGTCCTACAGTGTATGAAGAATTCATCTCTACAGTACATGCCAAGGAATACAGAGCTGTTTGGAAAATGTGTTCTCTCATCTATACTGATGACAGCAACTAAATCAGACCTCTTCCTCATACCCACAGCAACTCACAGGGTCTCTCACTAACATTGGGTAATATTCCTAATACTTCCCAAGTTACTGCTAAAAATGTCCACTGGCTATTAGTTGAGATGTGGGACTATAAATGTTATTTGAAGGCTTTATAATATCCTTTTCAAACACAGAAGAGATTTGGAATTGACTCTAAGCTTCCTATGCTCTACCAACTAATGAAAACTCAAATTCACCCTTGTGAGCCTTTCTGTTGGGGTACACACTTAGTCCTCAGTCAAGATGAAAATTTAAGGCCTGTGGTAGTGGCACAGGCCTTTAGTCCCAGCACTCAGGAGGCAGAGGCAGGTGGATCTCTGGTCTACAGAGTGAGTTCTGGGACAGCCAGGACTATATAGAGAAACCCTATCTTGAAAACCAACAAAGTTTTGAAAAAAGAAAATGAGAATTCAACACTTGAAGTCAATGAGAATTCAGCACTTGAAAAATGCCACATCAATAACTCAACAAATACCAACAATAAACACATATTTTGCAAACATCACACCACTGCAATCATACACTGGAGTTACATAACACAGTTGCTTTGGAAGTATATCAGGCATTTAAGGAGAAAAAACTAGATCTGTGCATGGT
The DNA here is from genome assembly GCA_021653895.1 of Mastomys natalensis. NCBI lineage: Eukaryota > Metazoa > Chordata > Mammalia > Rodentia > Muridae > Mastomys > Mastomys natalensis. The sequence continues at coordinate 1,982,495 of JAJTUV010000328.1, read as the reverse complement.
TCTGGAGGAGAAGCTAAAGGGAATGTGAGGCTGAAAAGCATCAAGGGTGCAGTCAAGGATTGTGACTAGCAGAACGGGGCCATAAGATGTTCTATCAGGATCCAGGTAGCACGGGACACACCTATCACCACAGGAAGAAGTAGGGAGTTGTAGGTCAGCCTAGGCTACAGAACAAAATCTTGTCTCAGAAGGAGATAAAAATGTTTTCTCACTAGGTCTAATGACAGGACACTATATATTGGCATATTAATAAATTTCTATGCTAATAAATTATTGGTGTATACTTAACCCACATGGCTGTAGCCTCTAATGAGATAAAACCACATTGATAAAACCTCGGAAATAAATAATGGGACAGTAATGGGAACTGAAAATTGTAGCAACTGCTCGTGCTTCTATGTCATGCACCACTTACTGTGGTGTCAACAGACCAGACAGTAACCCAGGGAGAACAAAAACATTGTTAATTTTACACTTCTTTTGCAGAGTAGGAGAGGAATTAACTACATTCTTTCCTCTTTCTGATGCTTATATTTTAAAAATTCTATTAGTATCGCACAGATTTCTCAAGAGGAAAGCTGCAAGTATCAGAATTAACAGGAAGGATAGACCGTGAGAGCATAAAACCAATAAGCAACCTTGCTGTTCTGCACTTCACAGGGCCGTCACTCATACTGGGAGAACGTCACTCTGAAGCCCTGTTTGCATTCCATTTTTAACTAGAGGGAAGAGGATGGAGGTCTTTGGTTTCTATGACAACCCAGATGGGCCATAATACAAGATACTTACAAATGTTCAATTGCAGGGATGCCAAATCAAATTAAGGCAGAGTTAGCACTACTTCATAAAAACTAGATGGGGAGAAAACAAAATACTTATGGCAAAGTGATGCCATTTCTAGAAGTGGCTCTGAAGGATCTCACAAGAAAATATAAAGAGTAACTATTTTTAGTATAAACAAATAAGACAGCAAAACTAATATATAAAAATAAAACTCCAGTTTACATGAGTAAATGCTTTCATTAACATTTGACTACTGGAAAATTACTACCTCACTTAATCTTTTCCTTTTTGTTGTTGTTGTTTTTTTGTTCTGTTTTTTTTTTTTTTTTTTTTTTTTTAATCCCTTTCAAATAACAGAGAGTTCATGAGTGATGTGAATCACTGGCTCACTGTGCTGGTTAAACATCGAGTTCAGCTCCTCTGAGTGACTGTCCTTTGCTCCATACTCGTGATTTGATTTGGCCTTTAAAGCTCAAAATAATTATGAGATGTCAATGCTCCAGAAAGAAATTAATCTGTAGCTTATATTTACAGTTTGTGAAATTTACTTATTACTATTCCCTATCAGTAATTTATCAGTATCACTTTGTATTTATTAATTGTGATTTGAGAGTTAGCCCAGTAAACACTTTTGGCTTTTTAAAAGAATCATTTTGAAAAACAAACAAACAAAAAACATGTAGCCTCATCATTTGCGGTGGAAAATGTTTTGTAGTCAAAGTTAATAAGAATGTATTTACAGGACAGAGTTTACCACTGGGGCAAGGTGGGCAGGTTGCATAACCTTATAAAATCACAAGGGAATGTATCCTCCCCAAATGTTCTATGTGTACAAACATACAAGCACATTCTGCATAGGGAGCATGTACATGTGAGTGCAGGCATACACATGTACATACAACACTCACACACAAACCCCAGAACTCCTGGTTTATATACTTACTCAAGCCTCTTTGCAAAAGTCAAATTTGCAAATTGAATTTGAAAATATAGTCCCCCAAAGTACCCATTGATTTAAATATTAAGTAGATTGATAGTAGTATTTTTTTAACTTAATATACAGGCTAAGTAATTACACACAGACGTGTCTGCTGCTAAAACATTTAACTAAGACTGTGACTCTGACTTCAAATGCTTTTGGACTTGGAGATCAGTTTGTTTCTATGACTTTTTTTTCCAAATAGCATGAGTCTGTTTAGAAACACTGTGAGATTATAAAGCAGGACTAGAATAATTTCCTCAACATAACATTTTGTAAAGCAAAGGTATTTGTTATTTCGAAAGAAAAAACCTGTATCTGAAGGGTCTTGTTTAAACAGAGGACCAAGAAAGTTCTATGTAATACTCATAGGAAAGAGCTTGGACTACAGAGAAAAAATATTTTTTTTTGAAGCAAACAGGATCCCTTCTTTCATAGCACCTTTTGTGAATGCAGTTGCCACCAGGCCTCACTTTAGTGTAAGTTTCCCCAATAAAAGTGGGATGACAGCCCACACTCCCATCGCTTCTAAAAGAAAACCTTTTATAAAATTAAAAGGTTGAGATATTCAATATCCATAGAATAGTGACAATTAAAAAAAAAAACAGATGGTTTAAAAATACCAACGACTTTGACTTGTCAAACACCGTATGCCTTGCTGGCCTATGACCCATTACAACAATGACACTCTCATGCAGGGCAGAGTGAAGAAAGGCTGGGAGTCTCTCCGGGATAACAAGCAGGACTTAGAGGAGATTAGCAATAAGAACGATAGATTATGTACAACAGCAGTAAAATGTAGGGCTGAGTCGCCCAGCAGCAACATAGCAGAGGGCATTTCACTTGAGAGATACTAGCAAGACTGTACACGAAGGACCACGAGCGGACATCAAAGGCTTCGTCAGACACTGCAGACACTTGCCCTTTATCAACTGTTTCCTATACCAGGATTTCCTTTTTGAATGTTGCAACCTAATATTCTTCACCCAGGCAACTACAGCCTGTTTTGGAAAGGTTCCCTATTTCAGAGCCATTTAGAAATACATCTTTATGAAAACATGTACCATTTCCAGAACAGAAATGCTTCGATATATTAAGTTTCAGCCTTGAGTAGTATTTTTAGAAAAGTAGTAATTTCAGAATCTTTGCTTCAAAATTACAGGGTTTTTTTTAGTAAAAAATTAAAGATATACCAATGAACAAATATTTTTCCCTCCTCTTGCTCTGGTTTATGTGAAAAAAAAATTGAGAGGCTGGGAGGGTATCTGGGGTATTATTGGTCAAGTCTGAACAATGTAAACTAAGTTATCATTGGAGAAGCAAGTCCTGGCATCAGATGCCAAGGCTAGATAATGTTAAGAAACTAACTGTACAATGTCACAAAAGGTAGAAAAGGACTTTATTTTCAATACAAAGAAATGAAAAGTGGTTTTTCAGGCAACAGATATGTTACCTGATTTGAATATCATACAATGTACAGGTGTACTGAAATAACACGTGGCCCATATGTATTTTTTATGTTTTAATAAATTTTGGGTTTGTGGCTGTTTTTGTTTTTGTTTGTTTGTTTGTTTGTGACAGGGCTTTTCTGGGTAGCTCTGCCTGTTACAGGACTCACTCTGTAGACCAGAGTCACCTGGAGCTCAGAGATTCACCTGCCTCTGACTACGAGTGCTGGGATTAAAGGTGTGGACCATCACTCACTAGCAACTGAATATTTTTAATCCAATTATATATACAGGTAAGAGGATTGTTAATGTTTACTCTTTCACAAAAACTAAACCACATTAAATAACTTTACAGTCAAAATTCTCTCTATTCATTTATTTATGAACAGGGTCTTGCTAAGTAGACTAGGTTGGCCTCGAACTCAAGATCTTCTTGCCTCAGCCTCCCAAGTATTGGGATTACAGGTGTACATCACCACACTGTGTTTGACTACAACAGCTTTCTAAGAAATGGTCTGACATAATAGATGGTGTTTCTGCATAACAAGGTGAATCACTGTGTGTTATCTTGGATCCAGTAACAGATCTGTACTTATTACCAAAGACGGAAGCCAATGTACTAAGAGATTATGTTCCTTAAAGCATGTTAGTTCTTTAAAAAATTTTACTATGAGCATGTGCACATGTACATGTGTGTGTGTGTGTGTGTGTGTGTGTACAAGCACACACATGCAAATGGAACAAAATGTGTGACTAGAAGGCAGAGGACAACTTGGAGGATATTCTCCTTACCATCTGAGTCCTGGGAATCAAACTCAGGCCATCAGGTTTGATGTCAAGAACATTTACTGGCTGAGCCACCTGGCCATCTGAGTGTTGACATTTCTTAAACAGTATGATTAGTAATTATAAGAGAAGACAGTATGTGATTTTCCTCAGTGGCTTTTAGAGAACTGTGTTCACCTGCCCTCTTATCCAACAGGAACTCATTGCACAGCACAAAAGTTTTTACTTTGGGGTCTGTGGATGTAGGTCAGTTAGCAAAGCACTTGCCTAGCACACATGAAAACCTGGATTCATTCCGTAGAACCCCATCAACTGGGCGCACACCTGTGATCCTAGCACTCTGAAGTAGAGGCAGGAGGATCAAACTTCAAAGTTAATCTTAGCTACATATCCTATGAAAGCAGGCCTGAGCTGCATAAAACTTTTTTTTTTTTAAAGGAATAGGTACTTTGTTATAGTCTTACATTTTGCAACAGAATCATACTAGATTGTACTAAGACTAGCATAGCATTCTCTGCTAAACTGTTTCTTCAGACTAAGGCATACATCCTCTAAGATCTGTTTGGAAAACAGTTAATACCTTCTGAGAAGACAAACCCCCTTGCTCTCCCTCTCTCATTCATTATATACACATGCCTATAGGCACTCACACTTTAGTCACATCCTTTCTTCCACTTACTTCCTATAAAACCAAAACCAAAACAAAACACACAAGTGAACACACGGGAGTGAGCTGGAGTGCTTTAGAGGGCCAATGACCCTGCCCCTCACAACCCTAGTTCTCCAGCACAGGCTTCGAAAATGAAATTATTCAGCTCAATTTTCAGTATAATATCTTATTAATTCTTTGAGAACCTCATACATATGTAACACATTTTTATCATATCCATTTGTCATCCTATACCTGCCCCCATCCCCTAGTCAGTTAAATTTTAGAACATGCCACAGAGGCCCGTAAGCATTCGTGCGTTGGTGTGATCAGACCAATGTTCCTAAGTCACAACATTCATTTTATGTATTAAACTTCTGGTTGAAAAGAGCCAACTTTTGATTTTTCTCATCCAAGGTTATGATAAAAGCAAACCCTCATTGAAGACACTAATTTGATTAACAGGAACACGGACCTTCCTATTTAGACTTATAAAGCCCATTATTTTGACTCTCCTGGCAAAAGCTGATTCTTCTCAGCTTTTTATTATATAGAAAAAGGCCATGAATTTGACAGAGAGCAAGGAAATTTGTGGGAGGGGTTTGAGGGAGGGAAGAGAAGGAGAAACGACTTTAATTATAATTTCAAAAATAAAAATTATTATTAAAAAGTTCAACTTTACAACTCATAAAAACAGCAAGAAAACACAAAAATTGTTTAGTTATTTAGAACCTACAGACAACTATAGAAAAGGAACACGGGTTTACCTCTTATGAAACATCTCTGAAAATGACTGACCACCTTTAGTCTACCTACTGTGAACTGTCTCTGAGGAGCACAGAGAACTGGAATGTTTGTTTTTCTTTCCTGTTGATCTAGTGGTTGTGAACAAGAACTAAATTACTTAAAATTAATTCTGATATAATCTACTTGCTTTAAGTCTGCTTCCCAGTTTCATTTGTTTCCCAACACTCCCAGAAAACCAAGTAATAATTATGATGATATTTCAATAAACTGGGGAAAAAAAAAAACCCTCAGCAAGTTTATATAGGATATACAACTAGGGAAAAGCCTAAGGGAAAGCCAGCCTTAATATGCACCTGATGAAATAACGTAGTTTATTTAAGTATTTTAGGTTGAATAAATAACACTTCCATGAAAGGCACAACCACTCAGCAGAAGACACTTAACTCTCAGATACTCAAAATGAGCTATACACAGTCTGCCTGGGCAGCAGATGAAACGTTCGCTTAATGAGTTGACGCCATCTAGCGGGTGCAGTGAGATTTCAGCTAAACCTACTCCAGCTTTTCCTGTGGCCAAACATCTAATTTCAACCCACTTCCTCGTATTAATCAGAGAACTACACTAATGTGACAAACGTTCCTACATTAAAAATTAAAAATGGTGAATTAAAAAAAATGCATGCAGAAAGGAACAGCATTATTTCCTGTTCTACAAATGCACAAAGCAGAAATCAATGCATACCAACAATATGTACATTTGAATAGTACAAAATATTTCAAAATCAAAACAGGCATCAATTAAAGTGTTACTATGCCAATAACAAAACAATTATTTATTTATCATCTTGTCTATGCCAGATATTTGTAGTTTTAATCCTAAATGTACTTAAAATTCTTTTAAAACAGTAACCAAAATGATGGCATTTATTTTCTTTCTTTTCTTTCTTTCTTTCTTTCTTTCTCTCTCTCTCTCTCTCTCTCTCCTCTCTCTCTCTCTCTCTCTCTCTCTCTCTTTCTTCTTTCTTTCTTTCTTTCTTTCTTTCTTTAAAAGAATTTTATAGACAATGGAATTGTAGACAAGAGTGAGCCACCCAGCATGGGTGCTAAGAACTTAACTTCAGTCTTCTGCAAGAACGGTAAGCTGACCCACCTTTGCAGCCCATACTAACTTTGCTTACTTCCAACATGATTTGAGTGTTTCATTCACCAAACTAGCTCAGTGCATACATACGATGTGCCCAACAATACACAAAGTAGCAGTCGGGTGTTAAGAGAGGAAGGGCCACCTGGCGTTTAAGAAGAGCAAGCACATAGACATAGGCCTGGCACCAGCAACTGATGACTCTTTAGAGAAGCTACATCTTTTATCAGAATCTTACTTTAAATTTTATTCATGTAAGAACAAGCTGCTAATATGAATATCATATCCACCATGGTTTTTTATTTTATTAGTCAGTTATATTGGTTTAAGGCAAAATTGGATGAGAAAGACAGCATAACAATGTGCACATTCTTTATCATTTCAATGAGCAGGAGTTATTTTTATCATTTTCAAGTCTGGGGATAACAGGCTCTGCCATTTTGCTAAGAATGTACAGGGATCTATCACAGTAATCTCCCTTATATTACTTACATATGTTTCTAATAGCATATTGGCTTCTACGTTTTTTCTTTGTATTTCTTGGGCTTACCAAGCCTGAGGTAAGAAGAGGAGCTTTGAGTAAGACCTGTTCATTGTTTTCCTATTCACTGACTGGCAGATAGAAATTAACACAGAATGATGTGTCTCTTCCGGTTTTACCCTGTTTTCGCGTGCAGCTGAGCAGCTGAGGAATCAAGTACTCTGCCAGTGGATTCCAGTCCCAGGTATCTTTTTGGGAAGGTTATCTTTAAATGTTTTAGTGTTTTCTCTCTCTCTCTCTCTCTCTCTTCTCTCTCTCTCTCCCTCTCCTCTCCCTCTCCTCCTCCCTCTCCCTCTCCCTCTCCCTCCTCCCTCCACCCCTCTCTGTGCATGTGTGTGTGTGTATAACATATAACGTTCAGATGGCAATCTAATAAAACTTGCAATATTTGTAGGATCTTCAACTGCAATTTTCCTACATACAGGTGTTATTATAAAGAGAACAAAGTTTTCCATTGTGGACCTACTCAGGCCACTATGGACGATGTAGTAGACTTGGTTTTGAGATTTGCTAAACTTAATAAAAATTCCCTTCTTGTTTTCTGGGAGGAGTCAGAAAATGCATGGCATACCTCACACATCTTGACCCAGAACTGTTTCACTAGAGAATGGCAATCTTTTCAGCTATTCCACTGGTCAATGGTAGAAGACTGGCAAAGTATATGTTTTGGTGGCTGAGTTACTATCTAGACTACCTGTATAATAGGAAAGAAAGAGAAACAGCAAGACACAGTAGGATGAGATCAGAGTTCAAAAGAACAGTGCGTGTAGACAAAAGGGCCGGAAGGTAAATGGACACACGCCTCACAACCTGAGTTTAGTCCCCAGGTCCTATAGCGGAAGGACAAAACTATTTCCCAAATGTGGTCCTCTGATATCACATGAGCCACTCATGATGCTACTAAAGTAAATCTAATGCTAGTGCTCCTAGACAAGGCACACCTTTTGAGTTCTTGTCTTAGTCAGGCTTTCTATTGCTGTGATAAAATACCAGGCCTGAAGAAACTTGGGAATGAAAGAGTTTATTTAACTCATCATCAAAGGAAGTCAGGACAGGGACTCAAACAGGGCAGAAACTTAAGAGACAGGAGCTGATGCAGAGGTCATGAAGGAGAACTGCTTACTAGCTTGTTCCCTATGGCTTGCTCAGCCTGCTTCCTTATGGAACCCAGGACCAGTCTAGGGGTGGCACCACCCACGATCCCCCATCAGTCACTAATTAATAAAATGCTCTATAGGGTTATATACAGCCCAATCTTATGTAGGCATTTTCCCAGTCGAGGCTCCCTCCTCTCTGATGACTCTGCCTTGTGTCAAGTTGACATAAAACTAGCCAGCATAGTTCATTTATTTGAAAAAATGGGAAAAATTTTGTCTCTATACCCACATAAATAAATTCATCGAACAAAGTAATTTTTGTTAGACATAAGTAAATTCTATGAGAGTAAAATGCTATTTTTAGCTTAATAAACTTGTCATATTTATCTACTTTCATTCCATGACTGATCTGACCAACAATCATCCTACTGTCATAATGAAGACCAGTATCTTCCCTGGTCTTTATTTTTTTCATCTTAAAGAGAGAAGAAGTGGGGTGGTATTTATTTTGAGACATGGTATTCCAGGCAAGCCTCAACTTTGCCATATAGCAAAGATGACCTTGAACTTCTGATCCTCCTGCCTTTACCTTCTCAGTGCACCACCGCACATAGTTTATGTGTAGCTGGGGATTAAACCCAGAATTCAAGCATGCTAGGCAAGTACTGTGCCAACTGAGATCTCTCCAACTCCTTCCCTGCTCTTTAAACAGCACACTGATTCCCACATTTAAGCTTCTGTTTTTGATGCTCATCTTAGAGTACAGGTCTTTCTCCCAACACTATTTGTCCATCTACCACTGAGGGCTCTGATAAGTTCCAATTCTCTCCATAGTTTTTCTTGACTAACAGCCAATGCTGTGTGAAACTTTATTATATCAAGTGTCTGAACCATACAATGACATCTAAATATATGACTAGCACCTCTAGTTATTATGGTATAATAGCAGACACCAGTCTAAGTTCATTGTGTATTACATAATTGAATAGTCTAAGCAATCCAAACAGACAGATACTATTAGTTTGCAAAAGAAGAAGCTAAAGCCCAGAGGGGAGCTTTCCAGGGAACCAAAAGTAGTACACAGTAAAGAGGCACAGTTCTGAACAGGAGATCTTGCTCCAGGGACCACATTCTGGTGTCCCAATCTAACTCTGCAGGTCTGCAACATAGATTCTGTTAGTTAAATGTTTATGTGTACGGTTTATCCTTTAACCTAGAATGCACATACTCTAAGAATGGGGGTCCTTTGATGCCATCTTACATTTTTTTTTTCTGGCCTTGATAACATTTCCGTAAACAGTTGAGAGAAAAGGAACCAAGAACCATGACAGCAGCCTTTGCTGTGTGCCCACCTCTACCATTTCCTTGACCAGTAACTTGTAGGAGGCATTCCCACACCAGGCAGTGGACGTTCATTTAATAACCCATGTCTTCTGAAGTAGTACTGTAACCTCTGCAAGTTACCTCTGTCCAAACTCCACTTAAAATTTACATTTTGAGCCTGGCAGTTGGTGGTGCATGTCTTTAATCCCAGCATTTGGGAGACGGAGGCAGGCAGAACTCTGACATCAAGGCCAGCCTGGTCTACAAAATAAATTCCAGGACAGCCAGGGCTACATAGAGAAACCCTGTCTTGAAAAATAAAGCACAACAAAAAATTTGTATTTTGAAATTCCTTTATAAACTAGTGAATTTCTGTGTATTCTTGGTTTTGGCTAACTATCTTCCACATTCTCTTCCCACTCCTTGCCCTCCCTCCCTCCCCATTCCCACTTAATCTTTAACTCTGAACATTATTCTCTTCTTTCATTGCACATGGATCCTACTACCCCCTCCAGCTGATTATTTTTAATTGGGTGGTAAGATGGTAGGTGAAAAGTCCATGTGGACTTTTCACATATTCTGCATTTTAGTTAACCCATGCCCTTCTGTGTCCCCCAGCCTCTCCTGCCCCCTCCCCTCTGTGCTTACTATGATTAGCTAGTAAGACCCTATTGCTGAAAATATCTATCCCAAAGTGACTAGGAAACTTACTTCCTGCTGGCTAGCTTTCACAGTGCCAAAAGGTGCTATGTAGGCTACTAGTGGCAACAAGGACAACAATGGTCTTACCCAGTACTGGACCATGCATGAGACAATACTAACCTGTCAGACAAGATATAAGTGCAATAGTGCCATGCCTGTTGAGGGGTAACCAATTACTTTTTAATTTGAGGCCTGCTCCAAAGGTGGAATTTCATGCTTAATACCATAACCCTTATCAAAAGCCAATGAAGGGAAGGTCACAGGCCTGAGGTAGAAACCTTGTTATTTTGCTAAATGATCATATTGTCAAACTGTCATCTAAATACTTGTGTATTTTTACAGATCTGTTCTGCACTTGAGTTTTGTCAGAAAAAAATGTATTGCAGTGAGCAGGGGTTAACACAGAGATTCAACTGGTCCAAGTGCTGAGAGTAAGTACTTTTGCATCCTAGGCTCTGGGAACATTGTAGAAGAGGGAGTGAATGTAACCACTGGATGATGGAAAGAGTGCTGTGAAATGCTACCCTTGGCCTGTCGTGGCTGCTGCATTTATGAATGCATAGCCACTGCTGTTACCTACCAAGGTCAGCTAGTCAACATTCTGGCATGAATAGGGGAGGGGCTCATGAGGCCCCAGTTGTTGGCTGTTGTGAGGAGAGTCCATTTTCTTCAGGGATGTAGCCTCTCCTAAGATGCCCATGGTCCTATGGATCACCCTATGCCCACATGCACATGGACACCTCTAAGTGGGATGTAAAACATGAAGAAAGAAGACATGAAATCAGAAGGGGGATGAGTTAGCTTTTAGAGGGAGTTGGTAGGGGACAAGGGAAGGTTCATATTATAATATACTATATACATGTATGAAGTTCTCAAAGAATAAATTAAAAACTAATTTATTCTTAAGAAGCAGACACGTTATCAGTCACTTTTCACTGTTTTTTTTTAATTATTAATTAAATATTCTAATTTATCAAGCTTCTAAACAAAGATTATTCCTATTTCTAGCCAAGATTCAAAACTTTTGAGAAGTCTAAGAAACAATGGAGTCACTGAGCAATATAACCCTAAAAGAAAAGGGCTGGCCAAGTGTAATGGCACATGCTTTTAATCTCAGCACGGTGAGTTTAAGGTCAGCCTGCTGGTCTATGTAGTAAGTTCTAGGACAGCCAGGGATACATAGTGAGACTATGTCAAAAAAGAAAGAAAGAGAGGGAGAGGGAGAGAAAGAGAGAGAGAGAGAAGGAGAGGGAGAGGGGAGAGAGAGAGAGAGAGAGAGAAGAAGGAAAGAAGAAGGGAAGGAAGTTAATGGAAGAATATCCTAGTTTGAGAGTTAACTGAAGAAATGATCTTTCAAAAACAAAAACCTAAAGCTCTCTCCTATCTCATACTCATAAAGTCTCTTGAGTATTCTAAGAATTAATAATGGAAGTTTAATAATTCAATGATTAAGTCACCTGGGAACAGGTGTAGCATTAGTCTAAGACATACAACTATTTTTCAAATGTCAGCATTCTATAAATACAACTGACATTACAGTGTATAGAGCATTTCTTTGATACATTACATTACTTCTGCCTTGTAAGAATCCTGTGGAGAGGTTTACTTTGCAGAAGGGTAAAGTGGAGCTCACATAGATTAGTGACTTGGGTAAATGGCAGAACCAGGACACAAATTTTTGTTTCCTACTTTAATGCCCACACTCTTCTGCTTCACACTGTTGAGAATATTGGTATGAATACATTTGGAGGACATTTGGGGGATCTCATCTTCTGATAACTCACAGCACTGCAACTCAACAACAATCACAACACAAAACTCTTCTTAGCTTTGGAAATAGACAGTTTTCATGATTCAGCATGCAAAGCTATGGCCCAGAAGTCTGACAGCGGGAAGACAGAAGCCACACACACAGGCCCATGGCTTTCTTCCCACTCTTCTGTCCAGTGGCATTTGCACTGGAATGGGGTTAGGGTTAGATGTGCTGAGGCAGAACTGCAGGGTGCAGAGCGATGGAAGCGGTGCAGCCGAGCGCTGCAACTCTCTAACATGGACAACCCAGCTCACAGCTCCTCTGGATAAAAATGTTCTCATTCTCTCTAGAATCTCCAAAGAAAGCCCTAGGCTATGCTTCATTATTACTAGACATCCTCGGAACTGGAGCTTCCTTCTTCCCTCTGGAGTGTGGGCTCCTGGAGAACAAGAATGAACTCTTCTAATTAACTTCTGTTCTCAGCCTGCTGAGTGGTAGGGCGTTTCTAAGACTTCCAGAGCTCAACTGCTGAAATAAGAATGGCGATTTCTAAGATATCTTCTGGCTCCAAAATTTCAAGATTTCAAGACAGTTCTCACTTGGTACCAATCAGAGCCTTTCCTTTTTGAATTCATGAGGTCTGTTCTCAAATCAGAATAGAGGTAGGGGATAGATTTGGAATGGTTTTAATTTTGATACTGGAGATAGAGCCCCGGGCCTTCAACACTCTGAGCAAGAGCTCCATGAGCACACTACACTGCTAGCTCTAGAGCAGTTTTTATTTGCTAACTACAAAATAGTATTTCTTGCTTTTCTTTACTTTAACTTTAAAATTACCAAAACAAAAGGGAAGAAGAACGTCATGTAAATTAGTTATAATAATTTCAGGACACTATGTATAAAAAGCAGAAACAAGCTGCCCACTCAAGGTCTCTCACTCCACCACCTACTCACTGCTTCCTGGCTTCCTGTCCAGGGAGGACCTGGGGTAAACTACCGTGCACCCTCACATTCCTTCTTTTTGACTGGACAGTCCCACTCCTGAGCCACTTATCACTGCTGCAAAGAATCCTTGATCTCCAACCACAGGCTCCTCCCTCTTCCCTTCCTTTCCACTCTTGTGTGTTCACTGGTCCATTTCCCTTGGAACTATTCAAACCAGATGGTTTTCAAGTTTTCGCCTTCACCTTCTCCCCTGCCCCACTCCATCTACTCACTCCCAGGGACTACATTAAATTTCAGCTCTAGCCGGGCAGTGGTGGCACACGCCTTTAATCCCAGCACTTGGGAGGCAGAGGCAGGCGGATTTCTGAGTTCGAGGCCAGCCTGGTCTACAGAGTGAGTTCCAGGACAGCCAGGGCTACACAGAGAAACCCTGTCTCGAAAAACAAACAAAACAACAACAAAAATTTCAGCTCTACAGTTATTCTCATCATGGACTATGGAAGATGACCTAACTTGGATAAGATTTTGGCTCTTGTCACAGGATGTAAGGGTACAGATAGTTATTTAACTTTATTCAATTTACTCATTTCTTTGAATTTAGTTTTTATTTTATATGCATGAGATTTTGTCTGAATGCATGTATATCATATTCCACCTACAGAAGCCAGAAGAGGGCATCAGAAGTGGAGTTTCAGACAGCTGTGAGCTGTCATGTGGGTGCAAGAAATCAAACCTGGGTCCTCTGTAAGAGTAGTAAGTGCCCTTAACTGCTGAGCCATCTCTAAAGCCCCTATCCACTTCTTAAATGGAGATACAAGTTGAGCATCCTCATCTAAAGTGTTTGGTATCAGAGATATTTCACATGTCAGAGTTTTGGCATTTTAGAATATGTGCATAGACTTTACTTGATGAATAGCTCTAACCTAAAAAAAACCCTAAAATCTAAAATCCTCTATGTGGCACACTGCTCCTCAAGTTTCAGGTTTTGGAATGTTTCAGATTTGGCGTTTTCAAATTGGGGTGTTCAGCTTTACAAGTACCTATCTCACAGAAGAGGAACCACAGAAAGGGCCTAGCGCTTTGCAGAACCCAGCAAGTCTGCACCTCCAGCCCTGGCCTCTCCTGCACACCAGCCTCACACTCCTACCATTATACAACATCAGCTGCACACAATTACCCACCTGAACAATAGGCCTGTGGCTCCAGATGAACATCCGAGGCACGTTTATCTCCTCATCCCTCACACAGATACTTCCAACAGCCCTGGTAGTGCCTTGCACTTCTGATCTACTCCCACAATTCAGGTTTTACACTGAGACGGTTTCCACATCTTTTCCAACATGGAGACAGCTCTCCATGAAGGACAGAAAGATGTTTTGCTGGCAGAAAATCTTTAAAGAGATCTTCCCATGTCATTTCTCTGCTTAAGACTTCCTGGTATCTCCTTAGTAACAGAAATAAAGCCTAAACTCATGGGTAAGATGTTTAAAGCCCTCAACAATTGTACTTCATCTACCAAAATGTCCACTTCTTCAAGCTCTTTGAATTATCTGTTACAACTAGAATATGAAATACATGTCTCTGCTCTGTATCCTTGCTTCAAGTATTCCTTACCTAATATCAAATACCTCTCTCATCTAATCCTATTATCTACCTATTCTTTTTGTTTAAGATTTATGTTTATTTTGCATATGTGAGTGTATGCCTGATACCCACAGGGGCCAGAAGAGGGCATCAGATACCCTGGAACTAGAGTTAAAGACAATTGTGAGTCATGAGGATACTGGCAACCCAGCCTGGGTAGCAAATATTTTTCATTTCTAAGCCATTTCTCAAAGTGTCCCCTCTTTTTTCCCCTTAATTAATTAATTAATTACTGTTTGTTTTTGAGACAGGGTCTTTCTACATAACCCTAAACTCATAGAACTCACAGAGATTCATCTGTCTCTGCTTCCCAAGGCTGATCTTAAAGGTATGTGTCATCACATCCAGCTTTTAAAATTTATTTTTAAAAACAGTTATTGTATGTGTTCATGTGTGTGAGAAAATGTTACAGCTTGTGTATAAGAGTCAGAAGACAACCTACAAGAGTTGGCTCTCTCCTTCCTCCATGTGTGTTCTGGGGATCAGGCATAGGTTAGTAGCAGATACCTTTACCCACTGAGTTATCTTGCTGGCCCACACAATTTACGTTTTAGGTTTTTTATCCTAGTGTATATTATATGCTGACATCAATCAGTCCCTTTGTTCCCCTAGAAAGTTTCACTTCTATTTTAATGCTGTATATATGACTTTATGTACAAGTTTAGGAACCAAAAGAAAGGGTATGATAGTTGTCCTTCTGAGACATTTAATATGATTATCCCAAATTGTACAATTTTCCTGTAAACACTGTAACTAGCCTCTTTGTGGATGGAAAAATTTCCATTGTGTATACATACCACATGTCCTTATCCAGTTCTCTGCTGTTGGACACCTAGGGTGATGACACAGCTTAGCTCTTGTGAAAAGCATTGCCACCAACATGGCTGTGCAAGTATCTCTGTGAGAAGTGAACTTGGGGGTTTGGGGTAAATACCCAGGAGTTAAATCCTATCTATTCTTGAAGACCCAGACACCATTTCTTACACAATGTTTCTCTAACAGATTAATTCCCTCTCTTCTAGATTCATAAAGTACCTAGATTTGCTCTTAGAGCAAACAACACTGGGCAAGTGGCTCTTATGCTTGCTCACTATACTGTTTCTGAAAATCTAATCTGTTTGTTTCTCTAGGCAGGGTCTCTGTGTAGCCCTGGCTGTCCTGAAACTCTCTCTGTAGACCAGGCTGGCCTCAGACTCAAAGATCCACCTGCCTCAGCCCCCCAAGTACTAGGATTAAAGATGTATGCCACCACTGCTTCTATTAAAAAAAAAAAAAAAAGATTCTAAGCCTCTGAAAGTTAGACTATTTTTTAAACTTCTGTAGACTAAACCTAGTCTACATAGCACATGGATATGATCAGTCTAGACAAAGTCTGTTCCAAGTAGGGCCCAAAAGAATTTAGCTAAAAATCCTCTGCCATGTCCCAGCACAGTACCCTATTTCTTGCTGGTGCTATGGATTGTACCATGTCTACTTGTAATATGTCTGTGGAGATCTAAAGGCTTTACTTTTGTATTAACTTAGTAACTAGACTACATTCCAGTCTTACCAGAGAGATTTAATCTCTTTATTCTCTAGTAAGATTTGGCTGCCTCCTTTGTTTGTTGTTGTTGTTTTGTTTTTGGTTGTTGCTGTTTTCCTTCACTCTGCCCTAGTTAAGTGGAGGCTTTGCACCGAGTCAACACTACACAGAAGAAAGCATCTCTCCAGCTTAGGCAGAAAGAAACACACAATACAAGAAACAGAGATGCCAGTTCATGGATGCTCAGGCTAGCAATCACTGAAGTCACTGGTGTGCCACACCAAACCACACTTGTTCAAGAGCAGTTCACTATTCTGTACTTTTACCTCTCTTGCTGGCTATCATTTTGAAAAGGGCCATTCGACATGAGTGACAAGAACCTAGAGTAACTGAGAGGTAGAGACATCCTCATGAAGTCAGGGGTTCACTTCTCCATGACTGAGTATGAGAGAATGGGTAGCTCTGCTGTTTAGTAACATTCTGATTGGACTATGATTACTTTTCCTGGATTTGGACCCTACTTTGCTGCACCTGCTGTGACATTTCCTAGTGTCTTCTGTTCCTGTCTGACATGCCCAACATGGCATTTCATTTACACATGCTGGGTCGATAGAGCAAATATCCTGTGACATGTTTGGGGATCTCCCTGGAATTCCCTGATGTAATGGCTAGTATCCTGCAGCAAACCAATTTTTCACTGAAACTGCCACCAAGGAAGAGGCGAGCCTGCACTGACAGTCTGCTTGGCCCTGGTCCAGCAGGGGGACGGAAGCACCTGATGCACAGGCAGAGGTGGCAGCACTGCCCTGCATATGTGTACTACTGCTCATCTGTCGTCTACCAATGCCTTGTCTTCTGAGGCAGACCCTGGATACAGCTAGCTCCTAATTTCATGTTCTCTCTTCTCTCATCTCTAATACCATCTGAAGTCCTCAAATAAGAAGTGCTATCCTCTTCAGCCCTATAAGTTATTAATTTTTTCAAATATGAACACAATCTGTACTTAATGCCGACATGGTAAAACTATAACAGGAATAGTTGAAAAACTCTTTAGGCATGTCAAATATACGAAGGAAATCATTAGGCAGATTTTAAAATACACTGAATTCTACACAATTAACTATACACTCACAACTACCACAGCACTGTGAGCGAACAGCAGTGTTCACACTGGGTCAGTGACAGCACGGAAAGTGCTAAAGTTAAAAATCAAAGCCTATTTATTTATTTATTTACTTATTTATTTTAAATTCACATTTTGGGAACTCCTGAGGAGAAGCAGAATTTGGAAGGGAAGCAGTTTGGAAGGAAAGAAAGGACAACAGAAAAAGCAAGCATTAACAGTAAACAGAGAAAGTCTGCCTGAAGAAGGGATATGGTAACGGTTCTTCATTTCATTTGACCTATTTTGTGTGTCTGCACATATATGTGTGTGAAGGCTCACATGTACTGTGCTATACATGTAGAAGTCAGAGACAATCTGAAGTCAGTTCTCTCCTTCCATCATGGGGGTCCCAGGGATTAAACAAAGCTTGGAGGCAGGCAGCTCTACTGGGTAAGCCATTTTGCTGGTCCCCAAATATCTTCTTTAATGACACATGAGAGAAACAAATAACAGTATGATCCTGAACACTTGTAATTACTAGACCCAGGAGGCTAACACAGGAAGAGTGTATAAGCTACAGTGAGACCCTGTCTCTAAAGCCAAACAAATGAAAACAGCATTAAAAGAACTAAAGTTAATCACATACACATATAACTGTTCCATTTTTCTATCATGGAATAAAACACTGTGTTGACTTCTATTACAGTATACAGTAAAGCTTTATGCCTTGTATAATAGATGGGTAGTTGAGAGAAAGAAAAATAACCGAAAATAAAGAATGAAGATATTTTTATTCTTTAGGCTGGAAAAGAAGCCAAGACTCCGTGCAAGTTTGGTATAAGCAGTAGCCTTGTAAAAAGGAGAGGAGGGCTGCAGTGGGGACAACTGATGGACATCTCCTTAGGCCCCTTCTACTCTGATTGGTCCATGAGTCTGCATTGCAGTGGGCTCTTTTGTATAGAACAAGAGGGCTTATTAGTTAGCAACACGTCAGAAGCCATATTAACATTTGGGAAGTGTCAACATCCATTTCCAAATCCATGTATCAAACTAGGAATACCACTCTTTCTAGACAGGGTGTCACAGGGAATTCTGATGTCTCTTGAGATATAAGGTACGCTCTGAAAAGGTGACTACAGAGTTAACCAAATACCAAGTTAAATGGCTTAACACTGAACAGCACATTTGAAAAGTTTTCTAATCACAAGATGCTTTTCTCAAAGAATGCCTGTAACACGCTGGGATTGTTGGTTCAAAGGGACACAATTAGGAAAGGCTGCAGCTGTAGCTCCTGCATTTCACTTGTCCTCCCTCCTGTGACACCAAGCCAAGGGCAGGTGATTGATGGGGGATGTCTCTCAGCTTGAGGCCAATCAGGTTACTGGCTTTTCTCCTTTTCTCCTTCTTATCATAAGGCCTGATCTAGGCATAAAGTTCCTTTCATTAAATTAGTATTTTCTATGATTTCCCTAATTCTCCTACTCATACCTCAACTATGAGACGTTACCCTTCTCTGCTCAAAACTAATCACATTTCTTCAAATTCCCTCTACCACAGTGACTACCTTCTTTCCCCACTAGTCTAGGAAGTTAGTATCCCTTGTTACTCAACATCCTTTCAAATGAAACTCTTCCACAAAGAACTGTACTCAAGAGCAATATTTTGTTACACTGTTTCACTTGCTTCTTAATCTTACCAGTGATTCACTTCTTATGTTTGAACATTGTCCCCTAAACATTATGTCTTGTGAATGTTAATTCCCAATACAAGAGATGAGAGGTGGGACCTTTAAAAGGTCACGAAGAGAGAGAGACTCTGCCCTCATGCAGGCAGTTGTTCCTCTGGGTTGAACAGACTGTGGCTTTGCTGAGGCACAGCACCTGTGATTACCCAAATGAGACATTCAGGATATCTGGCAATATTAACACTCCCTTACAGAGAAAGGAAGCAACTTAAGAGACCACCCTGAGATGCCCATCTTCCTGAGATTCCAATAACCATGACATCAGAAGGAGTGGCTGGAGGGAATTCCCTGTGGTGTACCTCCTATAGGGAGCCACAACAACCTTGATGGATGTCAAGATGGAAAGGATCCTTTCTTTGGTCTATTGGGGTGAACATATCATTACATCTCCCAGGAAAAGTCACACAATCCCCCTCTTTCTCTTGTGTTCTCTCATCCCCACCCCTTGTTCTCTTCCTCTGCTGCTCTCTCTCACCCCATGTGATATTCCCTGCCATATTAAGAGTGGTGAGGCAGCCCTTACAAGATGGGGCCCTTGATCTTGTACTGCCCAGCTTTCAGAACCACAAGCTCATCATCTACCCAGTCTATGGCATTCTGTTCTAGCAGCACAAAACTGACCAAGACAGTACGCACAAGCCACACCAAGAAAGAAAACACACACTGCCTATCCACAAAGAATTTTCTTTAAAAGATGTAACTGGTAGATCATGGGAAAGAAGTAATTTCTCTCAGAAAGTTAAGTTATAATTTTTATTTTTTAAAATTGTATGCATACAAGTTGTGCTGGATAGTTTTATATCAACTTGATATAAGCTAAAATCTGAGAGGAGAGAACTTTAAGAAAATGACTCCATAAGATCCAGCTGTGGGGTGTTTTTCTTAATTACTGATTGATGGGCCAGGGCCCCAACCCACTGTGGGTGTTGGTACCATCCCTGGGCTGAAGTTCCTAGGTTCTATAAGAAAGCAGGGAGAGCAAGCTAGAGGAGACAAGCTAGTAAGTGGTATTTCTCCATGGCCTCTACATTAGCTCCTGCCTCCAGGTTCTAGCCCTGTCTGAGTTCTTATACTAATTTCCTCATGATTATACATCAAGTACTCTTAACCACTAAGCCCTCTCTAGCACTGTAAATTTTATTTTTAAAACCTTTTATCTTCCAATAGGGTCTAGTAACTCAAAAGAAAAGGAGATGGATACCAACTTAGATAAGGACAAGTGAATCACAGGCAGAGTCATAGTGATCTGTCCCCTGAACCTACATCCAGCTGATACCCTGTTCTGAAAGGTATCTGTACTCCCCCTGAACACCTATGCTCCAGTGTCATCCCCTTCCCACATCCTGCCTTTTTGTGTTTATAACCCTGTGTAAATAAGTAAATTACGATGTGATTTAAATAACTAAATAAATTTAAAAAAAAAAAAAGTCTAAGAGAACTAAAAAAAAAAGAGAGAGAAAAAAGAAAAGGAGATGGAAGTTTTCCCATGCCTCACCACCATAGAATTTCTGCCCTGGTCAAACACACTGTGTCTTTTTACACAGACAGGTCTAGTAGCCAAGTGAAGTTCTTTCTAGGTAACTGTGAATGACTTCTGATGACCCGTATATCTCCTCTCAGTGCAAGTTTGGCTCTTCCTCAACAATGGGTTACTTTAGCAGAGGTGTCTTGTTGATAAGAGCATAATAAAACCCTCACCAGCCGCTGCTCTGGCTACAAAAGATTCCTTCAATCTGAGGGGTGAGTCTCTAGAATCCTGACAATATTCTAATACAATTAAATTTTCATTATATAGTTTTTAAAAATCCATTTTGAGATTTGTGTGATAGCACATAGCAGTTAACTGCAGCAACCCAAAAGCTCAAGGCCACCCTCAGAAAAGCCAGTGTGACTCCAAGAGAGCCTGTTCAAGTCAACAACAAAAATCCACTGTGACATAATTTCAGAAAAGTTACGATGACAGAGAAGCCCCATGTCTCTCACCCCACGGTTCTAGGTGTTAAGCCTGTGCCGTGCTTTCATGTTTTCTTCATTTCCTTACCCTCTGCTTACTTTTTTCCTAGGCTTACTTGCAAGTTACTCCTATTTTGCTACAAAATAAATCAGGTTGTTTTGTGAACAGTGTTGCACGCACTGGTAATGGACCCATGACTGCTGGAGTGTTCCCTCAAAACCTTCTAACTTCTGCTGTATAATTAAATTTTCCAAAACACACTGATGGAGGAAGGAGAAACTCAACACTGAGAGATGAGTATTTCTTCAGATTTTGTCAACAACCTAATAACATCTTTTAAGCAAAAGAAAAATCCCTTTTTACTGAATACATCCTGGCTTCTACATGTGTCTGATAGGGCATCAGAGGAAACTAATCATATATGTGACCAATCATATATGTAAGAGAGCTGAGCTAAGGATAAACCAAAATACCTCTCGCTCAGTTATATGTAGCTTTAAATTTTTCGGTATTTTAAAATGAAAATTCCACAAGAGTGCTCTGAAGCACCTCAGCACAGCAGCACAGGATATGTTTTGTAGTAAAATGTGCCTTAGGGGAAACTGCCTGGGAGGAAAATTCAGATGGAGACAATCTCTGACGTCGACACCAGGAGCTATCATGCAGGGATACAGAGAGCTGACAGTCGCTGGGACTGAGAACCACTCCAGGGCTTCAGGGTTCTCATGAGAACACGTGTCAAGGGTATGTCCATTAACATACTTTAAAATAAACCTTAGGGAGAGCACCAAGGAAGGCTGCTTCTCTTCTCAGATCGAAAACATAAAAAGACTTCAGCTACCTTTTCCTATCCTGCTTGCCTCCAAAACAAGTTTATGTGGTAAACTGTCTCCATATTGAATGGCTGACTGCCTTTTATAATCCAAATTACAAAATACAACAAAACCAAAAGAAAAAAAAATCCTTTAAAATCAAACAGTGGAATTAACATATGAGCAGAGCTCCTGTGGGCATTTAAATCCGTAATTAAAAAACCTGAGACCCGTTGGCTTGGCAATGGTTATTGTCTAATGTGCACAGATAGCCAAAAGGTACTGAAATGCGACATCCTGTCCCACATGATTCACTCAGCAGAGGAAGCCTGGTGAAGAATGCAGAGAAGGGCAGGCATCTTTAAATACCTGGCCCACCAGAACTCTTCCTCCAGCACCACAAGAATGCCCAGGTCCCAAGGAGACACTGTTCAGTGCTTGCAACTCCAAAATCTGCTTTGACTGGCATGCTCCATTGCTATGCAGGAAAAGGAATCCCTTGTTGAAAAATTAGAAGTCTGAGAGCAGGAACAGCCGTGCGCATGCACACACACAAACACACACACACACAGGCAAATCATCATTCCTATCTGCTTCGGGCACACCGTGCACAGCACACAGCGTGGCAATCTAGCGACAAGCCTCCCAGATTATAAATAGGCTACCAATCCAGACAGCAGCTGCCTCGTGCCACTCTGCTTCTGCACTCTGATTTCGTATTTCAAAGATGATGCCCTGATTCCTACAAGTTTTCTCTGTGCTAACAGGTATGACAAGCAGAGGCCAAGGAAATTTGTTTTTAAGATTATTCACATCAAACAATATTCCATGCTAATCTGCCATTGTTTACCTTATTTATACATGTAGAAGGGGTTTAACAGGTTTGCACTCCTGCATTTTCTGTTATAAATTAAGCCCTTGGTATTATAATTCTGCACTCAATCGCAGTCAAGCAAGAAATTGCCTTTATAAAGGCAACTGAGCACCCTGCCCTTTCTGGGCTTGGAAAACAGTGCTACCTACACCTGAATGCAGACACTTACACAGGAAACACAAAATGCAATGCAATTTGATTAAGTCTTTAATGCATACAACTCCTCAAGAAAGTAGCAAACCAATCAACTAAATGTAATCCTTAAGAACTTTAAAACACCCAAGTGCACAAGACATTCCCTGTTCACCTCCCAGCACATGAGGGTTAGCTGCCAAAGCTATGAGGGGACGCCTTTGTTCCTGAGAAGCTTTCTTCCCAGAAATCAGTGTTGGGGACACACCACACCTCTTAGAGAATCATTCCCATCTTCTCCATCCTGCTTTTGGCATGAAATTCACATGGGGAAGATAACAGGCAAAGTCGACAACATTTTGCTTCCCTATTTGTATTAAGTACATTAAGAAGTATTTTTTGGCCGCCACAGAAATATCACTCCCTAGCCAACATACAGCCTTCCTGGTGCCGAGATAAAGTGGTATCAGTCAACTACCATTTCACAACAGTCTAATAATACAAACAGGTTAACATTTACTACAGTTGGGGTGATGTAACAGATGGTAAGCTTACAAAAGGTCTGAGCCAGAAATAGCTTGGACCTATTTTTTAAAAATGGGTTTGAAGGATAAAACACAAAAACAATTGTCCCAAAACTTTATTTGTATTCTAAAAAAAAAAGGGGGGGGCTGGGTATGGGCTTGTACACCTGATTACAGTGCCCATGGAGGCCAAAAGAGGGTGTTGGATTCCCTAAAGCTGGAATTACAGGCAGTTGTGAGCCACCACATAAGGGTGCTGGAATTTGAACTGGGGTCCTCTGCAAGAGCTCTCGATGCTCTTAGCTGCTCTGCTGTTTCTCCAGCCCCTGCATCCTTAATCATTTACCCAAGCTTCAACTTTCCAGAGTTTATCTGGTGTCAGGATGCAACATTATTTCAATTTTTAAGAATATACACATTGATCCCTCTTGGTTCTTCTGGAATAATTTCACAGTAATTCCTATCAAAATGTGAACAGTGGTGAGCTTGCAGGCAATTTTTGCCTTGGTGTCTTGGCAGAGGACTTGACGATAAATATACATTGCTTTATAATTAAAATTACATTATATCTACTGCATTTTGGAAAAAAAAAAATCTTCCTCTAAGGCTTCCTGATTCGGCTGTAACTCTCATCTTACTGTCTATGTGGAAGGGCTTCTTTCCATTGTAAAAGCTTGTTTTGCAAGGTGTTTAGCTTTTCTTTTGCTTTAACAAGTCTTCCTACATCCAGGAAGAACTACATGAGCCCAAAGAGAACAGACATCAGATGTACTTCAACCACGGAGGGTCTGCTAACTGAACCCAGAGCTCAGGCCCATATACTCACGGCTTACTCATTTAGTTTATGTTTTAAGACACAGTATAGCTTGTGGATGTCCTAGCTGTCAGGAAAGTGAGGAGTTAAGGGTCTGACTGGAGAAGTCAATGATGATGTCATATTTTTGCACTTGGCAGCTGAGGACGCTCTTTAACTACTCGACACTACTCGGTATGGATTTTCATCAAGTCTAACAATTACTCAACTGGAGATTTTCCTATAAAAGCTCCCTCCCAACAACACCCTGCTCTTTCCTAGAGCCTCAACTAAGCAACCATTCTGAAAACAGCTTAGTGATTACCCTATGCTTCCCTTGAGTTTAAGATTCAAATACTTCTTTGCTGTACTCATTCTTACATTTTTCTTAAATATAATCTAAAAAACCTAGCAAAACCACATCACCTCTAACAGCATACAGTAACAAATGGCCACTGGGGTCTTTTTAGTTAAGAACTATTCCAAATTTCCTCTCCCTCAGCTCTTTTGTAGTTAGTAAAAATAACAACAAAAGACAAGAAGAAAGTTAAGAATGGGAGAAAGATAAAGGTAAAATACTTTTTATTTCTGAAGGTATTTCCAACACTTACTCTTTGGATGGTGTTTATAACTTGACTTTATAATTATATTCTCATGGAAATGCGTTCTTAAGACAGAAAAGTAACATGCTACCCTTTGTAAAAAGGAAGCCCTGACACACCTAGCTAAGAGAGCAAAGTGTTGTGCATTACAATTTTAGACAAAGAATAAATACTAAACAACAGAGCAAACTGCTGATTGTATCTGAACTGCATCTCCTTAAGACTTTCAAAGCTACTACAGGCTTAAAATCCCACCCTCTGTAGACAGCTCAGTGTAGAATATGACCAAGGTACATTTTTGGCTCCAGTTTCTTTCAGTAAGTGTCAAAACAACGACAATTTTTTTTTTTATCACTATGAGCTGTTACTCCAATCAAAAATGCTTCCTTTATTGTATGAGGACATAGCACATTGTCTTTTCTTATAGCCATATGATTTACTTAACATTTTCATCTAGGGTTTCTTGTCTGAACATGTAGGGATTAACACCTAATTTCAATACTAGCATCTGTAGAAAGAATCTAAAATACACAAGAAAAGTGTACTTTCTTAGCCTGAGATGCAGAAATACTTTTTTTTTAATTCTACTTTTTTAAAACTTTCTTTATGATGATGACAACCATAATGGGCACATTCGTGCCACACTGTGCATGTAGGGGTCAGAGAACAGCTCTGTGGATTCAGTTCCCTCCTTGCACCTTTATGTGGGTTTCAGGGATTGAACTCAGATCATAAGGCTCAAAAAGCAAGCGCCTTTATCTGCTGAGCCATCTCACTAACTGACTTATTTTTGAAAATACAAATTTTACTGTATACATTTAAGGTACAAGATATAAAACACATGTATACAGTAAAATGGTTGCTGTAGTGAAAGACATGAACATGTCCATCATTCACATTACCAACCAACTTCCCAAGAACAGCAGCAATCTACTTATTTATCAAGCAATTCTGGATACAACACACTCCTATATATTACAACTGTTAATCCCATTGCACACATTTGCTCCTCTGTACTTTCTGTGCATATTTCTCCAGCCACTTTTTTAATTGCTTTATATTTATCACTAGTTTACTCTCCGAATGCACCTAAAAATAATTTTTTAAACAACCTTGAACACAAAACCAGAAACATAAATTTAACATTTTAAAACAATTGAAACATAAACAATGAAATCAATTTTCACTAAATCTCAAATCTATATTCAAGCTAGATATGGTGGCACATGCCTTTAATTCTAGCATTTGGGAGGCACAAGCAGGTGGATTTCTGTAAATTCCAGGCCAGCCTGGCCTACATAGCAAGTTCTAGGCAGCCAGAACTATATAGACCATCTCTCTCTCTCTCTCTCTCTCTCTCTCTCTCTCTCTCTCTCTCTCTCTTTCTCTCTCTCTCTTCCCCTCCCCCTCCCCCTCCTTTCCCTCTCCCTCTCTCTTAAAAAAAAGTGATGAAATAATTTATGTTCCTATTCAACTATTTTTAAGTCTTTCCAAATTCACAATTTTAAGGACTTGAATATTAAACAATAGAGGGGAAAAAGGAGAGGGGACAATAGGAGGAGAAAGGGAATGAATGAAGGGAAAGAGGAGAGAGAAGACAGGAGGGAGGAGGGAGAGATTCTAAGAGCAACTTGTACTTGGGGTAACTGATCAGAGAGAATGCTGACACACCCAGGTTGTTGACTGACACAGTAGACAGAAGGAACCATGAAGAACTCCAGTGTGAAACTTCTCTGAGGACTAGCATGTCAGGAAGCACTTAGTGCATAGTGTGTCAGGGAGCACATGAGTAGCACATCAGCACAAACCTTCAGAATTACTTCTTTCTGTTATGTGGCCATCTCAATCACTGCCTAACCCTGAGCTTTGTCCTGCAATACATCCATCCAACCTCTCCTCACCAAGCCTTTTGCCTCCTGCCTGTGTTGGAAATGGTTTTCTTAGTTCCCAACTGCAGTAATAACTGTAACTACCCATCTTTCACATGGGCCTGCCAAGTTCACAATCAATAAACCAGGGTTTGGACTGATATGTCACTCCCTTGGCTAAAACAAACAAACAAAGAAACAATTGTAGCCTGCCGGATGCAGGAGGAAGAGAAGGTTAGTGGGAGCTGTACTCTGTAGGAAGAGAGAAGCAGCACAAACGCACGCTGTCTAAAGCAGCCACATGTGGAAGACGGAAGGCTATGTGTTTCTTCCACTGCTTGGTTCTCAGGCTCTCTTCAAATTAATAAGTACGGACGCAGGTCAAATCCAGAGCACCTGGCTGGGACTCTTTTCCCCTGGTTTTAACTCAGACCAAAGAGTGTTCAGAAAAGAACTCAATGATTTTTTCTCTTCCAGTGACTTTATTATTAGCACTCTATTCAAAGTGACAGTATCCCTGAATACAGAAGTGACTCTCACCCAGAATGAGACATGAATGCCTGATTAAAGTTAGCAGCAGGTTCAAGGTCTAGATTGTAATGGGGTCACATAGCTACCCAATTTCCCCAAATGCACAGCTTTTTGTTCTTTTCTACACCAAAATGAAGACCACAGTTTTATTTGCTGATTGCCGATTGGTCAAAATCTGATCGTAAATGCTGGTTTAAAGAAAAATGTTTGGGAATAGGGGAACAGCTCAGTGTCTGAACACTCCATACTGTGCATGGGAGCCTGGGTTTAATCCCAACACTTTGATGAGAAAGGGTGGGAATTGTGCCAATCTCTAGCAGTTTCTCAAATGTGGACTGGTCGGCACTAGACCACTAACTTAGTAAGTGAGAGCTGTGGTTCTAAACCTTCCTCAGGCTGCAGCCCTTCACTATGCATGTGTGGTGATCTGCAGCCATAACACTATTTCACTGCTACTTTATAACTCTAACTTTGCTACTGTTATGTATCAACATGTAAATATCTGATATGTGACCTCAAAGGTCTCGACCCACAGGTTGAGATCCACTGGTCTAGAACACCATCCAGTATCCTTAGGGTAACCCTAGCTGCTTAAAATGAGGTCCATCTCACAGAACAAGAGAAATGTATTTTCATTTAAATCTTTTGGTGCAGAGGACTGAAGTCAGCCTTGCATATAGCAAACATTCATGATTCCACTGAGCCACTCTCCCAACCCTAAAGGAAAGACAGAGCCATGCTGAAATCAATTTGAAATGTACATTTCTACTACCCAAAGGCTGCACAGTCTCGCCTGTCTATGGGCACTGCTGCTCTCCAAATACATGAACTGTCCACAGAGACAGCATCACTCAACAGCACTTGCTTTGTAGCACAGCTGGCCTCACATTCTCAAGCTTCTGGACTTGAGTCACTTAAGCACTGGAATCAGTGCCGAGCATACCAGAATGAAACTTTCACATTTTTAACCAGTTTCACAGGCAAAAAGAATCCACTTCATTATTATTCTTGGATTAGTGAAACTGAATATCAACTATATACTGAGCATTAATGACGTGTATGTATACCTGCACATATATCTCTAAGGGTCAGGCTAGCAACAGTATCTTCGAATATCTATCTGCAAGCACTTCTCTTCAGCCCTATCGTTCTCTTCTTGTGAGGCAACTACTTCTGAATTTTTCACTCATTTTTTCTCTTTATGACTTTACTACAAGTATATCTGTAAACTATAACTGTGTGTGTGCCTTGCTAGGGATTAAACCTAAGGCCTCACAACCTCATACATTAGCCAAGTTCTCATTTCAACTACACAGACCCCAATTATATTTTAATAGCTTTTAAGTATTCTTCTGTAATTTTAATTTTCCTCCAATATTGCAAAGTTCCCCATGATGATTAACAAATCTCTAGTTCATTCATTTTCTTTGTAACTGTAGTATAGCATTCACTGTAAAATGTACCACAATTTATTTGTCAAAAGATGCTCAGATTGGTTCTGTTTCAGCTATTATGAAAAAGGCCACTATAAACAAGTCCCTCTGTACATCAGTAAGGGCACCTCTAGAGCTACCCTGTCCAGTACAGTATCCGCTAGCCACACTCGGCTATTGAATATGGGAATGTGGCTATGGTAAGTGAGATGTGCTGCAGGTAGAAAATACAAACACCAGGTTCAAAGACTTTGTAAAGAAAAAAGTGTAAAACAACTCACAGGAAATTCACAATGTTAATTAAATGTTGAAGTATTTTAGATTTCAGTATTTAAATTAAGTATTTAGATTTTAGTATTTAAAATTTACAATAAAATAGTACATTTTATAAAATACATAGTTAAAACTGATGATAACTTAAAATTAATCCTATCTGTTTTCTTCTTACACACAGAGACTAGGAAATGCTACTTTACATGTGTAGCCACACTGGATGATGATGCTCTAGAATATGTATCTGGTGAGACACATAGGTGGACATTTCAGATTTGCTACAAAATACAAATTCTGCTCCCCATGTGGTAAACCAGCCATCGGTACACAGGATTCTCAACTCCATATCAGTAATTATTGTTGACATGATGTATGTTTATTTTGCCAATGTGGCAAAACAGTATCTCATGATTTTACATATATGTACCAGTATATGTATATAAATGTGTGTGTATGTGTGTATGTGTGTGTATGTGTGTGTGTGTGTGTATCACTGAGGCATGAAGAGTTGAACCTGGAATACTACACATGCTGGATGAGTAGCTTATCACAGACCTCTATTAATGTTTTTTTTTTAAACAGGGTCTCATTATGTAGCACTGGCTAGCCTAGAAACTCAATGTGTAGTCCAAGTTGGCTTGAAACTCATAGAGATCCACCTGCCTCTGCCTACTCTGGGTGCTAGGATTAAGGACATGTGCCACTATACCCAGCCACTGGGCCCTGTTACATTTTTTGAGACAAGGTTTCAGCAATCTGTCTAAGCTGGCTTTGAATTCAATCTGTGCACTGCCAAGACTTTGAACTTGTGATCCTCCTGTCAGTCTCCCATGTAACTAGGATTATAGGCTTGCACCAACAAGCCAGACTAGGGGTTTCCTGCTTTGTTTTAATTTACTTATGGGTAGGGGACACATAGCATTTGAATGGAGGAAGAGAAGACAACTTACAACTTATATGGGTCAGTTCTCTCCTTCTACCATGTGGGTCCCAGACTTGGCTGCAACCTCTTTTATCAACTGAGCCATGGGGATGGCTCTGAGACTAGGTTTTAAATCTTATCTCCCTGGCTGTATAAGGCTGCTCATTGCTTATACACTTACTGTCCATTGATGCTTTCTTCTTCTTTGCAAATATGGACAAGTATTGTTTTTTTTAACTTTTTTGTATGTGAGTTGCCTATTACTGTTCCTGTTATCCTTAGAAGCTCATCCTTTTCTTTGGGTCAAGAACTCTTTAACATATAAATCTGAAGACCCTTTGTCAGATGTGTAACAAGAGTTTGAGACATTTTTGAAATTCTTTTAATTTCTATTTTACTGCCTTTACTTACATAAAGAAGAGTTCCTTTTTTAAAATTTGTGTATATTCACATTCCCACTAAAATATATTTATTGTATATAATTACTTGTCTGCTTAAAATCGTGGACTCGAATATGTATGTTGTCTATTATTACTATTATAATTATTAATTATTTTGTGTGTATGGATGTTTTGCCTGCATGTATGCCTGTATACCACTGGTGCCTGGTGCTAGTGGAGGTCAGAAAAGGGCATCAGATCTCCTGGATCACAACTACAAATGGTTGTGGGCCTTGGTATGTGTTGGGAATTGAAGCCAGGTCCTCTAGAAGAGCAACCAGTGTTTTAACCACCAAGCCAACTCTCCTATCCCTGCTATACCTATTTTAATAAACTTACCTCTAATCATTATGAAACAACTTTTTGGGTTACATAAGGGCATTTTCATGTAAGTATTCCCCTTTATCCTCTTATGTTATTAACTTTCTTCCTGTATGGTTTCTGGTTTTCATATGCTAATGAAGATCTTCCACATCTACAGTAAAAATGACAAAAAAAAATTCCATTTTCTTTCAGCATGTGGGGTGTGCATGTGTGTCTATGTGTAGACCATGGCTGGCCTTGAACTCAGAGATCTGCCTGCTTCTGCCTTCCAAGCTCTGGGATTAAAGGTGTGCATCACCACCCAGCTCTTCTTTCAGTTTTAAATAATTTTAATTTTAGATAAAATTCTAACACTTTATTTTTGCATATGACACTAAACAGGGGTTAAGAGCAGACCAAATAAACAAACAAGGCAGAGCAACCAATGGGCTCATCACAAGGCACATTGGAGAGGAGAGCTTGTTTGAGAAAGGTTTTCTTCATACCATCACCCTGAGACACATGCACACACGTGCCCACACAGCCCAAAATGCAGCCTGCATTCCAGTCTTTACATTGCTCTATCTCCTTAGATGTAGGGATTGCTTTTAGCCTTAGTCTGGGATAATGGGCTTATGACACAAGTCACAAAAAAATCAAAGTACCTCCCCAGGGATTTTCAACACAAAGAGAGCTGGACAGTTTGCTTTTCTTCCAAAGGTAACAAAGCCAGAAGGCTGCAGTCTCTGCCACATAGAGTTGCTGTATCACACTAGAAAAGGAATGAGAACACAACACAAAAGAGAGTATTTCCACAGTTGCTAATCTGTAAAGATTGAGGGCCCTGTTGCCTCCTGAATTCTAGGTGGGGAGACTGTAACTTTTCTTTTCCTTCTATGATACTTTTTGTATCTTTCCAATAGCCTTCTCAGGCTAAAGCTAGTTTGAGTTGAGTTTGTAATTGTAATTGAAAATCGAGACACAGAAACTCTCTTGCTAGTCATTCTAAAATACATTAAATTTTCTTAGGTGGTTTAATTGAACAATCCTTCTTCTCTGCTGACCTGAACAATTACTATTATGCATAAAATTCCAATTGATAAGATATAGTTTGATTCTTGAATATGTCTTATTTAGCTCATGTTTACCAACAATGTACTGTTTCACCAATCACTTCCTAAGTATGTTTTGATTCTAGCCATTGATTCACTGACTGATTGTACTTAATGAGTACATTACATTATATCAGACACAGAGACTACCCTTGAATAAGTACATGAACTCCTGGCTCTCTTGGAGTATAAAACTAGAAGCAGGTAAAAATAAATAATTATTTTTAAAATGACAGGTACAAAGGAAAAAAGTATATTAGATGAACATTCAGACCTAAGCTGATCAAGAGGAAGCAGTTTCCACCCTAAGGATGTGCAAGCATCTACCAAGGTGGAAGACACAGTACCTCAGAAGGGAGGGTAAGTGTGAAGGCTCAGAAAGAATAGTGTTTAGTTACTGAGAAAAAGCTTGCCAATGACTGGAGCCTGGAATGAGAGAGAGAGGGGGTGGGGGAAATAGGACATTGGGAAGCTCCAGAAGGTGAGTCCCTAAGAGAAGGAAAAGGGACAGGCATTGCACATTCCTTGCTATGTTTACCTAAAGCTTTTACAACATTTCTTTTGTGATTGAACTTTAAAAAAAAAAAAAAAAAAAAAAAAAAACAGTGCAGAGTATTGAACCCAGGAACCCAGCAGATGTCTTACCACAGGGTTGTATCTCCAACTCCAATGACTTGGCTGTTTCCATTATTCTTTTCTCAGTAAACAAAAGCCTTTGGTCTGATTTAATCTTGTATAGGCACCTCACTACCACTAGTTCATAATACACATCCTGACTCCTGTTCTCTAAATAGGTAAGCACATCTCCTGCAAACATGGTTGAAAGCAGCTTTCCTTTCCTTGTCTGATGCTACTGCAATAAGGAGACTACCCAGAACAACATTTGTTAAATCTGTTGATCTTTTCTGAGAATTGACTTGATTTTGCTTGTTTTCCCTGATCTTCTGACCACTCTGGGTGGAACAGATGCTTCTACAGTGTCAGGAGGGCTGTCTTCACAGCAAACTCTGAACCTCACACCACCATGATTTCTTCTCTAAGTCCAAAGCTTTTGGGTCACACTCTCTCCTTCCCTCATCTTCTACCTCTCAGAGGGAGTGCAGGAAGAAGATGGCCTTTGGATCTGCCTCGTGTTCTTTTATGTGTCACTTTTTTCAGCTGCTGTTGTCCTAGCCTGAGGAAAAAATCTAAGGTGTGTTCTATCTACTTGAGAATTTAACATTTTAAGCAAGAGGATGAGTCTCCATGCCCTCTCCAATTAATCTTGATTGACAAAAACTTTCTCAATCTGACTTTCCTAAGTCAGTGCCTTTTCTTCTGTAATTTGATGGCCACTTGTCTTCTGAAACTCTTACTCTAGAAATGCTAAGCCTTATATCCAGTTTCCATGTTCATTACCTCTTACTTTCCCATCTCTCACCCTGCTGTTATATCAGATTTCTTCTAGTTTATTAACTTACCATCACACCAAGTCTATTCTGTTATCCACCCATGTTGTGTTTATTTGTATACCTTGTTTTATTACCTTTGCTTGGTTTGATTTTTGGGAAGGTTCTGATGATCAAATCAAGGGCATTGTGAACACTAGGCAAGCAAGCATTCTACCACAGAAATACATCCCAATCCTACAAAACCATTTATTGATCTACATGTGCCAGACATGTTTTGGGGCTCTCTAAGGAAGTAAAGGAGTTAGCTATGCGACCAACCACCTAAGAGTTGGATCTGCAGATAAGAGCACTTACTACCAAGCTTGATGCCTTGAGCTCAATCCCCAGAACTGACATGGTGGAGGTCAAGAACTGACTCCTCAGGCTGTCCTCTGAGCTCCACACACAAGCCATGCCATGCATGCCGTCCTCCTCTAACAGTCTGTTCTTTCTATCAATCAATAAGACCTTCAAACTCGGGACAGGCACAGGTTCAGTTCTAGCTCTATCAGGACTGAATTATGTTTCTGAATAGTAAAAAAACAAAGGTTAATATTATAGGAGTAACATAAAACTTTATATCCCTGTCAGACTCCTGGCCTAGACTCTAGCCTGCAGCTTCCTCAGTCCCTGACTAACATCAGAAATAACTTGAAAATTTCCCTATGATTAAAACTAAGAAAAAGCCATCAAATGAATTTATATAATGCAAACAGCACTGGAGGTGGGGGAATTAGATTTTTTTATAACCCATTTTAAAGACACATGAGACTGTCATAGTACCAGAATTTAACCTGTCATGTCTCTTTGTGCTAGTTTCTGAGTATTTGAGAAAACATGCCAAATAACAGGTTAACCAGATGTGATTTCTTCTGAACAATCTTTGGTAGTAATCATTCCACTACTGGATTTATGGAGATAGAAATAATATAACACAGTTCACAAAGAAATGGAATTTCATTAAGCATAGTGGCCATACGTCAGTAATGGATGGAGGAAAAACAGAGGCCAAGTAGAGTGCAAGTGGCCCAAGATCCCTCCACTGTGATGATGGCACTACCCGCAATAATAAGCAGAGAAGAATAGTACATTGCATTGACAATAACTGTTCAAAGCACTCTCTAAGTCTAAAGTAAGGGCAAGACAACTACAAAAAGGAGAGACAATGTTTGCATAACAACTGTAGGACGGTGGGGCTGGGGCGAGGGCTTGGAGCTCTGTAGCTCTTGTTGAAACCTAAGTGAGTCTGAAAAGAGAACAGTGGGTGACTCATTCTTGTATATTAGAAACTCAGCAGCTACCACAGCCCAACACACTGAAAAGAACGAGGGAAGTATTAAGAATCTTGCTTCTAACAAATGCTTGCTCAATCCTCTGAAGTATCTTACACAAAACTGTGTACTGTTCTAGAGTAGAAGATTCAAGTTTAAACATCACTGCAATTTTTCATTATAGCCCAGATTCTCGCTCATGAATTGAAGATTTAAACAGCAACAGCCCAGGAATAGCTCCTCCTTCCCCTTTAGTTAAATATAAATCTATTCACTCGAAGAACTACACTCTTGGAGCTCAAAATAGAAGAGTGCATGAGCACACATACATGAATGTATGCTCACACGAGGATCTGTGAAGACCTGTGTAGGTGTGCACACATGTGAACATTCTTGATGGAGTCAGTGAAGAGTTCCAGGTTGGTGCCACCTGCATCAAGGCACAGTGGTGACCACACCAACATAATATACAGGATTGCCTCACCAGCTTCCCATGCTGAAAATAATGTGGCAAGCTCGAAACACAAACACTTTTCCCCCAAAGGACCGTATAAAAGTTTAACTTCCTATCTCTTCCTCTTCCTCAAAAACCTGCAACACATTTTAAGCACAGAAGTAAAAACAGTTATCTTCTTAAAAGCTAAATTCTTGCAATCCACATAAAACACTACTTGGAATACATAGTCATGTGACCAGAAAAGACAGTCAGAGGAGAGACTCATTACGATGTTCAGAGAAACATCTGTGTCAATACCGATCTGAGTACTGAGCTCATTTCTTCTGAACAGTAACAATTTCTACTGCATACTATTAAATACATTAAAACAGACTATCTTTTCATCACCTAGGTCAAATTTTTATTGTGTCAATCCCAAACTCAGAAGTTGCTTCAACTACCAAGGTTCATTGCATGTTTCAGGATTGCATGTCCTACCTAGAGAAGGTTGTATGCATAGACTTGCCGTCCAAGCCACTGGTGCTGCCTTGTTTGTTACTTTACCATGCGCCCAGCATACAAAGACCCTGACTTAAAACAAACTAGGAAGCATTTTGACTTTCATGCTCTTTATAAAACTTCAAACCTATGAAAAAATTCAAAGAACATTGCAGTGATCCTTGTGATGGACCTATGATCTAGATGTATACTTCTACCTTCAGGAGCAATACAGCTTTCTTCTCCCATGAGTCATCTGAACTTAAACATTAAGACATCATGATATTTAGTTCTTAAATATTCACACTGGGAGATATTCCTATTTCAAAAGGATTCTGTGCCTTATGTTAAAGCTATGACCCAGAATTCCTTAAAACCCTATACTTTGTGATCCTAGAGAACAAGATTCATCTAATATATTTCTAAAATTCTTGATGCCTGTTTATTTATACTGGTGATTTCTTTTTTTTTTTTTAATTTATTTAGTTATTTAAATCACATCGTAATTTACTTATTTACGCAGGGGTTATAAACACAAAAAGGCAGGATGTGGGGAAGGGGATGACATTGGAGCATAGGTGTTCAGGGGGAGTACAGATACCTTTCAGAACAGGGTATCAGCTGGGTGTAGGTTCAAGGGACAGGTCACTATGACTCTGCCTATGATTGACTTGTCCTTATCTAAGTTGGTACTGTCCACCGAGGCTGCCTATTTATAAGACCTATGACTACTTGGGCTGGTAAATTTCCACAGAAGCTGCCTGTTTACAATAGCTTATAGCCTTCTGTTTCAGTGTTTTTCCACAGAGACCCAAGACTTTGTGTTAGCATGCATGTATGTCAGGTCTATTGCTGATTTTAGGCCTATGGCTGATTTTAGACCTTTAGTGTATATGCAGGGCTGCTCCTGACATCTCCTCCCTTCTCTAAATATAGAAGGGCCTTGGCGATTCTATCTTGCGAAGGCGAGGATAGAGGCCTGACCTCCAATAATTGAAGGGGACCTTGTAATGGCTCCGGTCCTCCTGTCGTTGTCCAGTGAGGCATGAGGGTCATACCCATCCCAATGTCTTTTTCCTGGAGAGAGGAAACTTTTGACTTCAACCCCTATGCAGTCAGGCTTGTCCCTCAGGGAACCCAGATAGATATTTTTAACTTTTATTTATATTTATTTATTTTATTTATATTTTATTTATATTCCCTTGCAGCCTAAGCAAGAATTCAGATCGCTAGTCAGAGAAGGTTCTGGGTAGCCCCTCTCTGCTTGGTCTAGGGGCGGAAGTCCTCTCTTTTAGGTTAGGTAGAGATGGGTTTGAGGAACACCCTGGATAAAGTAACAACCTCATCTTGAGTTTCGTGGTCCTCCATAGCTAACTTATGATAATGTATCTGAACAGGTTTTGCTACCAAATATACTGGTGATTTCTATGTTAGTACAAAGCCATGTTTTCAATCTCCAAGCATCTATGTGTGTTCAGGCTGGCGTATGTGTGTAGATGCATGTGTGTAGAGGTAAGAGATCAACATTAAGTATCTTCTTCATCATGCCCTCCTTAGTTTTTGAGATAGGGTCTCCCACTAAACTTAGAGTTTACCTATTGTCAGGACAGCAAGCCCTAAGAGTCCTCTCATCTCTTCCTCCCCAACATAACTGGGTACAGTTATGTGCCACCATGCTCAGATTTTATGAAGGTGCTAAAGATCCAAATTTGGGTCCTTGTGTTTATACAGCAAGCATTTTACCAATTAAACCATCTCTTCAGAGCCCCTAGGATGTAACTTTCTGGCTATATTTAACATTATTTTACAAAATCATCTTCACAACTAACATCTAAATGAATGCAAAAAAAAAAAAAATCAAAGGTATGACTTTCTATAATATTCTGGTTATTTTTTAGGGTGCCAGGCAACTCAATCCAGTTCATATGTTCAAATGAATAAAAAAAAAAAAAAAAAAAAAAAGAACTGTAGGAATGTTACATAACCAAACATATTTGTCAATAGGAATACTGGAATCAGATTAAAATAACTGGATGGGACAAGCATGGTTGCCCACACCTTTAATTTAATCCCAGCACTCTGGAGGTAGAGGCAGGCAGATCTCTGTGAGTTCAAGGCCAGCTTGGTCTATAAAGCAAGTACAGGACATTCAGGGCTCTAGTTACATAAAGAAACCCTGTCTCAAAAACAAAAACAAAACAAAAAAAACCAAGAAAAAGAAAAGATAACTAGGTGGGTCCTTGGCCATTTTAAACTGAGAGGCAGGACTTGACAATAATGAAGAATATACTAGAAGGCACCACATAAGTCTGGGTAATTAATGAAACTCTGGAAGAGTTCCTTAGCACCTGAATTGATTCAACCGGATAGACCAAGGACACATTCCATTGCCCCAAACCCACTGGATACTTTCTGCAAACACTGGTCAACTGAAGAAAGACTGAAGAAATTGTAACATTTCATCTGGACAAGTCACCTAAACTCTCAGTGTCTTCTGTCCTAGAACTAAGACATAAAGCTATGTTCTAAGTCCTTATCCTTTTTAGATTCTTTGTTGAAAGCCAAGCTTCAATGTAACAGCTATCAAGAAAGGTAGAGACAGTGAGGGCACATCCTCATGAATAGGGTTAGTACCTTTTTAAGAGGTACTTGGTGTAGCCTGTTGTTCCTCTCTATTCGAGGACACTAAATCTGTTGGCACCTTGACCTTGGATTCCCAGCCTGTGCGGCTGTGATCAGTAAACTCTGTGGGCCAGGGTGCTTATGCTGTAGCAGTCCCATGCACCGAGACACGTGGCAGTCAGGATCTCCAGATCCCTTCCACTCAGTACCTCATATTGCTTTCCTCTTCCTTTATTATTTTTATATCTTAAATATCTTTCGTTTTCCTATTACATATTTCTCTTCCCTCACATCGACTATCTTGCTCTTCATAAAAGACATGAATTTTTTTTAATTCTGTAATGATTAAAACATGACATATAAATATTTAAATTCCATATGATAAGAAGTCAAATCAATATAAAGTACACTTTATGGGGCTGAAGAGACAGCTCAAAAGTTACAAGTGCTTGCTGCTCTTGCAAAGACCTGAGTTCAATTCTTAGCAGTCACATCAAATGGTTCACTTGTAAGTCGAGTTCCAAGGGATCCAATACCCTGTTTTGGCCTCCACAAACACAGTGCGACTCAACACAGGCACACACATAAAATATAAAATAAAATATAAAATAAAATAAATTCTATAAACTTTTTAAAAGTGCACTCTAGTCCATAAGCTAAAATGAGTGATTTAGGAGTGAGATTCATGACCAAACAATGAGCACAAAGAGGGCTTTCAAAAGTTGTCATATCCAAACAGTGAACTAAAACAAAGGCGTATAAGTTTACTGTCTGTTCTGAGCACACTGCTGACCCACCTCCATCATCACTGTTACCACACACACACAAGTCAAATAAATGCTTTTGGGCTCACATACAATAGCCCACACCCAGAAAAGCAAGCAGATGAGCAAAGAAAGCTCTATCGCAGTCCATTAGTTATTAATATCTGCAATGCTCCCCCTTCCATGGGCCCCTGAAGTGATAAGGGTGTACTCTGCCAAACTACCTTCTCTAAGGCAATGTTAATATAGTACGAAGTGCCAAAGGGGCCATTAAAAAAAAAAAAAAAAAAGGCCGGCTTTTAGAAGTGGGCAGCTTTTCCTTCGGGTGAAGCATGAATATTTAAATCAGGCAAATGAGTCAAGGATTGAAGACTACACGCTGAATGTAGGGTGTACATTGCTGGCTCTGGGCTCAAAGGACCCGATGTCACACACAGACATGTAGAGGATGCTCACTTAGGATTCCAGAAGGTGGTTTTCTAATCATTCCACTCCCTTTCAGACTTGAAATTTCCACATCTGGATGTGAGGGCAAAAACTGGCAAAAGATGGATCACAGCAAATG
This sequence comes from Mastomys natalensis, assembly GCA_021653895.1. Lineage (NCBI taxonomy): Eukaryota > Metazoa > Chordata > Mammalia > Rodentia > Muridae > Mastomys > Mastomys natalensis. Next base: position 1,943,428 of record JAJTUV010000328.1, on the reverse strand, counting down.
CTTTAAATTATGTACTTAATGATTTCTATCAGGCATAACATAATTTAATTTGCAGTAAATCAAGCAAACGGAAGAAAGGTTAGGATTTTGGTTAAGAGCTGTGAATTTGTTTTTGCTTTCATCATATAGTAACAATGCATTAGTGGTGCACTACACTTGAGAAGATGAAAACCTAGCAGAAGAAAACTGACTGAAATCAAGTTTCAACCAGGTACTGATCTTTACACGGGACAAGTAACAGCATATAAAACAAGACACAGGGAAACCAACTGACATTAGCTGCCATTCAGTATAGCTACAGATGGCTTGAGGTTTCATTGAAAACACAATTATTGAAGCAAAATGTGGAGTTAGTGAAATGGCTCAGGAAGTAATGGTGCCTGCCACCAAGCTAGTTACCTAGGCTCAATCCCTGGGACCCACATAGTGAAAAACAGTAACGGGATTATCCACTGACCTGCACAAACATTGTGGAATGTACTCATGTACATACACATGCTTGTACACACACACAAATCCAAATGTGCCTCTAACTAATATTTTTTAAAAAATCTATCAGAAAATCCATACTAAAGTAAAAGCTGCAACTAGGAATTTTAGGGTCAGCTGATCGCATCCAAATCTATAGTTCTAACTTTCAACAAAAGCTCACTGCTATAGCCAGAGCTGTCCTGGAACATGCTAGGAAGAGCAGGCTGGCCTCAAAGTCACCTGCTTCTGCCTCTACTGTGCTGAGATTGAAAGTGTCTGCCACCATGCATAGCTCTGTGCTTATGTTTTTAAACATTTCATGTGACGGCAAATAGCCTAAGATCTCACAATTAGAAAACATGATTCCAATTATAAGGAAAAATTTCCTGTTCTCATATAGCTATAGATCTGACATCTGTCTACAAGCTAGAGAACTGATTTAATTCTCTGAATTTATCCAGACCAATGAAGACTTATTTCCTCAAAATATAAGCTTACTTACCCTCCAGATGATAAAGAGTCCCGCTTCAGCAACAGGCACTGACCAAAGCCACCAAACAAGTCAAGTGACAGGTAGAGGTCCTGTCCACGCAGGGGAGGCCCTGCCTTAACTGTCCAAGCCTATTTTCTTACTCAACACCTTTTATGTGTATTCACAATTATGTTTATGCCTACCTATCTTGGTTCACAGAACTACTGGCTTAGAGTGCCTTCAGTTGACCGGGTCATGGAGGCATGTGCTTGTAATCCGAGCACTTGGGAGGAAGAGGTACCAAGAACAGGAGTGTGAGACAAGTCTGGGCTATACACCTCTATCCTCTCACCTCTCCCACTTGGATTCTCAAGCCTTCTCTACTGTACACACTCTCTTTATCATGTCTGTTCTCTGTTTACATGCTAACTCTTTAACATGCAGTGCCCTGTTCCTCTCTGTATACATGCTAACTTTTATCACGCAGTGAGTGGTCTGTTCAACAACTGATACATTTTAAGATCCTACTATGAGTCCCTAATATGATTTACCCAAGTAAGCAAGTCAGAAAGTAAAAAGAAAATTATTCAGAATTGCTTAAATAAAGCAGTTTGTTCTCAGTGATAATAAAGAGAACTACAAGAGGACTCAAAGTATCACAAAGTATTTTTTTCAAAGGGTGACTAGACATAGATTATCTCTGCAAACACTGAGCTCAGTGACAGAAGGCAGAAGTCTTAACTTCAAACCACTATCAGTTCTCTAAATCATGTAAATACAGATATCATCATCATTATTACTATACCATTAGTGAGGCAAGCACAGTGCCTACCATGCTATGGAGGCGAGAGAGAACTCTGTAGAATCCCGTCTCTCCCTACACTTTTGAGACAAGGCTTCTCTATGTGGCACTAGCTATCCTGGAGTTCACTTTGTAGACCAAGTTGCCCTCAACCTCAGAGAAAATCCAGCTGCCTCTGCCTCCCAAGAGCTGGGATTAAAGACATGTACCACCACACCTCTCTCTCCCTACACCGTTTTGTGGGTTCTAGGGATCAAACTCAGGTCTACAGACTTCCACAACAAACACTTTTACCTGCAAAGCCACCTGGGCCTCCCTATACCAGACTTCTGAAAGTTCTTCTTAACCTTTGTGAGCCCCTAAGCAACTGCATGCTATAGTGTGGAAATGACAGCCAGAAGTTAAGGAGAAGGAATCTGTACACAGTCCGTCTTCTTAGGAGGTGGTCATCATAGAAAGGAAGAGAACTATTGGGTTGGACGTAGCAGCTCATGAGTTCATCACCAGCTCTGTTTCCTTGCTTACAGAGATAAAGTACCATATTAAAACTCAACACATTTTGGGAGAGAAAGATAAAAATACAAAAGAGGCCTATCTTATCTTCAGAAATGCAATTCTCAGCTTTGTGAGCTCTGGCATTCAGCTAGCCAGATTACCAAGCTTATTTAAAAGCTGAAAGCTTTACCCCAACTCCATCTTTTGCATTTTCAGGGTTTGCTTCCACGTGGGCTCCTGAGCTTACATACATGTACTTCACTTCACTCAGTTCACACGCACGCACACACGCACATGCACACACACACAAACACACACACACACCCCACACACACACACCACGTAAACAGTAGCAGCAGCAGCCACAGCAATCCAGATATGCGGCAGCCAGTTTAATTAACTATACACAAGACTGCCAATGGCAGTGGGGCCCTTTCTCCTGTGGGGCAATACATCAACAAGGCTAACATACAAGGAGAACTCTGTTCTGGAGTAGAGAGGTCAAACAAGATGTAGCCATAGCAAAAAACAAAACCGAAACAAACAACAGCAACAACAAAACCCTGCAAAGTCATCTCATTAAGAAACATGCTTTTTAACGCCAGGCTGCAGAAAGCCAGAGTCCCATGTTTCCCAGTGTTTTCCCTGCTTTCTTGTGGGCTATGAGAAACTTCTAGGCAGTGTCACAGAGGTACTTCTCAACCCGAGTCCTTCATATACATCCTCTGTCAAAAGGCCTAGTTCAAAAAAAAAAAAAAAAAAACAGGAAGCCAATCCTGATGGTGAACAAACTTTCTACATGTAAATACTTCGAGATGCTCCACGACTTGGAAGTTGCTCTTCACTGTGTGACAAGTGCCTGTACAGCTGAGAACCATTTCCATTCATTAGGCTACTTTTCTGTCTATACAGCAGGACACACAGTTGGCATTGCTTCTCAGAATCAATGCTCCAGTTAAAGTTACATTCAGGGGTTCTAAACTGCTGTGGCACACCAAACAAATAAGTGATGTCTGCCATGCAACTGCTGTGTGCAGCCTGATTAAGGATGGCAAAGCCAGGTCAAAACAAAGAGCTTTACTCTCAATAGAGTTAAGTTCACCTAGTGACACTATTCCAGCATTTTTTCATGTTTAACAAGTAACAAACCCTCAGAAATAAATGTAATTGGCCAAACAAATACCACTAGGGACAAATAAGTGAACAAATGGTACAATAGAGAGGCAGCCTGAGATAGAGCTTCAGGCAAGTTACTCTACTCCAGCTCCTTGGACATCAGTTCCCAGTACAGTGGCTTTTCTCCTCGGGGAACAGGGACATGAGTGGTTATTATTAATCCTGCTGAGGTTGTGCGGTTGAAAAGCATAAAACAGGAGAAATATCAATCCTTGGTGGTTTACTGTGAAGCACTTGTCCAGTCAGGCAGAGGTTTGAACTGTCTTTTAGCAGTCTTTATATACAATTGCAAGACAGGGAATACCCCCAATACCCATTTTTACATAAAGAATCCAGGAGAAGGAGAAAATGACTCTTAAAGTTAAAATACCATTATCTCCATTTCCAGATAAGGAAAGCAATCCAGAGACCAAAAGTGACCTTTTTGTTTCTATTAAAGAAGCAAAACGGTTACAGTTAATCAATCTGAAAGGCATGCCAGGTCACTAACATGTCACAAAAGGGCACTGGCTAGTGTGCACAAAACCTGAGAGTAAACACTTGTTCCACCATTTGGTTGTACAATCCTGTAAAGCCATTTATTCTTATGTGTATCAGTTTCATCTGCATAGTGGGGTCTAACCAGGATCAAGCCAGAAAAAGCAATGAAAACTGTAAACAGTGGCACACCAAACAAATACGTGATGTCTGCCACAACCTCGGCATTCTTGAGATGTGGCTTCTAACACTGCTACTCTAAGAAACAGTTCAGTGTCTTCATCAAGATGAAATGAAATGTTTAACAGCTTTATGAGATAGCTCATATGTAATAAATCTACTCATTTAAAGTATACAACTCAACAGCTTCAAACACCTTCACAGAGTGCTGTGATCATAAGCACAGCAGACTTTGGAATATTTCATCACCCCAAAAGAAACTGAATGCATCAGCAGAAACTCTTCAAACTCCGAGACTTGTACACTTCCCCTAGTCCAGGGGCAACCGTGGTCAATTTCCCATCACCATCACTATGAATTTGCATATTTAACACATCCATTATAAACAAGACCAATTATTGTGCAGCCTCTGTGCCTGACTTCTTATACTTAGCTTAACATGTTCAAGAGTCAAGAACACTGTAGTATGTATTAGCACTTCATTCGTTCATGCTGCTAAATGCCATTGCATTCCTTGGATATACCACATTTTCTTTAGCCATTCCTCATTTGATGGAGGCCTTAGTACTTTTGAGCTATCATGAACAATGAAGATATGAACATCCATGATGGAGCTTTTGCCTGAGCATCTGTTTTCATTACTCTTGGGTACACACCCAGGAGTGAGACTGCTGAGTCACATGGCAACTCCATGCTTAACATTTTGAGAAACTTGCCAGACTGTTGTCTTTCAAGTGACTGTACCGTTTTATATTCCCACCAGCAATGCCTGAGGAGAAGATAATTGAAGGGAGACCATAGAAAGGAAATCCTTAGCTGGATGCCTGTGCAGGGAATAGCTCAACTAGCTCAGCCAGACGACAAGCTGTGCCACTGACAACTGCATTACTCACAGCAGGGTGCAGAGCTTTACTTTCAGAAAGGAGATACAGACTGTTGGGGCATTTTCTTCCTTTTCTCCCTGCTCACTTAGACCCAAGCGTAGACCAAGGTAAGGAAGCAGCTTTCTTTATACACAGAATAATGTTACTTCTGTTTCTGACACAAGATACTACAGAATTTGCAGAGCCAGAATTTAAAAGTTCTCTATCATTCCTCAGATCCAGATACGAAGCTGTCAAAAATTGCTATATGAAATCTCCTATGGCAGGCCCTCACCTTTCCAGTAACACATCAGACTGAGCTCAGCCAATCCCTATGCTCAGGACAGGTCAAGTACAGGTTAGCTTCCAGAGTATTATTGTATAGTGGCTCCTGCAAGCCAAATAGAATGTGTGTGTTGGGGGTTGGGGGGGGGAGGAGAGGTGGCTTCTAAAAGAGAAAGAGAAGAAAAACAGGAAGTCAGGTTGAAGAGGGTGGAAAAGAAGGGAACAGAGAGGGTATCTCTGTGTCTGCTCTTCCCACCTGTCACAGCACTGTCCTTGTTGGCTGCCAGAATGTTCCCTCGCAGACACAGCTGCAAATGACAACGACTAGGCACTGTTCTCTTCAGGGGGGGGGGCCCTTCCACATTCCATATATAATACTGTACTACAATGCCAACAGTTTACAAGGAAGGGAAGTATAGACTGGAAAGAGCCACAGATAGCATATACTATTGCCTATATAAAATGAATTAGCATTGAGGACTGCAGGTTCTTTACAAAATAATAATAATAAAAAAAAAAAAAAAAAAAAAACACCTACCCAGCAAACTGCAAAAAGGAACATAATCACAAGATTAAGCATTTTAAAAAAGTGACTTGCTGGGCAGTGATAGCGCACGCCTTTAATCCCAGCACTTGGGAGGCAGAGGCAGGCGGATTTCTGAGTTCGAGGCCAGCCTGGTCTACAGAGTGAGTTCCAGGACAGCCAGGGCTACACAGAGAAACCCTGTCTCGAAAAACCAAAAAAAAAAAAAAAAAAAAGGTGACTTGTTTAAATTTTATAATTTGCCAGACCTGTGATTAACTCAAAGTAAAACCATATTCTATCATATATTTTATGTAGTCACCACATGCTCAATTTGCTGAGGGGTTCTGTTCTTATGTAATTAAAACAAATATTAAGTTTTTCCCCAAGAAATTTAAGAGCTGCCACTAGGGACTGCCACTGAAAAGAAATGTATCCCTCACAGCTTCAGAAAGGAAAGATTCTGGCTGCTGTTTCTCTCCTTTGCTCTTACCACTTTGTCCTGTCCTGGCCACAGGCAAGGCAAACCGAGCAGCCATGCTCTCTACACACAGACTCACATTGCCAGCAGCTTTCCAGTGGCCTTGCTCTCGGCAGGAGAAGAGAAGTCATAGTGACTAATACTGCTGGGTCTTGTTGAAGAAAAGTGGTTGACTTCCTTTGATCAACAGAGTGGTGTGCTGATCGGTGTGATTTCCTGTTCTGCCGACTGTGAGCATGTTGGGCAGAGCAGGAAAGCTGGCTTCTGAGCAGCTCATGCAGGGAAGCAAATTCCATAGCTGGAGAATCATGAGAACAACAAGAACTAGAAGAGGGTTGGAACTGGAAGTCGACACCTGCATCCTGCCAGCTTGGTACTTACTGATGTCAGAACCTCTGGAACGAGTGGGAACTCTGTGCTTCTACAACTCTACCACGTCAGCTGCAGTTCTATAGGCGACTATTAAGCACAATGTTCAAGACCAGAGTCCAAGTCCTGAAACTGTAATTTGCAAGTTTTAATTGTCCTGCTTCATTCTGATGAAGGGAAAATGGTATTCTTGAAATTAAAACTGAAGGAGGAAGAAGCCACCCACAGATGGTCTTGTGGCACACTCTGAAACGAGGGCATTATGTCCAGAGCCTGGGTGTGCAGACTGCGACAGCACATACACCCTCTGTTCCATTCACCAGATAAGCAGCCTCTGGATTGACATGAGTTCATTCTTGACAGGTACACATTTTGTTTTCCCCTAGTAAATTGCAAAATTTACCTAAAGATAAACATAGTGCCTACTTCCCTGCTGCACTCAGCTTCTGTTGCCTTGGGTCTGTCTTATCAGAAGTCTATCCTTCCTTAGAAAAGCATTGAAAGGTGACTTTCTAAAAGTGCAGCTAGTCTCTGAGGCATTCACACCATACTGAAATGACTTCTTTTCCAAAAGGATTAACTTTATCCTTAAAAGTTTTAATTTGTAATAAAATGTATGATTTCTAACATTAGATCTAATCATTGTTGTTTTCAAGAGTAAACAAATTGCTTTGGCAATCCTAGTACCAGAATGATTTCATTAGGTCAGCAGGTGGCATGTCATTTGACTGCTGCTTGGGAGCCTAAAATACAGTTAGGTCATTTTTTTTTTTTTTTAAATTCTGGTGACAGAACGAAAAACCAGAGCATGTGACTTTCCTCCTGTCTCCCTCTCACAGACATTGCAGGAGTGTTTACAAAGAGTCTCTAAAGCCACATCCCATGTTCAAACTTCTCCTGCTTCCAGAGATGCTCAACTGAACCTCAGAAGTGTGCTCCCACTCTGCTCTTTAGAGACAAGGCTCCTTATCTACACCAGGAAATTGGGAGTTCTTGTTAATCTGATATATTAAGCTCTGCAATAGGACTGTCTTTGAAGGAAGAGAATGGTAGTTATGCCTCAACCCAGGGGGGTGGGTGCTCTCCAACTCACTTCCTAGCAGAACATAAGCAGAAAGACAGAGTTTAGATCAAACAACAAATTTATACCAAGAAACTGAAAGGAATGTGATCAGAGGGGAGACACATGCTGGAAAGGGTAAATGAAAGGAAATCTTCCTGCTCAGAAGTCAGGAGTCTAATATGATGTTGGGAACATACACACAAAAAAATTTACAAATGGCACTATCAAGCCTACTTCTCCATGATGTTGTTTTCAGCTACTAGAAAACTCCGAAGCTAAGGCAGTCTCCCAAGTTGCTCCGGGAATAACAACCAATATAACAGTAAACCCCCAAGCCTTGCTTCAGGGGTGGCACATGGCTGAGCATGGCTGATAAAGAGACTGTGGTCCCCAGACCACAGAGAACAAAGTTTGACTCAAGAATGGACCTGAAAATCATATCCATGTCTTAGGCTGTCACTTCTAGGGATAGGAAGTGTTGGCAAGTTCAAGCCTACAGCTGCTAGAGCCAACCTGCTAGTATAAGCTTAGTCTGTGCACCACCAATGATGCCAAGGAGGGAAGACTGCACATTTCATCCACACCTGAGACCTGCCACATCCTCAAACTTGCTAACTACATAAGCCAAAGAATTCCTTTTGCTTCAATAATGTTGACTGGAGCTTCTGTTACTAGAAGACAGAAAGTAATATACCAGCCAAATAACTCAACCTCACTATATCTGGTTCCTGAACTCTGGGCAGAGGGCATGTTTGTTTACTTTGCAAACTTCTCAAACTGCTAAGCAGTACACAGGAGTCATTCCTAGTTAAGAAGGTATAGAAGGAATAGGATACTAACGGGATAAATTGCTCCTTCCTGCTAGTATCCATGAGGTAACATTGTTGTTTACCAGTCTCCCATCATTTATTTGCCCTGGTGGGGCTCTGGAATCTTTATCAAAGCAGCTCACGCCTCACATACTAGCAAGTGCTTCCCTTTCCCTTTCTGTTAGCAAAGTTGTCCTGCCTTCCAGTGTTATTTGCCCAAACAGTATCACCATGCTCACCATAAGAGGTAAGCAACCAGATCACAGAAAGGGAAGTGAGCAATCCTGCCTTCAAAAAGCAGAAAGTGTTCATGTGCACACAAATGCACTAGGGAGTGAATAAGGCAAATTCTCACACCAGGACAAATCAAGGAAAGGAAGCTAGCGCTACACAAGGTAAAACCCTCATTGTGTCTCGATTGTGTGGCCTGCCTCAAAGTGATGTTCTTCTAAGGGTAGAACTGAACTATTTAGATTGCCTCTTTGATCCAAAATTCATAATTAGATAAAAATGTATATTCTAGAATTTGGTTTCATGATCTGATAAATACTTGGCTTCACGGAACACTAGATTATCTCTCTCACAGACACCCAAGTTATAATCTCCTCTGGCATATGCACCTGATCTGGAAAGTATCAGTACAAGGGAAAATACATACCTAAAGAAAGAGACTACTCTGCCACCTTCTGAATAGTGCATGTAGCAAAACATATAAATGTGCGACTGTGTTTCAAAAGAACATAGAAGAAAAGCTATACATGTGCTACATCTACAATGCCAACAACAACAAATGGACACTTCCTTTAAGAGTTCTTACTTTGAAGGTGTGGTAGTACACACCTGTTATCCCAAAACTCAGGAAACTGAGGCAGGAGGACTGCTGCGAGTTTTAGGCAGACTTGGTTGCATATTGAGACATCTCAAAAAATTAAAACCCAGAGGAGGAGAGATGAAGGCTCTATTTCAAGCTGTTGTCAATACCTTTTATCATCAGTTAGTCTTTGCTCACCACTTATAATGACTACATGTTATTTCTGATTTAAGAAAAAGAACCCCAGTATTTCAATAAGCCTCAGGTTTAAAGAAAATAATATATATAACATATATGCATATATCTATATATCTATCTATATGTATATATGTATATAGATAGATAGATATAAAATGTCCTTAATAAAGCCTCTGAGCCATAAAACATTTCTGAAAGCTAAAACACTTTGGTTAAAGTTGCAAACTTCTACCTATAAATCAACTTACCTTTCTTTGAACTTTTTTCTCAAAGGAAAAGCTGAAAACCAAAGAATTAATATCATACTAATCCCTTTATTTTATAGTATTTTATAGTTTGTTCTCTAGGAAGATTTCAATAACTCGTTAACATTGACAAACTCACTCAGTATAATAGACTGGTCCCCAGATGATTCAGGAAGAATGCCATATCAAATCAACTTGAAATTATCAGATCTAGTTTAGGCATTGTCAACTACCTTAACTACAGATATCCGGCCTATTCTTAAGTATGTCTGAATTCCTAGTCCCCTCCTAGAAACTCTCATTCAACATAGCCCTAGATGCAATGTTTTTCAAAATCTTTTCTGTTTATTCTGGGTATAAGCTGGGGTTAAGACCCAACAGTCTACAGGTAACTGTGGCTTTGGCCTTCATCACAAAGACCAGATTTTATTTTGATAACTATTCTACAACTGTTAAGATAATCGTTTTGATTTAGGAACAACATGCCATTGGCTGGTAAGCTTTTCAAGAAGAGAAGCCCTATCAGCTGTATTCTGGAGCTGCGCAGAATGCCTCCACAGAACACACATTCCATAAATACCTGAATGAATAAACAGTGAAAGATCGCATTTCACTTTTAGTAGTAACTTGTAGGAATTCAGTAGAGGTTCTCTTAATCAGTAAGTAATGATCAGGACTAGTTGATCCGATGGGGAAAAAAGCCATATATATCAAGGTTTCATTTAAAAAAATTGATAAACATACCAATACCCAAGTACTTCATTTTAATTTAAATGAACTTTTATTTGGTTCTTGCAGTATTTGGTTTACAGAGCTTTATGGGTAAGAGTATGACAGTAGCATTCTTGACCATTTCCATTTTTAACTTTTGAAGTATGGTAAGAACTTAAAAAAATATATTAGCTTGTAGGTTGGAGAGATAGTTAAGTGGTTAAGAGCACTTAACTGGTCTTAAGCTAGTCTCCCAGAGGACCTGGATTAGATTCTCAGCACCCACAGGGTAGCTCATAACTGACTGCAACTCTAGTTCCAAGGGATCCTGTGCCCTCTTCTGACCTCTGTGGGCACCAAACATGCACATGGAATATGGATATAATGTAGACAAAATACCCAACCATACACATAAAATAATTTTGAAGCAAAAAAATTAGTGTATAAAACAATGTGGTTTTATAACCACGTAACCATATAAGTATCATTATGATACTTTCATATATGTAATTAATATACTTTCAAACACTCATCCCAAAGCATTCGATGTGGTTTTCATGGAAACTACTTAGTTTTCCTAAGTCTACAAGATTAGTAATAGCTAACCATAACATATAGTTAAAAGAACAGGAACGAATGATATATGCAGGTTTCCAAACAAATACAACTCACACTTAATATTCATTCTGGTGGGAAAAAAATCTGTTGATTTCCAATACTCAGCTCAGAAAATCAGCTTTGTTAAAAGCACTTTGCCAATATCTCTCAGCCTAGAGAAGACTCTCCCCTTTCTGGCCACCACATACACAGAATCTGATTTCATATTTATTCTAATTGATTGTATACCCATATTCCTGAAGAGCTCAGAGAAACCTTTCAATACACACACAATGGGGCTGAAATAACTCAAGAAATAGGCTTTCATTCCAAGGATGCTGAGTTCCAGTCCATCAATAAACAAAATGGGCAAAATCCCAGACCTCAGGAAGTTTACATTTTGTGGTTATCAGTTTAGGGTAAAGGGTAACTATCAAATGCTGTGGCCTAGATTATATTCTCCACCAAGAAAAGAAACTGACTAAAATGTATATGCCTTTTTAAACCTGTAAACTCCCAGCAACATCTTAACCAAATGTAGTGGCCATGCAGCTTCTCCTCAGAAAGATGCTTAAGATGCCCTAACAGCCTGTGACAGGTGGGAGACTGCAGGACTAGTCAACTTGCTTGGGTTAATATGTACCTAGGAGATAGGTAGAGTATAGCTTTGAATATGTTTGTGATGGCCCTTCCAGAGATAATTAGATTACAATAGCACTAATTTAATCCACGGCTAATTCTTGGATGGATCCGTAACACAACTGCATATTGAGACACTAGAGAATAAACAAGTTACTGGGGATGTGCCCATATCTTGACTGGCCCTGCTCATGTTTTCCTTTTTTCCATGTCTATCAGGAGGTAAATAAGTTTCTGTGCCCCAGCTCAAGTGATCATGAAATTCTGTCTAAGCACATGGGCTCTGACATCATACCTAAAATGAATCTGACCTCTCTTAAGTATTTTAGTCCAGTAATGAAAAAGTAACTAAAGTAATAGTTCAGGGTAGCTGCCAGCACAAGCAACGTAACTAAAGATGGTTAGACTTTGTTTCAAAATAATACACAGAGCTTAGTGGTTAAAAACACTGGTTACTCTTGCAGAGACCCAGGCTTCATTCCCTGCACCTACATGGCAGTTCTCACATGTGTATAACTCCAGAACCAGGTGATCTGGTACCTTTTTCTGGCCTTTGAGGGCATTGGGTATGCATGTGGTACATCTTTATACATGCAGGCAAAGGACCCATATATTTAACATAAAAGTTTTTAATGTTAAAAAAATTACAAATGCTTTGAGAACTAACTCTCTTCATATATATCTTTATTCTTTCATAAAATAGTTTTCAACTCTTCTGAACTTCCTTTAGATATTTACTTCATATATATTCATAGATATTACATTCATATATATTATATGCACACATAGTATATATGTGACTTTATTTGGATTATGCACTGAATTCTTGTCACAGATAACTGAACTTTATTTCCACTACTCTTCCTCCTACCTTAAGCCCATCAGACTAACTGTAATTCCTAGCTAAATTAGTAGTGAATATTTATTATACTAGAATTCTTTATGTAACAGTGCTTGGTAAGGTAATTAATGCCCTATAATTATACATATATTTTTGGCACATTTTGTTACTCATGGAGCTAAAACCTGCCTTGTTTTATCATTTACCTGTTTTTCTCTATTCCCATCTTCATTCTTCCCTATGCACCCCAAAGATGCTATAAAAAGTCAGATAATGGCTCAAAACATACCCTATGACCTTCCTGTGTAGCCTCCTTTTTCCTCCTGCTTGTCTAGCATCTTCCTCCTCCTCTTCCTCCTCTTCCTCTTCCTCCTCCATCTTTCTGGCTACATCTGTTGTAAATTCCTCCACCCTCATGGCCAACTTGATGCTATTTACTAAGACTTTGTTTTGTTTTGTTATTCCAGACAAGGTTTCTCTGTGTAGCCCTGGATGTCTTGGAACTCACCCTGTAGACCAGGCTAGCCTTGAACTCACAGAGATCTGCCTGCCTCTGCCTCCTGAATGCTGGGACTAAAGATGAGTGCCATCACCACCTGGTTTGTTTTCTCTGACTTTTGTACAACTGTCGTCCAGATTTATCTTCCATCAAACATGTTCTGTCATCCTTTTTGTGCTGAATTTTCTGGATTTCTATCTTCATCTTCTTGGTTTATTTTCTTATTTCAACAAAGAACATCCTCAAAGTTGGTATGTGAGAGTTACATTTTATGACCTTCTGTTTCTAAAATTATCTCTCCTCTACCCCAAGACATGATCAAGAGATGGTTTTGATACAGAATTCTACTTGGTTTTCAGAACCATCCTCATCCTCTCAATGAGTCCTAGCTTCCTGGGTTGCAAAGTGGTTTGATAACCAATCTCCCATTTGCAACTGGTTTTGTATTCCTCTTTCTCTAAGGAAGCTTAGGTATTTTGATCCTGATTTTACTGTTTTACAATGAATGATCTGCCTTGATACAGTAGGGGTGCTTTTTTTCTATTCATAGCATTAGGTGCTAAGTAGAGTATATTAATATCGTATTATACACCCTTCAGTGGTGGTGAAATTCCTTGTGTTAGTCACAGAATTATTTTTCTTCTCCATTTTCTTCCATTCTCTGGTTTCAAAACTTCTATTAGTTCAAGCATGGGGTCTTGTTAGTTGATCTACAGAAACATTCCTCTCTTTTGTTGATTAAAGTCTCTTCCATCACTTCACAGGATGATGGCTTTAATTTCCTTCCCCAATCTTTCTGTGAACTAATCTTGTTTTTTCTTTATTGTTCCACTGGTCCCAGCATTCTGTGCACATTCTCTTGCTGACACAAGAATCTAAGCTTATAGTTCCTTTGCAATGTCCCTTCCAAATTTCCATGTGCCTTATTTTTGGGTTAAAGGTAATGCCTGGCTGTTAAGATTTAAGAATGAAGTATTAAAGATACATAGTGACTAGCTTTCTCTGATGCTTCCTGGTGGGAATACAAAATGGCAAGCCACTTTGGAAAGCATTTGGCATTTATTAAAAAGTTAAAAATAGCCTGAAGAGATGGCTCAGTGGTTAAGAGCACTGGTTGCTCTTCCAGAGGACCCAGATTTAGTTCCCAGAACCCACATGCCAGATCACAACCATCTGTAACTCTGCCCAGTTCCAAGGGTCCCTGTACTGGGTCCTGGCTCTAATCCCTTCTTCTGGCTTCTAGGGTACTAGGCACAAGCATGATTATTGCTTAACAGTTTCCTTCCATGCTGAAACATTCCATCCTACAGGGAACCTCCTTAAGCAGGAAAGTAAATAACTCAAAAGAACTTTAGGAAGTCTCTGAAACTAACCAGATTCACTGGGCCTTCCCAGTCAGAGTAAAGCAATTAAAGTTGAGACTTCTCCTCAAACAAAGTGAAGTGGAGCTGCAAGGAATATTCTGAGAGGAGACCAATTACCTGGAAGAACCCAGCCAAGCTGCCTGGAAGAGTCACTAGGAATCGAGACTCTCCAAACTGTTATGTTCTCTGTAGGCTATGCCTTGTGCTCCAGGTACCCAGATTTGTGAGCTGTCACCCAGGCTGGTATGAACTTTGATGATGCATCGTCTTTAGAGTCATTTCTGCTCTTCTAAGTAATTCCTCACCCATATTCCTATAAGTAACCCCAATGAAAGTCATTCAAGTTGGACTTCTGTGGTTTTGTCTTTTGGTCTGTGGTAGATGACAGGATCTGGATTGAGTAGACATTTGTGTTATGTCTCCTCGGAAAAAATTTTGTTACACAACAATGGTACAAAGACATAATTCAGGGAAAATACTCATTCACATAAGATTGGGAGAGACAGCCAGACGGCCACCTCAGGCTCCAGAGCACAGCAACTGCAGCGGTGCGCCACCGGTGGCCAAATATTTTTTTTCTAAAAAGAAACTATACCTCCCATACAACCTTGGACATCCTGAGATACTGACCCAAGAAATGAAAGCCCAGCTTCATACAGACACTTATGAATGACCACAGATGCTTATGTGTAATAGCTAAAAAATAAAATAAAATCAGAATCAATACAAAGTATATACTTTACAAGCCCATCTGTTAAAATCCTACAATCTGTAAGGAAATATACAGCAACAAGAAGTAAACTGGTGCTTGCCTGGGGACCAAGTTAGGGGAAAAAGAATAGGATCTCCAAGACATAGGCATATAAGAAAACATTAGAAGTGGTAGATAGGCTCCTCAACCTGTCTTCTGTAATCATGTCATACCATCAACACTGAGACTTAAGGGGTGCAGCTTATTAATTAATGATTATGTCTTAACACAGCTATAAAAGTAGCCAAGAGAATTATGAAGTGTTAAAAATAATCTGAAAAGAATGAGGGATTGACTTGGGTCTAAGGGTGCTTCTAGGTCTTCAGTGTACACCTATTTCAATATGGCACTCATTCTTCTCCTATACTGTTCCTTCACTCCTTGTTTGCTTTGCTTTTGGTTTGACTGAAACAGAGCCACATATAGTCCATGATATTCCTCTGCCATAGACTGTTAACACATACTAATATTTCAGAGTTTAATATTTTTCTGATTGTTTTTCTAGATCCCCAGAGTAAGGTGTCAAGCAAACTTTCTATAACAGACCAGACATTAACTAGAATAAAGCTTTCTAGGTCTTTGTTGAGATTACTCTACTGATGTAATACAAGAAAGCAGCCTTAGACAATACATAAATGAAAGAGAAGAGCTGAGTTCCAATAATTTCATCTAGAAAATCATATGGTAGACCAGAATTGTCCAAGAGCAAATCTCTGGATACTCTAGAGAATTATCAGTCTTTGGAGAGCTAATCGATTTCTCTTTGGAAGGTCACTCTAAAATAACAAAAGGAATTTATATCTGAAGAAGAAAAAGAGGAGGAGGAGGAGGAAGAGGAAGAGGAGGAAGAAGAAGAGGAGGAGGAGGAGGAGGAAGAGGAAGAAGAAAGAGGAGGAAGAGGAGGAAGAAAAGGAGGAGGAGGAAGATGAAGAGGAGGAAGAAGAGGAAGAGGAGGAGGAGGAGCAAGAGGAGGAGGAGGAGACAACTAGTCAAGTAAAAATTATAAAGTTCTTCAACCATTTGAGAAGTCTTATCTAATCGTATCAGGTAGTGGTACAAAACTATGGCAGAAGTACTCCTGACAAACTGTAGATACCACTTCATCCCCCTCACATCACATGACAAGCAAATCAGGGTGAGAAAGTGTGAGTTCTCCTAGGCTTGTAGACAGATGCATATAAACAGCTTTCAACTGTTACCTCTCCCTACCATGACTTTTGTCAGGACTTGATTTGGAGGGTTTTGGAGTGGGAGCCTCCACTCAACCTTGATTGCTTTTGAGACAGGGCTTACTATATATAGTAAAGCAGTTCATAAATGCTCCATCCTGTTACTTCAACATCCCAAGTGCTGGGATTACACCCAGAGAGTTACCAATACAAAACTCATTACAGATATTTTTCTTAATTACTATTTATTTTTATTTTATGTGTCAATCACTTTGCCTATCTATGTATTATGTCTGTGTACCATGTGTATCTGGTATCCCTGGAAGACGGAAGAGGGTACCAGATCCCTACAACTGGTATTGTGGATGGTTATAAGCTGCCCTATGGGTACTAGAAACTGAACCTGGGTCCTCTGGAAAAGAAGCCAGCCAGTGCCTTAACCACAAAGCTATCTTTCTAATCCAGTACTACAAGTATCTTTTTAAGTCAAATAAATTTTCCATGGAAAAGTAGAATTGCTAAGTGGTATAATAAAATAAATAAATAAAACTACTACTATTCCATTCTTAATTAAAGGTAATAATTGTGGATTAGCTCAAAATCTTCTGTAAAGCTGTTTCAATTCATGACAAACTTCTATACTAAAATGAGATCACATGCTTAGAAGAGAGTATCTCAAATTCTATCAAGTTAAACATACTAGCCAGCTTCACTAAATTTTCAGGCAGCAAAACTCTGAAAGAGAGCTCCTCTATGTTGAAGGGAAGGAACTTTCACTTGCCCAGCACCGGAAGACATGAGCACTGGATAATACAAAGACAGCAACAGACCTCTACTTTTAACATCTTTGGTCAAAATGATATAATTTGTTACAGAAGAAAGGGCTGGAAAGGGTCTATTAAAAGGTATCAAAGTTAGGACAGGAAGAAAGGTGACAAACAAATCAACTGACAACTTCTGGAGCTCCATTTTTCAGAGCAAAGGTATGTTGAGAAACTGATCATCACTGTCCCCTCAGACAGAGCCACTGTGAAGAAGGTGGCTTAATCTTGTGACTCAACCAATGTCTGTGTCCTGAAGCAGAAGCAAATCACCCTTGGGAATGCTTTTGGAGACAGAAGTTTTACAAAGCAGCCCCTCCACCAACCAAGTACCAGGAAGGCACTAGGTACAGAGGAAACTGCTTCTTTCCTGCTTATTTCACTCTTAACGTGCCAGGAAAAGAAAGGAAGATGTATGGCTTGGCCTGCCATTTAGTGTTCAACACTTTTTTAAAAATGGAAATATGAACATACTATATGGATTTTGCTAAGCCTGGGACTCCTGAAATGGCAGTGTGGTGGCATTAGTAAGCAAAGGACACCAGGCTCCTTTGCTTCAACAGCATGGGTGATGATGGTGATGGTTTACAGACTACTTTAAAATATCTGTAATGACATTTGAAATAAATTACTTTCTAATAATGTATTGTTTTAGCAACAGCAAAATGGCTTTGCTTTAAAAGCATTTTGCTAACTGGGGTTACAAAAGTAGTCTTTCAAAATAATCCACAAAACCAGTGATGAACACAAATGAAAAATTAAAGTCTGTGAGTGTAAGCGTCTTCATCTATATACTGCATCTAATTTACATGAGTAGAAAGATAGATGATGTCAATTGCCTTTGCAGCTTTTATTATTCCCTATCCATTCCAATTTGATTCCTTCTGAACAAAAAATAATCCTGTTTGCCTATCCAGCCTCCAAACACTTGAGAGGTGGACCTCTAGCTTTAGGGTATTAATCAATCTCGGACTCTTCCTACCAGGAGCTAATTGTTGGCACGGGGCAGAGGTGAGTCAACAAGATATAATGTCTAATGACAGACTTCTAACTAAAGTTTTCCTTGCTCTTAGGAAAAGGCATTTAGGAAATAGGCCTTTTCTTGCCTGAGATTTTGGTATGTAAAAATGCAAAGATGGAGCTTCAACAGCCATCCTGTGACAAGAAGTAGTATCTGTCAGCAGGCTGTGAGTGACAGAGAAAGCCGCCGAGAACATTCCTTGGTCCTGGAGGTGTTGTGGAGCTGACCAGCGAGCGAGCTAACACTCACACATTCTCATGATAGGGAGCTGTGAGCCCATTCGCATCAGTCACTTTCAGAGGGACTTCCTTTTACCTGACGGTGACAGATAAGAAAACCAGGTCAGAGAACTCAGTAGGCTTTAGTCCAATCTGCAAATGGCAGACCAGACTCATTTCTTTAAACTGTTAAGCACCACTGTGTGAAAGCCACATGCACTAAGTGGCTTGGGGGTGGGGGTTGGGTTTGTTTGTTTGTTTTTGTTTTGTTTTTTGGGGTAAAAAGGATATAGTTCACAGAAGCTCACAATATAGAGGAAGGAGACTGACAAGCAAGTGGTTAAAGATGTATGATATGAGTTAGGCAAAAGCCATAGACCAAGAGACCGTTGGTTTACAAAAAAAAGCATTTCACTACATCAACAGATCCTAAAGTAGAAAAATCCTGGAAACAACAAAGCATTCTTTAATGATTTAAAATTTCAAAAAGAAACTACCTGTGAATCTATAATTATTTCAAAAATTTTAAAAGGCAAAAGAAACAGATGTAATCTCATAAACAATGTTAAACAGAATACATCAGACAGAAAAGTGTAGATCCAGTTCCCCAAATTAATCTCCCCTATTAAGAGTCTCTGGGGAGGGAACTGGTAAAATGCAGAAGAAACAACAATGTTGCCGTGGTGATGTTAACGTTCTGTTCATTGACATGAGCACTAGTCACCCAGGTGTTTCAATGTATAAAAATGAATCAGAACCATCTGCCAACACATATAAATACGTACACACACTTAAATGTGTGATCAGTATTGTCAATGGTTTTTAAGGTAGCATTCCCTTAATCCCAGCACTCAGAAGTGCAGAGGCAGTTAAACCTCCATAAGTTGGAGCCCAACCTGATCTGTATATCAAGTTCCAGGCCAGCTAGGGCTATATACTGAGACCTGTCTCAAAAACCAAAACGAACAACCTAGCATATACTCCTTACAAAACAAACAAACAAACGAAACAAAAGCGCATATAAGGTTAAGAGCAGCAAGTTTCTATGGTCATCCTCTTGAATCTCACTTCTGGGAGAAAAGCACTGAGAATACCTGTGTCAAATAATTCTAGATAAGCTTGGATTTGTTACTATATTTTTCAAGTATAAATGACTATATGCCTAAGAACAAATGATTTGTTTAATATTTTATATTTCTTAAAAAGGGAATTATACTGTTCATGTTTTAAAGGTTTTTTTTTTTTCTCACTTTTTACCTATCTTTCCATTCAGTTAAAGCATAGTTCTATAACATGCCCACATAGGTAACACGCACACACTATATTCTACAGCAGTCTGTTTTGTTCCCCTTGGCTATTCCTAGGCAACACTATCCTATGAGTACTAATACAAAGGCAGAGACCCTAGATTTGCAATAAGAAAGGAAGGTAGAAAAATAACCTAGGCTGAAGAAATAATACTGTATAACCAAGAAATTAAGTGTTTGATAATTCTAGATGACCAAGTCTGAATGGTTGCAGCCACTGGCATGCAGGCATGGGGTGGAGAATGAAGGATTTCAGAGGGAAGTCATGTAGCAAACTACAGGAAGATCCTAGAACAGTTAACGTCAGACTCATTTATTACTTTATACAACTTTGCTTCATAAAAGTTTGCTTTTATGAAACTGATGTGAACCTACTCTGAACATCTTTAAAACATTAACACAAGAAATGATATTAAGAATCTCTCCAGGGACTGTAAAGATGGCTTGGTGTTTAAGAGCACTAGCTGTTCTTCTAGAGTACCAGGGTTTATCTCCCAGCACTCACAAGGTGGCTCACAACTCCCTGTAACCCCAGTCCCAGGGTTCTGACCTTTGAAGGCACCAAACATGTATATGTTGCAAATATGCATGCAAGCAAAATATTCAAAACACATAAAATTAAATTAAATCTTGAAACAATTTTTAAAATCTCTACACAAAAAGGAAGGAATGAGGCTATCTGAATGGGAATCTTTTAATGGTCAACATCTATGATATGGATAAATTTGGCTACCTCATTACCCTCCTGAATGCTTAATGAATTAACATATTCAAACATACCTTCTTCTTGCATACCATGCTAGAGTTCATGAGTACATGTTAGTAAGACAATAGCTCTTGAACTACTGGATCTTACTGATGATCACAATGATTCAATGGTTAAAAGAAAGTACTACAGGATGTACCAAACCAAGAGGCATGTGTGCTATGCCTAGAGGAGAGTGGAGAGAAGCCAAGGAAAGCTCTCTAGAGGACTATCAAAAAGGTCCTCAAAAAGTAAATAGGAATGTGCCAGGCAAAGAGGGAAAAATCCAGTTGCAGAAGACATGGGGTTTAGGAGAAAAGACTGACACTGGGGACTTACAGGCTGTCAATGGAAGAGAGGGATACAAGATGAGCAGAAAGAAAGACCTGCTCAAGTGTCCATACTAATGAACTTCCGTGCCTTATAGGGACCAGTCTTAGGGAGTGGTACCAAGATTTTCGTTCTCTGTACCTTCCTGGGGTACCATGCCTGGGGTACCATGCCTTTCTCCATAGTAATCTCTCAATAAATGCATGTGGAATACACAGATGCATCAGATTCTTAGAAAGTTTCAGAAAGTTGATTAGCCTGGTGTGGTGGAGCATGCCTGTAATTGCAATACTTGGAAAGCTGAGGCGTGGAGAATCAGAAGTTCAAGGTCACACTTGGCTACAAGAGAGTTTGAGGCCTGTATGTGTGTGTAAGTTGTAGGGGAGGAGGGTGTTGCATAAGAAAAAAAAGACAGCTTGTAGTGAAAACAGAATAAATGGATAGAATCAAATGCACAAATTAAGTTCCTAATATAGTTAAAGGTGGAGTCAGAGCTACACTGGCTCCTGTAAAGCATCTGTGATAGAGACTACCATTCAACCACAATTTAGAATAATGTGGTCCTAAGAGCCAGAATCCCTAAACATTTTGAAATACAGAAAGTCCATGAAGGATCTAGACAGATCCAGGTTCTTGAAAACAGGTCCACCAGAATAGGTACTAGCTTGGGTTTCACTAGCTTGAAACAACTGCTCTAAGCTAAGGAGGAGCCCAGCCAAGAGTGAAGAACATACTGTAGAGTATAGCTCCCTGCGTCAACATAGAACACACCTCATGTGAGGGAGAAGAACTTCAAGGTGAACTTTCAGTTCCATTGCCAGCACTGAAGCTATATAACAGGAACAAGCTCTTGAGAGGACATAGAGTGTTCCTCCCTGTCCCCCTCCATAACACTGTTGTTACAGAGGGCAGCGTCCAGTCACGGACTGCCTTCATTTCCTCTGCCATACTCTGGTGCAATAATAGCATCATTACTCCACCAAGCTTCTCTCTTAAAGATATCATCAAATATTTAACCAGACAAGTTCAAAATGCTGGCAACTATACTACAAGAATAAAAGTGAAAAGCATGGGATAGCTAATGCAGCACTGGAAACTAGATCAAATCACACACATGAAACCTTGCTCTTAAAATCTTCGAATCCATTGCTAGTATTTAAGTCCTTCCTCCACCTCTGCCCAAATAAACAAGTAAGATTTCCCCAGGAGAAATCTGAAATATTGTATTTTCTCTGTATTAGATGAAAAGGAACAGGAGCTAGTGTCCCAAGTACACAAGTACCAATAACCTCAGAAAGCAAATGGTCAATAGTTTCACATAAATATTCCACAGGCAACATAAACTAGACTGACACTCAGGGATGTCAGGGATTGGGTAAATAAAAAGATAGGTCTCTAGCCATAATAATAGGATCTCTAAGGGAAAATCACTTATAAATTGTGCTAAAAATACTAGCCAATCATACTAGCCAAACTGTGAAAGAGGGAACATTCTATGGGTACTAGTTCAAACCAGAGCTAGTCTACTGTCAGGTTACCAATATTAGAGCAAAGTAACCAATTCACCCAACCACAAAACAATGAGAACTAAAGAAATGTTAACTATTCTGCTTAATGTCTGTTCTATTTCCAAAAACATTTAATAGATAAAATCCTACAAAGTAATTCATTACCTAGAACTGAATGAAGAGTACTCTGACATCAGTCAAGGCTATGTCGGAAAGGCAATGTCCCAGTGTGTGTACTACAAAGATGCACTCGTGCCTGAGTTAAATGTGGTTGTTCTAGCTCCTTAGAAGTCAAAGCTTCGCACAAGGATGGAGTCACACAGATAAAGTGAGTGGTGCAACTAAAGGCAGCAATTCCTTTCTAAACAGAATTCATGTTCCCCAGACTGGATGCACTCAACAGACACATGTTCATTAACTGCTAAAGGTAAAACCTCCCATACTTAAGGAAGTAGATGCACTAAATGGTTTAAATGTGAAACCTTAACCACTATCCCACTAGAAATAAACTCTTAGGTCTATTCCTATCTACTCACCATTGTCAAGTCACCTACCACCATCCATGGCATGAAAACTAAAGTGTACCTAAAAGGCTCATGCAAAGGCCTGGCCCTCAGGGTGATAGCCCTATTGGAAGCTGATATGAGTCTTCAGAAGGTAGGGCCTTATTGGACGTCACTAGGACCTAGTCTCATTCTCTCTCTGCTTCTTGCCTTGTGATAAGAGCAGTTTGTAATGCCTTGTGCTCCTGCTAGGCTGTTCCGACTTTACTAGAGTGTCAAAGCACAGGGCCATCTGCTCTTGGACTCTGAGCCTATAAAAATTCTTTATTAATTACCCCAGGTATTTCAGTATAGTAGCATGAAGCCAATTAATACAGTGAGTTGGCTCAAATTATATTATAAGCATAGGATTGATTTTTGTTTTGGGGGTGGGTTTTTTTTTGTTTGTTTGTTTTGTTTTGTTTTTTGAGACAGAGTCTCACTATAGTAGCTTGGCTGGCCTGGAACTTACTATGTTGACCTTGAACTCAGAGATCCACCTGCCAAGTGCTGGGATTAAAGGGGTGCATTACCATAACTGACTCTTATGATACAAAGGAAACATAGTTACAGCAGACAGAGATCTTTACAAAGACTTTGGAATCTATTTTACTAAAATAATCAATTGAAAATGGTTCCATACATGGCAATTATTTGTTAAACCCAGAAAAGTACCTAATCTACTGTGATAAAACAGTCTGTATAAAGTGACGGAATAAGTTAAACAGAGTCAGAGAAACAAACACAGAGGATCACAGACAACAAAGATTTTATCTTTCCAAAAAGAGTAAGGAAAAAAGAAGAGTGAAAGGAAAGAAAAACTAAGACTAAAGGGCAGATTTCTGGGATTTCCTGAATGGCAAACAGCACATTCCATGAAACATCCAAACTCAGGTAAGCATGGACTCATGTCAACAATCTGCACAGTACATACAGCACGATGCTCCCCCAGAGTGCCTTCTGTAGAAAAGCATTCTGGAGGTTATTTGGAAATAAATAGTAAAAAGAAGTTTGTCTGTTTTTTAATTACTATGTCTTGTTTATTAATACTCCTAGTTAGCACTCAATGAATTTCAAGTCTCTCATGCTCACACAAGAATATACCATCACACCTTAGTCATATCCAGCCTGCCCCTACTTGCTTACATCCTTCCTCTCCTCTTACTGTTAGTCACTCTCCTGACTCCAGTTCTTTTCTGTGTGTGAGTACACTCTGTATACAAAAGACAATAAGAGCTACTTTATCTCTCTTCCCACCTGTTTTCAGCCCAGGCTAGCGTAGAACTCACTATGTAGTCCAGGCCTGCCTGGAACTTGAGGTAATCTTCAATCTCCTGGTCTGCATTACAGGCTCGAAGCACATGACTAGCTCGTTATTTATTTTTAATTTGATAAAAGTTTTCTTATAGCCTTTGACCAAATATAGTTGTGGATCATTTTCAGTTGCTTTAAAATTTTCATCCATATCTTTTATCATTTAATTTTGCAAGGCCTGGTCACATGGCTTGATTTGACTCATAGGATGGTAACAGTCTAATGCCAACAGTGTCTCAGTATGAATTTAGTACTTTGGCCTTGTGCTCTGGTGATAAACTATGAAGGAAGCTTTAGTCTCTTCGTGCTAAGCTTCAGAATAAACATATTAAGGTAATCATAAGCATATTTACAATCATGGAGGCAGGCCCAGCTAACCCAAAAATGAAAGCAGATCTGTTTGGCTGAAGCCATCTGGATCAAGAAAACTCTAAGTGACCTGTAGATCTAGTGTGAAAATTAGTATATTATTATAAGCCACTCAGTAAAACTAGTTTGTAATATAGAACTGCTATGATAAGAGCTGGTCTCTATACCCAAATCCATATCTAGGAATTTATTTAAGGCAATCAGAGTAACAATAGATTTACATAAATAAAGTATTAATCAAAAAACAAAAACAAAAAAAGAAAAGTATTAACCGTAAAGATACTCAAAATAGAAAAAGGAAAAACAACTATCATCACTGGGGAAACTGTCTTAAATTGTGAATAGTCAAATACTTGAGGGTGTGGAAAATCATGTTTTAAAGAACACTTAAAGACAGAAGTGCACACCTTACATTGCAGCCCTCAGGATAGATAAATCTGACCTCAAGGCTTATCTGGTCTACATAGTCAACTGCGTGCAGGGCAATGTAGTAAGACCCTGCTTTCAAAACAAACAAACAAAGGAACACTCAAAAATCAAGGAACATTCATAATATATTGAATCAAAAGATCAAGATACACTGTTCTTTAAAATTGAAAAAAAAAAAAAAAACCAAACCTGTAAACAGAAACGATCAGTCAGATAAAATCTGTTCAAAAAATACAAAATATTTTTCTGTGGTATACACTACTCTCTCCAAATATTATAAAAGGGCCAATGAATTGCCTCAGAGGGCACCTGCAGCCAAGTCTGAAGTGGAAACTTAAGGGTTCTTTGGAAAGACAGTTATGTTGGATGGTGTTTTACTGGGACAAACAAGTGAAGGACTGTTTTCCTGAACCGGACACAGGTGAAAAGACGAAGGCAGACACAGAGGAAGGATGTTCTGTTAAAGCAAGCATGTGAAAGGACACATAATGAACTATTTTTAGCTAACAGCGCACACGTATTGGTTTGTCTTACACTGAGTAGTTGAGCTCCATTTGTCAGGACTCCATAGAGAGAATGCAAGAGCATCTGGTGATGTGCTGCAGTTTCTTCCCACTTCCACAGACTCGGCTGATTGGCAAAGTGATGTCAGCTGAGACAGATGCACGTGCTGGGGCAAGGCCCATGGAGGACACATGATGTTTGGAAAGAGTATAAAAAGCATAGTGATGGAGTCTTGAGCTTGGTTTGCTTATAGAGCTAGCTGTGCAACACTTGTTGGTCTCTTGTCTTTGCAGATCTACAATTCACTGAGGCAGGCGCAGCTGAGAATTTCTCCTGGCACTCCTCCTGGCCTCTCCTGCTGACTGAAGCCAAGTCTGAGGCCTAGTTGTTTCTGCTGGGTAGTGCCACTGCTGCTGATTTGTGTTTGCTATCCCAACTCTACCAAACTGGACTGCTGGTGCAAGTGAAGTGTTTACAAGTAGATAGAGCTACTGCCACTAACCTGTGAACTGAACTGCCAATTTCCAGACAAGAGTTGCTCCAAAGAACCTTTCTGAACAGGTCCACTCCCTTCCCTCCCCATCCCCATATCATTTCTTTCCCACTACTTCTGGTGGGTGGTGGGCTACAAGAGAGGTTAAAAGAGTTTAGGACCCATCATTAAAAATAGGTTTTGGCCGGGCGGTGGTGGCACACGCCTTTAATCCCAGCACTTGGGAGGCAGAGGCAGGAGGATTTCTGAGTTCGAGGCCAGCCTGGTCTACAGAGTGAGTTCCAGGACAGCCAGGGCTACACAGAGAAACCCTGTCCCGAAAAACCAAAAAAAAAAAAAAAAATAGGTTTTGAAAAAATTAAAGTTACACAAGTCTGACAACCTGAGTTTGATGCCTAGAATTCACAAACTAGTATAAACCACTCTTCTACAAGGTGTTTCAACCTCTGCATACACATGGTGGCATGGGTTAGCTCTCTCCAAATAAAACAAAATGGTAGATATTACAGGAAGTACTATACTAGGGATAAAGAAGGAAATGAAACAAATTCCCTGTCTACATTTTAATTTAGTCTTCTCTCATATAATACATCCCAACTGCAGCTTCCCTCCTCCCTGGTCCTCCATTTCTCCCCTCTTTCCTAGACCCACATCACTCCATCTCCCCCCAGGAAAAAGGGCAGGCCTCCCAGGGACATCAATAAAACATGGCACAACAAACAAACTACAATAAGACCAGGCACATTCCCTCATATCAACGCTGGGCGAGGCAACCCAGTAGGAGAAAAAGGGTCCCAAGAGCAGACAAGAGTCAGAAACACCCCCACTCCCACTGTCAGCAATCTGTGTTCTTGAAACCATTTAGTAAGACATTTTAAAAATAGTAATTTTAAGTACATATGTAATCACAAACTGTGGTATGCTACAGTGGGTAAAACCGTATTTAGCTTCAGTATACAGTGCCTAAATTTATCTGACCACGGCCTCCAGAAATAAACTACACTTCCCAGTCTTCCCTGCAACTAGTGAGACCATGTGATTGTTCAAATCAAGGATATTTAACTGGAAGTGGTACATAAAGCTTCCAGTAAACATCCTTAAAAGTAAAGGGCTCCCTCTCTGTTGATTTCCCCTTCTCACCAGATGGAGCTGCTATTTTGGACTCTGATGTGAAGCTTCACGCTGAGAATGGCAGAGCAACAGAACAGGAGGTGCCTGGGTCACTGACACTGTACAAATACTCTTTCCAGCCTAGTCTACTGCAGAGCTCTTAGATGACACAGAAGTACAAGTATGCCTGTTTAAGCTACCTTTATGTGGGGGTTTCAGTCATTCACAGACAAACCTGACTGTAAATAACTTAACTATAAAGAAAATAAAAGGCTTCAATAAGGTTATGAGGGAGAAAGGAGCTTTAGGGTTCGCTGCTCAGTGGAAATAACAACTCTTAGCAATCAGATGAAACCAGAGAGACAGGCTGACAAACTGAGGCAGGGAATACCACCTTGAATGAATACCAACTAGGGCCTAAATCCTCCTAGGGACAAGCAACATTTTGGAATGTTAAGACTGACTGTTAGGCTAGGAGTATTGTTATAATAGTCACTTGCTTATCATGTACAAAGCCCAGGGTTCCATCCCCAGAATTGCCAGGAGAGAAAAAAGAAAGAAAAGAAGAGAAGGAAGGGAAGGAGAAGGGGGAGGGGAGGGGGGAGGGAAGAGAAGAGAGAAGAAAGGGTGTTGTTTCTACGAGAAATTAGAATTAAAATAGAACACTACAGCAACTGAGCATTTTGGCTCCAGAATCTGAATCTCTGGATTCTGCCATGGACCACATATTTGTCAGATATAAATGGAGGGGAGTGCAGAATGAGTATGAATCCTGTTGAGGAAATGAATGGCTGTTTCCACACACTGCCCCACTATGGTTCAAGACAGTTGCAATCTCTGATTAGATGGATCATCTATCATGATGAAAACATCACAAGTTTTTCAAATGCTAACTATTCCACATACAGATCAGAGATGGGTGTCATTTTTTTTTTTTAAATAACATTTCTTATTTACCCGCTATGTTAAAAAATAAGGCATATATACTATGGAGATTTCAGAAAATACACACAGGAGAATAAGGGGGGAAATACCTATATGTAAAACACCACCTCCCAACATTTTTGTTTTCTCACACATTTGCATGCACACATAGGCATATACACAGAGCAAACACAAAGAGGGGGCTGTAATACAGATAAAGTCATAAATGCCTCTGAGTAGAGGCTATTCTCTATCACTAAACCACAATTTAATTGACTACATAGCATATAGTTTATTTAGCCAATTGAGTCTAGAAATGTTTTGAGTTAAAAGTATCAGACACAAATTGAATCCCTGCAGGTGAAGCTGCCTTCTAAATCCACCCTAGAATTTCTGTTCATGAATCTCAAGTTACAGATTGAAAGCAATAAAAACTTCCAAGCAGGCATTCAAGGAAATTCACTGAGTTTTACTATAGAGGATGCTCACCAAGATCATCTTTTCCCAAACACTAACTATCAAAGACTGAAGTTGTATTAATGAATAAGAATGAATATGTCTACTATAAGAATTTGTAACTATCTGCAATGTGGTATTTCTTTAATAAGGCAAAATAAGAAAATGTTTATATTTTATTTGTGCAATCATCTTTACAAGTAGATAAATACAAATGGATACAGAAAAAATGGAAGCAAATATGACAAAGGGTTAAGTCTATAACATTATTTTTCAGAGTTTATTATTATTATTACTTTAAAAAGCTGCATATTTATTTTGCTTTCTGACTCTGTGCTTGTGCCTTCAAGACCTTCACAACGATTTTCAACAAGGAAAGTCTGTTTGATCCTGTCAGGGACACGCTTGGCACACAGGGAACTCCACAGGGCCTGCTGATGTGCTCCTTAGTCTTAGAAAATATATCAGGACTTTGGGTCTCACAGCACGAAGCCCTTAAAGTCTGTCTGAGCACACATCGTAAGCAGATTTAGCAGCCTTCCCAACCTTCTTGGTATAAAGGTAAACAATCCTGTTGCCAGGGGCTTGAGACAGCCTAGTTTTGTTAGAGGCTGTACTGTAGGAAAGTCTAGGACAGTATGTCAGACTAAACCATTCTGAGTGCCTCTAAGCTCTGTCCCCACAAGAGGAGAAGGAAAGGCTCTTCAGAGGCTTTGTATTTAACTTCTTCTCATAACAACAATGTAATAGTAAGTTAAACTATTAGTCATGTAAATAAGATAATTCAGATTTTAGCTACTAAAGTCAAAGGAAAAGTTCTGTCAAAGTCTAAGTAGTCTTCTGACAAGGAAAAACAAACAGGTAGCATTAGAAATTCATTATAAAATAAAACTCTTTTAGATTATAGTCTGATGAACAACAGCAAGGTTTCTGGTTGGAATGCTGTCAGTGAGAGCCAGCATTCACATTTGACAGCTGTTCCTTTCTTAAACACTGCCCTGCCCTATTCTATCAAGGCAGCACTTTTATAGTTAAGCAAACACAAAAACAGCAAAACTGCATTTCAGCTTAAGGTCTTCCTGAAGCTACATAGAGAGCTACCTAGTAAGTGCAGTGTCAGGTTTTTGTCAGCAGATGAATAGGCAGTTGCAATTGTCTAAGTGAGATCAGTTGAGGACTAAGCCAAACTATGGTAGTTTGAATAAGAATGGCCCCCACAGGCTCATATATTTAAATGCTTAGTCACCAGGTAATGGAACTCTTTGAAAGGATTAGAAGGATAAAGAGGTGTGGTCCTACTAGAGGAAGTGTGTCAAGGGGTGTTGGGGGTAGGGGTGGGGGAACGACAGGCTTAATCTCTCTTCCTTTCCCCAGTTCCTCCTTTCTTTTCACCCTCCCTCTATTTCTCTATCTTTGTGTATGTGCACATATGTGTCTGTCTCTCCCTCCCTCCCTTCCTCCACCCTTATACCCTCTTTCTGTAAATCAGATGTAATTCTTTGCTACTACTCCAGCACCATGCTCCTTGACATGATGATAATGGACTAAGCCTCTGATATTGTAAGCAAGCCCCCAATTAAATGCTTTCCTTGGTCATGGTGTCTCTTCACAGCAATAGAATGGTGACGAAGACAGAAACCTACCACAAAATTATTATCACAAACAGATTTTCAAAATAAATGTAAATTTTTCTGTGATTGCCCATTTCTCTGAAATGCAGCCCTGAGTTCTTTTAACTTTCAGAGATATTCCCCACCCCCATCCTACTAGTCATTTTCAACCTCTCTGCCAGCTACATGAAACTCAGCAAAAGTGACTCACTCGCTGGCATCTTGTCAGAGAAACTCTGCAACTGTAAGGAGGCTCAGAGTTTAGAGAGCTCTAAAGTCAGACTGTCACCAACATGCTTCCATCTAGAGAACTCAGTCACATACTAACAAGCCCCGTTTACTTACATTTTCCCTTACAAATTCCTCTCTGTCTCTGCATCCTATCACCTCCCAGTTTTACTCTGACTCCTCCTTATCTAAAATACCTCCTGTCTGTGGAGACAAGATTGGAAAGCATTAAAGAGAGAAGAATCAAAAAAGGGTGGTTCACTCAGCTTAGAAGACTATCTCATCTGTGGTTCTCAAAATTTATTTCTCCCTTCAGTGAAATGAAAAACACAACCAAAAATCTGCAGGGAAAAAAATGTTGCTATTGTTTAGACAACAACATAAAACTCAAAGTTACTGAAAACTCTTCAGTAAGGTTTCAGTAGCACAGAACTGTCAACTAATTCACTGGTATCTATCTGCTCCTTACTCCAAGACAGAAACTGCTCTTTACACTGGATGGGGAGGAGTGAGGGAAGAAGACAGGGGATGCTCCTCAGATTACCACAGGCAGAACTCACAGCACTGTCAACTGTCACACTCCACCTGGTGGCAGGAACTGCCTCACTTGGTAAAGTGGAAGCCACTCTACAAAAAGTACCAGCAGCACTTTCCTTACACAAAATATAAGATGTTCCTCTCTTGCCCTATATAAAGTCTAGGAATTCCCATCAAAAAGTTTTCAAATAGTAGGTCAGCATCTGATGAAGATTAGCATAAAAGTCTGACAACACTGAGAACAGGAGACCTACATAGAGAGCAAACCATAAGTTAAATGTCAGCTCAAACCTTCACAACAGGTAAGAAGACACTGCGACTGCTCCATATCACACACTCCCACTAACTTTCTCTGTCCCTTTGCCTATGGGTAAACTGCAGTTTAATTAACACAGTTAACAGCAGCCTGCCACATTGCTTTTAGGTATCTGCCAGTAGCATATACTCATGGGATACTCTAGAGACTGATTTCAACCAAAAATAAAAATAGATAAACAGCTCAAGCAAAATTAAACTGAGTCTGGCTGCCCACACTTATTTTCACACATGGAAAAAACAAAACAAAACAAAACAAAAAAAAAACAAACCAGCAGCCCTCTTAAGAAGCCTCAAGCACACATATCTTTAGAACACAATGTTAAAAATATGTCCCGCCTTCCCCTACCTGTTTCTCACTCAAAGCTGTGATTTTGGCTTGGAGTTCATGAAGCTGTTTCTTTAAGTCAGCATTCTGATTGGAAAGAAAAAATATCTGTGAGAAAGATATTCATTTGTTAACATAATAGTATCGGGAAGACTTGCGTACTGCATTACAAGTGACGAAGCAAGCTTTAGCTATCAAATTTTCCATGCATTAAATTATAAGCATAACATCAACCCTTAATACAAAAGGGGCAGTTTCCTCATAACCGTGCTGAATTACAGGAAGTTTTACACTTTCTGATCCTGCATTCTATTAGTACCTTTCTCCTAAGATATTGTTATTCTTTATAGAAAGTATCAGTTGACAGAAGGTCTAAAGCTCCACTAATCAGACAAAAACAGGAAAATGGAGGTTAAAGTATGCATACCCCGCTGCTTAGCGGCATTATCAACAAAGATAAGAGGCTTTTCTCTACTTGTCCTCTCTCTTATTTAGAAAAGTACATTTGTTATTTTAGCCTAGATTTGGGAAGCTGTCAGCACTGTAACTGCCTAAACAGCATGTCATTCAAATCAACATGATGAAATTCTAGGAATTGAAACAAGTATTATTTTAGATGAAATACACTGAGCACGTTTGCCTTTTCAGGGAGGGGTATTAAAGTTTTCAAATGTTTAACATAGCAGAAAGCCTGAATGTCACCCCAGTGAGAGACTTATTTACTTGTTTCATAAACAGTCCCTTCATTTCCCTGCCTGGTCTGTCAGGGCTAGGGCACATATTCTCTCCTGTACTCAACTTACCTCATTTGAGATTTTCAGGTGTATTGAACATTAGGCTTCTCTGAGGTCACTTAAACTGTTCTCCAGTAAGTTACTGACCCTCAGACTTTCCAAGTTTGCTATTCTATGATCATGAACTAATAGAACTGAGAACACTTAAGTTCCTGACAATATATATCACCACATTAAATATAAAGGACCTAGCAATCTGATACCACTTGGTCCCCTAAATTCTATTTAAATTGTGAATACACTAAAAAGAAACTAAAAATTAAAACAGAGCTGTTTCTCATGGAAGGCAGATTGTCAAATAGGAATAAATGCAAGCCACAATTACCAGCTCTCAGAGTTAATAAATTGTGTTAAAATGCAACTATCAGACCACCAAGTCCTTAATTTCTCAAGATGAATAATTATTTCCTACTAAAAAAAAAAAAAAAATCCATCTGCCTCAGTACTCCTCTTCAGGGATTTATTTTACTTTACAGAGAGGCATGTGTCCCACGGTAAATGGGTACCAAGAAGTCACTACGGAAAAATAAATACTGGAGGTCAAGGGAACTCCTATCAAAGTAAACTTAACAGTTTATAGATTATTGTATGAGATATGTCTGAAACCCTCTTTATGGGTTCTTTTAAAGATTAAAACTTTCAAAGCCAGGTATGATGGCACGTTCGTATAACCTCAACATTGAGAGTTGGAAAGAGAAAGGTTAGAAGACCAAGGCCATTTCTGGCTACATATGAAATTCGCGGCTATTCTGGAACATGAGACCTTGTACCAAAACAAAATACAAAATAAAATACAAATTTCACACATTTTTTTAAAAAAGTAATCTAAAATTTTTACTGTGAATGCTGTAAATCCAGTACTCAGGTATCTTACAAATAAACTGTACACAATTAAAATGATTTGGAGGGACTTCAGTAAGTTTGAGACTTTAAAAGCCTGGTAAACTCTAATTCTGATGGTGTGAATTAAATCTATACCAGGTATGGAGGCAAGGCTATAATCTCAGCGTTTGGGAGGTCAAGCAGGGAGGAGAGTTTGAAGCTAGCCTAGAGTCTCAAAAGTAGTTTTTTTGTTTTGTTTTTTTTAATGTTTTTTGTTTTTCGAGACAGGGTTTCTCTGTGTAGCCCTGGCTGTCCTGGAACTCACTCTGTAGACCAGGCTGGCCTCGAACTCAGAAGTCCGCCTGCCTCTGCCTCCCAAGTGCTGGGATTAAAGGCGTGGGCCACCACCTACCTGCTCAAAAGTAGTTTTCTAAAGAAAGTTATTCAAGCTATATAAACCCTGTTAAACCTCATTTTTTGTTTTTTGTTTGGTTGGTTTTTATAGATACTCACAAAAAGTAACAAAAAAAGTGAAACAACAGTAACAAGGCTGAAGCAGCAGCAATCTTACTCCACAACTGGACTTTATCTTTAAACCCATAAAACATGAATATCAACATACATGCTGTTTGGGATCAATGTGTATTTTTAATTTAACTAATACCTGCATTTTATTATTTATTGTCAATAACAGTTTATTGTCATCTTCAATGTTTTTTACATTTAAAAAGTAAGTTCATAACAACAGGATTTTTTTTACCTGCGGATCCTGCTTCATTTGAGCAACCAGTTTCTGGTAATAAAGAGAGAGAGAAAAAGAACAACTGTCAGTCTCACATAGTAACTTCTATGGCTACATAGGTTTCTGTATGTACACACACACACACATATACCAAAAATTTTGGTGATGTCTATAAAAAGGCTAATGAAGCACTCTTTGTAAAAGAAGAAAGAATCAATTATCTCTTTATATTTGAAATGAAAAAATATCTGCTTTGTCAATGTGGAGGATGACAGTGACTTCCGAAATTTAAATAAGCAGGATGTAGACCAGGCATAGTGGTGCATGCCTTTAATCCGAGCACACAGGAGGCAGACAGATCTTTGTGTGTTTGGGATCTACATAATGAGTTCTAGGACAGCCAGAGCTACATACATAGTGAGACCCTGTCTCAAAACAGCAGA
The DNA here is from genome assembly GCA_021653895.1 of Mastomys natalensis. Lineage (NCBI taxonomy): Eukaryota > Metazoa > Chordata > Mammalia > Rodentia > Muridae > Mastomys > Mastomys natalensis. The sequence continues at coordinate 1,909,227 of JAJTUV010000328.1, read as the reverse complement.
TAATGTCTGGAAAGAAGCTGTACCCATATAAAACAGGGCTGTCTGAAAACAGTAAAGTACAGGTTTGGCAGGCCTATTGGTTTGGATCTTATAGAAGGAGCCTCTTGTACAGTAACTTTGTTTGATTAGCTCATCTTATGGACTCTGCAGGCATACACATGGTGCAGACATACATGCAGACAAAACACTCGTACACATCAAACAAACAAATAAATAAATGTCATCTGACCTAACTCAACTATAACAACAACAAAATTCCAAGAGTAAAAGGAATTTGAAAGATAAAAAATGAGGGAAGACCGGGCGGTGGTGGTGCACGCCTTTAATCCCAGCACTTGGGAAGCAGAGGCAGGCGGATTTCTGAGTTCGAGGCCAGCCTGGTCTACAGAGTGAGTTCCAGGACAGCCAGAGCTATACAGAGAAACCCTGTCTCGAAAAAAACAAAAAAAACAAACAAAAAAAAAAAAAATGAAGGAAGGCTGATGATACCTAGGATTAGCTTTTCTCCAAGTGAATTTTTCATATTATAATAGAAACAGTTGTCAATTTGAGGTGTGATCATATAGATTAATATACGAACAATGAATGGACTATGAACCATATGACTTGCTAAAGGCACCAAACCACTGTTGTAATGAGTCCTCATTTTTATTTTTTTATTTTTTTATTTTTTTTGGTTTTTTTCGAGACAAGGTTTCTCTGTGTAGTCCGGGCTGTCCTGGAACTCACTCTGTAGACCAGGCTGGCCTCGAACTCAGAAATCCGCCTGCCTCTGCCTCCCAAGTGCTGGGATTAAAGGCGTGCGCCACCACCGCCCGGCGAGTCCTCATTTTTAGTTTAGTTGTTTTATTACATTTTTATTTGTTTGTAGTTTATGTACTCATGTGCTATGGTGCGTATGTGGAAGTCAGAAGACCACTTTCAGATGCTGGTTCTCTTTTCATCATGTGGGTCCTAGGAATTAAAATCAGGTCTTAGGGCTTGGTGGCAGGGCCTCTATCCACTTAGCCATCTTGCCAACCCTTTAATTTTAGTTGTCAAGCAGTCAGCTAACAGATCCTGCTGTTAGTGTGACTCTCTTTAAAAGCAATGAACCCCAACCGAACTTTGCTGCATCAGATCTGCTGACATACACACTGGCCCAATTTTAAAACAAGTGAACAGGTTGTAATAGCCCAAGAATTGCTTAGTGAACAATATGACATTTATTCTACCTGGACAAAAGTCTTTCTTCCTGGTACTAAAATACATTCTGGATAGCTGAGGTTGTCAAATGCATAAAGTGTGCATGCTGAAATTATGCTTTGTGGTTAAGAAGACTAGCCCTTCAGTAACCTCATCTAGACTTGTACAGTAAAGCGTCATCTACATCCTTACAAATCTAGCCACACTTATCTTAAGAGCTTATTTGGGCTGGCAAGATAGCTGAGTGGATAAAGATTATTTCCAACCTCAACTCACAACCTTAGCTCTGTCCCTAGAAAACGACTCATGGGAACAGAGAGCCAACCCCATAGAGCTGTCCTCTGACGGCTACAGGTGTGCTGGGACACACAAACTGTCATACATGTGAAATGAGTAAGTGTAGTAATGCTCGAAAAACAAACAACAGTCTGGCTGTTCTTTTTGATTTGGTTACCACAGAACTGACTATTATCTGCAAAGTTGTTTTAGGAGTTAAAAGAGATTTTCTTCCATGTCACTGGATTTTTTCAATTGCTATTTATTTAATGTATATAAGTTTTTTGCCTACATGTTTGTATGTGCTTGGTATTATACTTCAAAGTTTGCACCATGTGCATGCCTGTCACTCTCAGAGGTCAGAGGTGGATGACAGGACCACTAGAACTGTTGTTCAGATGGTTATGAACCTCCATGTGGATGCTCAAACCATGTGGGAATCAAACCTGGGTCCTTTGCAAAAGCAGTTAAGTGTTCTTAACCTCTGAGTGATGATGTAGTTCATGACTCTAGAATTTAAAAACTGACTAGTAAGATCCATGCCTGCAGGAAATAAATGTTTTTCTATGTATAACCAGTTAAACTACATTTCATACAAACAAGACAAGATGAGGAGCTCACTAGACCATCCATTTCCCCAAGTGACTTTAAACTGGAATTGAGTTATCAAAGTTACTTTCCACTGAATGACTGCTGCCATTTCTCATAATCTATATTCTGTCAAAGATAAGAAAACAACAGCCAGGTCACCAAATCCAGATCACCACCTGTTTCCTAAATAAAGTCTTATGAAACTGAGCCATCCCCATTTGTCTGTGGCTGGTCTGCCTGCTCAGTAACATAGCAGAGCAGCAACACAGTATAAACGACCTGCAGTCTAATATATTTTACCATCTGGCCCTTTACAGAAAAAGTTTGTTAACTTCTGTTTGCTTTATACTAATCTCATTCCATATGGAGTTAATATATTCTCTCTTTCTCTCTCTCTCACACACAAACACACACACACACAAAGGTGCACACAAAAATCAATCAAATGGAGGTATATCCCCCCCCCCCGAAATGGCCATTATAACATAAGTATTTATTGACCATCAACTATATACATATTGGTGCATCTGCCCACACATGCAGAAACATAAAGAACCAAACTCCAAACAGCAACACTAGGCAACTTCTTTTTTTTTTTGGTTTTTTGAGACAGGGTTTCTCTGTGTAGCCCGGGCTGTCCTGGAACTCACTCTGTAGACCAGGCTGGCCTCGAACTCAGAAATCCGCCTGCCTCTGCCTCCCAAGTGCTGGGATTAAAGGCGTGCGCCACCACCGCCCGGCTTAGGCAACTTCTTAACATATTTTTTTACCTTAAAAGCTTGACTTTTACCTAATTTAATTCCCAAACTAGAAACGTATCAAAAGATAGTTTTTGTTTTAATATTTAGTTCAAAGTCCATAGTTCACAGTCCACTCTTGTCGTGGTTCCAGACAGTATCCAGGACCCATGCTTTGGCATCTTCTCTGGTCTTCCTGAGTGTCTCATGTTCAAGAATTACACACATCATCACCCAACAGCTAATCGCAACAGCAGCAGTTTTCAGAATCACTTGGATTTACCACTACTTTTTTCCCCAAAATCTAGGAAAATAAGGGACTAAGGAGATGGCTTAGTCAATATAGCGCTGCCTAAGTCCTGAGTCTGGATCCCTGACACTCATGAAGAGGCTAGGTGTGTTGTGACACACCTGTAACTCTAGAGCTGAGACATAGAAATAGGAGGACCCTGGAATCTCAGCGCTCGGCCAGTCTAGATATCAGTGAGTCTGAGGTTCTGTCAGAGACTCTGTCTCAAAAAATAAGTCACACAGTGATAGAGAAAGATATCCAGGGTCTACCCTTGCCCAGTGTAGGGGCACGTGCACACACACACACACACACACACACACAGAGCAAGCTTGGAACTCATAAAGGTGAAGAGAAACAACTCTACAAAGCTGTCTTCTGTCCTCCACATACACCATGGCATGTATGCCCTCATGCAAGCATCATGTATGCACACACACCCCACACAATAAATAGTTTTAAATGTATTACTCAGCATGCAAATTGCACAAATAAAGTTCAGTAATTAAAGATGAATCTAAGACTATAACTTGGGGGCTGAAGAGATGGCTCAACAGTTAAGATTATTTGTTACTCTTGCAGAGGACCCAAGTTGGATTCCTACCTCCCACATTAGGTGGCTTACAACTGCCTGTAACTCAGTTTCATGGATATGACACTGTCTGAAGGTCTAGTAGAGCACTGCATGCACACAGTGCATGTAACACATATTCAAGTGCACACACATGCATACATAAAATAAAAAATATTTAACTAAATATTCAATTTAAAAGGCTATAACTTTATACTTAAATGGCTAAATATATAGAGAACATAGTTAATATTCAGAATGTTCAAAATACCTAGAATATATACCCTTGAATCAACAAGTATAGTTTATTATTTTATTACTTTTATTTATAGTGAGTGAGTGTGAGGTGGGGGGAAGATTGCACACACAACATACATGTGGAAGTCAGAAACAATTTTCAAGACTCAGTTCTGCTTTTTTTCTGTAGATCCTAGGAATCAAACTCATACTGTAAACCTTGGCAGTAAGCACCTTTACCCTTTACCCACTAAGCCACCTTGCTGACTCTAGTTATAAATGGTAACTGGACTTTAAAACATCATAGCGAAGGCTACATTTTTAATAATCATTCATTTATCTTCCAAATTATGAAATAAGATAATATTTTTAAAGTTCAACTACAGAAAATTTGTTCAATAAATATTTATTTGGGACATGTATCTTATGAGGAATTAAAAAAATATAAACCGCATTCCAAATTTTCTTAAGAGGAAAAAAAACTATAGAAATCATATATACCACCATACAATTAACTTTGATTCACACAGATTTCAAATTGATACTATATTCCCAAAACCTACTGGAGACACCAGCTTTAAACTATTATCAATTTAAGTTGTGTTACGTGTCACTGTCCTGAGCTGGATTCAATATTCCTCTATGTTAAAATATTTTCATCCAGGGACTGGTGAGATGGCTCAGTGGTTTAAAAAAAACCTGGCTGCTTTCTCAGAGGATCCAGGTTCAATTCCCAGCACCCCTATACAGAACCCTCTGTACTCCAGGTTCAGGGAATCTGATATCCCTCTCTGGCCTCCACAGACACCAGGCACACATGTAGTGCACATGCATGCCATATACACACTATTGAGCACAGGATCCACCCGGTCCAAAGCAGCAGCAGGGACTTTCAAACAAAGAGTTCCATGTGGAAAACAACAACAAAAACACACACACACACACAGCACAACTTTGAAGCTTCCCTGTAGGTCCTAATCCACACTACTTCTGAGGCAATAGGCAAACCCAGCAATTATCAGAAGTCCAAGTGTGTGTATATGTGTGTGTGTGTGCGCATGTGTTCAGAAATCAATACTGTACTAGCTCATACAAGAAAAAAAGAAAAAAAGAGAAATTACTATACCTAAAAACACTTTTAACAAGTAATGTATATGTGGTAGCTCAAAGTTAATAAAACCCAGAAAACTTAGAAAGTTGCAACAGGAAGACTAAAGATCATTTAAGGTGAGATCCTAAAACTAAAGTATATTCTGGAAATGCAGCTCAGTAGTAGAGCACTCACTGACATGTTATGAAGCTCTGGGTTCAAACCAAAATATCACACAGAGATTGGTTCCTTCATGTATCCATTCCATCCCCATATTACAAGACCATGTTACATGGTCAAAAGTACCCAATTCATCATTTATTACTTTGAATACCAAGGATGATATACAAGTATGTTTATTTATGTGCTTTAAATCTAATGCCCAGCTGATATCAAAAAAATGAAACAAAGAGTGGTAGTCTGTTTATGCAGACTACCTAAATGTTAACGATTTAGATATTTATGGGTAGTTTTCTGTCTTGAGTATAATTATATGTTTATTTTACATATCTCCATATTAATACATACAATTAAAATATATTAAGTGTTCTATTATGTTATTATACTTTAGAAACAATTGTATAAATGTATATATACATTTTATAATCATATACTTCAAAGGTTTGTTTATTTTTATCTGAGGTAAAATATAAGAATTAGAACATTTTAAATACTGGCGACAGCAAACAGGTTTTCTTTTCTTTTCTTTTTTTTTTTTCGAGACAGGGTTTCTCTGTGTAGCCTTGGCTATCCTGGAACTCACTCTGAAGACCAGGCTGGCCGTGAACTCAGAAATCCACCTGCCTCTGCCTCCCAAGTGCTAGGATTAAAGGTGTGCGCCACCACTGCCCGGCCAGATTTTCTTTACCAAAGATTGAAATCATCAAAAAAATAAATAAAAAAGAGAGCAAGGAGGCACAGAGATGAGTCAGGGATGAGCACATGTGTTGGCGTGTGTAGTAAGTATACATCTCATTCTTACCACAGTGAAGTGAGGAAAGGCAGCACTGGGGAAGCAAAGGCATGAGGACCAATACAAGTTCAAAGTCAATGTAGTTTACATGGGTAGTTCGGGGCCAATCTGAGGCCCTGTCAAAAGAGCAAAAGTAAATAAAAAAACAGAACATGCAAAGAAAGTGTCTTGTGTAAGAAGACCTTCAAACTGGCCAGAAATATAGCAAAAAAATAATTCTTTAATTCTTTCTTTTTCAAATACCTTTAGGATATGAAAAAAATATTTTCAGTCCTCTTTTTCTGGAAAAGATATCAGGACTATCCTATTCAAGTTCTTAAAGGCAGTACTGAGTACAACTATGGAGCAGTAACTGGGCAAATGTTATGGTCATTGGTTAAGTCTTAGAATGATCGCATAACCTGACCAAAAGCAGAACTGGGCCTGTCTCGTTAGTAATGCAGTATGCATCGGTAGCCGACCACACAACATACCTGGTGAACCTGAATTTCCACTTTAAGAGCTTCCTGTAGAGTCTGCAACTCCATCCTCTGCCTTCTCCACGCTCTCTTTTGTCTGCTAATTCTACAGTGTCTTCAGCCTCCGTTTAAAATTACAAGCTCCTCTTGTTGCTGCAGCTGTAGAGATCATAAAATGTTTGGGATCATTGTGTTGGGAATAAAGAAAATTTTTGTCAAAATAATTAAATTATAAATATTATATTTTATAACATTAAAAAAAAAAAAAGAGTATCTCCAAAGGACTTTTTAAAAATAATTCAGTACCAAAACTTTTTGGGTTTTCTTCTTTTGGGCACTCCTCTATAGAACACTTCAAAAAACTAAAAAAAGGAATACAACAGCAAAAGAGACAGTCGAGGAAACACATGAATACGCACTGTGTGCTCAGCACAGAGGACAGGGAGCTGAAGGACTACCTCTATCAGATAAGAACTAGCAGGGAAGACTGACATCATCCATAACATGCAAAACATGTCAAGCACTTTAAAATCAGAATGGACTGGGGAGTTTCCAGTCTCCCACCATAGGGGGGTGCATTTTAATTTGATCGCACTCTCACTTAGACACCATATATGTAACTGTATGTGGAGACGTCAAAAGTCTGAATTTATGACCATAAATGGGACACCCAGTCTCACTTTCCTGTTTTACACCAGCACTACTGCAGCTTAACAAAATGGCTAAGTTTTCTTTAAAATTTTTTTTTCTTAAATGTGACCATGAACCATGCAATGGTGGTGCACGCCTTTAATCCCAGCACTTGGGAGGCAGAGGCAGGCAGATTTCTGAGTTCAAGGCCAGCCTGGTCTACAGAGTGAGTTCCAGGACAGCCAGGGCTACACAGAGAAACCCTGTCTCGGGGGGGGGGGGGGGGGGAAGTGTGACCATGATTTGAGGTTATTTATTAAAGCAAAGGCATTTTTTGTCTGAATAAATTTAAACTTTATTTAAAATATATTTTCTTCCTTGTATCTATAAAAGCTGTGGCTAACACTGCCTTTTGACACTGAGGAAGGAAAACTAGTACCTGACTATAAGACTCACAGCCATGAGGCTGCCCAGCAACCACTTAGCACAGACAGTCTCATCAGCCTGGGCATCTCAAAGCCTTTGTAAGACTAAGCTCACAGAGCTGGATGGGATTGTTAGCTAGAAAATACATCCTAAGGATTTCTAGTTTTCATTATATTTACTTAATCTCTCTGGGCTTAAAACATCAATGACAATCTCTCCTCTAGGGTTTATACACTATGTTATGTAAAATCAGAATATTCTAACCCAAAAAAGATTGAATTCTCAAAGTGCAAAATTCTTTCAAAGTTACATCTCTAGAAGCTGGCAAAGATTTACTGGTAATCATAAAAATTCATACAGGCAGGATATTTAGGGGAAATAATTTTTAAAAGGAGACATATCATGAATTTCAGCCACTTACTATCCTAAAAACTGTTTGGAATTATAATGAATACCAGAATCATTAGTAACTCGTGTAGAACAAGACGGCTAGGTCATGTACATTTGCAACCTCCTATAGAGCTCAGCCTGGTCTTGAACTCACAATCCCTCCTACCTTGGCCTCCTGAGTGCTGGGATTAAAAATGTAATCTACCATACTCAGTTTATATTATAGTTTTTAAAACATGGTCTTAATTTTTGCAAAGTTCTATCAGAAAATGTGTCTAAAAAGATTTCCTAAAATTCTTTGTATGTGAAGGATAATCCTGCTGCAACAGCATGTTCAAAATCAGCAAGGCCTGGTTTATTGCACTGTTGGTGACACATCTCAGCAGAGCTCAGCTGAACTCTTAACTCTGGAAACAAGCAGGTCACAGACATGGAGAACGTACAATACCCACCACATCAGGTTAACCCTGTTCATACAGTCAGGGCTTTCAAACGTTAATTAACAAGAATGTAAGAAAACCAATTCTCACAAGACATAAGAATGATCAACAAAAAGTGTGAATTCAGTCAAAGTGAATGAGAATTCCTTTATGAAACAATATTAACATGAATATACTAGTAACAATCTTACTGACAGACTGACCACTGACTTTGAGGTACCCATCTGTACTAATGACAGAAACATACATTTAAGAAGGTAGGTTTTGCCTGTAATAATCAAGATGCACAATAATAAACTCTAAACTGCCTAGGGTGGGTCTGATGGCACTTCATAATCTGCTAAAAGCCATTTGTGGGTGAAAGGACAAAGAGCTACTAAACTTTCTTCTTTTGGGGAGTGTCAGTATTTTCAAACATTACCATAGATAATGCAGATCTCCCTTCAACTGAGAAAAAAATAGATGAGAATTAATAAAACAACTTTTATAACATGAAAGGGAAAAAAACCCCACAAAAACAAAATCAAACAAAACAAAAAATCTCAACAGAAAAAAGTAGCTGGGTATGGTGACACACTCCTGTGATCCCAGCACTCAAGAGGTGGAGACTGAAGGCCAAGGCCAGCCTCTGAGCTATATGGTGACTTTGAGTCCAGCCTAGGCTACAGGATATCCTGTTTTAAAGAAAAAGAAAGAAAAGGGGGAGGGGAAGGGAGGAAAGGAGGGTACTGGGAAGGAGGAGGGGAGGAGGTAGTGAGGAAGAGTTAAAGAATAAAAACAAGGTTTTAACCTGGAGACTCTAAATGTCAAAGCATGCCTCCCATACCAAGCCTGCCAGTCAAGCTACTGAGGAACTGACAGCTTTTACTTCCTCCACCTGGTTGTTGTCCTCTTACTAGAGATATACAAAGGCATTTAAATGCCAATTATGTATTTTGTTTCATATAAGACTGAAGAGTTAAAAAGATCATGACTGGTCACAGAGAAACTTACGAGGACTGGAAGATGATCTTGAAATCCTTCATCAGAAAAGTCTCTTTCTGGACAATTGTTTTAAGAGACTGGTCTATACATAATAGTTAAAATACAGAAGATACAATTTTCAAACACAAGGCACACATATTGGAGCCTTTAAAATACATGGGGATCTTAGTTATACAGCATCATGTAAACACTGTTTAGAGATAGTCTGTAGCTTCACAAGACAGTATTACTTTTTAAACATTTTTAAAATAACATTTGTTTACTGGGAGGGGGCACACATGACATGGAGTGTGTGTGGAGTTCAGAGGACAAAGTGAAGATATTGTTTCTTTTCACCATGTGGGTTCTGGAGATCAAACATGTCCTCAGGCATGGTGCCAAGGGCCTTTACCTGCTAAGCTATCTCATCAGCCCCCAAAGGTATGAGAGATAATTTATTATATTTGTCCAATTCTAATAAGGTGTGTGTGTATATAAAAAAAACTACTGAAAGGTGACTATAAGCAAATTCACAAGATAGTAACAGACATTTTCTATCCAACATCTCAGCATACCTCCATCACTGAGGGCACCCTGCCTAGCACAATATACCAACCTTCTGCCTTCAATGCAGTACACACTAAAGCCCAGGTAATCTAATAGCTTCTCAAGCTACAATGCAAAACAAAGCAGAAAACAGCCAGATAGCAGGGTACATGCTATCGTAACATTTGGGAGGTGAAGGCACAAGGATCAGGAGTTCAAGGTTATCTTTAGCTACTCAGTAAGTTCAAGGCCAAAGTGGACTGTAAGAGGCGTTGTCTCAAAACACACACAAACACACATACATGCACAGGCATTTGTACAAAAAAGCCTAACAAAACAATAAGCAGATCTCACCCAAAAACGGGCAGCTAGATGATGAAGAAGGACCATTTACTGCCTCCCCAGAACAAAACAAAACAAAGCCATTCATTCATTATCCTCTGGGAAACGGGGCTCATGTCACCTGAGGCAGGACTGTTATGAGGGTTAAATCAAGGGAAGGTCTCAGAAAAGGGTTTTTTTGTTTTGTTTTATGAACCATCAAGTTTTGAGATATTGACATACTTCTTCAAGCTTTAACTTTGAATAAAACTTGTTAAATTCTCAGACTGTAGACTTGGCTCAGTGGTTGAGTCAGGACCAGATTTGATTCCCAGCACCCACATGGAGGCTCATCCCTTCCTCACACAGCAGGAATGCATTTGGTGCACAGATTTACCTGCACACAAAACACTCATACACCCAAACTAATACAAATAACTTAAAAATGAAAAATAAAATTTAAAAACTTCTCAAATTCTCTAATGGAGCTGTTATCACTCTTGTATGAAGCTGTACAACCTCTGGGCCTTCTGCTAAGACTTGCAGGGAAACTCTAAACCCCTGTACTGTTAAGAAATACTTTGCTACAAAATTGACAAGACTTCTTTTCCTAGCCAAATCTGACACATCAATCGAGAGTTACTTTAATAAGTTCATGACATGGTGTGCTCCCAAACTGTCCCTAGAAAGATTTCTGTGTTCTCTACACCATGCATTTCCTGCATATACAAACGTCCCTATGTCTGATCGACATTCACATTTTTTGAGTTATTCTGTAAATTTTCAATATACTCTGACTTATTTCAGAGTGTTCTTTCTTTAGTGACACTCCTCAAGTCAACAGACAATATCCCTCATAAAACTTGACAACTCTGACTTTAGAGGCTGCCTGTTCTAGGACTCTGACCAGGCTGTTTGCTAAAACCACTTAGCTAGTAGCTGGGTATTTCCAAGCTAATAGGTTGAATAGTTACTGTTGTTTACTATCAATAAATGATATTTTTTATCTGTTAAATTATCTCCACTTGTCTGGGTTTACTGGAAAGAGAATAGGTCATTTATTTTTCTAAAGAAAATGTCTAGAGCTCATAGCACTGGGTCAAGGCAGGAATTCCCACAACATTCTCCTTAGAGGTTGCACCTCTTCCCACATCAGGCTCATCCCAAAGTACAGGTCAATCTCAGCTTCTGGGACACAGGCTGCCTGCACACTCCCATTCTTCTATTCCCTACCTTTCTGCAGGGAAAGGAAGCATGCCTATTGAAACCCCAACCTCACCCAACAAGTGGAACACTGAAGTAAAATGTAGAGTTTATAGAAATTCAAAATGAAGGTTGGAAAGTGGTGCACAAAAGCATAGTGATGCAGTGTCTGAGACTTTAGACCTGGTTGCCACATGTACTGAAAGGTCACTGAATGATTTGGGGGTGGCGGGCTGTTCAGGCGAGCCTGGCCAGAAGCTTATAATAAATATAGACCAAAGAAAGAGTGACACAGGAACATGTCCCAGCATAACCAATCAATATCATACTTAGTAGAAGCAAAGTCATGGGAGATAGAGTTCAGATCAATATAAAGGAGGACTAAGGATTAGAGCTGTACAAAAAGGAATGGTTACCTTATGAGGTAGTGGGCTCCCTGTCATTAGAAGGATTCAAGAATGCTGCATATCATATCCCCATCTTGGAGATTCACAATGCACATTAGCATATTAAAGGTTCTGAGAAGTCCTGCAGTAAAGAAACCTGTTTAACTTTGTTTAATGCAGCATTTCCCATATTATTTGACCACAGAACCCGTTTCCCACCCCAGACCCAATCTTAGCTTCTATGGAATCAGAATTTCTCAAAACATATTCATTTCAGAAAACAACAGAACAGCCTACATATTTTAAAACATTAGCATTCAGTGTGGACCTGAATAAGTAACAACAAGTCAGGAATGTAGGCAAAGAAATTGCCATGCAGGACAGATTCCATGATTCAGTAAGACCATAAGGTAAAGAATAGTGAGTTATTACTTTATAAGGTTTCATGAGAGAAAGGCAATAGAATCAAATGGTAGCAAAATTTAAGGTTCTTTCATTCAAGAGTCTCCTTTTTATGTTTAAAACCCAGTCTCTAAACTCAGAGACATACTAGAAGGACCACAAAACCAAAACTGCTAGGCATGGTGGTGGTGCATGCCTTTAATCTCAGCACTCAGTAGGCAGATCTCTGTATTCAAGGCTAGCCTAGAGTCTATGCGGCCAGCTCTAGGCCAGCTAAGGCTACAATAGAGTGAGACTCTGTCTCTTAAAAAAAAAAAAAAAAAAACTCAAACCAAAAATTTATTCCATCTATTCTACCCACTAAGTTTATTACTATTTGAGTGATAGAATTTTTTTAAGCAGCATTATACTGGAAAATCACACAATTGTAGCTTGAATATTTTTCATAGCACATGCAATCAAAATAAAGTTATTACTGCCAGTGCTTAGTGTGCCAGGTCACCCAGTGCAATCTAGGACCTTGAATTAAGACATCCAAAATCTGAGTAAATACAATAAGCTGTAAGCTATTTAAAAGTATCAAAAAAAAAAAAAAAAACCTTCTCTATTCTTTTAAAAATTATACAAAACAACACACACTAAAAACTTTATCTCAGACTTGAAGGCAATCTAATGTTAAGGATAAGAATACAAACATTAAGAGGCTCCAACTTCAAGGTGAAGGCTGTACAGCTGCTGTAACCTAGCCAGCTAATACACAAGGAGGTCTCGAATGGAACAGCACAGTAATGTAGGGTATAACGCAAACCTAACCTGAACTTGTCTTTCCTGACTTTGAATTCTCAGGCCTAACTACTCAATTATTGCCAACAGGGCCTTCAAGTTTTAATGGGTTATCAAATTCAGGAGCAGGCAAGTCTAGTGTAGTTATCAGAAATATAAATGCATTTCAGATACAGCTCTGTGAAGCTAAAAATTCACTTTTGGTGCAAACTACAAAGCCTTGTTTTGAAGAAGAAAGCTTTTTTAGGAGGTAAAAAAAAAAAAAATCACTTATAAAATCACTTAATATTTGATTGAGTCCAGCTAAAATCATGCACACTATGCTAGCTTTGTAAAACTACTTACCAATTCTGGAGAAGCTGGCTCTCCTTCAACTCTCTAGTCCCCTGCAACAGAAGGAAAAACCCAGTTAAACTACAAACAGATTCATGATGTCATCAAAAGCTAAAGACTCAAAGATTTCTGACTACAAAAGAGGGGGAAAAAAAACCTAAACACATCTCAATCTTCAAACTTTAAAACCCAACAACAAACAAGAAAGAAGTAGTTTTTACAGCAAAGAAGGAACTCAAGAGCAAGTAAACCTCTGTTTTAACACAGGTTTCAAGACCAGGAAAAATAAGTAGAGAGGACCTTGAACGACGAGGAGGGCTTTGCCAGGGGCACAGGCATCCTAAGTGACAAATCAGAGCATAGATTTTGGTTCCTCAAACCCTAACTACTATCACTGACTTATCAACAGGAAGCCTCACTGAGGAAGCTAAGATTATTAACTGATAGTGTGGTGTTTCAGGTAACTTACAAAAACCCTTCGAAAACTGAGTGATGACCACAGGTGACCCACCCACATGGAGCCCAGCACACTGCCTCATTTGCTACAGATACTTACACACAGAACTCAGGACCACACTTGGAAAGCAGCAAGAAGGACTACTAGCAGTGTTACCAGCTAGCTTTATGTAATTGTGAGCTGACACGCTTGCTTGCACTGCTCTCGGCTGTAAATGCAGCATATGTACTTGTATGTATCAGTGGTAGACTGACAGAAGACCCGTATCTATTTTATTCATTCAAATGGCTCCACTGCCATCTCTTTACAATAAAGCATAAGAAGCAAGTCCTTAGTTTGTTCTACTTAAAAGGTCTTTTTGTAATAAATCTTGAAATAGATTTGCCTCATGCAAAGCTTTAATTCACAGTTTATGTAATGTATAAAGTAACTATGTATTATAAATATCAATAAATAACATAATCAAAATTTTAATCAAATTTTCATTTATATTCTTAAATGCATATCATCGATTGGGACTATGAACCACAAACACATAATGATTCTTCTATGCCATATTCATAATTAGAGATAAAGCTAGAAAGAAAAGTCAAAGTTTTGGGATCCTCACCCAGTATTAGAGAACTAAAATTAAAATGGACCCCGTAACATTTTCAGCACTAACCCATTTCAGCCCCACACACAGAACAGCATTTAGACTACACCTAAAACTTTGCTGACCTATGCAACTCCAATAGTGTCTTGTTTTCTTGGGGTTATTTCAAAGATCCTGTCTCTCCGATGAGAAATGTTAACCATGTACAGTCACATTAAGCATAAAGGAAAGTTATTTAAACAGTTCTTGATTCATGCAGTCTACATTTATTTCCAAAAGAAATCAACTTGGCTAGCGTCCTCATCGTTATCCTCTTCCTCTTCTTCCTTCTTGTTTGTTTTGTTTTGTTTTAGTTTAAGATAAGGTCTCTACATATCCCAAGCTGTCCTGAAACTCACTCCGTAAACCAGGCGGATTCAAACTCACAGAGATCCACCTGCCTCTGCCTCCTGAGTGCTGGGATTAAAGGTGTGTGCCACCATGCCCAGTTCCTTCTTTTTCTCTGAACTCCAGTTCTTTTCAAAGTTCTCAGGAGTCCATCTAAATAGCTATTTTAATCATCAGGATTAGAATGGATTCCCAATCACAAAAAAAAAAAAAAAAAAAAAAGAAGAAGAAGAAAAAGAAAGAAAAAAAAAAAGAAACCATGTAGTAAATCTGTAAAATAATCCAGTTACTAAAAACTAGACTCTGTGTCCTTCTGCTTCATAAAAACTAGACTCTGTGTCCTTCTGCTTCAAACGACTCCCTGTGCCAAGGAGAAGCTTTGAGTTGCAGCTGACCCCTACTAACTGGATTTAGGGCCAACAGGTGCAATTTAACAGAAACAAGTTTCCTGTCTGCAGATGTCCTCAGTCTCTTCAGGCTGTTTTGCACGAATACCCCACATGCAGGATAAAGTCCTAACAGCCAATTCCAAAGGAGCCCTGAGGCTCTCCTCAGAAATGAGTGTTCTGCTGTGTGAGTGTTAGTGAAGTCTCAGAAATTACAGTCATGTGTGGCAGGATTTAAGCTCACTTTTGTTTATCTTTCTTGTTTGTTGTGTTCTTTAACAAGCTTTTAAATATTTTTATCTTCTACAACTTACATTGTCTTTGCATCTTCAACAACTAAAAGCTATTTTGGTATCCACTCTTTTTTTATACATACAAAATTTCTTCAACTTTGAGACTCTTAATGATAAAGTTAGCTTTTATGATTATTGCCTCATATCTAAAATCTTTTCAAATAAAATATAATTTGACCCACAAATAAAAGAAGATTATTCTATCAGTTACTACAATGAAGAGTCTACAGTTTCACTCAAAGGATGCCTAAAACAGTACCAGGCACATGGTGAGCACTCACGAAATGGTCAGGTCCATGGACTGACTGAGTAGCAACTAGCTGCTGAGGCGCCTCTTCCCAGTTCCCTAGCCCTCTCATTAGTTAACTCCTTATACATCAATCGTCCACTGTTAACTACTTAGATGGATGACAGTCTAAAACTGTTTTATCAATGCTGTTCACCAGAAATGCAATAATACCATTTTAAAATATAATAAAAAAAGATTAATAAATTGGACTAAACTAAAATTTAGAACTTGTGTTCAACTGAAAAACAAAATGCAATACCACGTGGTGCCTGAGTGCCAGAGAGATAGCTCAGTGTGTCACAGTGCTTATAGCCAAGTCTGAAACCCTGGGTTTGATCCCAGGACTCACTCACACTCTGGATGATTTCTGCAAATTACGCTCTGGCATGTATGTCCACAGACATAAATAAACGTAATTTTTTAAAAAAGGAAAGCTCCAGAATTGGAGATAATTGTGATCAACAATGGAGATAAAAATAATCAACAAATACATACACCCAGGATATATAAAATTAATTGACACTAAAACACGGTCAGGACAGGATGGGATTTAACTGCTATTTAATACAGCACTGAGGAAAGTCTAATGACATAAACTCTTCTGAGAAGTCAATGGAAAGACTACAATGTGTGCATGTATATCTGTTGCCCAGGCATCTTCTCCAAAATTCAGGAGCAGAGTCAATCCTAAGCTAATAAAGAGAAAATCATGAAGTGATAGTATCATGACACCAATTATAAAATTGCTTACAAGGACTACAGAAACCACACAGGAAAGCAAAGCAAAGGGTGCAGAAGGAGAGAAGCGTTCGAAGGCCGGAGGCCCCAGTGACTGAGCACACTTCTCCACCAGTCAACGTTGCTCTGAAGCAGGGTGGATGCCTTTGCTCTTCTAAGAAATGAGCAGTATCAAACATGGAGAAATACTTTGAGCCAAGTTTTAAAGAAAAATCATCACATCTTAGCTACTTAGGGCAAGTTTGAGAATTCAATATCCTTTATGCTTAAAGATACCCACTTTAGAGGGCTACCAGCTCCAACAGACAGTGGATTGGATTCTGCATGCATGAGCAGAGGTGTAGCTTCAGGGAAGCAGGTCGAATATTCATCAACCCTCAAGGAGATTCAGACACCCAGAAAAAGCAAATTACTCTCAGACTAACAGTCTTAAAATCTGTACACCAACACTTCAAGTATTTCTTCTGAAGACTGATTGTTAACTGCTACCAAATGGAAAATGGCCCAAAACAAGAGCAAATATTTTGTTTTTACAAATTAGTAATGCTGAGAAGCAAAATGCAAGACTGACATGTAAGTCAGCACTTCTTGCACTATCCATGTGCAGAACATACCTAAGTCTGAGGTTTTAGTTCCTCACCTAAGACTGCTAGGGCTCTGTGTGTTTCCTTACCACATTTCATAATTGTTACTGAGGTCTTTTACAACCTTAATTAAATCTGCTGAAATATTTCAAATATGGGATTTCTTATTGAAAAATACACTCAAGAGCTGAACATGGTGATTGCCCATGTGCCTGCAACCTTAGCAAGTAGGAGGCAGCCGAGATAGGGGGATTCAGAGCTCAAGGCCAGCTTGGAAAACATAGCAAGTTCCAAGCTGATCTGAGCCATACAGTGAAACCTGGGCTACTCAGAGTTTCAAACAAGTCAACAAAAAAGCATTCAAAATACCCAAGTAAGAGCAAATACAATTATTTTGCTTTTAGAGATGAATATTATTTTGCTAACATAACCTTACAATTTTTTTTTTTTTTTTAAACAAACTCACGACTTCCCCACTATAGAATTTCACAGGTAGCAGCTTTAATTAGAGCAGGCAAAGAAACAAGTCATTCAGATTTCTGGCATGGTTATGAAATTTAAAACATTATAAATAAATCAAAGATGATTAATAACAAAAATTCTTAAGTACCTTTTGTAAAGCATCTAAGAGCTTTGCATCATTTACATTAAACAATAAACAAATTTTGTGGATAAAATTTTAACACTTGACCATGTTTTAAATTATGCTAAAATTTAATATGCCCCACTACAAATTTTCATCAATTAAGTTTATAGCCTGTGCTCAATCATAAATTTTGATCAGGGACTAGAATAGCACAGATAATTGTTATTTGAAGATACTTAAATGTCAACTCACCTAGAAGATTCTGTCTTTCCCCTTCCCTCACTATACTGACAATCATTCCATAACTAAGTTTTATATACAAGTTTCAAGTTTTACAGCTTCCTGGCTGCCCTTCCTAACTTTCAACAAAAAGTACATTAAGTCTGAAATAAGTGCAAATACAGATAAATGGTTAGAAGAAAAAAGCAGAATTCCACCTAACAGAAAGTCCTGCAGACCCCTCCCTCCGTGCCCACCCAGCAGCACCTGACAAACTGGTGTCTTAAGCTCCACAGATAGAAAATTAAACTCCTGACTCTCTTCCCTCCAGCCTCCTCCTCAGCCATTAGCATCTCCATAACGGCAACTCCAGTCTTCTAGCAGAAACACTTGGAAGTCACCCAGAGTTCTGTGACATGCCACATCCAACATCAGTGGGCTCTGCAGCCCCCACCTTCAGGAGGTTACTCACTCTGACCTCGCATCTCAGCTCCACTGCTACTTCCCTGGCCAGCTTCCTAGCACCTTTGGCCACAGCTACTGTCCTGATCTGCTCACTGGTCTCCCCACCTCAACCCAAGCCCCACTACAAGTTACCCTATTAACAGCAGAGAAACTTTTCAAAATCCAAGATACATCATTATCCTTCAACTCAAAATCCTTCAGTGGCTTGACATCGCACTCAGAGGAAAGTTTTAACAGTGTCCACAGGCACTAGCTGGCTGCACCTCAGCCTTCCAAGCCACACTCCCGGCTCAGGCTCTTCCACTTGTTTTCCCACTAATCAGCTCTGTCCTCCTCCAAGTTTTGTCATAGCTCACTCCCACAGTGTTCATAAAATCTACCAAAGCTTCAGCAATTATAAAATAAAGATTAAAACTGCAATCATAAATGTCCCTCTCCTAAAACTTTTACTCATATTCTTTCTTATACCAAGAATATTCTTTCACCTTTTAACTATGCAAATCTCATTAGAAACTACAGCCCAGATAAAGACTCACCATTGACAGAGACCTTCCCTGCTACCATATTCCCTAGTCACTTTCTTTAAACTTCCAGAATATCTGTCATCTTTCTCAATATTTTTTTCTTTCTTTCATAGTGTTAGAAATAGAATATAGGGCCTTGTATGTTCTAGACAAGTGTTGTACCTTTGAACTCCTCTGAGCCCTGCCTTTATTTAGAATTTAACCACATACTACTTAATGTTGTAATATATATGACTCTATGCCCTTAATAGAAATATTCACGCATACAGGTACGAAGGCATATGCACACACACAAATATATGCCCAAACACAGATGCACACACATGTAGAAATGATACCTTGTACATTACTTTTTAATCTTTTTTTTTTTTTTTTTTTTTTTTTTTTTTTAGGTTTTTGGTTTTTCGAGACAGGGTTTCTCTGTGTGGCCCTGGCTGTCCTGGAACTCACGCTGTAGACCAGGCTGGCCTTGAACTCAGAAATCCACCTGCCTCTGCCTCCCAAGTGCTGGGATAAAGGCGTGCGCCACCACTGCCCGGCTTACTTTTTAATCTTAAATCAGAAGCACAAGTAAACTAATACACAGATTCATTGGCCCTAGCCGTAAGGGCTCGGGGTTCAGAACACGTAATTCAGAGCCCAGATACGTGGGCTTTTTAAGTTGATGGCTAGTCAGGTTAGAGAACAATGCCTAACATACAGTGATTCTCGCCTTTGTGCCTTTGTACCCTCAAAGAGCCTAAAACTAGAATGAACACTTCTGAGGATCCAAGTCACACCTTCATTCCAGTGTACAGAGGTCTAAGGAATCTAGATGACTAACTAAAAATCCACAAAGATAATTGGAAACAAACTACTTTCAATGTAAGAACTCAATCTTCCATCAAACTATATATACATGAATAAAAGTAAGAATCCCTAATTCACAAAAAGGTGTAGTGGACAGTGGTTAATTCTTGACCAGTGGTGGCAGTATCTAAGCATTACAGCAGGGCACAGAAAAGTCAATATGTTTGCAAAGTATCAAACACACTAGTTGGCTGAAGACCAAGAGGCCAGAGA
Source organism: Mastomys natalensis (assembly GCA_021653895.1). Classification (NCBI taxonomy): domain Eukaryota; kingdom Metazoa; phylum Chordata; class Mammalia; order Rodentia; family Muridae; genus Mastomys; species Mastomys natalensis. The sequence continues at coordinate 1,889,412 of JAJTUV010000328.1, read as the reverse complement.
GCAAGTGTAGAAATACTAGTGATGATGATGATGACGACGACGACGACGACGACGACGATGAAGATGATGACTTTTACAAAGTTCTCCTACAATACACACAAAAACTGTTAAAATCACTTGTTTTGTGGTAGAAGAAATGAACAGAATGAAGTCTTGCCTCATCATTTTATAAAGCACAAAAATCATCAAAAGTTTCTACAGCTCACAAGCTATAAATGTTTTGAGTCTAATCACGATGAAAACTTAATTACAGATCAGACTCAAGTAATTCATTCCATATCCCAAGACAACTCAAACTCAGTCTTAACAGTCAGTTAACCTCAAGACCAAAGCTCCTGCCATCATCAACAAAAACAACAAAGGTATCTACAAGGCATTATAAAAGAGCTTGGGCTTATTTTGGTGTACAGGGACTTAAGCAAGTGTCTCCTATTAACACTAATGGGAGTTTGGAGCACAGACCATCAGCACTAAGGAGGAGGATAAATGCCCAACTCTACATCACAGAGGCCCTGCTAGCACACTAACTGCAACTCCTGGGAGTTCTTCTCCCAGAATTGGGGCAAGAGACCCAAATTCCTATGTCTCTAAAGCACAGCGACAATTCAAATAAAAGCCACTAAGAATGGTCACTGGTAAACACTAGGTTTAAAAGGAGGGGTGGAGGGGGAGAGAGGGAGGGAAGGAAGAAGGGAGGGAAGGAGGGAGGAGGGAAGGAAAAAGAAGGGAGGGAGGGAGAGAGAGAGAGAGATGGAAGGAGAATAAGAGGGGTACACTTAAAGAAAAATTAATTGTTTTTTAATTAAAGCACAATAAACTCAAATACCATGACAGGTTTATCCAAAGAAACAAGCACACACACAAGCAATCCTCCTGGGAGGAGCCCCAGGTATCTACAACCCTGTTTTTAAACATGGAGAAAACCCTGCAGTCCTGATAGCCAAGAAAATCAGAACTTCCCAGACAAATGGAAAATGATCCTCAGCTGCCACTGACAGCCAAACTAAATAAAACACCAGCACCTTAACCTTACTGTGTGCCACCATGCTTCCCTTAAATGCAGGACTGCTGACCTCAACAGGATGGAAGAAGAGCAAGTGCCTTTCAGGCTATGGAAATATTCGTGTCTGTCTCTCCCTCTCCCTCCTCCCACCTCCCTCTGCAAACTTGGGCACAAAGGCAATGATACTCTTTCAGCTGAGGTAGCTTTAGAAAGGCAAGGCTTTAGTATGGCATAGGAAACTAAGAGCAAGCCTTGTTGAAGTAGTGACAAAAAAAGAAGGCTTTCCCAAATCCAATTCAAAGATTAAAAGAATGGACATTTATTTTAGCTAATAGGCAGTTTCAACAATTCGCTTTCTTAAAAAGAAAGAGATATTAAGATCTTCCTTGTGTCTGTCTCCAAAGAAACTCAGAACCTTTTTACCTTCTAAGTTGAGTGACACACACAGAGGCTTGACTCAGGCCTAAAGACTAAGTCTGACTCCTGTGCGGTCAACATATTGATTCTTTACCATCACTGCTGTACTAATGGGCATCTATCTTCTCTGTACAGAGATGTGCTGATGAGAAACTGAAACTATTACAATTTGAAACAAAATCATCAAGAAACAGAAGTGTGAGACACGCAGCCTCCGACCTGCTAAGTAGTCCTAAAACTTGAAAGTGAAAGCAACACAGACCTCAGAAGTTGTTTGCCTGATGGTAATGCTAGCCTTTAAACCAAAAATGTGTTCTGTTACAGAAGACTGAAATAAGGGCTTCCATTAACCTTGTTTTAAAAAAAAAATCCCATGAGCATAGATTTTTTTTTTCCTAAGTCTCTTCATCAGAGCAGCATGGGGTCCCATTAGGCACCCTATTTTACTTCCACCTTATAAATAACGTTAGCTGTTCACTATTTCCATGGAAACCAAGTACAGAGAAACCCACTTAAATGAATACCAGTTAAAGGAATAGTTTTATTTGAGAAGGTTTTTGCTGCTCTAGATGAACTCTACTGGGGAATACTACAAAGTCTCCTTAAGTATAATTTTTAAAAGTATATCTTTGGTGTAGAGGGAGCTTATTAAAGGTCCTGTTAAGCAAGTACACTCCTTGCACTAAACTAAATATGCCAAACAACATCATAACATTAAAGATGCATTTCCCATGCACTGCACGGGGTTTCAATGCACAACTTGCACTGACTAGACTTGTTCATGCATTGGGGTGGAATAATTATCCCTCTGAGTCTAATTTAAACTAATAAAACAAGAGAAATTCAGTAAGGCTAGCATCACCTTTACTGACTAGTAATAAATGGGTCCCACACCGCAGGTACACATGCAACTTACTGCTCTAGAGAAGAACAGACAGAGGGCAGATAACTAAGCTCTCCTCATCACTGGTACCTGGTCAACAAACAGTCCAAATTCCTGCCTCAGCAAACTACTCTACAACAGGAATGCTTAACACAAAATCAGTCTGAATACAAAGAGAATAATCACAAGGAAGTATATGAGACAAGGTGATTTACAATTCTGTCATACAGTTTCTACGCTAAGATTCTAAAAATGATGATTATAGGTGTCAAATACAAAAGTTACAACCAAATGTACATAAAATAAGGTACAACCTGTAAGAGTAAATTCAAAATTAATTATCAGAATTTCTAAAGGTCTGGGGATGCAGCTCAGTTGGTAAAGCGCTCCGCTCAGCATGCAAGAAGCCCTGGTTCAATGGTCAGCACCACATGAGCTAGCACGATGGCGCATGCCTACAATCCCAGCACTCAGGATATGGATGAAAGATCAGAAGTTGTTGGTTCTGGTGGTGCACACTTTTAATCCCAGCACCCTGGAGGCAGAAGCAGGCAGACCTCTGAGTTCGAGGCCAGCCTAGCACATATTTTGAGTTTCAGTTCAAGGTTATCCTCTCATATATATTCAGTTTGAGGTCAGCCTAAATTAAATAACATCTTGTCTCAACATAAAAAATTTTCTAAAGGATTTTGAACAACTGCCAGGCATGGTAGCACACATCTTTAGTCCCAGCACTTGGAAAGCAGAGGCAGGTGGGTCTTTTTAGTTCAAGGCCTGCCTGGTCTATATTTATAGTGAATTCTAGGACAGCCAATACTACACATAGAGATGTGTCTCAAAAAATAAATAAATAAACCAAAATACATGTCTACATGTATAAAATTCTCAAAGAATAAAATAAACCTACATATTTTTAAAATCCTGCTATACACCTTAAAAGCTACTGAACTTTTTGTTTGTTTGTTTTTGTTTTTGTTTTTGGAGACAGGTTTCTCTGTGTAGCCCTGGCTGTCCTGGAACTCACTCTGTAGACCAGGCTGGCCTCGAACTCAGAAATCTGCCTGCCTCTGCCTCCCAAGTGCTGGGATTAAAGGCGTGTGCCACCACCGCCTGGCAAAAAGCTACTGAATTTATATCCAACATAATCATTAATTTAATTTTCAAATTTTAGAAGTTAGAGAGATAGTTCAGAAGCTAAGAACACTGGCTGTTCTTCCAGAGGGCCCAGGTTCGATTCCCAGACTCACATGGTAGCTCACAGCCATCTGCAATTCCAATATCAGAGAATCTAATCCTCTTTTCTGGCCTCCCCAGGCACCAGGCACACAAATGGTAATACATACAGAAAAAACACTCATACATATAAAATAAAATTAAATTTCCAAATTTTACTTTTCCAAGTGAACAATATCCGAGTTGTGGTGGCACATGCCTTCGATGTCAGCACTTGGGAGGCAGAGGCAGGATCTCTGTGAGTCTGAGGCCAGCCTGGTCTCCAGAGAGAATTCCAGGACAGGCATGGATACACAGGTAAACCCTGTTTCAAAAAACAACAAAAACAAAAAACTACTAGCTGCTATTTGTCAATTGTCAACTAATGAAGCATAAGTTACCAATATATACTAACAAGGAAACATAAGCCTATTTTGCATTTTACAAACCAAAACAATTCCAATTTCTATATTAGTAAGTTTAAAAACTTGTAAAAGCAGTAATATAAAATGTCTCCTTTCTTCTTCTTCTGTTAGGTCCCTACCACTACAAAGAGCAATCTAATTCATTAAAAGTCTTAGTTTTTAAGTGGTAAGCCTGTCCTGACACCTCTACCTCAACCCCTACCAAAAATATAGCAATTTCTGAGGTCAAAGGTCTTTTGTTTTTGCTTTGGGTTTGGGTTGGTTTGTTTGTTGACACAGAGTCTCTGCATTAGATAGCCCTGGCTGTCTTGGAATGTTCTATGTAAACCAGGCTTGCCTCTAACTTGAAGTTCTCCTGCCTCTGCCTCTCAAAGGCATGTGTCCACATCCTGCTTTCAGGTCTTTTTTTAGTCTTCCCCTTTGTTCAGACTTAGAATGGTTCACCAATATTCAGTTACTTTGCCAGTAATTTTAAGCTACTTATCCAAAGCCCAGTTGAGGCCCTGAAATTGGGGAGTGGAGTTTCACAAACTGCTAAAGCTTTACGGTTGTGATAATGGCTTTTTACTTAGAAATTACCAATTACAACAGTATTTTGTTTTCAGAAGAAACAGAAATAAAAATGATGGCTGTGGAGGGGTGGTGTGCAATATGGGGGTGGAGGGTGGGGTGGGTGGGGGTGCAAAGACAATGGAAGCCAAGAGGAAGCAGGTGGAGGAAAGGGGCACAGAAACACTATGTAAGGGATGTATGTAGACGACAAAGCACCACCTTGCTATACATTGGATAGCCTTTGGGAAGGCCAGAGCTGGTGCTCACCCAATATAGACTGGCACCACTCTCTACAAATTAAGGGGTGGGGGGTTTCTGAAAACATCAACCACAACCACATATAGAGCCTATTTCTAATCTGTATATTTATTAAAATGAAATTCACTTCTAAAATATCCCAATTTTCACTCAACCATGTGAAATAACTTTCATACATCCTGCATGTGGCTGAAGTAAAGAAAACACACTGAGGCTGGGGATGTATCACAATGGGAGAGCATTAGCTTAGCACATATGAGGCCCTGAGTTTTGTCTTAAGAGCAGCAAAACACCACCTGATATGGTTCAGTGGGAGAGCATTTACCATGCCTAGGTGCTATCCCATCGACCTCTCCCAAAACCAAACAGGGCTCATGAGATGGCTCAGAGACAAAAGGCCTTTGCTACCAGGCCTGGAAATTTGAGTTCAATCCCCAGAACCCACATAGTAGAAAAAAATAAGTGATTCCCCAAACTCTCTTCTGACTGCCACATATTATAGCATGAAAGCATGCATACACACACATATGCACACATACACACACATAGGCACACAAACACACACACATACTAAATAAAAATTTAAAGAATTACTTTATGTTAATTTTAAAGCTATAAAATTTTACCTATTTATTTACTCTAAAGCAATGCTATAATTTTTTTTTTTTTTCTTTTTTTTGGTTTTTCGAGACAGGGTTTCTCTGTGTAGCCCGGGCTGTCCTGGAACTCACTCTGTAGACCAGGCTGGCCTCGAACTCAGAAATCCGCCTGCCTCTGCCTCCCAAGTGCTGGGATTAAAGGCATGCGCCACCACCGCCCGGCGCTATAATTTTTTTTAATGAAAGAAACTGTATACCCTCTATAATACTGCTGAATTTTTAAAATACCTGTTGGGCAAAATTATAGTACTTTGTTAGAACAAACTTGGAATTTTTACTCAGAAAGCAAAAACAATGTTTTAGGAATAGAGACAAAATAAAATATAGTAAACACTCTGACTCACCTACCAGGCCTTCATCAGATGGTACAGCTGGGTAACGAGAACAGAGCAATAATGGATGCTGTTAGGTTACTTTAACTCAAATGCTTACAAGGAGAATATACACATATTCAGGTGTCTGTGTAAGTTATTACAGATACTACACACTTGCTGAATCTCTAAGGCTTAAACATCACAAATGTTTCAGATACAAATCAGAATAAATAAAAATCTGTAAATAAAAATCTGTTATATACTTAATCTTTACCCCTTCTTCAATTACTAGGAGGAGATGGGAGAAGAAAGGCATACAGACATGCTAATAATATAGTAAAATCTCAATTCTTCACCAAAAAATAAAAACTCTTAATTCTGAGATCACTGTAGCTTTTTTGATGATCAACCTGTCCCCAGCCTGTTGCTAGGTTTGACACAGGAAGCTTATGACAGTTATAGAAAGAAAACGAATATAACAAGTAGTGTAAGGCCAGATGCCAGATGAAAGCGATCTCACAAAGGCAAACGCCCAAATGGGAAAGCAAATAGACCATGCCTGTCACTCCTAGAAAGCACTTGTATAGCCTTTCACATTGCGGGGGCTCCACAGCTGTACCTGTCAGGTCTTACCCCTGAGCCTACATTAAGGGCTGAATACATAACTGGTCAACTCCAATAGACTGACTGGCTGATTAGCACCTTGGAATAGACTACTCTTGACTTGATGTTAAGTGATGCTGAGGGGCCACTATAAACTCCATCGTGATTTTGCTGCTGGTCTCTGGTTGCTAGGGGCAGAGGAGAAGCTTATAGTACTACCAGTTTTAATGAAATACTCAGAAATATTTTTAAAAGATTAAGTTAAAATTAACATATTCTCATGTGTTTTCTATTTCTCCCAGGAATGTTCCTAAATAAGAATTCATTAGATAAACTTTTTTATGATGTATCCTTTTTTCAAAAGAGCATTTTTTGGGGATAGGGCTCCTGTTTCTCAGTTAAACTATTGCATATTTACACTGTTCCCATGAACTTTTAGCTAGACTGTACCAACAATAATTCATCTCATTTACTGAGTATCTTGAGATGCCCTCATTGTCTCTTCACATGAATCCCAGGGGAGGCAGCTATTACCACTCCTGTAACATACACAAAGAAATTTGTCCACCTGACCAGTACAATAGTCTGTATGTGGCATGTGCCAGACACATCTTTATGAAATACGGTTTAAACTGTTAATCCAAAATTACACATTCAACTTTAAAGTGATTGTACTGAAATTCCAACAGGACAAACCACAAAGCCCAGGTTCTTTCCCAACATGTAACTAACATTTGTCTCCACTGTGAGGTGGGAGGAGAGGGGAGCAGAATGCAACAATGAACCACTACTTGGTGTTTACTAACCCTGCCTAGTTCACAGTCCACTCACTTATTCTTCAAAATAATCTCAGAAGGTGAGTGTTATCTCTGCAGACTTTGCAGATGAAGAAACCAAGGCAGGTGCAGAAGTGAACTGGTCATGGTCAAAAGCTAATATGTGACACAGATTCATGCCCACTGCATACTGGGACTTAACCACTGCATTCTACTGTTGTGCTGAAGAGCTGCCTTGGATTACACAAAAACAAACCTCCTAACCTTTTACCAAATGAGCAAATGGTATGCTTGAATTAACTGAGAGGAAGTTGTAGTGCTTTCTAAGCATGTGCACCAGACTTCTCTACGGCACATGGGTACATCCCTGGCGAACAGATCACTGCTCTGCTCAGGAAGCCGCACACTGTAAATCTGGTTAAAAGCCCCCAGTGCACCCCTCTCTACACTCAGACCACACTAGTCATTCACTGCAAGAAACAGGCAATTCGGAGAGGTCCCAGTGCAATCCTCTATAAAATGAATGTCACTCTGGAATCATCTGAGTGTGTACAATACCCTTCTATCACCCTTTTCCTTCCAAAACACCATTAAAGAACACCTCAAAGGGAATGAATGAGTCTAAGCTACTTAAAAATCCTAACAAATGTCCAATGATAACTATAAATTTAAATGAGAAAAAAAATAAATGCAAAAATCTCATAATTTTGTAACCTGTCCAAATCCTACATCTGAAAAGCACTAGGCTTCTTTGAAAGACTCAATTCTTAGACAAGTTCATGATGAAAGTGACTGGAAAAGGCAGAGAAAAGTCATTTTTTTTGCCTCAGATTCTAAATATCTTAAAATATGTATCTAAATTAAAAAAATACTGCTGTATTGAAAGTTACTGAGCTCCTTACCCAAATACCTAAATAAATAATAATGCATTTAATTACACAAATAAAATGTATAGCATGAATTTAGAATTTGTATATTAACACTTAATACCTAGAGAAAACGGCCGAGCAGCACAGGACAGGATCAGGCGGTGCCAAGAACTTCATGTATTGCATACAAGAGCCATTGCAGCTCCCTCCATTGACATCGTAAAGTTGCCACATTTTCTGGGCTCTCTTTTGAATTAATGTGGCATCTGCTCCAAGTACAGCATGCTAACATTTTACTAAAAGACATTTTCATTGTACGTTTCTATCTGGTTTGCTTTTCATCCGAACTGCTTTATTTCAGTGGTCATCATTTCTTTACACCAAGTTGTGAAATTGGCATTCCTAATCTGTCTCCTGAGCACAGCAAGGGTAGGAAGGCACCATCAGCTTAAAACCTTCTAACAGCAATAATTACAAAATGCTCTGCATATAGATTAAATAAAGAAAATAAACAGCACAGAGATTTTTGTAGGCTTTTTAGTATCAGGTCCTGATAAGTTAACAGCATCTGTTCCTTTTCAAAAAAGAATTCTGCTCTGAAGTGTTGGGGGTGGGAAGAGGTAAACAAATACTAAACAAAATCATTCAAGTTACAAAGTTTGGTCCTGGTGAGATGCTGATTTCAATGATTTGCACGTTATCCACCCTAGCTTGTGATAATTGCTTCCTAAGACATCCTCAAAAATGCAGCAGCAACGAGCCAAATACAACCACTTATACTTAACATGCATGCCGCATACTCTACAATGTTACGTCACATCAAGCACAGAGAAGACGCTTACCAAGCTATCCTGCGTTCTATAAACTGCCTAACAGCAACAGGAAAAAAGGCGCTGCCATTTCTATGGGATTGGGAACTAGCAGGGGAGAGAGCCTTTCCTTCCCTCTGGTCAGCTGGCAGGAAAACAAATAAGGCTTATATTTCTGTCTTTTAGGCTCACCCCTCAAGGCCTTCACGCTCAATCTTTCAGCTTCTCACAAGAAAGAAAGGCTGATTCTTTAAAACTAAAGAGCTGCAAAAGATCATTCCAATTTAAAAGCCCCACACCTTTTATCAACTGTCCTCCAGCTGTCCCCATGGCCATACCTCTTTTGCAGGAAAAATGGCCTGGGCAGAGCAGTATTATCCAAGTGGGTGTGTGCCCCCAGAAAGCCCACCCCAACCTTCACCCCCAACAAACTTGTACTTTAAATCTCAGTCTTTTAAAATTTCAACTTGCCTGTATGTTTAATAGAAGATATAAAATACCAGTTCAGATTATTATACATTTGCTGGAAGCCATGGTTTTAAAAGAGGTGGAGACCATGGGTCAAGAAGACAAAGAACAGAATTTTAAAAGTATTAATTAGGAAATTAGGTGCTGCCATTAACTAACTTAGATTCTTGTGTTTGCCTCAGTCTCAGAACCAGTGAGATTTCCTGACTATTATGAGGGAGAAGAAAGTATTCTCAGGCCTGGTCTGATCCACTCAAAATGAAAGCATATTTATGAACACTACCAGAGAGAAACATTCTTAACTTTGCTCAGCAAAACTCTGACACGCCAGCAAGGTGGTGGCAGTGTACACCTTTAATCTCAGCACTTGGGAGGCAGAGGCAGGTGGATGTCTGAGTTCAAGGTCAGCCTTATCTACAGAGTGAGTTCCAGGACTGCCAGGGCTACACAGAGAAACCCTGTCTTGAAAGCAAAACAAATAAACAAACAAACAAAAAAGCAAAAAAAACAAAACAAAAAAAAAATTCTGACACCTTGTTATATCCCATATGACTCAAGGTAAGGCTTCAACACTTCACCAGCTATGGGTCGGAAGAAGCATAAAGCAGGTGAGATCAAAGAGTGTATTTTTAGGGTTAGAAAAAAAAAAAAAAACCCTACTATAATGAAAAACTTTTTATTAGCTATGCAATAAAATGTTCAATTTAAAAATTACTAAGATGAATTATGACAAATAACCTTAGCAACAAGCTAAAACACTCGAGCCAGAATCCAAACAAAACCACTGGAATCATTTACCTTTTAAAAAAATCCTTGAAAGATTAGTGGCATTTTCAGCATGGCATTTGGTGGCAAAGTGAGCAGGCACCAGTGACAGGGTGGGGACAGGCACAACACTTCTCAGATGCAGACGTAAGCACAAGACAAATTTCCAGACAGCACCTCTTTCTGCCCACTAAGCTAAAGAGGTCCATTATTTCAAGGCTGATCATCATCTTGGTTTTACAACTTTTACTTTGTAAATATAAAGTGAATGCTTGAACAGAAACTACCAGTTTGAAAAGAATAAAACTGAAAGGTTCATCTAAAAATACAACTGCAATCTCTATGAAGAGCTTCCACAATAAACTATAAGGTTTAATTTTTATACAGTGTCTCCTAAACACAGTCCAGAAAACAATACTGTCACTATAAGCTGAGTCTTCAGAAATATTTTAAAAGTAATGGTGGCTGCAAATAAACCACTTAGGATACTTTTTGTCCCATGGGGAACAGTCAGACTTGGGACATTAAAGTTTATAATCTAACACAACATTTAAGTCTCACCCATTTCTTTTCTTCCAACCCCACTCCTACTTTCTACATGAACCTTATTTTTTTAAAACAAGCAGGTTTTTATATAGCCACATTTCTGATAGAAAGGAAACTTTAAAGGGGTATTATTCTGTAATTGCACTAATTCTTAAATGTGTTACACACATACATGTATGTGCAAATGCACAAGAAAGAAAAACTAGGAAAACTTTAACTTCTACTCTCTCTACATGCATCTTGATCTAATAACTTGTGAGATCGCTTTTATAGTATTTCTTCAAAGATATTTAAACTGCTCTAAAATGTCCACACATTACATAAAGACTGAAATGGTAAATGTCAACAATTTGTATGTACCAAAAACCCATACTAAGTGTAAAGCCCATACTAAGTGCCTACTGCCATCCCTCATAGATATTAGGCCACACCCATGCCACTGAGGCACCCTGCTCAAGCATGACACAGGCACTGCTCCAAACAGTGCTTCCGTCCACCAAGTGTGCCCTGGGCAGTCTCCACAAAACAGTCTCAAAATGACCTAGAACTGTAGGGGCTACATCAGTATATTACAAACTTCTTCTCTTTTTTTTTTTTTTGGTTTTTTTGAGACAGGGTTTCTCTATATAGCCCTGGCTGTCCTGGAACTCACTCTGTAGACCAGGCTGGCCTTGAACTTTGAAATCCGCCTGCCTCTGCCTCCCAAGTGCTGGGATTAAAGGCGTGCGCCACCACCGCCCGGCCTATTACAAACTTCTTAAGAGATTCTTTTCCTAAGTTTCTATGGAAATACAGAGTTTGGACATCATTCTGCTCACTAAGACAGAGGTCCAGGTTGAAATAGGGGCCTGGATATAAACTGCAGCATTGCCATCCACCTGACTCCAGGGAAACTCCTGCTTACACACTTCTAAAATGGAGGGGGGATCATTACAGCAAGTTCTCAAATATTCCTGATAAAGTTAAGCAAGATATGTGTGGATACACATATCTAATAATAAACTAATATTAAGAGATAACCCAGCCGGGCCGTGGTGGCGCACGCCTTTAATCCCAGCACTTGGGAGGCAGAGGCAGGCGGATTTCTGAGTTTGAGGCCAGCCTGGTCTACAGAGTGAGTTCCAGGACAGCCAGGGCTACACAGAGAAACCCTGTCTGGAAAAACCAAAAAAAAAAAAAAAAAAAAGAGATAACCCAGCAACATACATTGATATATACTTGCTATTAATATATAAAAACATTTTTCAGCATAATATCCGAAATCAAAATATTACAATCTGCTGGTACTTTTCTCATATGTACATTACAACGTATACACAGACATGTCAGTATATTTATTATCAAGAACAAGCTATAAATTGTGTTTCTGCACTCAAAAAACTTGTCAGAACCAGGTAAGGTGGTATACAATTATATGTCTACATATACATATTTTCCAAGTACTCAAGAAGCTGAGAATGAAGTTCCAGGCCAGCATGGGCTACATAGCAAGACGGTCTCTCACAAAAAAATTGTCTAGTTGGACATTAGAGGTGGCTCAGTGGTTAAAAGCACTGGCTGTTCTTGCAGAAATCTCAGGTTCGGTTGCCAGAACTCACACCCAACAGCTCATAAGTGCCTGTAACCCCAACTCCAAGAGATCTAATGCCTTCCTGAGTTCCAGGCACACAGTAGGCACATGCTACACACAGAAACATGCTGGCACTCACCCATATAACATAAAATAAAATTAATTAATTAAAAAGCCTTAAACTCGTCTATTGTGAGCAGAGTAGATCACTAACTTCTGGTTCACATCCACTCTAACTCAGACACTTAAAACTTTATAATAATATTATTAACACAAGAAATACTTCTAAATAAAAATCCAATTCACATATACTATTTTAGTCTATAGAGTACATTTATGAATATTATCTCATCTACTCCTTTTAACAGCAAGCTCTTATTTTCCACTGAGAAAACTAAACTCAAAACAAGACTGATTTTCCCAAGATGTGACTTATATGACACACATATGTGACATATAATGACATGAGAAATTTCATGAAAAGAAGAAAAATTGCTTAACAATTTAAGTGTATTTAAATATTCTAGAGTGAAGACAAGTAACCACCCAGTTTTGTTCTCCTGATTTTCAGTAGTGTTTCAGGAATTACATGAATAGATGTGGCAATACAATTTACAGAAGGAGAATTCATACAAGCACAATTATTTTCTATAGTAGCCCATAAATACCAAAGCACATTTTCCTCCTTATTGCTAGTCACTTGTATTCAATTCTTTATAATTGCTGGATTTATCCATTCTAATATTAACTTAAAAACAAAATTAATAGGAAAGAAATAAAACAATTTACAACATAGAAGCACATCCAACAAGATTCCATATATTTTTGATACTTCAAAAAGGCGTCCATCTCCTGTGGGAGGGCAAAGTAGAGTCAAATGGTACTTGACTGGTAAGAAAAAGTTTCAGTAAATAGTTTAGCAGTAATCTATGACAATGTTCCAAGAAGTCCATGCTAACGAATAGATACCAGTTAAGCAGATAAAAAGTCAATTACCTGACTTTTTCATATTCCAACTAAGGCACGGAACGTATACTGGAATTTATGTTTATATTTTTCAATATTCCTACGTGCCCTTTTCCCACCTCAAACATCCCTTTCTCATCTCAAACAGCTAAAGTAAAAATATCCCAAAAATTTTAGAGCCTAAAAGTAGTACCTTAAAACAGAGGAACAAATGTAAATATTTAAAATGTAAATTCTTTTGAACCTACATTCTAAATATAACCCAGACGTGAATGACATTTTAATGGGGGGGAGGGAGGGAGTTGTCCCCTCCATCAATCTCAGTGCTGATGTCAGAGGGTTTCCCACTCACCAGGACAGTAAGAGCATTTTGCATTCTTACTTTTACTTATCAGTTATTTGAATATTCTAATAGTGCAAACACCACTAAGAAAATGTCATCATCTTTTAAACTTTCTGAAGTTAATGAAACACTGCAATACAGTAGAACAATACTGAACAAGTACAACCAAATCCTGCCATCATCCTGCTACGAGCGTATTTGTCCAATTTGGGGCATATGTCATTTAGGTAGAAACTGAAGTACACAGACACTTTAATGTACAGCACATCATTACCATAAGCCAAAATCTCAAGGCAAAGACTTCCAAAATCACCTGGGTATCTAACTAAACTACAACATAAAAAGAAGTTAAAAGGTAAAGGAACTGTTTTAAATAAAAATGATTGCTGTAATTCTAAGTATTTACTGAGCCTTAATTACATGCCAACCCACTACGCTAAGTAAACACTCTCAGGGCTCCTACACCCAATCCTACAACAGCCCTACAGGAACTAATAAAGAACGTTCAAAACAAAGTTTTGAAATTTCACAAGTGAAAATCTAAACTATTTAAGAATCTTCCCTTTCTTCTCTCCCTTTTAGGCATCATCTCTTAGTATTCAATCTACACGGAGCAGGGGGAGAAGCAGAGCTAGCCTACAAAACCAGCACTTCCAGAGCAGGGGCAGCAGGATCACAAGACACAGAGACCAGTCTGAGCTAGAATGAGAGCCTCTCAAAACAAACAAAAACAAAACAACAACAACAAAACAAAAACAAAAAAACAAACGAGGGGTGGGGGTTGTGGGAACTGAAGCAATAAGTCTGCGAGTTCAAGTCCAGCATAAACTATACAACAAACTTTGTCTCAAAAATAAATGACAGGAAATAATTCAATTACATTGAATCATTTATTTTCAGGATTTTTTCTCCCAGTTAGACAATACTGACCAATTATTCAAGAAGCATCACAAAACTCTGAATTTAATGACTGGAATAAAAAGCCCCTTGCTCAAAATAGGTGGCGGTAGGCACATGCCTTTAATCCCTACACTTGGGAAGCAAAGACAGGTGGATTTCTGAGTTCAGGGCCAGCCTAGTCTACAGAGCAAGATCCAAGATTGCCAAAGCTACACAGAAAAGACCTGTCTCGAAACAAAATGGTAAAAAAAATAATAATAATAACAGCTGAATAACTCCCCACTGGGGCAAAAGGAATAGCATGTGTCAGGCTTGACCAAACAGCTTCTACTGCCCTCACTAGAAAACAATGATACCAGACTTCTGCAATAACCTATTCTACCACATGCACAGAAACTACTTACAGTTTCCAAGTCAAGTTTTGAATATGTTATTTTGCATTTAAATCTTATAAAAGCTAGTAAAAGCACTGTGATAAAACAGAACACCAAGCTATTTTTAAAGTCTCACTTTAGAATTTCAAAAACAGAGTATGATTTTATTATGTGTAACTTTAAAAAAATAAAGTTCTTAGAGTCTTAGGGACCTATTTATAAAATGGAGTAGAAAAGAAAAAGAGTTCTCCATGCTATTTAAACCAACTACATGTCCCAGCATGCAATGCTCTTATCTGAAGTTAAGAAAGATGCAGTGCATCCTGGGACTTGTAGTAAGTAAACCAGCTTTTCGCAGCAAGTTTCAGAAAGTCTGAACTGTGAAGCACATCTCATTAGGTCTTATTTTCAGAGTCTAATCAAATCAGATCAAATTTGTTTGTTCTCTGCTCTGGTACTGCTTCTCTAGTACATATTAGAAAAAAGTATCAATTAGCATTAATATTTCCTGCTAGAAAAACCTTATATAAGAACAAAATGCTTTAAAAAATACTTGATATGGCCGGGCAGTGTTGGCGCATGCCTTTAATCCCAGCACTTGGGAGGCAGAGACAGGCGGATTTCTGAGTTTGAGGCCAGCCTGGTCTACAGAGTGAGTTCCAGGACAGCCAGGACCAGAGAAACCCTGTCTCGAAAAACCAAAAAAAAAAAAAAAAAAAAAAAAAGAAAAACCAAAAATAAATAAATAAATATTTATATGATAGAAATTTAATTTTATACTTTTAAAAATAAGTTTTGTTGGATCAGTTGCAACATTTTTATCATCTCACAAAGATGTTTTTACTGTACTGTGTCTCCTTTAACAATTATTCTAAATATATTTTAAAATAATTTTTACTTGAAAAATTTACAACCAAGCATTTGCTATATTCTAGGATTTCTCACTAGGAAATATATTCTTACAATAATATGCATGTGTACACACTTGCAACAAAACACCTAAGTTCTTCTCTTGTCAAATCCTTCGTTTACAGTTATACCCACCACTTACCACCCCTCATTCTATATACACACTTCTGAAAAGAACTGTAAGGAAAAAAGATTCCAACTGTAGGCCTAATTCTCTCATTTACAGACTTCTTTCAAAATCACAAGCCGGGCGGTGGTGGCTCATGCCTTTAATCCCAGCACTTGGAAGGCAGAGGCAGGCGGATTTCTGAGTTCGAGGCCAGCTTGGTCTACAGAGTGAGTTCCAGGACAGCCAGGGCTATACAGAGAAACCCTGTCTCGAAAAAACCGAAAGAAAGAAAGAAAGAAAGAAAGAAAGAAAGAAAGAAAGACAGACAAGACAGACAGACAAGAAAGAAAGAAAGAAAGAAAGAAAGAAAGAGAGAAAAAACAAAACAAAACAAACAAAAAAAAAAAAAACAAAAAAAAAAATTTCAAAAGTTTTTGTAAACTACTAACAACACTTCCAAGCCAAAGCTGACAAATCTGAACTGTAGTTTATATACATACAGTTCCTTCTGACAGCCCTCTTTTCTCTAAGACTCTGGAAGGAGGCTGTAGTCTGCATCAGGAGGCCTACCGCAGGTGGTGGGTTATTTTCAGGCAACAGCACCTTCACAAACATGCTGTGGAATGCGGTCCAAGAAACTCCTAACAAGGAGAGATAAGCTGGCACACAGATTAACACAACCCAGCTAAAAGTCACCTGCAGCACGTGCTAACACATTTCACCATAAAAGTGACAGGCTACTGAAGTATCTGAAGCTTCATCAATACAACAGGACGGTCCATAAGGCCAGAGATAGCAGTTGCCATGGTTACTATCACCCACTTTTATCATGAAATTATTGTCATTACCCTGAAGTTTAGGGTACTTACTTAAATGTTAAAAAGAAGAGTTCAGTGCTCCGTCGAGGGAGAAAAATCAAGTGCTGTCTGATTTGTAAGCATGCCACTTTAGAAATGCACATGGTTAACAACACTTGGATCTGCAGCAGGAAAAAGAAAATCAATTCCTTTCTGCTGTTCCTGATCCTCAAGCACTGACAGTTTGTATTTTCAATGCAGCCAAAACAATAAAACAAAACCCATCTTTTTGGCCCCAGTGACTGAGTTATAGTTTTCCCTTAGGCCCAAAGAATCAAAATAAAACTATTAGGCCCCACCCCTTTCAATCTCCATATAACTGGTTTGATCTTTTCTTCATTAAAAAGAAGAAAAGATTGCCTTAGTGCATCCCAAAATATGGGAAAAAAAGAATTTCCTGAGACTGTAAGTGAACTCTTTTTTTTTTTTTTTTTTTAATTGAGTAAAAGAAAAAGGAATAGAGGAGAAGGACTTGAGGGCTGGGAGAATCAAGGGGCGGATTCAAAATGCCACAGAGTCTGTGAATGAACTACTCCTGCAAAGCATCCAAGGTGAGAGAACCTCACAGTCTACATGGGAAGACTCATCACCATTCTATAGGCAGGTGCCCCATGCCGCACTCACAAAGTTGTTCTTCAATATCTATCCCAAGATGAGTATGGTAATTCATGCCTGCAAACACAGCACTTGGGAATCAGAAGCAGGAGGATTACCACAAATTCTAGGCCAGCCTGGGCTCTATAGCAAGACCTCACCTCAAAAAGAAAAAAGAAAAAAGAAGACTATTCCAACATTGTTTCAAATGATTACTATGCAAAGATTTAATACACAGATAAGAATGATATAAAAGTCTATAAAAAATATAGCTGTATATACATGGGAGCAAACAAAGAAAAAATATGCTCTTTAGGAATAATTATCTGAGAGGAGGATGGCCCAATGGTAAGAGCACTGCTGTGCTTACAGAGTATCTGGGTTCAGATCTCAGAACCTACGTGGCAGCTCACATACATGCCAATAACTCTAGTACCAGAGGACCTGACACCTGTTAGGGTCTACTCAGCACCAGGCATGCACATGGTACACAGACATACATGCAGCCATTCATACATAAACATAAAATATTAATAAATCTTTTTTAAAAGAAATAATTGGGTTTGGGGGTTTAGCTCAATAGTAGATGACTTGCCTAGTAAAATCAAAGCCCTGAATTCAGCCCTCAGTTCATAGTGTAGGAGACAAAAAAAGAAAGAAAGAACTGTCTACAGTTAAGTCTGATATCTTATTAACATACTACCACTTAAAAATAAATCCCAAAGCACCGAAAATACACACCTATTGGTTAATGTGACCAAAACATATTGTATGCTTCTAAAGACAACCTAGGCAACAGCTCCAGAGAAGTCAGCATAAACCCAGCACAGAACAATTCAAAAACTCAAATGTTTCCTCTATCTAAACAGACACATAAAGGAATTCTAGTGAAAGTCAGAGACCTAAGCTTTAATCTCTTCCATTTTCCTTCTGAATGGTAACTAAACATAAAGGCCTTCAGCAATAAAATACTAAGTACAAAAAAAAAAAAATTTAAAACATATTGATGTAACCTTAACTTCAGTATTTCTTCACCAAATAAATCAGTAAGTTCAGTGTTCACTGTGGCATAAAAGTTACCATCATCATGAGGGTTCCCTTCTTATCTAACAGTCTAATGCTTTTCTTGCTCTTCTTAAGAACAGTTTTTATATTTACTTTCTAACTTCGGGCTATTTCATGAAGAACAGTCATTTATAAAATTCACAATACTATACTCCTAAACACAAGGATTGCCAATTAACTCTACTTATTAAGTTTACCATTCTAAATTTGTAAGCAGAGTTTATCAAGAAAACTGCATGTGCACACGTGCTCGTGCTCTGATACTCTTGCTCGCTTGCTCTCTCTCTCTCTCTCTCTCTCTCTCTCTCTCTCTCTCACACACACACACACACACACACACACACACAGAGAGTATTTAAGCCTCTAGAACTGAGTAGTCATTTCCTCACATAACCTTTTAAAAGGAGAAAACAAAAATAATGTATCTATTTGTCTAATATGAATGTATAACAATATATATTATACTAGGAAACAAACTAGTAAGCTTTTGTCAGCAAGCCTTTTTCAGAAAGATAGCAGAGTCAATCAAAATGTTAGTAGGGACATCTGATACTCTGTGTATTAATACAAGTGTACAGAAGAGTACAGGAACTTAAACATTCATTAAAGTCAACTGCTACCAAACAAGAGAAAAAGGAAGACAACTTTTAATAGGGGACATATATTTCACACTACCTTCAAAAGCAAAAAAAAAGATCTCTTTTTAATTATGGAAAACTGCTTAGCAGCATTTTTTTTTTTTAACAAAAGCTTTAAAACTGTAACAAAGAGATTTGGGGTAATCAGGGCAGTATTTAAATTCTTAGTGTTTGGCATGTACTTTTAACGAATTCATTTCCTAACTGATATGGAAGAACTTACCACTTTAAAGCAAAACTTTGTTCATGTTTTAATCTGTTATATATCTCATAAACAACATCTACATTGTTTCTGGCAATTCACAAAGAAATTTCACAAGAACTACCTAATATGATCTCACTGAAAAAAAAAAAACACACACAATACTATATCTACAAAATTCATAGCAGGTCCATCAAATTTTCTATGTGTTTTTAAGCTTTCAAAACTTTGATACAAAACTTTACAAACAATAACAGCGGTTTATTTTGATTCACAATCAATTTATCTAACACTGAGAATTTCAAAGGACTCTACTGTAGACGCCATGAAAATGTTAAAATAGCTACTTTCTTCTTTATACAGTCATCATTAAAAGTTGCTAATGGACACAACAACAAAGATTTATACCAATGGGTATAACTTTCCCTCAGGTTTGTTTATTTTTCTTGAGACAAGGTCTTACAGTGTAGACCAGGCTACCATTGAGTCTTGGAGTACCTCCTGCCTAAACTTACTAGGATTATGGGCCAAGTACTGGAATTACAGAGCACGCCACTTAATTTCATATATAGTTCAAAAATCACAGTCTTTGAGGGCCAACTGAAATATAGCAACTGTATCTATAAAGTTCAAAGCCTAAGAAGGCATCCAGATTAAAACCACTGTCCACAGATTCAAAGAGAGAGAGAAAGATACAAGAAACCTGAACCCCAAGCAATATCCCCTTTTCCAAAAATGTCTGTCTACCTTATTCCTATTAATGTTTACAAGGGCTGAAGCCCACATCATGCCACTTAGTTTTGTTTATTGCAACTTCAAAGAATTTTTTCAAATTATGTTCAATACTCCACTTATTAATATCAAACTCGCTCCCTTTTGAAGGAAAATAATCCTAACAGTACCCTATACCCAACCCCAGCATCCACAATGACAATGTTATTCTGCATAGTAGCATAGGCAGGTACAAAGCAGATTTCAAACAGCAATAGTATTTTAGAACAGACTTACTCAAAATCTTCCTGGAACGTTACTCCTGTTGCTTAGCTGAGCTAAGAGAACTTCAATAAGAAGAGAACTTCAATAAGACCCTCAAAATTAAGAGATCCCCTTTAACTTGTTGTAGCACCTCCTGCTGGATAGTGCTAGAGATCTTCTTGTAAACAGAAGAGTGTTTCTGAAGCAGCTCCTTCCAGATAATTGAATGGGGAAAAAAGGGTGGGCCATTGAAAACCAAAGGAATCGGTGTCCCATCCATCACTTTTATCCCTTTTAAACAAAGTATGGCCCAGCCAGGTGTCTTCTCAATGTATTATTCTTCCGGCTCCATAAGGATTTGCCTGCGTCCAAAGTTTGACCACCTTAAACCTTTGTGAAGCTGTCCAAAAACTTAAGTTAAAAATGATTCAAATAGTACATAAAGAAAAAAAAAAAAAAAGAAGAAGAAAGGCTTTATATAACAGGCAACCAAGCAACGCCAGTCAAAATGTACATATTGAGTTTCCAAAATCAAAAGTCTCAAGTAAGAGAAAGCCCCTGAGATGGTTTAACATGTGAGTCAGAGGTCTGTGCTTTCAGAGTTTTCTGCACTATTACTACATTCTTCACTTAAGGAGAGCTGCACACACACTGAAGTGCTGAGTACTGGAATTCTTAATAAATACGAGCATTACTACATTCAAAAAATTCCTCTTTGCCATCAAAACATGTTCCGAGATTTTAAAATGTGTTCTTAAGACATTTAAAATGGCCCTCGGCAAGCTAATGCTAAGCTCACAACAGATTCCATATATAAGTGAAGACAGAAGAAAATAGCAAGGAACTTACCGAAATTAAAATAAGTAACAGTATTCCCAGGGAAAAATCAGT
Source organism: Mastomys natalensis (assembly GCA_021653895.1). Taxonomy (NCBI): domain Eukaryota; kingdom Metazoa; phylum Chordata; class Mammalia; order Rodentia; family Muridae; genus Mastomys; species Mastomys natalensis. The sequence goes on along the minus strand of JAJTUV010000328.1, from coordinate 1,868,460 downwards.
AATGCTTTCCTACAAGGCTGTAAACCAAGTAGATGGTAAAACTTTGAGGGGGTGGGGCTAACCTTCAAAAACCAATAGGAACGCTGACCTATTTATTTCTACTGCCCAAACGTGAGTAAACATGAAACGTAAACAAGTAACATAAATACTTTTCTGAAAAGCAGCCTTACACTTCTTAGCCTCAATCTCAGCCTCCTGAACAGGCCTTCAATAAAGCTACAAACGATGCTGAAGATCTCTCTAAAAGGTGATTCCCCCCCTCCTTCCCGTGCCCCAAAGAACCACCATAAAGAATGCCTGCCAAAAGGCTTCCTAGAGTGCAGGATAGCTTTAAAGAAAAAAAAGAGGAAAAAAAAAAAAATCAAAAACCTTCAACCAGCCCGAATGAATCTGATTCTAACATTCAGCTATCAATTATTAATAAATAAATGCCCTTCCCTCTCTAACTTACTCAAGACTCCACATTCCTGATATCTACCATTAAGAAAAAGCATAACTAGCATCCCAGCTATGGGATAAAATCTTAGAAGTCCAAAAACACAGCCATAAAGTTCACTGTCAAGGCCAGTACTGAGGCCCACACATGCCGAGACCTTAAAATCACATTTGTGATTCTAGAAATCCATAGTCCCGGAGACATCATTTAAAAACAACACAATGTGGACGTGCAGAGGGAGAACCTCTACTTCAAGACCTAAACAAAGAATATTTCAACATATGACCGGAATATGATGACACCGGATTCACCCACGAAAACAAAACCTGCCTACCACTAGCTGTCTTACCCTCATCTCAACAACTCAACTACTTAGAAATCACTCTCGGCACATCTACACCCCACAATCAGCATGTGGCCTCCTCCCGGGGTGCAAGCCACAAGACAAAGTTGAAAGGAGACATCTCTCGCCCGGTGCCCCAGTGTCCACATCAAACCCCTCCCCTGCCAGGGCCACCTTGCAGCTACCCACCATTGCGAGCGTGGTCAAGGGAGGAAGAGGAGGTAGGGAAAAAGAGCGAGAGAGCGAGAGAGAGAAAGAAATCCTAACAGCACCGCTCAGCAGAATAAAGAGCAGAGAGAGGATGACGAGAAGTGTTGGGAACTGCGTGCACCGCGGGGCTGGACCAAACGGAAAGAGTCCCACTCCGCGCGCCCCTCCCCCCGCGGCCCGGGGGGGAGGGGCGGCCGCGGCCCCTCTCTGAGGGGCCTGTGAGTCCCCGGCCCGCGCGGGTCCCGGGGCGGCCGGCCGGCGGCGACGGCGGGAGGGCCGCCCCGGGGTGAGGGGTGCAGGCGGACTCCTCGGAATAACAAGTTGCAGAAGAAGAAGAATAAGCGGAATTTCCCCAACGCTGCTCCGGCCACCCAAGACAAATGCACCAACACACACTCACTCACACACACTCGGGCCGGCAGCGTCAGCAGCCGCAGCTTTTTTTTTTTTTTTTTTTTTTAAACCAGATCTCTCAGTCACCAAACAAGATGGTTTTCCCAAAAAAAAAAATTTTTTAAATTAAATAACCATAATAAAAACTTCCCCCCGACAGCATCTCAGGGTGTGGGGGTGGGGAAGGGGCCCAGCGGCCATCCCCCGGCCGCTGGCACTGGCGGGGGGCGGCCTCGGCCCGCGACCCCCGCCCCCGCGGCCCCCAGCCCGACCCCCCACGGGGACTCTGTGTCGCCCCTCGCCGCCACCCCGACGCGCCGCCCTGTCACCCGCTCTGGCCCTGTACTCAGCGCCCAGGCTCCGAGGCTGCTCATAAACTTACTTCCAATCTATCCTAGGGAGGGGTGGAGGGCAGAGGGGAGGAAGGGGGGAGACGAGGTATTCCCATTGTCTTTTTTTTTCCTGGGGGGTGGAGAGGAATAGGAAAAGGGCACGCAGGGGGGCGCCCCGAAGGGGAAGTTATTGCTGAAATCTCAAGTTGACTGAGGGGTCCTGACAAGAACACCCCTTTCCCTCCTCCCTCCCACACACCCCTCCCCTCCCCCTACCTCCCCCCACAACAAACTCCAAGCAAGCAGCCCCTGCTCCTTCCCAGAGACAAACACCAGAGACAAGACAGAGGGAGAGAGGGAGGGGGAAGGGGGAGGGAGGGGAAATAGAGCTACTCAAGAAAAAAAAAGAGAGAGAGAGAGTGAGGAAAAGAGAGAATGGAAAAGCTGGGATACTGCACCCTCCTGCTGCTGGCTGGCTGTCCCCCCTGGCAGCTGGAGGCAGGAACTCTGAGCAGGAGAAGCAGGAGGAGGAGGAGGAGGGAACTCTTCTTCATGGGGAGGGAGGGAAGAGGCTGGAGCTGCTGCTGCTGCTTCTGCTGCTGCTCTGGGCCTCTCGCACTTTTTAGATATTAGTGTGTTAAGATGGTAGGTTGTTCCCTTCTCCCTCCTCCTCCTCCTCTCCTCTCTCTCACTCACTCACACTCTCTCTTTCTCTCTCTCTCTCTGGGCTGTTTCTTTCCTCCTCTTCCCCAGGCAAGGGGGGGTGGGGAGGAGGGGGTGGGGGGAGGAACTGGAGCCTCCTCCTCCTCCAGGAGAGACACACACAGGCCCCGGGCCGGAATGGGGAGGGAGGAATCAGAGCAGCAGGAGAGAAACTGTGGGAGACAAACAAGCCCAACTCTTCATCCTCCTCCTCCTCCTCTCAGCAGCAGCAGCGAGCACCACCAGCCCATTCACCACCCGGCCCCGGGCCGCAGCACCTCCGCCGCCTCAGCCCGGGGATCCCTCCGCCCAGGCCCAGACACACTCGCCCGCGCGGGAGCCCGCCGCGCGGCCCCGCCGGCCCGCCGCCGCCGCCGTGCGCGCCCCCGCCGCTCCCGAGAGCCGGGCGAGAGGCACTGGAGCTGGAGAAGCGGGGACGAGGGAGAGCGGGCAGGCGGGCGGGGGCCGGGCGGAGCCGGACCGCGGCGGTCCCGGGCCGCCCCGCACCCCTGCGTGTGAGCCCGTCGCTCGCGGGAGGCGCGGGGGACCCCACGGGGGCACGGGGCGGCGGCGGGGGCCCGCGGCGGCGCTCGGGCGGGCGGACTACTTGACGTGTCGGTGCGGCGAATTTATTTCACTTTGCCTAAGGAACGGGGTGTGCTGCGGCACCCATTGCCTAGGGAAAAAACCCGGATGTAAAGTGAGTGAAACTAAACTAGAGTGAAGTAGGGCAGCAGCAGCCAAACTCCGGTGCAGCGGCGGCGGCGCTGGGGCCGAGCGGCCGCCAAACTCCCGGCCCGCCGCCGCGCCGCAGCCCCGGCCAGGCCCGAGCCCCGGTCCCCTCCCGCCGTCGGGAGCTGCTGGGGGGCTCCCGAGCAACCTCAACTCCCTCCAGTGCAACAGCAGTTTGCAGGGGTGGGGGTGGAAAGAAGACAGGAGCGAGGAGGAAGCACTGCAATGGGGGAGCGAGTGGTCCAGGCAACAGGAGAAGATGCAAGCTCAAGTCGAATGCAACATGCAATCCCCGGCCACCCCGCCCCCTTTGCAAATAACTACCCTTGAACCACTTTATTAGCCGTACCGAGTCCCACTCTAGCTCCGGGGAGGGGCGGGGAACGGGGTCCTTCGCTCACCTTTATTTATTGCTGCTTTCTGCCCCCCTCTCCATGTTTTTTATTCCTAAGTTCTTTTGTTCTAAGGGGGATGATGGCATTTACTTTTCTGCTTTGTGTAGCAGGGCAATCACTGGGAATCGGCCACGTATAATCCGGCGGTTTGTCATATTTTATTAGTGAAAGTATTTTATGCCTAGTCCACCTCTAAGGACTGTAACATGGAGAACTGCAGGGGCGGGGGTTGGGGGGGCGACATCAGAAAAATTCTTGTTTTCAGAGATTTCTTCGCGGGGCGGGAGGGCCTCTTTTTTTTTTTTTTTTTTTTTTTAAATCATTGAGGAGGTTCATTGAAATTATTAAATCGATAGTTTTCAACTTGAAGCTTAATGCTTTTGCACGGGTGAATTGTTGGGTTGTAAAATAACCCCCAACCACAATTTTTTTTTAAAGTTTAAAAAAAAAAAAAATCCTAGCTCTTAAAAAAAATCCCATCTGGACAGTGATCTCTGTTCTGAGCTACACGCTGGACTTAACGTAGTGTTAGCCTTCCTATGTTAAATAACAATAAACCTCAACGGAATACAAATGGGGGCTGGGGGTGGTTTTGTTTTTAAGGCTCAGCACTTTTGTAGCATCTGCCACTACGCATTTTCCAGGCATTGATTAACCATGCAACTCCCATAGGCATGAAGTCCAGTTTTTGCAGATAAAGAGCAACAGTAGTAAGATGACTTGCCCAAAGTCAAAGGGAGTCGCTGATAGAACCAGGGAGAGCCTTAGACTTGATTTGTTACTAGTCATGTCTTTTCCATTAAATAATATTTTCTCCAGGAAATAGTATTTAAAATAAGTGCACAAGTCTTTATCTCACCAGAGGGGCTTTGAGATCACTGGCTATGAAGAGATTTTCTTCTGTTAATTGCAAAATTTAAATTTAGCTTCTCAAGAGAAAGCATTTTTTAAAATTCTGATTTCTTAAAAGTAAAAAAAAAAAGTGAACTTTGTTTTCGTGTATAGGCCATTTAGTAGTAGTTTTATGTTAAAAAGAATTCACAGCAGAAAGTTTAAGAGTTTGAGAGTAAAAAATGAAAGTCCCTATTAATGATTCAGGAAGCCTGGATGGACTCATTCTATGAAGCTCAACCTGTAAGGCAGTCAAGACAAATGTCAGGAGGAGGAGGCGGCACTAAGACTTAGCTTAAACACTAGGATGTCCACTGTATTTAAGAGGGGATGGGGGGTTGTCAAGCTGTCAGTGCACCACTGGAACAGTAGTCTAAGGTGTCGTTTCAAATCATTCCAAGATGGCAACATTGTTTTTCCAGAGGAAGGCAGCCTTAGTGTTCTTTTTGGGAGAAAAAGAAAGTGTGTGTGTGGGGGGGGGGGGGGGGTTTATGTTCAAATTGGGCGTATAAGTGTAAATCCTTATAGAGCAGATCAGCAAACATTTTTGTAAAAGCCCAGATTGTAAATATCTTAGATTTTAAGTACATAAGCCAACCAACAGCTTGTTACCTCATGTTGCTGTTAAAAAAAATTCTCCACAGACGACATGTAAACAAGTGTGTCTGAATAAGTGTTCTAATAAAGTTTTATTTTGCACATTGACATTTTGAGTTGAATGTGCTTTTCCTGTTATGAAATGTGTTTTGGTTTACTTTCAACTTTTTAAAAAATTTCACTTTAGCTTTTTCAGCACCAAACCAAGTCCCGGGAGGGTGGGGTGTAGTGGCTGTCCTTTGCTCATGGCTCCTCATGAGGGTTCAGGTTGAGTAGTTGCTGAACATCCCCAGGGAGTGTTTGTACAGCCATTAGAAATCAGAATTTTGAAATACCAGATATTTACACTTTAATTTTTTGTTGATGTTGTTGGTTTGGCTTTGGGGTTTGAGATTATGGGTTGTTGGTTTTTTGGTTTTTTTTTTTATTGTTGATTCATTTTGTTTTTTGAGACAAGGTCTTATGCTGTAGTACAAGCTTGTTTAAAACTCAATTTTGTTGCCCAGGTTGGCCCTCAACTTGCAGTAATTCACCTGCCTCAGCCTCCTGAGTGTTAGAATTACAGATATGAGTCGCCACTCCTGGTTTCACCATTACTGTGTAATGTCTAACATTCTTGAGGCTCTCAATATTCGTGGAAAAAACCCTGTGATTCTTTGACAGGCAATCTTTTCCATTTTATACTAAGAGAGTAAAGTATAAAGGGATGTCTAAACCTTCAGTCTGCTACCTAAGAACTTAATTCTCCTTTTCAGCTAAGCTACTTTGGACAAGTTACTTCACTTCTCACCACCTCGGTAGTCTCCACGTATACTATGAAGGTGTTGTGGCTGGGCTTGTAAGAGTGGCGTGTTTAAAATGCTCCAGACACTGATGAGCCAGATTTCCCAGAGCTGTTGGAAAGATTGAATGGAGCTGGGAGGCACTAAGGAGGCAGAAACAGGCTGACCTCTGAATGAGGCCAGTCTGGTCTACATGGCGTGTTCCAAACAGGACAACATAGTATCAAAGAAGAAAAGGAAGGAAGGAAAGCAAAGCAAAAGAGAAGATGATTAGTTGAGATACCCTAAAGTGCTTCTCATGGTGCTGGGTAGGGAAGACTGCATAAGGCATCTTTCCTTGTGCCCAAATGTTCATCTGCATAGCTGGAGGTGGACATGTGGTGTCAGCTCACTATGACAGTACAATAGAAGTTCAGAGTGTCTCTGGTTGATTCCAGTTAGTAAGGCACAGAGGTTGATTTGAATAGGGCTCTCATGCTTTACAAATCTTTGTATGCCTGGCATGGGGCACTTTGGCACACACTGTGTGGCCCTAGGCAAAACACTTCAGCTCTCAGAACCATGGCGTTCCATACATGATACCGATGACTCCTTACAGGGTTGATGTTGATGTAAGGGTTAATATCATTCATGCTAAAGGGAAACAACAAGTGCTCTCAGAAGTCTCAGGGAGAAGCTGAAGGTCTAGTCTACTATCAAAAGCTCCTTTGAGGTAAGCCATACCTCAGAGTTTTTCAGAAATGAGCAGTGGGCCAGGCTGGGAGGCTTCACTTGGTACTGAGTACTTGTGTTATGAGTGAAGTTCGAACAGCACATACCATAAAATCGTTACTAATACAGATGGTTGTCCATAGTCCGTCACTACCTAATTATCCCCTAGAAGTGTTTGATGTCACCCAGACTTGGTGGCTCAGGCTTGTTACCACAACTACTCTGTAACTGAGGTAAAGGATCAGTGAGACCTTGTTCAAATTAAACAAAAGGACTGAGAATATAGTCTAATAATAGAATGTTTGCCTGGAATGAGGTAAGCCAGTCAAAGTCCTCAGTACAAAAAAGAAAAAGACAAGTTTGCAGTCATATCCCCATTTTGCTGAGCAAATTAAAACAAACTGTGTTTTAATTTTGTTTTTAATTTGTTCATGTTTATGTACTCACCTAGTCAAAGACCAACCTGTAGGAGTCACGTCTCTCCTTCAGCCATGTGATTTCCAGGAACTGAACTTGAGTCCACAGGCTTGGCAGCCAACATGCATACCCACTGAGTCATCTCGCCAGTCCTCACATTTTGAATGTCGTAAATATCAGGTGTAGTTCTTGCTTTCCTAAAAATAGTCAAATAATTATTTCCTATATGTTCCTGCCTTTTTAGTGGTCCAATCTCCAAAATTAGAAAGATACTAAAATCTTCTCTTTTTAAAATTTTACCAGTTTGTTTGTCTCTGGAGACAGGGTCTTACCTAGCCCAGGCTGGGCTTGAACTGCATGTTGTAAAGCCAAAGATGTCCTCCTGATTGTCCTTCCCCTGCCTTCCAAGTGCTGAGATTATGGTAATGTCCTCATACAATATTCTTGTATTTTTTTTTGTGACTTCTGTTTTTTTCATTTACTTTGTTATAGTTATGTTCTTAAATTTCCTGTGTAAAATAATAGGTAGAATAATAGGTAGAATTCTACATAGTTATTATTTCAATGGGAAAACATTTAGGAGAGAGAGAGAGAGAGAGAGAGAGAGAGAGAGAGAGGAGAGAGAGACAGACTATGACTCAAGTTTCATAGGTCTATTAAAAAAATGGATTGAGAAATCTGAATAAGGTGTTTTGCACAGTAACTGGTTCTCACTCTCTCTCTCTCTCTCTCTCTCTCTCTCTGTGTGTGTGTGTGTGTGTGTATACACATACATGTATACATACCTACATACATATGGACAGTGATTGTGTAAGATAATGAGAGGACCAGTACTGCATGAGAAAGCTACCAATTAGTCCTTGACAGGGTGGGGTGTATGTTTTTACTGTTTGAAATTCTGCCAAGTTCTAGAACATCAGAGACAATTACGCAGGAAGAGATCCCTTTAAAATCAGAAATCCAAGGAAACATTTCTTTGAGCCGTCAAGATAGGTCAGTGGGTTAAAGGCACTTCCTGTCAGGCCTGAATTCAGTCCCTCCAACCCACATGAAGGAAGGGAAGAACCCCAACTCCTACAACTTGACCTCTGACCTCTACCCTTGTGACATGGTACACATGTACCGTGAGGTGTGGGAACACATACACAAATAAATATTCACCTTTTTAAAAAATCTCTGTATATGCATGTATGCGTATGACAGGGGGAGGTGGGGGGAGATATCAAATTCAGGGTAGGGAAACAAGGGTAGAAGAAACCACTGAACTAGACCCAACACCCTGGATAGACTCATCCAGGTATCTATTCGTGTTTAACTGTATCTTGAAAAACACACCCTAATGCCTTTTCCAAAAGCAACTTGTTCATATCAGGGAGCCTGACACTAAAATCTACAATGGAGTACTGGGGAACTAGCTCAGTTGGTAAAGTGCTTGCTGAGCAAGCATGAAGACCTGAGTTTGATCCCCAAAACCCATGTTAAAAAACCAGGGATGGTGGCACATGCATGCAGTCCTATTGCTAGAGAGTCAGAGGCAGATCTGTGAGGGTTCACCAACCAGCCTGGCCAGCTGATCTGGTGCCTTCTAAGCTAATGAGAAGCTCTGTCTTAAAAAGAACAAGGTGGACAATACCCAGGCACAACACAAACACAAATACACGCTATTTCAGAATCTACAAGGGTCCCAATCAGAGCTGCATAAATATCTGCCTTAAAGCTGATGAAACCACTAAAAGTACCACAGGGCAATTTTCCAAGCCTAGAGATGTTGAAAAAACTTTGTCAACTGTTATTTCCACCTTTAGTTTATCTGTTCTCAACATAAATAAATGATAGTGTGAGCTGGCAGAAAGGCACTGTCTGGTATAAGGTGTTCCCAGATTTGAAGTGGAAGAGACAGACCTGGAGCCTATAGGCTCAGTCGACCATAAGTAATCACTTCATCTCACTAAACCTACTCCCTTACAAAACAATGATAGCTAATCAGCCAGCTCGAGGGGGTCCAAGATGTCAGTGAGAAGCAGCAGGGCTCATTCCTCAGGAATTAAAAACTCAGGGATTTACAGTCTGGGTTGACCTTGGGCAAATGATGCCCTAGTGAACAATGCAGTTTCTTTATGTGCAAAATGCAGAAGTAACGGTGCAACTTTATAGAGCCGTTCTGAAACTTAAAGCTGACAGTGTAGGAGACATGCCTGCTCGGTGTTAGGGAGGAGCGTTGGTAAGTTGTATCACATTGTACAAAAGCTACCATTTAATTTGTGGTCATTTCTTTTCTGTCAACATTGACGCCTGGAATTCTGAAGCACCAATTAGTGAATTCTTTTTTAAAAAATTTGTCCCGTGTCCAATCCCAGTCAGAAGCAGCAGCATTATAAACTGTTGTGTACAACTTCTGTCTTCCTAGTGCATCAGTAAGGACATGGGTATGTGAAATAACCTAAGAGTCTCTCTTCATTGAAATAATGTTCTAATAAGTTTTGGTCACTTCTGTATCATGCACCCTGTATCAAGCTTGTGGTTCTGGCTTGGCCTGCCCAGCCAGGATGGTGTTTGTTCCTTGGACATTTATATTAACTAAATGCTGCTTGGACATTCACCTTGCTCCAAACATTGACAAATTTCAGTACAGTCCTCAAATTGGGTACAAGGTAAGGTTTCTAAGTTAAAATACAAACAAAGGGATCTGAAAGTCTCTTTTCTGGAAAGTTTTTGAAAAGATTCATTTATTATTATTTCATGTGCATGCTAGCTTTGACTGAATGTATGACTGCATACTACATGCATGCAGTGCCTGTGGAGGACAGAAGATGTCACATCCCCAGGTACAGGAGTTACCACATAGGTGCTAGGAACTGCCCTGGGTTCTCTGGAAGAGCAGTAAGTGCTCTTAACCATGTGTCCGGTCCCTCTTCTCTGGAAACTTTTAGGTTGAAGGAGTAAAGTGTGCACATTATACATTGCTTGTTTTGGTGAATTTTTACAAAGCAAACACACTTCAGTTCTCCCTGGTTCATAGTCAGAAGGTTCTAAAATAATCATGTATTCCACCATTTGGGGGAATAATTTTTAAAAAAGACTATAATGAAGCTGGGGGGAGGGGAGATAGTAATCGGGGATTTCCCAGACAAGATAGCAATGTGATTTTGCTATCTTACACATGTGATTTTGAATTATCAAATGGAGATAAGCAAAATCATTGGCTGGACCCAGATCGCCAAAATCACATCACCATCCACCCGCTGCTTGATATATGTTGTCGACAATTTACTTCAAGGGCTTCAGTCCTCATTTGTTAACCGGGTGATAATAATAGGATTGTTGTTAGGATTAAATGAAGTAACACTCATATGGACTTGGATGAGCCTGCCACTTAAGCTCTCGATAAAAGTAAATCATTATCCTTTTAGGATGGTGCCCCTGGGGACAACAGGAAGAGTTATGGAGATCTCAAGAATTCTTTTAGAAAAAAAAAAAAAAAAGGAATAATTTTTTTTCTTTTCTTTTCTTTTTTTTTTTTTTAGTCTAACAGAAAAGCTGGATCAGAATGGCTCAGGGTGTTATCACAGAGCTCCAGGACTCACAGCAGCAAGGACGGTAGATCTGTGGTCAAGGCTGGAGAATGAGAACAAGGCTCATATCTGGGGGTGGCAGCCAGGTTGATGAACCGTGTAGCTGTGAAGATAGCGCGGCTCTGAAGAGAAAGCCACAGGGTGTGCCTGGCATCCAAACACGACATGACCTGATTTGCTCAGAGACCGGAGGACAGCCTGAACGATTTGACATGGACGTAGAGAGAGCAGTGAGAGACTCAGCAACCACAGTCAGAGTCCATAGGGTCAGAGGCTTCAAAGCCTGTGCCCAGAAACATAGGACCTCTCAGGACTTTACCCAGAACTAGTGACCGTAGCACCTTGCGCTTATGAGAAACCTTGGGCCTTAAACTCAGAGCTCCTTCACATGGAAATAGCAATAATTTTGTACTCCAACCCAGAATGCTATATGAGAAAAGAAACACTAGTACTCCAGGGTGGAACACCATCCCAGCATGGTAAGGCCTTGGCAGGATATGTGACAAAAGAGTCTCCCCTGAGTGACAGAAACAAGCAGCGCCCCCAAATCCAGCCGGATTGATTTCAACTGCATTATTAAATTTGTCTTCTATCCTTGGCACTATGTCACAGCTGCTCCTCAGTCTGGGTGAATTCTCTCTCCTTGACTGGTTACAGGAGATGCATAAGAATGCAGCAGGGGACTGGAGAGATGGCTCAGAGGTTAAGAGCACTGGCTACTCTTCCAAAGGTTCTGAGTTCAATTCCCAGCAACCACATGGTGGCTCTCAACTATCTGTAATGGGATCCAATGCCTCTTCTGGTGTGTCTAAAGACAGCTACAGTGTATTCCTATATGAAATAAATAAATAAATCTTAAAAAAAAAAAAAAAAAGAAAGAAAGAAAGAAAAACTCAGTAGAATTACTATAATAAGTGTAGCCTACTTATGATGGCTAAACTTGATCAACAACTTGGCACATCTGAGAGGAAAGAACCTCAGCCAAGGACTTGCTCCCATCTGATTGGCCATAGGCATGTCTGTGCGGCATTTTCTTGACTGTCAGTTGATGTAGAAAGGGCCTAGTCCACTGTGGCTTGTACCATCCCTAAGCATGTAGGTCTGCGCTGTGTATGAAAGGGGAAGGCAGGGGAAGTAAGCAGTAAGCAGCATCCTTCATCACAGTGTGGCCTGTGACCCCTCCGAGGGTCAAATGACTTGATCACAGGCTCCCATATAAGATATTTGCATTATGATTCATAGCGGTAGCAAGATTAGTTATGAAGTAGCAATGCAAATAATTTTATAGTTGAGGATCACCACAACATGATAACTATATTAAAGAGCCACAGCATTGGGAAGTTGAAAATCACTACTCCATTGTCTCTACTTTAATCTCTTTAATCTCTTCTGCTTTAATCTCCTGCTTTGACTTTCCTCAATGATGGACTATAACCTATAAACTAAAATAAACCATTTCTTCCCCACATTGCCTTTTGATCATGCTGTTTAATCACAGCAACAGAGAAGCAAACCAGAAAACTAGTGTTCCCTTAACCGGGGCGTGGTGGCACAAACCTTCTTGATCCCAGCACTCAGATGGCAGGGCAGGCGGATCTCTGAGTTCAAAGCCAGCCTGGTCTACAAAGTGAGTCCCAGGACAGCCAGGGCTGTTACACAGAGAAACTCTGTCTCAAAAAATATAACCAAACAAACAAACAAATCCAGGATGGCTTTTCTGTGGCCTGTGGGTTTCCCAGAGCCTGAACTTGAACTCAGAATCCTTCTCAGCATAGCCTGGACATCATCATAATTTTGTTCTGTTTTGTTTGGTTGGGTAGAGTCTCACTATGTAGTTTTGGTTGCTCTCAAACTTGATGTATAAAACAGGTTGGCCTTAAACTCACAGAGATCCACCTGCCTCTGACTGCTGGGATTAAATGTGTGCACTGTCTCACCTGGCCCCATCCGGCAGTCTTTATCAATTATTTGGAACCTACTACAGACCTGGAATAACTCTGGAGTCTTTCCATAGCCACTTCTCCAGCACCATGCACTGTGTCGGGTAGAATCATGCCGGGCTCAGCTCTGCACGCTTAACTTAAGCCCTGGCTGGGTAACAACTGCCTCTGTTTAGGAACCCGCTCTCATATTTCTGAGTTCATAACTGATTTATGACCTATAAATATAGTCACATCAACCTCATTGCTGAATAATTTACATACTAAGGTCATGCTCTTTAGATGAACCTGACATTCATTAGTGTTGAAACTAACCAGCCATGGGCATCCAAGCCAGAACCCATGGAAGACCTATACCCCAAAGTGGTGGAGCAGAAAAGCAGAAAACTTAGATTTGATTTCCTTAATTAACATCTGGTCAATCTACCTTCTCTATAGCCTCACACTCTTCATCCCTAAAATAGGACTCACAGATGTCAATGCTGGGAGAGCCAGAAAAATGATAAATATTAGTCCAGATACAGTGGTGCTTGCTGGGAATCCCAGCACATTAAAAAAACAAAAAACAAAACCCAAAACAAGAATGAATAAATGATGCATATCTTTAGGTCCCAGGTGTTAAGAACTTTGGAATCTTAACCTCTTTCTGCCACACAGCCCTCGTTGATGAAAACCCATTTACATTGATTAAGTAAAGAAGCCCAAAGCCTTCAGAACTAGGGTGCTGTGGATGATGATTTATAGCCCATAGAGTCTCCATCTGCAAAATGGGCATATCATGTTTAATCCTCTTCTTTGCTTGCAACAAACTGGTGAGATAGAATTGGCAAACAGGGCCTGGGCAAGACATTCAACAAGTAAAGCGCTTGCCACAAGAGGCTGATAACCTGAGTTTGATCCAGGAGTTCTTGGTAGAAGGAGAGGCTCTACTGGCAAACGTCACCCTCTGACCTCTACAGAGGCATCCTGACACCCTCACATCACATGTACCTGTGCAACAATAATAAATAAAATAATGTTTTAGAAACAGTAAAATATTTGCAAATGAATGAACTTGAAAGTAGTGCTGTGACGGACAAAGAGAATTAACAAAGTGAACACAAGACGACAATGCCTGCATCACCTCTCCACCTGAGCTAGCCGACAAAACACCAAACAGGAAGCAGCACAGGGTGGTGGGAGACACAGAGATGGCACCAGGAACTGAGGAACTGAGACAGTGTTATGTTAAAATACACTGAGAGTAAGAACAGAAAGATAAGAGATATTCCCAATAACCACCAGGGGACGTCCCACTCCCCGAAGGTGCAGATGTTTGTTGCAAACAGTGTGATGTGGGAGCCGCAGACACTTCCTTTGAATACTAGCTCCTCAATTAGCACGGAGAACAAACTTAACACTTTCCCAAGCACACTGTGTTGTCAAGGTTTATCTCATAGGAGAAACACTCACTTCCATTGTAATCTGGGTGAACCCTGTACTCCGTTTGACAAATGTCAGGGGAGTGACTGGAGCAGACCTGTTCCTCCAGCAAATGCTTCCACCTAGGCTTTGTGACTAACAGTGCCTAGAGACAGCTCATTTTATCCTCCAAAGTCCTCGCCTCAGCAATTTAGGCAAAACCCCAAAGATCACAGAATAAAGCCTACTGAGGCTATGACAACATTAACATGGTGCTTTCCTGTTCACATGGTATTGAGACCTAAGTCAATTTACAATTTTGTTTTAAAGAAAAAGGTTTGCAAAAGTAAAAGTGAAAGGCACGAAAAAAAACAAACAACTTGTAACAGTGGCCTTGTTTCTTTCTTATTCATTCATTCATTTATTTATTTTTGCTTGGGTATTGTTTGTTTGTTTGCTTGTTTTGTTGTTGTTTTTGTTGTTGTCATTGTTGTTGAGACAGGTTCTCTCTAACCTACAGCTCACTGTATAAATCAAGCTGACCTTGAACTCATAGATTAGTCTGCCTCATCTCCTCTGTGCTGGGATTAAAGCAGTGCACCATGGAGCCCAGTTACTTTTGCTGTTGTTTGATTTTGTTTTGAGACTAGGTCTCATGTAGCCCATGCTGGCCCCAAAGTTGATTGCAGCTGAGGAGAATGACCTAGAACCCCTGGTCCTCTTGTCCCACTATGCCTGGTGATCTATTTTTAAAAATAAACTCTCAGGCTGGTGAGGCACAGAGGGTGAAGGCACTTGCTGCCAACCTCTGAGTTTGATCCCCAGAACTCACATGGTGAAAGGAGAGAACTGGCTTTCTCCCACAACTTGTCCCATGACCTCCACCCGTGTGCCCAGAATGCACATGCACATGTTCAGACAGACCCTCAATAAATAAATAAATAAATCTAAGAAACATTTCTACTAAATAAATAAACTGGAACAGAATGGTGCTCAGTGGTATAGCACATGCTTACTGTGTGAAAAGGCCTGGGGTTTGAGCCCCCCAAACATTTCAAGATTAACAAATAAAAGGTTCTCTAAAAGAAGGTGGTTTACATAAGAAGTAAGTCATTGTGGTCCATTTTCAGTTAGGAGATGCATTTACAGCATCAGTGAGTACAAAAGAAGAGGAGGCACTGGGCACCTGTCTTCCCCAGCTAGCACAGGTGCCTGCTTGCCTGTGTGCATTTTAGTTTATCTTAGCATTGAAAAGTTACAATCTGCTACAGGCTGACCTCACTGAATCAGAAAAGGGGAGAGGCTCACAGCTTCAGAAGGATGGATGGGATTATTCTGGACAAGTGGGATAGACTGTACTTACCTGAAGAACTCATCCAACAAGAAAATCAGGAGGCAGCCGGGCAGTGGTGGCACACGCCTTTAATGCCAGCACTTGGGAGGCAGAGGCAGGTGGAAAAGGCACTCAGAAAAGTTCAAGGCCAGCCTGGTCTACAGAGTGAGTTCCAGGACAGCCAGGGCTACACAGAGAAACCCTGTCTCGAAAAACCAAAAAAAAAAAAGAAAAAAGAAAAAAAAAAAAAGAAAATCAAGAGGCAGGGGAAGTCAATGGAAATATAAATGCCACTGTTTTGTGCCAATTCAGAGCAGCAGCCATTCTGCCTTTAGTCCAGGATGATACTCAGCTTCTGCGGAACACAAACAGACAAACAACAAACAGACAAACAACAAATCCGTCTCACTTTCACTGCTCTGCGTCTCCAGGACTGTTATGAGTAAAGATGGCTGTTTCTCACAGTTTAGATTATCTAGTATTTTCCTGGCTGAGAGATAACTTTGTAAAGTGTCTGCTTGGCAAGCGTGAGGGCCCGAGTTCGGGCCTCAGAACCCCCTTTAAAGAGCCTGTGTCTTAGCTGCTTTTCTACTACTGTAAAGAGACACCAGCCGGACAGTGGTGGCACACGCCTTTAATCCCAGAACTTGGGAGGCAGAGGCAGAGGCAGAGGCAGGCGGATTTCTGAGTTCGAGGCCAGCCTGGTCTACAGAGTGAGTTCCAGGACAGCCAGGGCTATACAGAGAAACCCTGTCTTGAAAAAAACAAAAAAACAAAAAACAAAACAAAACAAAAAAAGAGACACCATATCAAGGCAACTATAAAAAAGAAATCATTCAGTTAAGGGCTTGCTTATAGCTTCAGAGGGTAAGTTCATGACCATCATGGTGGGGAGCATGGTGCTGGAACAGTAGTGAGAATTTATATAGGAGTGACAAACAGGAGGCAGAGGGGGGGGGAGGGGAGGGAGGGAGGGAGGGAGGGGAGGGAGAGAGAGAGAGAACCCCTAGTGACATTCCTCCTCTAGCAAGGCCACACCTCCCAGTCCTTCCTAAACAGTTTCACCAACTGGGGACCAAGTATATGAGCCTCGGAGACCATTCTTAAACCATCACAAGGAAGCATGATATCATACACTTGTAATCCCAGTGCCAGGGAGGCAAAGACAGAAGGATTCTTGGAGCTCACTGGTCAGCCAGATGAGCCTATTAGGATGCATGCCAGGTCAGCAAAATAGCCTGTTTCAAAAAAGCAAAGTAGGTGGTGTCAGACACTGACTTCTGATATCCGTGTGAGCACCCACCCACACCTGTGAAGAGACACCTGTACACACCTACACACACAGACATACACACAGATACACACACAGACACACACAGACACACACGGATCAGCAAGGTCAGCCAGTAAGGGGCTTGCCACCAAGCCTGAAGTCCTAAGTCCACAGGAATTGACATGGTGGAAGTAGAGAACCAGCCCCTGCAAGCTGTCCTCTGGCCTCCACTCTTGTTCTGTGGAGCATGTGCTCCTTACAGACACATACAGATAAAATGAAATTATTAAAAAATCTAATATTTTATAGTAGAGTTTCATTTTTATTTTACCAAATTTAAATTTTCAAAGAAATTTTGGCTTTATCCTTGATATTTTTACCAGTTGCAAACAGTTCTCAAGGCTTTCTGTCTTCAGTGTTCTGCCTTGGGAGGAGGCTTTTGCTTTCCTTTTCCTTTTTTCAGAGTTATTTATTTTTATTTTATGTGTATGTGTGGTTTGCCTGCATGTATGTGTGTGCATCGTGTATATAGTGCCTGCAGAGGCCAGAAGAAGGCATGGGATCCCCTGGGACTGGGGTTACAGATGTTGCAAGCTGCCGTGTGCATTCTGAGATTCGAACCCAGATCCTCTGGAAGAGCAGCTAGTGCTCTCAACTGCTGAACCATGTTTCTAGTTCAGTATTTTGCTTTTTGACATGTCTGGGAGCCTTCAGTGTCTGTGAATCCAGGTCCCAGTGCTTTTAGTAGCTCATTGGTCAGCTGAAAAAAGTCACAGATTCAAGAAGCTTCTAGTTTTCCATCTTTTAAAAATTGAATTTAATTTTTGAGAAAGGTCCCACTATGCTGGCTAGTCTAGACTCATTATGTAGACAAGGCTGGCCTTGAACTCATAGAGATCCTCCTGCTTCTGCCTCTCAAGTGCTGTTATCAGAGGCATGAGCCACAACACATGTTTTTATCTTATTTTTTAAACTTGTTTGTGTTGTGTGTGTTTGCCTGCATGTGTGTATGTACCCTACATGGGTGCCTGGTGCACACAGAAGCCAGAAGATGACAATGACTCTCCGAAGACTGGAGTTAGAAATGGCTGTGGCTGCCATGTAGATGCGGGGAATCGAACCCTGTCCCGTGGAAGAACAGTCAGCACTCTTAGGCACTGAGTCATCTCTCCAGCACCCCCTCCTTTCGATTTTCATCTTTAAATATCCATGCCCTGTCATGCCAGAATCATCAGTGGATTTTAAAGCAAGGATCCCAAAAACATTTCTAATGACTATTTTTCCCATGAAGATGTAGTGTTAATAATTAACAGGAAAGAAATAATCACTTCCATTGACTAAGCATCTGGCCCAAATGTTTTGTACACATTCAAAATTTCATAGATAAGGAAAGTGAGGTGCAGAGGGGTCTAGTCATTGCCCCAGGCTACATAAACAGAAAACGGCAGAACTGGAGTCCTGCCCATGGCTACTGAGATTCAGGTTCTGCTCGCTCCTGGGAACTCTCCTAAGGCCTATGATGGCTAGCACCAGGCTGAGAAGGACCAGGAAAGTCTTTGAGAATGGATGACTCCTGAGGAGAGAGTCTCCAGAGTAAAGCAACTCTCCCCTGCAGTGACAAAAAGAGAAGGCAGGTTTACCCTTTAGACCAGTGCTTCTCAGCCTCCCCAACACTGCAACTCTTTGTTACAGCCCCTCATGTTGTGGTGACCCCAACCATAAAATTATTACCATTGCTACTCCATAACTGTGATTTTGCTACTGTTATGAATATGTAAATAAATATTTTGGAGACAGAGGTTTGTGACCCACAGGTTGAGAACCTCTGCTACCGAGGCAGCTGTTTGGTATGGTGAATTGTGTGGGGCTAGAGCTAGAAGTGCTTGGGCTCAGATCTTTTCATTAAGGGGCCATGGCTAACAACCCTGGCAGAGCAGGGAGGTATTTTAAGGAAAGACATCTGTGCCCCTCCAGGTAGCTATCAGACTACTGAAAGAAAAAAAAAAGAAACACCTCCCCACACTCCCCCCATACACCTCCATGGAATTTCCCCAGGAGTCTCATGCTGGAAGAAATAGGTTGGAGCCCTGCTACCAGCCACATTGGGAACTTGGCTTACAGAAGTAAAATCTCCCAGTTGTCAGACTATATTGGAAAAGAGACTGGAAATAATACCTGACCTGGGTGCTGGAAATCGAACCTGGGTCCTCTGGAAGAGCAGTCTGGCAAACTTCTGGCCCTATGTTTAAACCTAAACTTTAATGTCAAGATCTGAAAGGTGAAGCTAGGGATGGGTCATTGAAGCGTTATCTCTTGTGCTTCCCACCGAATAAATCTCCTTTCCCGATTTCATGTTCCCTATGTCTTTAATTGGCGCATCAAGGATAAGTGGTCCAGCTAAGTGTGTTAGGGATGTTGGGGCCTGAACAACTGCAGGAACTCCTACGGTCCCTCAGCTATGTGTCACCTCCTTTTCCTTGTGTCAAACAGGGATGGGATAGGATGTGAACTAGGATTTCCTGCTGCACTATCTTGGATTACAATTGGAAACAGCTCACAGTTTCCAATATATAATGCTTTGCTTCCTTGGGATTGGTTAGTTTTAATTTTTTTACATGAATATATTTTTACATGAATATGGGCGCGCGCACACACACACACACACACACACACGCACATGCACGTACACACAGACCATGGCACACATGTAGAGATCAGGACAAATTGCTTCCTCATGGCTATACTTCACAAACCCTTTAAGTTTCAAAAATGCCTGATACTTTCCAGAGATCCTTCCTTGGTTTCTTGGATTACGTAGATCTTTTTTTTTTCCCCCCACTGAAGGACAGTGGGATTGAACTCGGGACAGACAGAACGCCCTAGCGACAGAGCGCGAGCACTACAGCGATGTGCCACCGCAGGCCGGTGGTAACATAGATCATTCTTAGGGAGTAGCTTCTAGCTGGTGTTCATAAGAATAAATACCTGCCTTTCTTGAGCATCTGTAACGACGCATCTATTACTCTGTCTCATCGCCAAAGCTAGAGGACCTCTCTTTACAAATGTCATTGAGAGAAGCTCTACAGAGTACTTTCCAGTGTCTGTTCAAGTGAAAAGTTCTGCTCCTAACAGACCTGGGTAGTAGTGTCTACCAGGCAAAGCAAATATGACCCACAGGGCCAGGGCATCACTTGGCTTCTCTAGTGAGAGGATGGGTCCACTTCTCTGCTTCTCCTAGATGAACCTTAAAACTGCAGGAAACTCTACAGACCACCAGAATGCACCCACACAAGACCCTGTCGCTTAGCCAGAGACTAAGTCCATCCAGGGGGCCTGGCTTAAGCTCTGGTCCACACACTTGTCAAAGGCCAGCTCCACCCAAGGGAAGGGAAAAAATTAAACAGGATCAGCCTTTTATTTCCATGTAAAAAGCACTTGCCTCAGGTTATAAATGTTATTGCATTTGTGTAGCACTTTATGGCTACCCTCTGCTCGCAAGCATCACAGGATCCCAGTGGCAGTACTTTTATAAGCCTTGATCAATAGCTTATTTCTATCGCCTTCAGTCCCAGCTGCCAATCCGTTCTGTGTGATGGGGGAGGCCCACTTCCCTGCTCTCTGGCTGTACATGTCAGGAATGCAAACTGTTCGAGTACTCTGAGTGTGTGTGTGTGTCCGTCCATCCAGGAATGGGACATTTTTGAACAAGGAAAAAAAAAATAAGTCCCTTATTCTAGAAAATACCACAGACCTGGAGTGTTCTCTCTCCTCTCTCTCTCTCTCTCTCTCTCTCTCTCTCTCTCTTCTCTCTTTCTCTCTTTCTCTTTCTCTCTCCCTACACATCTCATTCATTTTCTCTCTTTCTCAAACAATGTTTGGAGGTTCAGAGTAATGAGACCCAATTTTCTATTAAGTTTCTCTTTGTATTTCGTATATATTGGGAAGGGAGGTCAAGGGTGATATTATATGTCCCAGGAAAGAATCATTCTGTCTCATCTATCCATTCCTCCCTTCACAGTAGGAGAGGAACCGAGGTCAAAGTAGGTACTCAGAAAACATCTGTTGACTAAATGAATGAACTCTGGTTCTCAGTAAGAAGGGAAGAGAGCCCCAGAACATCCCCTGCTGCTGTCCTGACATGGGAACTAAGGACAAAGGCCCCTGGCAGAAATGGGGTTCCCAACAGCTTCTAGATTTCTGCTTTGTTTAAGGTTCATAGCCTAGAATCTGGGAATCACAGAAAAATGAAGCCACTAAGTTGAAGCAGCTACTTGTGTCTTTCCCGGGAGTAGTCAGTGTAGAAACCCCTTAGAGACAAATACCTGGCTTCATTCTGTTTCCCTGAACTCAGAGATCAATTTTAGGATAATCTCCTGTAGAAGAGACCCCGAGGGAACACCCGGGGCCCCTGATATTGTGCAAACTCAGGGAGGATGCCAAGGCATAGGAAGGAAGCCAGGCCTGCCCTTGCTGGAACCTGCGTCCTTGAGACAGAGCCAAAGCTCTCCCAGCGGCTTGGCGGAGGGATGTTGAGGTGACTTTCTTCTCCCTGCCACTCAGCATCTTTTCCACGGTCTTCCTCCACCTAGGGAGAATATGCATGAACTCCCTGCTGACAGGGCAGCTCCGTGGAAGTCAAAAAATTCCCCTTTCCCTGAGAGGAAACCCGGTCCCGCGTGGAAAAAAAATGCATCTTCTGTGGAAAAGAAGAATAAGGAGTTTAGATAGTCGCTAGGAGGGATCAAAGAGTGGGGGTACCGCATGAGTAGGATGTCAGCATATATGTGGCACCTGGGCAGTGGCCTTCAGAAGACCTGGGATGGAGCCTAGGAATGCCGGGAGAAATTAGGGAAGTAGCTCCCCTAATTTGCCTGCTGACAACTGAGGAGAACTGCCTCTTCTTCCTGCCCTACCCAGGGTTCCCAGGCAGGGGATTGGGTTGGAGGGTGTGCGTGGGGGCAGGGAAATGGGCAGGAGGGAGCACGAGGTTGGCAGAGGCCCCTTGGCTCAGGACCACACTGCCTGTAGCGCATTATGAATTAATATTTTTAATAAATCCTGTAATTATCTTGTGAACAGAACATTTTTGTGGCACAATATTGTTCAGCTTTAAAAGCATTAATTTGTTCAATATAAACATTAAAAATATACAACATCATTTTTTTGTAACCTTGGTTTGTTTGTTTTTGTTTTTTTAATGCCTTGGGAGCCTCGTGAAATGGAACCGGGCTCTGTCATCCCAACTAAGAGATGTTTTTTGTAGCTGCCCCAAGTGTACAGAGGGAACTGCGGCCAGTTCTCCTACCCAGTGGGACAAGTCTGACAGAGACACTCAACAACTTGGCTTTGACCTGAGGTTCATCCCAGCAGGATCAACTGTGACACGATAGGCCCTCTTTTGGAAGAAGAGGGAAAGGCTACTCAGACACCCACAGACAGTTACCATGTTACCCTCCTCCTGGGCTTATCCTGCACAGAAACACAGAGGCTGCAGGGTCAGCCAGACCTTGCAGGGTGAATAGAGGAGCCAGGGAATTGCCCGACTGAAGGGGCCCGCCCACCTTGCCGCTCCGCTTCATGGACGTTCACCACCTGACTTCCCTGCTACACTGCTCACCTCTTTGATCCTAATTATTTTGTTTGTTTGCTTGCTTGCTTATAAATGTTGGCCTTCTTACATAGGAGAACAAAAGACACAAAACAAGAATCAAGATGTCATCAGATAAACACACGTCTTGTAGACTTCCAGGATCCTCACTCAGCTTAAGAGAGCTTGGTCAGGGCTAGGCTTCCCGTCTTCCTGCCCTCCCAGCCTTTCTTCCGTGCCTCCTCTTGTTCCCTCTCTCTCCTTTTTCCTTTGCTGACCCCTCCTCCCTTCATCCTTATCCTTCTTTTTCCTTTCTCCCCCCTTTCTTTTCCTTCCTCCCTCCTCCCCTGCCCATTTTGAGGTTTAAGGAACTGATCCTTTGTCTCCACACACTACAACTCCTTCGATCGTTGAGATCCTCTCCCTTTTCCTCTCTTCTTCTCTCCATTCCTCTCTCTTAAGCATAACTTTTTCCTAAGAACAATACAAGAACTATGTATGGGGGAGTGGGGGTAGCTCAGTTGGTAGAGGGTTTGCCTAGCATGCACAGCGCTCTGGGTTCCAATCCCAGCATTACATACATGGGTGTGATGGCTCACACCTGTAATCCTAGCACCCAGGGAGGTGGAGGCAAGAGAATCACAAGTTCAGGGTCATCCTTGATTACATAGGAAGGTTCAGGCCACCCAGAACCACAAGAGACCCTGTTTCAAAAACAACTGTGTGGCCGGTAAAATGGCCCAGTGGGTAAGCATACTGTTGTGTGACTAAACTTTTCCCAGGAGACACAACATATGTCTACTCATAGGGAGCCCACAACAGACCAAAGTATGAAGACCACCAAAGTCCGACTTGGACTTTGAATTTTACTGAAGTCATTTATAGGAATATGTGTGGGGCAGTGGACCGTGCCACCAGAGAGAAAATCTGGTTAGTTTGAGCAGATTCAAGAACCTGGGCAATTCTCATAATGGAGAACAGTAGGCAGTTAAATCTACTTCCGACCAAGTTCTGGTACTGGAACACGTAACCATGACACCCCATTGAGAGGACTGTGACAATCAGTCACGTAGGAACAACACCTTCCACATGCAGATGAGGCATCCCGAACATCTCAGACCAAGCCAATAGAAAGCATCTGCCTCTAGATTCCAACCCTTCTCCAAATGTTTGTAAGATGCTATCTATAAAGAGTAAGGTGCACAAGTTATTTCACCAAAAAATTATCAGAGAGTGCTTGTCTTAATGAGCTGTGTAACACTCCAAGGAAGAGTTCTTTCTTCCAAAGCTTTCCTGCCACCTGCCATCAACCCCAGGGCAGCGGCCTTGGCCTCAGAAAAGGCTTGGTAGCCCGCCTTGCTCCGGCTTCCCCTCAGAGAGCTGTAGTAACTCTTCACCTGCTCTCTCCAGGCCAGAGCCACAAGGATCTGTAGGCAGACTGGCAAATATGGGTGAGTGGTTTCTTACGGGGGCAAAAGTGACTTAAAGACAGCTGCATCACCAAAGCCCATCCCAGCATGGGTTACAGCTCATAAAGCTGGGAACCTGGAGCACACTATACAGCTTGCAGACAGCTCAACAGGTTGGAGAATGTCCTTTTAAGGTGCCACAGTTGATCTAACTCTCTTCCAGACAGCTCAGTGGGTTTCCACTTCTTCCAGAAGCTCAGGTCAGTTGAGGTCTTTTTTGATGCTAAGCTTCCTATTATCTAAGAGGGAAGCTCAGCCTTCATTGCTTAGTCTGGCAGGGGGTGGGGCTAGTGAATGACCAATTTCAGGGACTTCCTCAAACTCTTGTTGTTTGCCTCCTTCTTAAGAAGTTTCCTAGCAGGATGAAATGTTTCGGTCTAGAAGGAAACTGTTACAAGTGCATGTTGCTAAATCTGCCCACCCTAGTCCCTGGAACCCACAGAGTTTAAGGATAGAACTGACTCCCAAGAGTGGTCCTCTGACCTCCATGAAAACACACACAAGTTAAAAATAATTTGTTTTGGTTTTTTGTTTGTTTTTCAAGACAGGGCTTCTCTGTGTAATAGTCTTGGCTGTCCTGGATTTGCTTTGTAGACCAAGCTGGCTTTGAACGCACAGAGATTTGCCTGCCTCTGCCTCCAAAGTACTGGGATTAAAGCCATGCATCACCAGGCCCAGCTTTGATTTTAAAATTTTAATTTTTTCAAACAATTATGACCAATAAAATAAAAAATCATTCAAATTCCCACCATGTTCTTCCCTATAAGATAGCTACTGTTTGTATTTTCATTTAATTAATTTGAGAAACATTAGGAATTTAACTTTATATTAACTCCTCTTTATGTTAAATTTGCAGGCAACTTCCCACCATAAGAAAAAAAGCCCAATTATAATAATGGCTGATATCCTTGGTTTTCTTTTTTTATACAATATATTGTAATTTTTAATTACATTTGTTCCCTTCTCCCAGCTCCTCCCAGCTCCTCTCAACCTCCCTACCCATCCAAATTCTTCCTCAATCAATAAAATTAAAAAAAAAAAAAAAAAACAAGAAAAACAACATAAAACAAAAATCAAAACAGACAAGCTTAAGTCAAGAGAGCAAAAAATTATGAAAATAAAACACACAAAAAACCAGGGAGTCCAGTTTTGACTTAGTGCAGTCATATGCTTCTTTTCACAAAGCTGTAGACTATTCTGGAGATGTTTACTTTAAAGTGCACACAGCATTCGACCTGTACAGAAAAATGTGTAGTACCCCATAATCTCACTTCCTAAAGATAAACAGTATTATTTTTAAAAGTCTTTTTAAGTTTGGGTATGTAAGCTCACATTCGTTTAACTTCTAACACACCTTTGTGACCTGCCCTTTCCCTTTCATGATACTTGTATTTTTTCACATCAGTACATATATGCTGCCCTTTTTAACTGCTACATAGAATTCCATTTCATTCCATGGAATTAGTGTTCTGTAATTCGCTTCAGCAGTATGGTTGGAAACTGATTCCAATTTTTCTCTACTTTTCTAACTTCTCACTGCTGTAAGGAATGACATTAAGTATCACTATGTATATCTCTGTCACTTATCTCATTGCTCCCTTAGAAGAAAAGTTCCTAAAAGGAAACTTGTTGACAAAATACAACTTTCTTCTTTGGTTTTAATTGGATCTTGGTATGTTTATTTATTAGCCAAGCTGGCCTTGTATAAAGGGTCACACCTTGTCAATAAATTTCCATGTGACTTAGGACAATATTACTAATAGCTTTTTCCAAGCCCCAAATCCTTGAAATGTGTACTTGGTTATCATCTTCTAGAACATTCCTGGTTGGTTTGTCAGTTTCTGATCTTGATGAACTTTCTGGAATTTACTTGCAATGTGGTATAAGAATATTCAGGGATACTCATAACTTTTATGAAGTCATCAATACTCTCCCCACTAGTGTGAAATATCTCCTTCATTATTCGTGAGTCTCTGTATTCAGGAGCCCATCTCAATCGATCTGTCTCTTCCTGCTCCAGCAACATAACGTTTTAGTTACTACAGTTTTAGATCGTTAGGAATAAGTCATCTGTTTTCATTATTCTCTTGGCTGCAGCATTTGGTAAATACTACAGTTAGCTCTATCAGTGAGTATATGCGCGCGCACACACACACACACCATGTTAAAATTGTATATTGATTTCAGAAGAACTCGTATCTTTTCCAAAATCTAGTCTTTCCAGGATTCTGGCAGCTATCCCTCCATTTCTTTTATGCCTTCTAGCATAAAGAGTCCTCATAAATAGCGTATGTAGTTGTATTACACTTATTTGTAAATACTTTACTTTTTCATTGTGTGTGTGTGTGTGTGTGCGCGTGTGTGTGTCTGAATGTGTAGACATATGCAGGTGCCTGGTGATACACATGCAAAGGTCAGAGGACAACCTAAAGAGTTCTCTCCTTCCATCCTGTAGACTCCAGGGATGGAAGATGGGTCCCCAGACGTGGCAGCACACGCTCTCTCACTGAGTCACTCCACAAGCCCAGAGTTATAATATTTTTACCCATTGAAGAATTAGATTATAACATTTTGAAAGTCTACAGTGAATTAAGCAATATCCAGTCTGAATCTTACCCTAGAGCTAAGTTACCCTAATATGTGGTAGCCATTTGGCATGTGTGACTGTAGAATACTTAAAATGTAGCTACTTCTATTGATGAACTGAGAGTTTAATCTTGTCTACCTTTAATTATCTTACACTTGAATTTAAAAATCAATGTGTTTTTTTTTTAACATGTATGACCAATTTATTTATTTATATGTTTCTAAAAATTTTTTCTATACTTGAATGTTTTGCTTGCAGGTTTATGTGCACTGTGTTCATGCCTGGTATGTATGAAGGTCAGAAGAAGGTACTAGATCCCTGGGTTATGAATGCTGTAGAGTGACTTTGGGAGTGCTAGGGACCTCTGCAAGAAAAGCAAATGCTCTTAACTGCTGAGACATCACTCCAGCCCTGAAAGCCAATGTTTAAACCAGATGTGATACCTCATACCTACAATCCCAACACTTCGGGGAGCTAAAGAAGGAGGATTATTTTGAGTTCAAGCCTAGCCTGGACTACATAGTGAATTCCAGGACAACCTGGGCTACAGAGTAAGACCCTCACACAAAATAAAATTAATTAAAATAAAACTCATCCTGGTCTACAGATCAAGTTCCAGGCCAGCTGGGTCTTCATTGCAAGACCCTACCTCAAAAAAGGAAAAAAAAAAAAAGAATAAATAAATAAGTTTGATTCAGTTACTGGAAAAACTTTGGGATACTGGGTTCTACTTTAAAGTGTGTGTGTGTGTGTGTGTATGTGTGAGTGATAGAGAGAGATGTGTTAATGTGTCTGAGTGTGTGTATGTGAGACGTGTGTAATGTATATGTTCCTAAGTGTATGTGTATAAATATATATTCATGGGTTTTTGAGTGTTCATGTGTGTGCATGAGTTCTACAGCACGCATACGAGATCAGAGGACAACTTTTGGTGTTTTCACCTTCCATCTTGAGATAGGGTCTCCTTTTGTTCACTGCTCTGTACCCCAGACCTATGAGCTTCTAGGAACTCTCCCATCCATCTCCCCAAATAAGCACTGGAGTTATAGATGTGTGCTACTGCACCCAGCTTTTACATGGGTTCTGAGTACCCCAACTCCAGTCCCCACATTTGATCTTAACCCACTTACCCATCTATCTAGCCCAGGAATCTACTTTCTAATAATAGATTTTATAAATCAAATCGGAGAGAAAAGTATTTCTAATGAGGGCTGGGCAGATGGCTCATATGATAACGTGCCTGGCATGTCTGGTATGCACTCATGAGGACCTGAGTTCTGATCCCAGCACCCATAGAAAACTGGATATGCTGATATTCTTGTGTAACCTCAGTGCTGGGGAGGCAGGCCAAAGGGATCCCTGAAGCTCTTTGACTTCTGCTGACCAGCCTAGCCAAATCCACAAGCTCTAGATTAAGTCACAGCTGGTGTCTCAGGAAAAAGAAATGTGGAAGGTAATGAGGACGCACCCACTGTTGACCTCTGGACTCCACCTGACCCCCACACATATGTACATACACCACACACATTGTTTTAAAAATATGGCTGATGAGAATTTGGTGTCTGCTTTGCAATGTGCCATGAGTGTAAAAATATGCAGGAAGTTCAAAGACTTGGTGAAAGAAGAATGAAAAATGTCCTATTAATAATTTTTATACTGATTACATGTTGAAATGAAAAATTTAAATATATTGGATTAAATAAAATATATCACTCAAATTAATTTTATCTATTTCTTTTTACCTTTTTTAATGGGCCTACTAGACCTTAAATTGTACATGAGACTCATTCTGTATGTCTACTGCAAACCATTGCTCTAGGTCCTTAAATAACAACAATCATCTTGATCCTTAAAGTTGCTACATCTAGGTCAGGGTGGTAAAATGTCTGTAATTAACATTCGGAGGCTGAGGCAGGAGGATTGCTGCAAGTTTAAAGCCAGCTATGATACATAACAAAATTTTTTTTTCTCTCTCTCTCTCTTTCTTTCTTTTCTCTCTCTCTCTCAAAAAAAAAAAAAAAAAAGCAAAACAAAACAAATGTTCAGGCATCGTGATGGTACACAATGTTAAACTCAGTACTCAGGAGGAAGATACAGGCAAATCTCTCTAAAGTTCAAGACCAGCCTGGTTTGCATAGTTCTAGGTTAGCCAGGGTTACATACTGAGACTGTATCAAAACCAATCCAAAAACTACTAGAACTACATTTGCTTTAGTTTGTTTGAAATACTTTGGTTTTCTTGTTTGTTTGTTTTTCCAAGACAACTCTCTGTGTAGCCCTGGCTGACCTGGACCTTGCTCTGGAGACCAGGCTGGCCTTGAACTCAGGATCTACCTGTCTCTGGCTCCAGAGTCCTGGGACTAAAGCCTGTGATACCAGGCTTTACATTCACTTTTAACAAACCATACTGCCCCGTCGCCTGAATATACTAAGTATATTTACAAAATCTGTTATCTTTAATATTGAAGTTATTTTTCTTCCTTTATCTTGATAACTATATGCAAATGTGTTTGGCAAGTTTGTGTATCTGTGTATGGGAGATCACAGGACCAAACCTGCTCTGAAAACTCCTTTTGGCGATACTGCAGAAACATGCTGGCAAGGTCGAGTGGTTTTTGGGAAATCCATTAGTAATCTATTGTCAAAGTTCCAGCAGAGATAAAGAGGAATAGATACTCTTGATAAAAGTTCAGCCATAGCACCCATAGACCAGACATGGGTTGAATGCTGGAGTTACAGTAGGGGAATCAATTGCCAAGGGTGACTTTTTAGACTGTTGTTTTGCTTTGTCTTGTTTTGTTTTGTTGAGACGGACAAGGTCTCTATGAAACCCTAGATGTACTAGAACTCATTATATACAACAGGCTGACCTTGAACTCACAGAGATCTAGCTGCTTCTGCCTCCCAAATTCTGGGATTAAAGGGGTATGCCACCATGCCAATGATTCCTCTGGTTTTCTATATGGGCAACCAGAGGGCAGCAAGACTGTTTCTGATTAGTGAACCCTATAAAAGCACTGGCTTTGGGGAATGAGCTCTTGAGTTCAGTTTATGAATGCCCTAGAGACTTCCTAGTCGAAATGGGACTTCAGTCTAGAGCAGGAGACAAGACTAGAAAGCAGATAAACACGGGACTCATCAATTACAGACACTTATCTGGAGTCTCCATGGGCCTTACTGAGACTGGGGAGAGAGCAGAGGAGGAAGTAGATAGGACCAGTATTTAAAAAAATCAGGGGTGGAGTTTTCCTATGGTGTCACCATCCCTTTCAGCTCCCTCAATCCTTCCCCTAACTCTTCCATAGGGGTCTCCAACCTCAGTCCAATAGTTGACTGTAAGTATCTGCATCTGTCTCAGTCAGCTGCTGTTAGAGAATCTCACAGGACAACCATGTTCCTGTGTGCAAGCACATCACAGCATCAGTAATAGTGTTAGGGCTTGATGCCCACCCATGGAATGGATCCCAAGTTGGGACGGTCTCTGGTCTACCTTTCCTTCAGTCTCTGCTCCATTTTTGCCCCTGCCTTTCTTTTAGACAGGAACAATTCTGGGTCAAAAATTTTGAAGGTAGGTTGGTGTCTCCATCCCTCCACTGGGGTCCTTGTTTAACTAATGGAGGTAGTCTCTTCAGATTCCATCTCCCCAATGTTGTGCATTTTGGCTGAGGTCACCCCCCCACCCCGAGTCCTGAGAGCCTCTCTTATCCTAGGTCTCTGGGACCATCAGTAGCAACTAACCTGGACTACTGGGAGCTCCCAGAGATTAAGCCACCAACGGAAGAGCATTCGTGGGTTGGTGTGGCCTCCCCCACCACCCTGCATAAATGTAGAAGAGGACTGTCTTGTTTGGCCTCAATGGGAGAGGATACAGCTAATCCTGTAGAGTCTGGATGCCCAGAGAAGGGGGATGGGGGGAGCACCCTCTCAGAGTTGAAGGGGAAAGGTGAAGAACTCTGGGAGGGGGATCCAGAGGAGAAGCAACATTTGGAATGTAAATAAAATAATTAATTTTTTTTTTAACTTTTTTTTTGTTTGTTTTTTTGTTTTTTCGAGACAGGGTTTCTCTGTATAGCCCTGGCTGTCCTGGAACTCACTCTATAGACCAGGCTGGCCTCGAACTCAGAAATCCGCCTGCCTCTGCCTCCCAAGTGCTGGGATTAAAGGCGTGTGCCACCACCGTCCAGCTTAATAATTAATTTTTTAAAACCAGGGTTAGGGGAGATGGAGAGATGGTTTGATGGTTAAGAGCACTTCCTGCTCTTCCAGAAGACCTGAGTTTAGTTTCCAACATCCATGTTGTATAGCTCATTACCTACCTGTGTGAGTCCTGCACTAGAGGATCTGACCCCCTCTTCTGGTCTCCAAAGGGATCCAGACAAGTGGTGTATGTATATATATGTACACATATGTATATATACATATATATACACACATATGTATATATACACATAAATACACATAGATAAAAATAAAGTACTTGTAAAATAAAAAATTAAGTCAGGAGAACAAGGAGGAGTCTATTCTGGGAACTTTCTAATAGCAGGGTAATAGTCTAATAGTCTATAATAGTCTAATAGTCTAGAAGGTAAGCCAAGGGCATGCATGGGTTTTCACAGAAGCTGAGGAAGTGGGGGTATTAGAAAGCATGTCAACAATTTCTCAGGTTAGATGACAGGAGGATCTGAAAACAACAACAACAAAAAACAAAACAAAACACAATCAATTGCTGGGCAGTGGTGGCACACACCTTTAATCCCAGCACTCAGGAGACAGAAGCAGGCAGATCTCTGAGTTTGAGGCTACCATGGTCTAAAGAGAGAGTTCCAGAGTAGCCAAGGCTACACAGAGAGACTCAGTCTCTGAAGAAAAAAAAAAAGGAAAGAAAAACAAACAACCCCCCCCCAAACAACAACAACAAAACCTAAAATAATGGCAACAAAAAAAATAAAACCACTCAATTGCTGAATTTTACTAATTGTTAGAGAAATGAAAATTAAACACTAAGTTTTCCATGTTATCAGATGGTAAAGATTTTCAAGATTAATAATATCCAGGGGCCAGGGAGATGTCTCAATGGGTGAAAGGTGATTGCCACCAATCCTGACAACCTGAGTTCAAGTCCCCAGGACCCACAGAGTAGAAGGAGAACTTGACTCCTGCAAGTTGTCCTGAGATCATCACAGGAACCATGGCGCATGTGAACACAAACACATACATAAATAAATGAAGTAGTAATATCTAGTGTGGGCAAAGTGAGCAAAGGGTCATTCGAATATCCTGTTGGTAGCAGGGCAATGGTGCCAGCTTTTGGAGTTGTCCTGCAGTGTGCCTTCAGATGTAAACAACAGAAACTCTTTAGCTCATGGATTTCTCTTGTAAGTATCCATCCTCTGGAGATAGTCACACAAGGTTGGGATTACAACACTGTTGGCTGCAGCACAGGTTTATAAAACCGAAAATTGCTAACATCATAAACGTCCACTGGGAGAGAGAAAACTGTGGCGCTAATATTGAATACTGGGTCGATGTTTAAAAGACTGATGCAAATGTCTATGTAATTAAATGTAAACCTTCCCAGGACACTGAGGTGAAAAAAATAAGTTGCAGACCAATACATACAGGGAAGTCCTGTTGGTACATACCTGAAAACCTGCAGATTTGCATATTTAGAAAAATGCCCAGAAGCTGGGCCACTTAGAAAACTGTCCCCCATGATTAGCATGGAAAAAACAGCTTAGGTCTCTCTCTCCCTCTCTCTCTCTCTTTGTTTGTGTGTGTGTGTGTGTGTGTGTGTGTGTGTGTGTGTAAAACTAGGCACACTTTTGTGCTGAGTATCTGGGAATGGTTAGCACTCATTTGTGCTTTGTGTATATGTGTGTTTTTGTGTGTAATTGCAGGTGTATGTGTCATGGTATACTTATGGAGGTCAGAGGACAACCTCAAGTATTGGCCCTCGTTTTAACCTTATTTGAGACGGGTAGTTTGATGCAGTGTTTATTAGGTTTACCTGGCTCACAAGATGCAGGAATTCTCCTGTCTCAGCCTCCCATAGATGTGTGTTACTGAATCTAGCTTTATGAGGTTCTGGAGACTCAAACTTAGTTCCTCAGGCTTTTGCCTCAAGCCCTTACCCAGTGAACCATCTCCTCAGCCCTTGTTTGTTTGTTTGTTTCTTTGTTTGTTTGTTTGTTTTTTAAGACACTTTCTCTGTGGTGTCCTGGCTGATCTAGAACTCGCTCTGTAGACCAGACTGGCCTTGAACTCAAACCCCTCCATCTCCCCAGTGCTGAGACTAAAGGCTTGCCTCAATACAGCCTGCTTCCTAGATTACACTTTTAAAACAAAAAGTTATTAATGAACTATTTCTTTCTTGTACTTTTCTCAAAATCAAGAGTCTTAAAAATAAAGAGAAAAACCACACTGTGTTGGTTAGAGATGCATGCCACTTATTGTCCTAGTTATTCCTGTCAACTTGACATAAACTCGAGTCACCAGGGAAGAGAGAAGAGCAGTGGAGGAATCACCTCCAGCAGATCGCTCCGTGAACACTTTCTTCATTGCCCATTGACGAGGAAGACAGTGCCACTTCTGGCTGGGTGGTCCTGGGCTGTATGAGACAGCAGGCTGAGCAGGAGCTGGGGAAGCAACAAGGCACGTGTGTATGTCATACATCATGGTTCTGCTTCAATCCATGCCTCCAGTCCCCACCCTGAGCTCTGAACTGGCTTCCCAAGTGGACTGTAACCTGCGAGCCAAATGAAGACTTTCTTCTCAAGTTTGTTTCAGTCAGTGTTTTATCAATCTTAGAAAAGCAACCTAGACGCTCCAGTAGAAGGTGACTTCATACAAAGGATCTGGTAGAAGCTAGGAATACCTGGCAAAGGTTCTGGCTTACACAAGTACTCATAAACAAGTTGTGAACAAATGGACAGTAGCAGTCTGTGACTAGAGAGGGACACAGGCCAGAACTTTGTAAGAGCCTGGCCAACATTTTTTTTAAAATTTATTTAGTTATTTAAATCACATCATAATTTACTTATTTACACAGAGGTTATAAACACAAAAAGGCAAGATGTGGAGAAGGGAATGGCACCGGAGCACAGGTGTTCAGGGGGAGTACAGATACCTTTCAGAGCAGGGTATCAGCTGGGTGAAGGTTCAGGGGACAGGTCACTATGGCTCTGCCTATGATTCACTTGTCCTTATCTAAGTTGGTACTGTCCGCCGAGGCTGCCTGGCCAACATTTTATTGGGTGGCTGACTCACTGCTCTTCTCGGGATGCTCAGGACTAGAACTCAAGTCTTCAGGCTTGCTCGGCAAGAGCTCACAGGCACTGAGTCATCTCCTCAGTGCCAGTCCTTACCTCTTCTTGTTTGTTTGGCATGATCCTTAATTCTTAACCACATTCCAGAGTCTGCCTGTGCCTCCCCATCTCTCTCTCTCTCTCTTTCTCTCTCTCTCTCTCTCTCTCTCTCTCTCTCTCTCTCTCTCTCTCTCTCTAATTTTACAGTTCATAGTCTATCACAAAGGGAAGTCAGAGCAGAAACCTGGAGGCAAGAATTAGAACAGTGGCCAAGGAGGAAGCGCTGACTGGCTTGCTCCTCCAGGATCGCTCAGCTTGCTTTTTTACACAGTGCAGAACCACCTGCCCAGGAGTGGCATAACCCTCAGTGGGCTGGTCCACTCCATCATCAACATGAAATGCCCCGAAGACTTGCCACAGGCAACTGGATGGAGGCATGGTCTCAATTGAGGTCCCATCTCCCAAAGTGACTGCAGCCTGTGCCAAGTTGATAAAAACTAACCAGCACCCAACCCTGGACAAAGAAGTACAGGCAACTAATGAATACCAAGAGCTGGAAAAATGGTCTTCCCTAGGGATGAGTTCCCTAATTGGTTATTCAATACCAAGTGATCAGCCCTGAAATCATGTTCATACAAGTAGCATTGTATGAACTGAGTATATTGTTTTTACATGTTCTGGAGTGTATATACATCAACTAGAGAATATATAACAATTAAAGACATGAATTTGAGAGGGAGCAAGGGGAGTATATGGGAGGAGTTTGAGAGAGCATAGGGATGTAGAAAATGATGCGATTATATTTTAATTTAAAAAAGTAAAGAACCATGTAAGTAAATACTTTAAAAGAGAAAAAACTTATTAGCATGATTGACTCCTTGTCAACTTGACACACCAATATTTCACTATTAAATCATAACTTTTCCCTTTTTTGTTAATTCCCAAGATTTCATGCTAATGTCAACACCACAAAACATATTTCATTTTAAAATGTCCCAGTCTCTAAAAATTTAAACACTTTAAAAGTTCATTCTCTTTAAAACACCTAAAGTCTCTCAACCATGGGTTTATGAAAAATCAAAATTAACATATGTTTTCTTATTTCAAGAGGGACAAACCAGGGCACAGTTACAATTAGATTAAGCAAAACCAAAATCCAACAGTATAAATAGTTCAGTGAAAAGTGACTGGGACTCATTATCTTCTGAGCTCCAAAGAACTTGGCAGCTCCACTTCTCTGGTCCTGCCCTCTATAGCACATGGAGCTAGCTGTCTTTAGACTCAGGTCAGCTCCGCCCCACACACCGCCTCTGTCCTTGGTGATCATCTCATAGTCCTGGCATCTTCAATATCCTGGGGGCATCCCTGCATCTGAGATTGCATCACCACCAATAGGTTCTCCTAGACTCTCTTCAGGGACATCCCTGGCCTTGGATGCCAAGCCTCAGCTTCTCTGCAGGATCCTTTCAAGTTCTGATATTTCTACTGTAACTAAAGCTGCACCTTCACCAGTGACCTTTCCTGGTCTCTCACAGTGCCAGACTTCATGGTGCTCTTTCTAACCCTTCAACATTCATGCTGAGAAAGCAGTGTCATGATGCTTGTAGTATCTTCTCATTTAACCTTCACAGCCCCAATGAGTATTCCAATTTAACAAATAAAAATACTTCTGTTGGACATGGTGGTGCCACAGCCCCACTCTGATCTTCCAACATCAAACTTTTTTACTACTATCCCAAAGCCTGGTTAAGCATAGCTGTCTGAGGTCTGACACTGAGACAATTTGGCTAACCTGCCACCACTAATCAGTAATATGCTTGCTCTCTCTCTCTGCTCTCTCTGTCTCTCTCTCTCGTCTCTCTCTCTCTCTCTCTCTCTCTCTCTCTCTTCTCTCTCTCTCTCTCTCTCTCTCTCATGCTAGAGGCTCTCTACATTTTAGATTCACTACCAGCTTTTACAACCCCAATGTTTTTGAACCCTATTGACATTAAACACAAACCCTGTTTTAAATTTATTTATTTTTTTTTTTTAATTTTTTCTCTTTTCAAAATTTTATTTTTCATCTGCATGGGTGTTTTGCCTGTATGTATGCCTGTGTGGGGGTGTCAGATTCCTTGGAACTGAAGTTACAGACAATTGTGAACTTGCATGTAGGTGCAGGGAAATTGAACCTTGGTCCTCTAGAAGAGCAGACAGTGCTCTTAACCACTGAGTTATAGCTCCAGCCCCTATTTATTTTATTTTATGTACAAGAGTGTTTTGCTTTTAGGAAAGTATGTGCACTATGTGCATGCCTCTTCCCAAAGAGAGCAGAAGAGTGTCTAATCTCACGGAACTGAAGATACAGATGGTTTGGAGCCACCATGTGGGTGCTGGGAATTGAACCCAAGTCTGCTGCAAGAGCAGTAATGATTGTAAGCATCTGAGCTGTCTCCTCAACCCCACAAAACCTTTCTTAAAAAACGGGTCAAACATAGAACTAGAGACAGAACCCAATCATGAGCACTTGCTATCTTGTGCCCATGCTCCACTCCTCCCTCCCCCCCTCCGTCTATGAAAGGGAATTATACACTCATTTAAATTCACCTTAGAATTGCATACCACACCATCCATATTATATTAAGACATCAGAGAAAAATGAAAAAAATTAAAGATCAGCAGATTGAAGAACAAATTAACAATTAGAAATTCTCTGGCCTGGAGAGATGTCTCCATGATTAAGAACACTCGCTACTTTTCCAGAGGACCCAAGTTCAGTTCCCAGCACCCATATTGGGTGGCATACAGTTGATAATCACCTGTAACCTCTATGGTCTCATGGGCACCTGCATTCATGTGCACACGTAGATACCCTTTTAAAAGGGTAAAAGAAAAAATTCCACTGGGGATTAGGAAGATTGGTCACTTGGTAGAGTTCTTGCAATGTAAATATGGGGATCTGAGTTTGATGCCAAGATGTGGAGCTACACACTGGGAATATCTATCTAGGGGGTTGGAGACAGGTGTGTCCTTGGGTCAACCCAGCACACTCAGGAAGGGCCAAGTGAGAACACGGGAGAGATCCTATTTCCGTAAACAAAGAGGATGAGCATCTGAGTTTGATCTTTGGCCTCTACACACACACACACACACACACACACACACACACACACACCACACGCACGCCGCACACATGCACACACACATCCCACATGAAATTATCCTGCCTACATGTTTAATAGCCTTGTATTCTTTTTCCTCCTATGTATTTATTTGCTAAATGGAGACTATTTTTAAGGCTATCTTCCTATACCACACATAAACATTTATCGCATTACTTCAAGGCTGTGGTATATTCCAGTGAAGCTACTGTAATTTATTTAGATAGTCTACTATTTGAGAAAGAGGAGATTGAACAGCATTTCTACTTCTGGACAGTTTTATGTGTACTGAGAAGTTGTGAACATAACACAGAGGACTCTCATACACCACCTCCCTGTAACGAGCTCCTTCCCTGAGTAGGGTTCTTTTGGGAGAGAGCGATGTCCTGAGTGGATGCGTGTTCATATGAGCCAGCCATGTGAAGGGCAATGCCTTCCTCCGGTACGAATCAGAGCCTGATAGTGTGTACAGACAATGCCACCATAGCTTGCTCCACCCCTGCCCCGTGTTTGCAGCCTGAAGACCGCTCCGCTGCAGAGCCTACTCCTAAGGAGGGTAGCTAAGCCTGTTCAGCAGTGTTGTATACCATGAGCCCTGCCTCCTTGATCAATTGTATATGATAACCCTACCTCCTTGTTCAGCTGTGTAGTAACTCCACCTCTCTGTTCAACTGTATACAATAAACATGCTGACCTTCCAGGGTACTTAGGCCCCTGGAGAGTGACAGACCTTTCTTTGTTCCCTTGCCACCCTAGTCAATACTTAGAGCTGTGAAAGACATGGCAGGGCTCATTCACTCCAGTTAGTGAGCTAGCCTGATCCATCATCATCATCACCACCACCATCATCATCATCATTTATTTTGCAGGGCTGAGGAAGGATCAAGCCATGGCCTCAAGTCTTTAAGGCCTGAACCACTGACACATTATTAACATAAGCAAACTCCATTTATTCAAATGTCTCTAGGTTCCACTTAATACTCCCTTTCCAGGACACCATATTGTATTTAGTCATGATGTCTAGGAATGTCTTGGTTGGGACATTTTCTCAGACTTTCCTTGTTTTGATGATCTCGATAAGTTTTGTTTGTTATGCTTTTGTTTTGTTTGTAAGGGGGGTTGCTTTTGTTTTTTAAGACAGGGTTTCTCTGTGCAGTCTTGGCTATCCTGGAACTCATTCTGTAGACCAGGCTGGCCTCCAACTCAGAGTTGCTTCCTCTGCCTCCCC
Organism: Mastomys natalensis; assembly: GCA_021653895.1. Taxonomy (NCBI): domain Eukaryota; kingdom Metazoa; phylum Chordata; class Mammalia; order Rodentia; family Muridae; genus Mastomys; species Mastomys natalensis. Next base: position 1,830,685 of record JAJTUV010000328.1, on the reverse strand, counting down.
AGTGCTGGGATTAAAGGCATGCCCCACTGCCCTGGAGTTCAGTTAGTTTTTAAAACAGAACACCTTTTACTTATTCCTTGACAACTTTATACAGACAAACAATGCACTTGACCAGAGGCATCGGATTCCCCTCCCACTCCGGGAGCACCCCAACTCCTCCAGGCACTGCACCTCTTCTCCCATATTTTGTTAATAACCCACTGACTCTAATTAGTGGAATCTTGACAGCTTTTTTTGTTTTGTTTTTTCGAGACAGGGTTTCTCTGTGTAGCCCTGGCTGTCCTGGAACTCACTCTGTAGACCAGGATGGCCTCGAACTCAGAAATCCGCCTGTCTCTGCCTCCCAAGTGCTAGGATTAAAGGCGTGCGCCACCACCGCCTGTTTGGACTGGTAGGTTGGTTTTTTTTTTTTTTTTTTTTTTTTTTTTTTGACAGCTTTTTAAAAAGATTTACTTATTTACTTAATGTGTATGAGTTTTCCTGGTGTGTATGTATGTCCACCATGTGCGATCCCAATGCCTGAAGAGATCATAAGGGGGCATCAGATCCCTGAAACTGGAGTTAGGAATGGATGTAACCCCCATGTGAGTGCTGGGAACCGAACCTGGGTCCTATGTGAGAAAAGTAAGTTCTCTTACCTGCTGAGTCATTTCTCCAGTTCAGAATCCTTACAGTTTTGAGAGTACCAGTCGGGCATTTTGTCACAAGCTCCTCAATTGGGATTTTTCTTGTGACTCCACTGTGGCAAGTATATTGCGGGGTAGATTGCAGAGGTAACTGTCACTGTCATCATGCCCTCTCAAAGGCACGATCTGTCAGTATCTGTCATTGGTGCCAACCTTGATGCTTGTGCTGTTCTCTTTGGCCTTCTGTGAGGGGTGTTAGGTCCTCCTTGCTTGCTCTGGAAGGAAGTCATTGAGGTCAGCCCTCCCTGGAGAAGGGACTTAACTGTCCCTCTTGAGGTGGAATATCTGTAGCAATTATTTAAAATCCTCCTCAGTGGGAGATTTGCCTCCCCTCCCTTGCTCATATTCATTCAATCATTAATTCCATACCATGCGATTCTGCTTTATCTTGCTGTTCCAGCTGCCCACTGTAGCCTTTGGAGTGCTAGCATTTGGCTCCCGAATCCCTTCAACATACTCCAGTGAGGTGGGAGCCTGCCTGAGTATTTTTCTTTCACTTGCTGACATTACAAAATGCTTCAAGGTCACTTAACTCTCTATAACTCTTATCCTAGACTCACAAGTCTATTCAGTTCTGATAATGTGAATCATTTCCATGCACACACATACTTGGTGTTTTTGTTTTTGTGTTGGGACAAGGTATCACAATACAGCTCTGACTGACCTGGAACTTGCTATGTAGACAAGGCTGGCCTTGAACTCACAGAAATCTGTCCACCTCTGCGTTCCCCAGCCTTTCCTGCTATTTCTAACTATAGCTGCAATGGCATCCATTTTGGGCAATGTATCAATAGACATATTCACCTGCTGTAGGGATTATGAAAGGGCAGAACCTGGAACCTAGCAAGGCTAATGAATGTATTAGACAGAACCACTCTCTGCCCAGCAGGTCCATTGGCCTTACAGCTGGCACAGTGGACTGAATGGAGTTGGGTAATACAACTCTCTGTAAGTCTATCTGCATATACCATGAGATGTTGCAAAGCTGGCTGTAAATGCATCCTAGCTGACCACAGTGAACACTGGCCAGGATAGTAGAACCACTTAACAGTTTCCTGGTTTCTAAAGCTATTTCCATTTCCATGTGACCGTCACTTCCAGGTCCAGGCACTTAGGACAAAGAAAATTAAGCCCACAAAACATTAGCACACCATACCAAAGCAGCATTATTTTCAACAACCTCAAACTGGGTCCACCCAAATATTCATCTGTAAGCAAATGGATGAACAAATTGTGGTGGATCTGAACGACAGAAGACCGCTCAGCAGCCTAAGAAAGAGTTCTTGAGACATGCCACGTCCTCAACAAGATACCATGCTGAGAAAAGGGAGCCAGCCGCAAGAGAGCACGTGGGAAACAGCAGCATGTGTCTGAAGTTCTAGAACCTGTGAGAGCCTGTGGCTGCATGGAGCTGACCAGCATGAGGGCTAGATGAGGTTAAAGCGGGAGCTGGACCACAGTCTGTGGTGATGGAAATGTCTGGTGTCTTGAATGTGTTTCTGGTCGAACTATATGATTTTAAAAGACAAACAGGGAAAAGAATCTCACCATCCTCCAGCCTCAGATTCCCCGAGGCTGAGATCACAGGTATGTACCACCAGATGTGGCGGAATTGAGCTCTTTTCTTTGTTTCTTTCCTTCTGTTTTCGAAGCTTGTTGTTCAAACAGGTGCATTTTACCCAACGTAAATTGTAGTTTAGTTAATTTTTTATTTTGAGTGTGTACACGTGCACACATGCGTATGCACGGTGGTGTGGAATACAAGGTCTTCTTAGGAACCACATCCACCCTGTTTATTTGTCTGTGGTTTGTTTGTTTTGTTTGTTTCTTTGTTTTGAGACAGGGTCTTTCATTGAGCCTAAGGTTCTGAGATTAGGCTAGGCTAATGGCCAGCATGCCCCAGGGATCTTACAGTCTCCATCTCCCCAATACTGGGATTATAAACATATGCCTTCATTCCTGCCTTTTGATTCAGGCATTGGGTCCTCACCTCATGCTTACATGGACACTTTACCATCTGAACTATCTCCCCAGCCCTCAATAAAGTTGATTAAAGAAAATAACAAGAGCTGTGTATACACGCACACACACATACAAAACAACAACAACCATATAATAAGCATATGAATTTATACCTTACATTTGTACAGAAATGTGTGTGTATCTTTGCATAAAAATATACATACATAAAAGTTTTCTCCTAGGAAGGAACAAGGCTTTTTTCTGTACATCCCTCAGCAGAACTGGCTTAAATGTCTCCAACAAAGTTTGCCTCTGCTCTCAGACCCAATAAAACGTGTCAACTCCAAGCACAACCTGGTGAGCCTGAAAATTACAGGTGATCAGAATCGAGTCAAAATGAAATCACTGTAAGCCTGGGGTTGTATTAGCTTCGTGTGTGGTAAATACTAGGGATTGCTTGTGCCGTACCTTATATACACCACTCTCTCTCCCCCCCTTATCTCTATCTCAAGTGTGTGTATGTGTGTGTGTGTATGGAGGTATGTGTGTCTCTGTGTGTGTCTGTGTGTGTGTGTGTGTATGGAGGTATGTCTGTGTGTGTCTCTGTATGTGTGTGTGTGTGTTCCATGGCATGCATAATGAACTCAGAAGACAACTTTTTTTTTTTTTTTAAAGACAGGGTTTCTCTGTGTAACAGCCCTGGCTGTCCTGGAATGGGCTCTGTAGACCAGGCTGGCTTCGTACTCACAGAGATGTGCCTGCCTCTGCCTTCTGAGTGCTGGAATTTAAAGGTGTGGGCCACCGCTGACTAGCTCAGAAGTCAACTTCTGAAAGGAGTTGGCTCTCTTACACCAGGTAGTTCCTGTGGATCAAGGGTTGTCAAGCTTGGTAGCAAGCACCTTTATGCTCTGTGCCATCTTGTCAGCTCTTACTTCACATGTAACACCCCCAGGTCTCCAGCCCCAGCCACCCATCTCAGCAGCTCTTCAGACTTTTTGCTTGTGTTACTACTCCTGCCCCAAGCCCCGCCCTGCCAGCCGTCCACTGCAGAGATATCTGGAAGCCTGTCTGAGTTTCCCACCTGTAAGCTGTGAACCACAGTTCTACTTAGACCTAATAAGAAGAGCTAGGAAGCCAGGAAGGCTGGGGAGATGGCTCCGTGGGTAACGTGCTGTAACATGAGAACCTGAGTTCAAATCCCCAGCACCTGTGGAAAAAGTTTACTATGGTGTGGAGGATGCTGGATGCTGGTTGTGCTGCTGGGGACCAAATCCAGTGCTTCCCACAAGCAAGCACTCTATCTACACTATATCCCAGGTCACAAACCTCAGTGCCAATCCCTATCCTTAAATTCCTCCATACCAGGTGATTCAGAAGAACATCTGGAAGTAGGTGTAGAGATTGATAAGTTCCCGTGAATGAACACATTCGCAGATAAAAAAAAAAAAAATCAATCCTTCCTTCCACAAACACTAGAGAGACGAAGGGATGAAGAAACTCACCGAACACAATGGATAAAATTATGAAAGTGTTAAAGTGCTGGGATGGCGGAGAAGGGGAATAAAAACAGAAGCAAGCTGATTCATGGTGCAAAGGGGCCGGGGCTGGTCCTGGACTCACTAGCAGCCCTCCTCAGACAGAGTCCCTGAAACAGGACCCGGACAGCCCCGTGGCTGCCTCATTACCAGACAAATGTAGAGAAAGTGGCAGCTTAGGGGAAAACAGGAGTGATTAAGGAATGGAAGAATCCATGAGTAAAGATGAAGAAATAATTACGCACAGTTCAGCTAGCTCATAAATCAAGGGCGATCACTCCATTTATAAACACAGCAAGGTGAAAAGAATCAGCTAGAACGATGAGCTATTTAATGTGCATTTCAAAGTGAAACAATGGCTGGAATTAAGAGAGTGCTGGAAGTCATGGACAAGAAATCCACTGTGAAAACCCACCTCCCGAGGGAAAGGGGAGGGATCCTGAAGAGGTGGGGAGGGGAGTTAAGACAAGAAACACCCCACCCCACCCCCGGACAAAATCGTAAGGAAGGCCTGGTGGGGAGAGCGCCCTGCTCTGGTCCCAGTGAGAACTTGAGACTGACTTCTGTTCTCTCCACAGCTTCCACACCTCACTCCCTGTCCCCTTTCCCCCTTCCCTACCCCCCCTTCCCCCGCCCCGGAAGACAGGATGGCAATTCAAGGAGGGAAACAGTGTCAACAAACATTGCAAGGTGTCATAACATAAGCCCGCTGTGTTTGGCTTGGGGCTGTGGCAGAGGAGCCCTAATTATCCCAAGAAAGCAGCCCCAAGGTAGAAGCTGTTGGGAACAGCACAGCCCCTAGATACCTCTCCCATGGAGTCCTGGGAGAGATTTCCTGGCTTCTTTACCACAACCAGCTGTAGGAGGATTAACTGCAGGCCCCACAACCTCTCCACTCCAGGCTTTGGTCAGGGGACAGGCAGGACCGCTTTCACCACTGGAGTCATTTGTGGTGAAATTATTCCAGTGATGTTTTTGTTTTGTTTGACTTTCTTTGTCTGAGATAGGGTCTCCCATATTCCCGGAACTTGCTATGCAGCTGAGGAAGCTGAGGACGACCTTAAACTTCTGATCCTCCTGCCGCTGCTTCAAGTGCTGGTTGGATTACTGGCTTGTGTGCCACCAAACTTTACTGGTTTATGTGATACTTGGGTCTTAGGCATGCTAAGACACTTTACCAGCCGAGTGGTATCCCTAAGCTGGAAGAATTTTCTTCTAATAAAGTGTGAAATTATTTCTTCTAATAAAGTGCCTGAGAAGGCTGGACACTATTGCCCAGAGGGAAGACGACCAGGGTTGTAGTCTCTGAGATCAAAACATTTTGCCTAATCTATGAAGAAAGAAACTTCGTCCTTGTTGTTAAAAATACTTAAACTAGAGTCTGTTTATTTGTGTGTGCATGAATGTGTACCACATCACATTCGAGGGCTCAGAGGACAACGTCTGGAAATTTGTTCTCTCCTACTGTGGGGCCTGAGGATAGCACAGTTCCCTGGGTTTAACAGCAAGTGTCTTTTATCAGCTGAACCATCTTGTCACTTTCCTAGTTTGTTTTCTTTCTTCTTTCCTCTGCCCTTTCCTCTCCGTCTCTCCCTCCTCCTCTTCCTCTTTCTCCTCCTCTGCCACCTCCTCCTCCTCCAAGAGCTGATTCTTGTCCTGAAATTCTTCATGGAGGGAAAAGGGCCAAATGGAGCTGGAGCCAAGATTCAAATGCAGGTTTAGGAAATGTCCAAAACAAATGCCCCCGCCTTACGCAGATCAGGTTAGGATTTTTCTATTTTAGAACAGTGTGCTGGAGATGGTAGTTGATGCCTGTAACTCAGGAACTTCTGAGAATTGCCACAAGTTCAAGGGCCAGCCGGGGCTACAGTTTAAGTCCAAGGACAGTCTGGACAGAGTGACACCTTGTTGTACTCCCACCCCCACACACACAAATCAAGGAAAAACAACAGAAATTATACAAAAGGAACTCGTATGTTGAATTTGTGCGATGAATATGTATCTATATCTGTATCTGTTTGTGTGTGTGTGTGGGGGGGGGGGTTGTGTGCATAAGCACATGTGTATATCCATGAAGGCTAGAGGTCAATATTGGTTGTCATTCTTCAGGTGTCATCCATGTTGGTGTGTGGTGTTGTGAACATGTGGGGGGCAGTATATATGTATGCACAGTGTGTGTACATGTGGGGGTGAATATATATGTGTATATGTGCAGATAGAAGCCAAAGCTCAACCTTGGGTATGATTCCTCAGACGCTGTCTACCTTGTTCCTTGGAACAGAGTTTCTCATTGGCTTGACACTCACAGATTAGGCTAGGCTGGCTGGGCAGTGAGCCCAGGGCACTGTGCATCTCTGCTTTGCAGTTTTGAGATTACAAATGTGTGCCTTCATGCCTGACTAGCTGCAAGGGTTCTGGGGATGAAACTCGGGTTCTCATGTTGGAGCGGCAAGCACATTATCAACTGAGCCATCTACCTAGCCCTATGTTTCACATTCTGAATTAAGAGTTTGCCCCAGGCTAGTAGTGGTCTCCAGATCCTCTCTCGGGACATTTGTCAGGGTGGCTTGGTCACTCCTGAACAGGAAGATGGTCAACCAAGACTGCAGTATGCTGTGTCAGATAGAATATGGGGCAAGGCCACTCATTGCATCCCCCAAGCATGGTCTTTTCCAAAATAAGCTTCTACTGGCTAGTTTCATGTCATCTTGACACAGGCTGGAGTCATGTGAGAGGTGGGAACCCCAACTGAGAAAATGCCTCCAGAAGATAGGTCTGTAGGCAAGCCTGTGGGGCAATTCTTAATCAGTGGCTGGTGGCAGAGGGCCCATCCTACTGTGCGTGGAACCATCCCTGGCTGAAGGTCCTGAGTTCTGTAAGAAAGCAAGCTGAGCAGAGAGCTAGGAGGGCAAGCCGTTAAGAAGTATGGTCTCTGCATCAGCTCCTGCCTCTAGTTTCCTGTCCTACTTGAGTTCCTGCCTTGACTTGCTTTAGTGATGGATTATGATGTGGAGGTGTAAGCTAAACAAACCCTTTCCTCCTCAATTCACTTTTGGTCCTGGTGCTTTATCACAGCCATAGTAACCCTGAGTAAGGTTTACTGAGCCATAACCCAACCCTATCATAGGTTAAAGAGCTTCTGTACTTTGGAGGGGATTTGAAAGGGTCAAGGGAATGGTAGCTCCTTCTCTTGAACAAACTAAACCCCAAGAAAAAAACAAACAACAAACAACACAAAGGGAAAAAACCTAATCAAGTTTATCTTACAAGCCCACTGAGACTGTAACTCCAAGTTTCTTACATTATTATCAGTGTTCCATAAAGGTTCAGCCTCCACTGTGCAATTAAATAAATATAAGAATGATGTGGAGAAGAGAAAGACCCTGTGGGAGACTGAGCTAAATAAAGTATGTGGCATAAATTATAAGCGTATTGAGGGCAGGGGCCTTGTGTACATATTGCTCTCTGTTTTCTCTACACAATTTTCCAAGCATTCAAGGGATACAGGACTCCAGTCCCAAAGTCAAACAGTTTAAAATAGCGGCAATTCCCATAGACTGTGCCTCAGTCCTTTTTCAATTTCTCTCCTTCTGGTCTTAACTCACCCCCATCAAACAAGACTCCAAGTGCATCTCAGAACTGCCTGTCAGCTTTAAACGAGCTCGAGCTGCCAAGGGTCATACTGTAAGGGATGCTCTTGAGTATGTGGCCGAGGCGTCTGACCAGAGCATGCTGGAAGCCTTTCATGCTTACGTCTGTTCACTGAACCAGCATAGATGTCAAACACAGACTGTGGACAAAGCTCCACCTTGGCCAGTGGAGAAGAATGAGAATCCACAGGACTCTAGAGACAGAAGCCTCGAGAACAGGTGGGGTTTCGGTACACAGAGTCACGGGTCATTATGATCTTTCAGTTAGCAACAGATTTTAGGCAATTCCATAAGATTATATGAACAGAGCTCCATGTGTCAGAATGAGTGTGGGCAAAACCACTAGGGGCTTGAGATATTAAAGGGTCTTGGGGTTTGTGTAGGGCAGGGCTTGGTATTAGAAGACTAAAAGGAATTCCTCAGTGGACATGATTATTACCTGCAAAACAATCCCTGTCTGCCTTGTGAGTCCAAAAAAAAAATTAATTTAAAGCTTTAGAACATTTTGAAAAAGAGTTTTTAAAATCAGTTCAACTTAGCCAAGAGCTCTCTGGCTAAGCTGGGTTAACTCTGTCTTCTGATGTTTGTGAAAAGGCACTTTATGGGGACATTGTGCTAAGCTTTGGGGACATAGACACAAAAATGATGTGGTCTCTACCCTCAGAATACAGCCCAGGCTGACCATCAAGATGAGCATCATAGACAAAGGGGATTTGCAGAGAAGGATATGGTCTGGTAGCTAGCCAGTGCTTGAGGGGTTCAGCTTCTTCCGGCTCCCAGTGGGATTCTAGAAGCTGTTTTTTCACCTACATGCCTAGTACCTAGGAGTCAGTGTGTCTCCGGAGGAAGGGCAGAATGGAAAGACCATGCAGTGGCCATCATGGGAAAGAAAAAGCCGTGCTAAGCTGGGTGTCACTGACCTATGTTTCACAACAACGACAATTTGGCTAGAGGAATGTAAGGGCATAAAGTTGACCGAGAAAATTAGAAGTCAGATCTGGTCATGGTGCAACATTGCGATAAGCCCAAAGCTCAGGAAGCCGAGGCAGGAGGATCCAGAGTTCTAGGCCAGCACAGGCTACATACGGAAACACACAGACACAAGTACAGCACAGGATACCAGCCCCTTAAACACACACACACATACACACACACACACACACACACACACACCACAACACAGAGAGAGAGAGAGAGAGAGAGAGAGAGACAGAGACAGAGAGAGAGAGACAGAGAGAGACAGAGAGAGGGAGAGGGGAGGGGAGGGGGAGGGGAGGGGGAGGGGGAGAGGGAGAGGGTGGGGGAAAGGGAAAGGAAGAGAGGGGAAGGGAAGGGAAAGAAAAAGAGAAATCAAAGGCCAGTTTCATCTATATATACTCAGAAGAGGGAATTCTAGAATCATGTTCAGTGGTGTATAAATACTCTATCATGACTAGGTTGTGCTAAGCATAGAAATGGCAGAGTGACTTAACAATAGAAAAGTGTACTAGTTGGAAATCCTGTCATCCAGCATCCTGAAGCTTGGGGCAGGAGGCTCCCCAGTTTTAGGTCAATTTGAGATATTTAGAAAGTTTGAGGCCAACCTGGACTATACAGTAGCCATGTCTCACAAAAAAAAAAAAAAAAAAAAAAAAAAAAAAGGACAAGACAATTAATATAATTAGCCTCATTCAAACAGACAAAGGAGAAAAATCATGAGATTAAATGACCACAGAACAGAACATTTGCTTTCCAATTACCAATTTCATCCTATATCTGGGTCTTGAGAGATGGCTCAGTGGTTTAGAGCACTGGCCGCTCTTGCAGAGGACTTGTCTTCAGATCTTAGTATCCACATGGCAGCTCAGAACTGACTGTTACTCCAGTTCTAGGAGATCCAATGCTTTCTTCTGGTCACCCTGTGCACTTCACACACATGGTGGACAAACATACATGCAGGCAATGTACACACATGAAATAAAAAACAAACCTATATAAACCTGATAATTTTTTAATTATTGTGAATTATGTGTGTGTCCATTCATGGTTATGTGCATGTAAGTGCGGGTGCCTTTGGAGGCAAGAGCATCCAAATCCCCTGGAGCTGGAGTTACGTTTGGTTATGAATCACCCAACATGGCTGCAGGGAAATGAACTTGGGTCCTCTGCAAGAACATTACATGCTCAGGCATCTCTTCAGCCCATGATACAGTTTTTATGCCCTCTTCTTCCCCTCAAATATCATGTTAAGTGTAAGCCACCAAAATAAAATGAAATTTTAGAAACATTCCCTTTAAAAAAGGAACAAGAGATGCTCCCTTTTTCACCCTTTCCCACTATGGTGCGTCCATTCAGCACAATAAAAAAGAAAAGCATAAATCTAGGACAGGAGCTGGGCGGTGGTGGCACACGCCTTTAATCCCAGCACTTGGGAGGCAGAGGCAGGCGGATTTCTGAGTTCGAGGCCAGCCTGGTCTACAGAGTGAGTTCCAGGACAGCCAGGGCTATACAGAGAAACCCTGTCTCGAAAAACCAAAAAAAAAAAAAAAAAAAATCTAGGACAGGAAGACATAAGTGACTTTATTAGAATTAATGTAATTATTTAAACACAGAAGACTTTCTTTCTTTCTTTCTTTCTTTCTTTATTTATTTTTTTGTTTTTTTCGAGACAGGGTTTCTCTGTGTAGCCCTCGCTGTCCTGGGACTCACTCTGTGGACCAGGCTGGCCTCAAATTCAGAAATCCGACTGCCTCTGCGTCCCAAGAGCTGGGATTAAAGGCGTGCACCACCACCGCCCGGCCACAGAAGACTTTCTATGTACATTGCTAGAATTGGTTTTTGAGGTTGGTCAGGTTTGGGATTTGGGGTTTTGTTTTTGCTTTTGTTTTTTTCAGACAGGGTTTCTCTGTGTAGCCTTGTCCTGGAACTCATTTTGTAGACCAGGATGGCCTCAAACTCACAGAGACCCACCTGCCTCTGCCTCTGCCTCTGCCTCTGCCTCTGCCTCTGCCTCTGCCTCTGCCTCTGCCTCTGCCTCTGCCTCTGCCTCTGCCTCTGCCTCTGCCTCTGCCTCTGCCTCTGCCTCTGCCTTCCAAGTGGTGGGATTAAAAGGGTGTGCCACCACCACCCAGCTAATTTTTAGGTGTTTTAAATTAAAAATTGACAAGGTATGTGGAGTTATATTGTGTGCTTCAGAAGCAATCAGAAAGCACCGTTTTAACAGATGCCACTTATAGAAAGTAACAGTAACTAAAGTGTTTAGGAATCAACATAATATAAGATGCAGAGGACCTTTATAAAGAGAGATAAATTAGCATCCTTGAAAATATGAAACAACATTTAAGTATGTAGAATGAAGAGCTATGCTCTTAGATTAAAAACTTGTAGTTTAAAAGATGTTTGTTCTCTTCAAATTTATATAGATTCATTTCAAGTTCAGTCAGATATTCCAATGGGATTTTCAAGTAATTGGACACACTAACTCTAAAGTTTATATGGAAGGATGGGGTCTGAAAAGTACCCAGGGCATTATTGATAAAAAGAATAAAGTGCAAATCAAACCTACGGTGAGCGAAGTGTGGAGGCACACAGCTGTACTCCCAGGACTTAGGAGGCTGAGGCAGGAGGATTTAGACTTGGAGGATCTGGGTTACATAACCAGAATGTGTCTCAAATAATCAAACAAACAAGCAAACACAACTCATAGTAAGATTCCATCTTGCTCCACTCAGAATGGCTATTATCAAAAAACAAAACAAAACAAACATATAACAAACTCTGGTGAGGGTTTGAGGGAAGGAATTCTTTATCCTGTTGATAGGAATATAAGCTGAGACAACCATTATGGGCATTCCTCAAAATCCTAAGAATAGAACTCCATATGATCCAGCTATTCCAGTCTTGCTTATATAGCTGAAGGAAATGAAATCAGCTTTCTAAGAAATACCATCATCCTCATGTTTACTGTAGCATTTCACAATCGCCAAGATCCGGAAACAGCTTAGGTGCCATCAACAGAACAGATAAAGAGAATGTGGAACATATTCACAACATTGAAGAAGAATGAAATGCTGTCATGTATAGTGAAATGGGTGGAACAGAAGAACACCCAGTAAACAAAGTGAGTCAGACATGAGGTAGGGTAGTGATGACTGTGGTGTGGAAAAGGGAGACTGGACTGAACCCATGCACCATGGATACACGTACAGACCTGTTACACTAGACTCCACCATGAATACATCTTAATAAAACCCAAGGTGCTGGGTTTTTAAAAATTAAGGTGAAAAGGCCTTCGTACTATATATTAAAACAGTCTATATTCTGTAGTAAGTAATCCAGTGAAGGTGGAGTGTGAACAAATGGGCCAATGGCATTAAGCAAACTGTTCCAAGCAGATATACCTGGTTTGTGACAGATGGCAGAACAGACCACAAGAAATAGGATAGATGCTGGGCGGTGGTGGCGCACGCCTTTAATCCCAGCACTTGGGAGGCAGAGGCAGGCGGATTTCTGAGTTCGAGGCCAGCCTGGTCTACAGAGTGAGTTCCAGGACAGCCAGGGACTACACAGAGAAACCCTGTCTCGAAAAACCAAAAAAAAAAAGAAATAGGATAGATTATCCAGTGAATGGTACCAACAATTTGTTATGTATGTGGGAGAGACTGGTAGAAGATTGATTTCCTATGTCACTTTATCCAAAGGTAACTTCTGTGGGAATTAAAAGCAAAAGTTGGTAAGGCAGTGTGTTATAATTATATAACTTATATTATCAACATATATCTTAAAGAGAGTGAAAAGTTAAGTCACAAATCCTGAAGAGATATCTGTAATGCGTAAATTAACAATTGACAAAGAAATCCACAGAAACTTCAGAGCTGTCTACTTGTTGACTTTCTTATCTCTCTCAGGACTTTTGCCCAAATGTCAAAGGCTTTGGCTCAGTGGATAAAGCATTTGCCATTCAAGCAAGAGGACCTGAGCTTGGACTCCCCAGAAGCCACATAAAAGCTGGGTTCAGTAGTATGCCTCTGGAATCCCAGCTCTGCTACCATGAGATGGAGTAGGAGACAGGACTACCCCAGAAACATACAGGGGCCAGCTAGCCTGGCAAGTGCAGGAGCAAACAAGACATTGCTTCAAACAAGGTGGAAGACCAGGGCTGACTGTGGTTGGTTGTCTTCTGCTCTCCTTATGCATACCATGGTGTGCATGTACACACATACAAAAATAAATGTGTGTGTGTGTGTGTGTGTGTCTCCCTGGCAATTTCTATAAACTCCCAAATGAGGCCAGGAATTTCAGCCTATTTCCCTCATAATATATAATACAGAAGAGAGTACCTGGCACACGGTAGCTGTTGAATAAATATTTATTAATTCAACGAATCTCCACAAATCAATAGTAAAAAATCCCAGCAATGCAATAATGAGCAAAGGGTTTAAGCAGTCATTTCACAAAATGAAAACAAGACAAAACTCAACTGGTCAATAAGCATACCGAAAATGATTTGAGTTTATTAATAATCAGAGAAATGCAAAATCAGGCCAAGAAAGAAGACGTTAGTTTCTATCAAAGCCTGACAGCGTTGTCAAGGCCAAGGGGCAGAGTGAGCTCCTAGCACACTTGCTGGCTGGAGTGACAATTGGAACAAGCTCTGGAATGACTCAGGATTATCTTGTAAAGGCGACTGTGTGCCCCACCTATGTTTCCATTAATATCTTATTAGATTTATACTCTGGAACAATGCTACTCAAAGTGCTAGGCACGGACAGGTGCCAACACGTGAATGATCTTACTGAAGCATGGAAATTTAGACTATTATACAAAAAATGTATAGCAACATACAACTTTACATTGACTGTTTTAATCATGTAAAACATACAGTCTACACACGATTTTTTCTGTCTCCCTCAAAAAAATTTCATAGCCAATAAGTCCTCATCTCCCCTCCCCCAGAGCCTGGTGGCCGCCATTCTTCTTTCAATGTAATTCTGCCCGTTCTAATTACCTCATATGAGAGGTGCCATACAGTAATGTCCCTCAGGAGCTACCTATTTCACTCAATGTCCTGTCGTCAGGACTCCCTGACACTGTTGCATGTGACAGAGCTTTCTTCCTTTGCGAAGATGAAACAAACTCTATAGTACATTGCATTTTTTACATCTATAAATCTTATTTTACGGTGTGTGTGTGTGTGTGTGTGTGTGTGTTGTGTGTGTGTGTGATATGTACATATGAGTGTGTATGTGTCATGGCAGGCATGAGGAGGTGAGGACAGATTCGTGGAGTCCGTCGTCTCCTTCCACCCTTACATGGGATCTGGGGATTGGGTTCAGACCATCAGCCTTTGTGGTGAACACGTTCATTCACTGAGCCATTTCTTTACCCCACTCACTGCATCTTCATAACCATCATCCATCACTGCACACTTTGGTTGCTTCTGCATAGAGTCTGCTGTGGAAACTTTGCCACGCTGTATTTACAGAATTACAGTTCACACTAATTAGACATAGGAACGAAAACTGAGCTTATCTTTGATATGGCTTTGGTTTTCTAAAATTCTATTTTCCAAGTAGCTAATTTTTATTAAGCTTCATGAAAGGTATGTCTGTGACAGATTTGTGAAACTGTTTAAATTTACCACTCATCCTGTAAGAAGCACACCACACCTGCTCCCAGAACAAGGCCTTTTGAACTTGTCTAAGACCCATCAGACGAAGAACTCTCAACACTGAAAGTTTCCGTTTTATTTATTATTTATTTATTCATTCATTCATTTATTATGTGTGTATATATGTGTGTGTGTGTACACATGCACACACTTTTCTGTGTGCCAAAGCATGTATATGAAATAAAGTGGAAATTTCTGGTTTCTTTGGAGACTCAGGTTATGATGATGTTTTGCTAGAGCAGACAGGTAAATGAATATTTTACTGAAACACACATGTGAAAGGTTGTTTTGCTGAAACAGACTCAGGTGAAAAGATGTTTTGCTCCAGCAAACACATGAAAGGATGTATGATGTTTAGAAGGAATATAAATATGACCCCACAGACAGTGGGAGCTCGAGCCTTGGCTCACTTGCTTCGCCTCTCTAGTCACCGCTAACGACAGACATACTGGTTTGCCTTACATTGCAGTGCCGAGCTTCACCTGTGGTGACTTCAGGGAGAGAAACTTGCCAAAGAACTTCTTGTGAGATTCTTGCTGTTTCCTTAGACTTGGGCTGGTTGGTGAGACTGGTTGGTTTCTTCTGGATTGAACTGCCCTTGCTGATTCATGTGTGGTGTGTGCTGAGTAGACTGAACTGCAGCTGCTGATTTGTGTTTGATGTTTGCTAGTGAACTGGACAGAGAGCAGTAAAGATTGGAATCGCTCCAAAGAACTATTTCTAATCAGTTTCCCTCATATCCTAATAACCTGTCCTTTCCACTAGCTCTGGTGGGTGGTGGGCTGGAGGGGAGGTTGAACCCTTATTAAAGTAGGTTGTGAAAAACAAAGCTATGCAGACAGTGGAAGCCAGAGGTTCTTTGAGGGTAGTTCTTTAGGAGCCATCCATCTTGGTTTTGGACACAGGGTCTATTCCTGGGAGCTGGAACACACATACATACACATACATGACATACATACACATGCCAATGAGTAATGAGTAAATGGATGTAAAAATTAAGAACAACCGCTGAGAATGTCGAGGTGAACCTCACTAATGTGGTGTGACATAAAAGAACAAGTCATTGCCATCTCTGTATTCAACAAAACCACACAGATGGTGTAAAGTTATCAAAAGCAAGACAATCCACACAAAATTCAGGACAGCTTGCTGGGGAGTAGGTCAGGGGAGGCGCTCACAGGCAGCCTTGGTCAGTTGGGACCTTGTCTTAGTTGAGTTTCTTTGCTGAGATGAAACACCATGACCAAAAACCAAGTTGGGGAGGAAAGGGTCTATTTGGCTTACACTACCACATTGTAGTCCATCACTGAAGGAAGTCAGGACAAAAACCCAAATGGTAGGAACCTGGAGGCAGGAGCTGATGCAGAGACCATGGAGGGGTGCTGCTTGCCGGCTTGCTCCTCATGGCTTGCTTGCTCATTCTACTTTCTTATAGAACCCAGCACCATCTGTCCCATGGTGGCACTACCCACAGTAGGCTGGGCCTTCCACCACCAATCACTAATTAACAAAATACCCTACAACCTGACCTCATGGAGGCATTTTCTCTACTGAGGTTCCCTCCTTTCAGATAACTCTAGCTTGTGTCAAGTTGACAAAAGTAGCCAGCATAGCTATTTATAAGCATTCATATTCTTATGCTTGGCACTAACATATGTGTGTGTTCTTTTATCTAATCGAGCATTTAAAATAAATTGCAATTGTGTGTGTGTGTGTGTGTGTGTGTGTGTGTGTGTGCGTGCTCGAGCACCACAGTGTGTGAGTGGAGGTCAGAGGACAACTTGTAGGAGTTGATTCTCTTCTTCCACATGGAGATCAAAGTCAGGTTGGCAGGCTTGGAGACAAGACCCTTTACTTGCTGAGCCGTTTAGCCAACCTCAAGCAGTTTTGTTTGTTTGTAAGTTTGTTTGTTTGTTGTGTTTTTTAAAATTAGATATAAACAAATTTGATGAAATTGGCGAGAATTCAATACATATCAAGCAAGTCACCTAACTCATTGATACCCTAAAATATCAATAAAATAGCATCTCCTAAAAAGCCTTTAAACTCAGGTTGAGAAGGGTGTCTGGGCACTGTCTTAAAATGGGGAAACATTGTTTCCCCTAATAAAGTAATTGCCTTGCTTCTCCTAATTCCCACCCAGCAGCCCTACCCACGCTCTAGCGGTTTTCCTGGCTCTCAGGCTCATAGCTTTGTAGAGTGGGGATCCGGAGGAGATAGTAGAAGTGACCAGAGATGAGCGGAACCATAGCTACTACAGAGACAGTAGTTTCCAGAACAGTGAATGGTATCATGCATGCATGCAAGAATGAATGACTTTGCTAAAGAATAAGTGACTTGCAGTGTGGTTTAGGATGTTGCATCATTCCTGTCAGCATGGACTTATGTGAGTGTTTCCAGCATTCTCCTGAAGGATCTCACCTCAGTCATCGTGATGGGCATGGCCTCCAGGAAGCATTTATGAACTTAAGCAGAAGTTGAGATGAACTGATGGGACTGGGAAAGCATTGGCTTCACATTTTAATTTTTTTTAGCTTTATTTTATGTGTGTGAGTGCTTTGCTGGCATGTATGTTTGTGTCCCATATGTATGCCTGATGTCTGCAGGGGTCAGAAGAGGTTGTCAGAGATCCTGGAACTGGAGGTACAGATGGTTGTGAGCCAACATGTGGGTTTTAGGAATTGAACCTGGGTCCTCTGCAAGAGCAACAAGTGCTCTAGACTCCGGATCCACCTCACCATTCCCTAGCTTTAAAATTGAGGAAGAGAGCCGGGCGGGGGTGGAGCACGCCTTTAATCCCAGCACTTGGGAGGCAAAGGCAGGTGGATTTCTGAGTTCGAGGCCAGCCTGGTCTACAGAGTGAGTTCCAGGACAGCCCGGCTACACAGAGAAACCCTGTCTCGAAAAAACAAAAACAAAAAAAATTGAGGAAGAGGAGTAGGAGTTTAAAATCTTGAAATGGTGAAGTCCAGCTGGACTGACCGTAAGCTGGTACACTCGATAGTTTTAAATGTCAACTTGCCACAACCTGGGGTGAGAGCCTCAATCTGGTTAGCCTGTGGCCATATCTCTAGGGACTTGTCTTGATGGATGTTTGATGTGGGAAGATCCAACCCATTGTGAGTGGCACCATTCCTTAGGCCAAGAGCCCCCAGAACCCCAAAGAATAGGAAAATCTGAGTAGCAAGCAAGCAAACATTACTTTCTCTCTGCTCTTGATGGTGGATATAGTGTGATCAACTGTCTCAAGCTACTGTGTCTGTAAGTTCTCTATAATGACAGTATGTAACCTGGAGCCACAAGCCAAATGAACCCTTTCCTCCCTTTAAGTTGCTTTGGTAAGGGTATTTAATAACGGCAGGAGATATGATTCTAGAACGTGTTTTTATCTACTTATCCTAGTGTGAGCTCTCACAGTTCAGTGTCATCACGAGGAACACTGGATCGAGTCCTCCATTTCGGTCATGTGGGTCAGATACTGTGTTCCCTCCAAGTCCATCTACTGAATCCTAACCTCTGACCTGATGACGTCAGAAGGTAGGGCCTTTGGAAGGTGAATAGTCAAGAGAAAATGGAAGCCTTGAGTGGGATTCCTAGAGGGAATACCAGTGTAGAAAGCTCTCTTTCTTTGAATGTGTCTCATGACGATTCAAAGAGAGGTTGGCCATGTTGTAATTAAGAAGTGGGCCTTCACCAGAGCCCGATCATTCTCACCACAGACTTCTATTCGTTGGGACTGTGGGAGATAAATTCCCATGGTTTACATAATATTCATGGTTTGACATTTCATTATAGCATCCCAAGTTGACCTAATACTGGGGTAAGCTTAGACAGATGGCTTATCTTCTCTGTTCCTCAATTTTTCTATCTGAGAAACAGAGACAGCAGTGAAATATCTGTCTCACAGAATAATGACAATGAATGGTTGGGTTGATATTCATAAAGAGAACAGGACTGGGCACATAACAAGTACCCTGTCCATGATTCATGTGGTTAAATGCAATCCTTACTTGGTTCACACTTCTGAATCTTCCTACCCTCTTACACATGGTGTTGGTTGTATTGCAGGTACTCAGATTTCCACTGTGGAAAAGCAATGCCTGCTGCTTTCCCATGCAAATCCTCTGAGAAGCCTCTCTTTAGAGATATTGCTATAAGTCCTCTAGTTTAACACACTTAAAGTCCTGTCATCATGTTGATATCTTCCTAGATGAATGCTTTTAACATACATGATTTCTGAAAGGCTTCCTACAAAGACATACCAGTGTCTTACAATTAATTTATCGTGATAAAATACATCACAGAAGAAATTCAAGAGAGGAGAGATTTCTTTTGGCTCAAAGGTCAGGAAATATAGCCAATTACGCAGAGGACAATGGTGGCAGTTTGGTCCATGATAACAGGAACTTGTAAGTACTCACTGTTTGCATCATGATAGATGAGGAAGCAGAGAATTCAGACCAGAACTAGATGGGATATCATCTTTAAAACCTATTTCTGCCAGTCAGGCCACAGTCACAAAGGTTCTATGACCTCCCAAAATAGACTACTAGCTGGAGACCAAGTTTTCAAATACATGAGTGTGTGGCAAGCATTTTACATCCAAACCACAATAGTCTATGCCAGCATTCTCCTTCCCATCCTCACAGTCTGTCCTGCCTTGCCTTCTTGGTTCCTTGCAATCATCTCCTACCAGATTTTTGTACTTCTGTTTCTGCCAGTTCATCCTTTGTCCTTGGAGAACACAGTAAATCTTCCTCAAACAATCGTTTGGACATCGTCCCCACTCAGCACCCTCTACTCAGACCCCTCCTCCTTCATTACTGCGTGCAGAGGATGCTCAGATTCACTTGCTGACTGCTGGAGACCTACAGACTTGACCTTAGCCTTGTTCTCTCACTTGATCTCTCTACTTATCTTGTAACCCCACCCCCACCCAGCCAATCTGTCCATTGCCTCCACCCTGATCATGCCCATGCCCACCCAAGGAGCATCATCTTCTCCACACGCAAGCCTGGAATGAACTTCCTGTCCTCCAAGTCTGGCGAAGGGACACCCAAGGGTGAGAAAAGAGCACCAAAAGGGAGACCAGGAAATATCAAAAGTAGAGTGGGTGTTTTTAAATGGTTTGTGGACTTGGCAGTGATCTCAGGCATGGTGAAGGAGTCTCTTTCTCCTTGACGCGCCATTCATGTCGAGAAAGGTTAGGATGAAAGGAACCACCATACTTAGTGGACGATTTTGGTCATCCGGTGCTTCCCCCTATCCCATTGCTCTCACCCTACCACATGAGAGTTGCTTTTCCAATCAGGAATATTGCTAAAAAAAATGTTCCCACAAAGAAAATGCTAATGTAAAACTTATTTCCCAAGTGGGGTTCTCTATGGGGCAGTTGGCTTCAGAGTACAAAGTCCAGGCATCTCTGTTCTGATTGAACAGGGCCAACCCAGCTTCTTACCTCCCCACAAAACCACTTCAATTTCTGCAGTGACTGTTAACATCTCTCTCCACCCATCCCAGCTCCATCACCTTCCCTCACAGGTGTTACTCCCCAATCTCCTCCTCTTTCACTGCCTGCACACCAACCCCTACTTGGGGTCTGTATCCCAGGAAACCTGACTTACCATAGTCGGTGCCTAAAGGAAACCTAAACCTAAAGGTTTCCAAATGGCATTTGGGAGTTGTGTCACTTGCTGGCAGGCTGGTACTGAGAACCATTAACTAAAGATGGGGGGGCACTGAGGGTCCTGGCACATGTTTAGAGTTTATTGCTAAGATGATCCCTATGGCAACCTGTATGTGACACAGGTGTGAGTTAATGCTCCTGAGGGTGCAGTCTGTCTGGCCTTTGATGCTTCTGCATTTGTAGCATTTGTAAAGATTACGGAGTGAGGCGGGGCTGGGAATGGCAGCAACACCGACTCATTAGAGGAAGATCATGAAAGGCTAAAAATGATTAATTGCCAATATAAGACAAAGTGTAAATGCTTGAAGATATCTTTGGCAGCATATAAAGAGGGTCCATAGAAGTTTCTAGACCTACACCACACTTAAGGGGAGGAGTAACTAAAGGGGGTGAATATTTAGGGGCAGGGATCCTTGGAGACTGTCACAGAGTCTGCCTGTCACAACCTGGTAGACAGTTTGAAGTTCCAGAGACACTGATCAACACTTGTAAATATTGTCTTAATGACAAAGAAGGTTGTGAGCTCCCATTGGGGAGGAATTCTGCAGAAGGTTTGACCTGGGGTACTGGTGGCCCAAGGTATTAGCTAACAGCATCTATGGTAAGAAAAGAATAGTTTCTGGAAAGCCCCAAGATCTCAAAATAGTGGTTAGAGGGCCTGAGGCAAGACGACACCATCTACAACAGAGAATTACATAGCCTGGCAGGATTGTGTTCTGTGTTCAGGACCCGTAGGCCAGTGTTCTGAGAAGTACTGGGTTCTAGACATGGAGAGACTGCACGCCAGAACTGCCAAATCCAAGCTGGAACTCTTGTCAGACCCGCCAAGTCATAAAGTTATCTGAGCTTAGACACACCCCACCCTAAAATGGAGATGATGCACTTCTTAGTTTGCTTTTATGGCTATGATAAAACACTGACCAAAAGCAACCCAGAAGAGGAAGGGCTTTATTTTGGTTTACTCTTCTATGTCACAGCCCTCTTTGAGGGAAGTCAGAGTAGGAATCTGGAGGCAGAAACTGAAGTAGAGGCCATAAAAGAACCCTGTTTACAGATTTAATCCTCCTGGCTTGCTTAGCCTGCCTGCGTATACTACCCAGGAGCCCCTAACCACGGTTGCCACTGCCCATCATGAGCTGGGCCCTCCCATATCAATTATTATTCAAGAAAATGGTCCCCCATAGACTTTCCTATAGGCCAATATGATAGATGCATTTTCTCAGATGTCTCTAGCTGATGTCAAGTTAACAAAAATAAATAAATAACCAACACATACACCCAGGACCTACCCTGAGAGGACTATTAGGGCATACGTGAGCTTCATGGACAGGTGGTCACACTACTCCATCACCAACCACTTCTGTGCCGACTCCTCTCCCTTGATTCTCATACACGGCTGCATGAGGAGTCTTCACGAAACAGCTAATGAAGAAAGGAAAAGGCTGATCGTGGTGAACAGATGGATCAACTCAGTATGCTCAAGAAAACTGAAAACAAACTGCTGTGGGGTTCCTGCCCTACTCTGAGGGAGATACAGTAGCCTGGTGGGAGGGTAATGGTGGTCCCTCAGTGCGCAGAGCTTTAGACAGTGCACCTCGTATGTTAGTCAGGGTCTCTAGAGGAACAGAACTGATGGAACAGATATACATTATACAGAGGGATTTATAGAGTTGGAGAGGTAGATGGCTTGCTGGGTAAAAGCAGAAGACCACATTCAGTTCCTAGCACCTATCAGCACCTAGGAGAGGTGCATGTGTCAGTTCACAAACTTCTCTAGCTCCTGGTGATCTGATGCCTTCTTCTGGTCTCCATGGACACCATACTCACATGGTCACTTATACACATGCAGGCAAAACCATCCTTACACATAAAATGAATAAAACAGAGACTGTCTAGAGAAATGATGTGGTGTTTCTTAGATTGGCTTGTGTGATAGTTACTGGGATCGGAGACTGTCTGCACACTAGAGAGGCTAAGAACCTGATAGGCGCTCAGGCCGCAAGGTTGGAGGCTCCAGCAGTCCCCACCTGGTGCTGAAGTCTGGAGGATTCCTAGAGATCTGCTGGTCTTCAGTCTTTATTGAAAGGCTTACGAAGCTGGGTTCTGATGCCAGCCAAGGCAGCAGCAGCAGCAGCAGCAGCAGCAGCAGCAGCAGCAGCAGCAAGGGAATGGATCCATTTCCTAGCAAGAGAAAGAAGGCAAGCAGGCAGCATTGCTTTCCCCTTGGACCTCTCCATAGCTCTTTATACCTGGCCCTGCTGGAAAAAGTCATCCACTCCAGGGGAGAAGCTTCCCCACTTCAGTTAACCCTTCCTAGGAATATCTCATGGACCTTCCCAGAGGCCAGACTCTGAGTTCAATCCAGATGCAGAGGCATCATATCTCTGTGGGCAAAGAAAACGGCCCAGAGTAAGAACATGTACAGAATCCTGTGCTGGAATGGTTGGCCTGATCTTCTGATTCAAGGTAGAAGGAAAGAGATGGGGCAAAATGATTTGGGAAAGAGAATAACTGGGGAATCTAAAGGATTATGCATGCGTTAGGGGGAACTTACATGTCTAACACACATCCAAGGGAACCAACATGGGTCAGATGCTAAATAGTGGAGCAGAATTTCACAGGGAGTGGATATAGCAAGGCTAGATAATCAAGCTCACTAGTTCTGGTATAATGGTGCGTGAACAGAGAAGCCATGGTAGCAGGATAGAAGCTATGAACAAAGTACACAAGAGTGGACCTACTTACAGCTGTCTACCTGAAACCAACATCACCTCTGAGCACTTCTGTGACACTTGCATTGTAAGTTTTTAGTTACTGTGATAAAATGCTATGACCAAAAGCAACATAAAGAAAAAATGAGTTCATTTTGGCTTATAGTTCCTGAGGGCTGGAGTCCATGATAGTGGGAAAAGCATCCAGGCTGGTGGGAGCAGAAGGTTGGGTGATCGATCACATTCTTATCTAGATACAGGAAACAGAGCAAACAGGAAGTGAAGCGAGGCTATAAAGCCTCAAAGCCTTCCCCCAGTGACACACTTCCTGCAGCAAGACTCTATCTTTTAAAAATTCTATAACCTCTCCAAACAGTGCTACCAACTGGGAAACACGTGTTCAAATATGTGAGCCTATAGGGGCCATTCTCATTCAAACCCCCACATCACTGTCTTCCAAAGACCCAACAAGAACCTGGAGGAAGACTGAATATGCTCCTCTGGGTAGAACCAGAAGACTGGAGTTAAAGCATAGTCCAATTTGTCTTTCCTGGCTATAAAATGTACCTAACACCATTTGTTATGAGTTTGCAGAATATTTGATGCTCAGAATCTCACACATGTGTCAGACCGGTGGACCCATGTCACAGCAGAAGAGGTATAGCTGTGGACATCTGGCCATGGATCTGCTGGTCCAGTGACAACCTGTGTCATTCATCAGCTTCCCTTCATGGAGCTTTGTGTGTTTTCAAATGATTGTGTAGGTGCTTGTGCACATGTGTGCATGTGCCAGCCAGCAGTCAAAATCAGTTTCTTTATAACTCTCTACCTTATGACCTGTATTATTACTCTCTAAAGTGTGTGTGTGATGTGTGTGTGTACATGAGTGCAGGTACCAAAAGAGGGTGTCAGATCTCCCCAAACTACAGTTACAGGTGATTGTAAGTAGTCTGAAAATGGAAACTTACAGGTTCTTTGGAGAGTCAGTTGTGCTGGATGGTGTTTCTCTGGGGCAAACCCACGAGACAGTGTTTTCCTGAAGTGGACACAGGTGAACGACTAAGGCAGACTTGCGAGGGAACATTTGCTGAAGCAGACACAGGAGAAAAGATGTTCTGCTAAAGCAAGCACATGAAAGGAGCATAATGAAAGATTCTTTGCTAACAACACATGTGTATTTGTCCACCTTACATAGCATAGTTGAGCTCCATTTGTCAGGACTCCATAGAAAGAAACACACCGAAAAACTTCTGGTGGTCTGCCACATTTCTTGCTGCTTCTGGGAACTCAGGCTCCCTAAATTATGTTTTAAAGGAATAGATGGATTATCTACTTGGAGATGATGTCTTGCAAAAATAGAATTCCACCTTCAGGACATAGTTCAGATGCCAAATCAATGACCATTATAAGGTCTTGTGTTCCAAGTAGGTAGACTATATAGCCCTATGCAGAAGCACTTAATGGAAGCAGGGACGGCTTTGCTTGTCAGTACTCCCAATGACCTCAGCTCTCGAGGCCCAGCAGCAAAGGCTCTCTAGTTTCCTTCTATCAGTGACATACTAAACCGATTAAACTTCGAGCTCTCTGTTTCAGTGTCTATGCCAAGAGTTCAGCAGGCCAAGAAAGGTACCATCATACTGGCAGGAGCAGTTGGCCATGGCCATCAGCAGGAGGTTGAACTTTTGTAAAATGGTTGCAAAGAACAAAAAAATTTCAACCTAGAAGTTTCCCTGGGCTCCTTCAAAGTCTGTGTCCAGTGTGGACAGAAACAGACAAGTACACCAGCCACAACCTGGGGAAAGTCAGCAGCCAGGGCAGCAGGAGAGAGAGGAGGGGGGGGGTGAGGAGGGAAGGGAGGGAGGGAGGGAGGAGAGAGGAGAGAGAAATAAGTTTGAAGGACAAATGACAGCATGGAAAATGGGGGGGGGGCGGTTTCTCTTCCTACCTCCTTCCTTGATAATCCTGGAGCCACTTCCAGAGGAGGCCATCTCATTGCATTCTGCATGTGCATGTGAATGGGTGGACTGTAGTGGACACACACTTCTCACCCCTTCCAAGTAGAAGCTCTTGCTCTCCCAGGTTCCAGAAGAGTTGGTTGCTAACCATTCAGTTCAGTTCCTTTCCAGGCCCTGCCCTTAGCCAGAAGCCAGCAAAAGGACTTTTACCCAAATGCATGCTTGTCCTGGAGGAAGACCATATGCATCCAAGACTTGTTAATGAAGACATAAAACAGCTTAGCCCCTTGACAAATTAGGACCAGTCTAAAGAGCCATCCTGAAAACAGCTGTGAGCCTCTATTATTATCTTTTGACAGTTGAACATCTCTGCTCAACCTGTGTCCCTCACCTTTCACAGGTGGGTTTTTTCCCTATTTAAAAGAACATTTTTATTAGCATACATTGACAGCATCCCCACTTCCTGCATGTAAATCTCTGCCTTGGTATATGCTTCTTGTAGAACCTAATGCTTCAACATAAAACTGGTATAACAATTCGATGAAGGGGCTGGAGAGATGGCTCAGAGATTTAAAAACACTTGTCGTTCCTTCAAGGAACCCAGGTTCAGTTCCCAGCACACACATGATGGCTCACAACCATTCACAACTTCAGTTCCAGGGCATCTGAACCCCTCTTCTGACCTCCTCCAGGATACTAGACATGTACATACATATAAGCATATAGGCAAAACATGTACACATATAACATACATATATACATATAACACATATACACATACGTAACACACACACAAATATATGAAAGGCTGGGGAGAAGGCTCAGTTGTTGTTAAAGTGTTTGCTGTACAAGCATGAAGACCTGAGGTCAGATTCCAGAACCCATGTAAAAAGCCAGGTATGGCAGATACACAAGCCAGTAGTCCCAGCGTTGGGTTTGGAGTGGGAGGTGAGAAAGTGGAGTGGTTAGGAGGGGAGGGATTAGGATAGAGAAAGGTATGTCTCTGAACTTCATTGCAGCCAATATAGCATAATAGCTGAACTTGAAGTTCATCAAGAGACTCTGTCAAAAACAAGTGATGGGCATGATAGAGGAATTCCCAGTTGACCTCTGGCCTCTACAACCATGTATCTGTACACAATGAACGTACTCATGGATTAATACCTGGAAAAGGTTTGGAATGGGACATGACATACAGTAAGTCCTGAGAAACTGCCTATTAGTGTTACCTTCTCCATTACTGTGTAGTGTTCAGCCCTAACTCTGGGACCCTAAGTTAAGTCTACTACTGCCACATACCGGACTCGTCCATAGGGCCCAAGGTGCACTCATAACCGGCATGATTTCAGCTCTGTTAGGAAGCAGGCTGACAAACAGTCTCTATTTTAATTGTTTTACTTTATATGGTATGTGTATTGTATATACATGTGTGCACATGTGCGTACAGGTGCAGGTCACACACACACACACACACACACACACACACACACACACTCATGCACAGGTCCATTACACAAAGATGGATGAGCCCATTGTGTGGAGGTATGTGTGCCTGTCCAATATGCGTATGCCTGTTGCATGCAGGTGTCCATTACTTGCAGGCATGTATCTATGCATGCACGTGCAGAGGCTAGAAGTCAATGTTAGGTGTCTTCCTCTGTTGCTCTTACCATATTCTCTGAGACAGGTCCCTTACTGAACCTGGATTCTGACTAGACTGACTGGCCAACAGTGCCTGGTTCCTTCTGCTTCCACCTCCAATGTACGGGTTAGTTTTATGTCAGTTTGTGCAAGGTAGAGTCATTTGGGAAGAACTCTTAACTGAGAATATGCCTTCATAAGATGAGGAAATAGGAGAATCTGTAGAGAATTTTCTTGACTAATGGTTGATGTGGAAAGGCCCAGCTGACTGTGGGTTGTACCACCCCCAGGACAGGTGGTCCTGGGATGTATGAGAAGCAGGCTGAGTGAGAATGGAGAGCCAGCCAGCTACCAGCACTCCTCCAGGGCTTCTGCTCAGTTCCTGCCTTGAATACCTGTCCTGACTTCCTTCATGATAGACTGTGATGTGAACTGAAATACGCTGAAATAAACCCTTGCCTCCCCAAAGTTCTTTGGTTATGGTGTCTTATCTAGCAATAGAACCCTTAAACACCAGCAATGAGGTTAAAGCCATGAGCTGCTGCACCTGGCTTCTACCTTTCCATGGAGGCTGGAGTCCAAACTCTGGTCCTCACCCTTGCCCAGCAAGCACTGCGCCGCTGAGCCAGCTCCGCAGAGCCCAATTGCTCTGTTTTTGAAACATCTTATTTTGGACCAATTTCAGTTGCAGGAAGCTGCAAAGAAATGTAGAAGGAAGTCTCATGAAACAGCACCCAGTCTCCCATGTTATTACCTCACCGCAGCACTGAATAAAACCCAAGAAGTCAGCACAGTCCTGCTCCACAGGACTTACTATCTTACTAGCTTTTAATTATTACATTTTAATTTCTTTGTCTGTGTGTACATGTATACATGCATGTGCCATATCTCACACGTGGAGGGCTATCTGTGGGGAGTCAGTTCTTTCCTTGCACCACGTGTGTCCCAGGGATCAAGCTGAGGTAGTCAGGGTTGGTTGTGAGCACCTTTTTCTACCGAGCCATCTCTCATATGAGTTCTACATGCACTTTTGTGTGTGTGTGTGTGTGGTGTGTGTGTGTGTGGTGTGGAATGAGTGTGTGTATGTGAGGTATGTATATTTGAGTGTGTGGTGTGTGTGAGAGCATGTGTGTGTCCAGGCTATCGATATGTGAGCCTTGCTGAGCTGTCATTACCACCTCAGGATTCTCTGGTGATGCCTCAGTTTTGAAATATCCATCCATCCTTTCTCCTTCATCCCTAAATTCTTTTCTACATTTTTCTAAATGTTCTATCAGTGGAACTGTTGGCACCTTTCGGACTGGCTTCTTTCCCTTGCTGTAATCTCATTTGGGTTCACCAAAGTTGGTGTGTTTTATCAACCATTCATTTCGTCCCATTGCTGAGTAATAGCCTGTGGTGAGGGTGTACCGTAATCAATGTAGCCGTGTCGTTGTCAGCATTTGGCAAACTTCCAGCTTTCTGACTACTGTGCATGATATCACTATGAATATTCATGTGTAAAAAAAAGGTCCTTTTCTCTGTAATGAATGCCCAGGTAAGCAATTGAGGCTCACATGTTAACTCTGTTTTTAGCACTGAAAACGAACTGTGCGCTATTTTCTACCACACGACAGTCCCATCAGCATAGGATGAGACTGTGTCTCAGCACACTCACCAGCATTTGATGCTATTCGATTTTACTTTATCCTGATTCACTTGCATGGCTATCTGAAACTTAGGGCAAATCACACTGGTTTTGTCTTTTCAGCAGTGACATGAAATTTTATTTTAAAATAAAATTATATAAGTGTTAAAAGTAAGTAGACTGGACAGACTATTAAGTAACTAACAGTCCCAGGGTCTCCACAGGTACAAAATGTCATGATTTAATGCTTTAATATGTGAGTTTAGAAAGCCCTCCCATCTATGTTATGGATTAAGTAAGATTTTTATGGGCTGACCACTTTGTTTATTAAAAAAAATGTTCATGGGGGTGGGTAGGGGCTGGTGAACGCTCGGTGGCTAAGACTGCATGCCGATCTTGCAGAGCACGGGAAATCGCTTCGCCCACCCATGTTGGACAGCTCACAATGACCTATGACTCCAGCCTCAAGGGATCCAACACCTTTCGGCCTCTATGGCACCTACACTCACATGCACTTACCCACACATATGCATATAATGAAGATTAAAAATAACCTCAGAAGCAGTGAATCCACAGTGAAATCATGAAAAACATAAACTTGTGCTGGGTGTATTGCTTTCTTTCAGGACATGTTCTCTATTATCCACTGAACTGGAAACAACAACAACAACAACAATACACACACACACAGATCCTGTCTTCAGTCCCTCAGGATTCAGCACCTATCACATCAATACATATTGAGGGTCTGTGTGTGTGTGTGTGTGTGTGTGTGTGTGTGTGTAAGGAATTTTGAAAATCCTTCTAACAAGGTACCATGATGGATGGGTGCATTTTGGGCCTCTGTTGGCTTATCCAGCCTCCTGATGTCTAAGATCTGGCGGACTACCTTTCCACACTGACTTGACACTTCTTCAGTATTGGACAGGAGCAAGTGTGACATGGACAGAGGCTTAGTGTCTGCACAGCAGGCCTTGTCTTTTTGATATTCCCTCTTGGATCCAGGCCACCATGTAGTAAACTGTTCAGGGTACCCTGCTCAATACAAAGACTATGTATAAATGTACTATAGATACTACAAACAGAGAAAGGTACCCTAGCTGAGGTCACAGCTGAATTCTGGCATAGGATGACCCCAGCTGACACGTGGAGCAGAGCTTCTGATAGCCCACTGCACTGTGAGAAGTCCTGGCAAGGTTAGTTACACAGCAATAGATAACAGTTGCCTTGAGGCTGCATAGGCTAGGAGAAGAGGATCCTTTAGCAATCCACTCCATTGATCCATGAAAACAGCTTTTGATAGTATAGAAAAAAATAGACCTAACTAGAAGAAAAGGGTGTTTATTCATGAATTCAAGGAACCACAGCATTCATCAACCTAAAAAAATACTTTAGGATCTTGGCAGTCACTAATATGTGTCCTAATGGTTGTCTTTCTTCCTTTCCTGAACCATGCAGACATCACAAAGCAAACACAGATATCTCCTAAGGAGAGCTCTCCTAGCACAGCCTTCCTAGGAACCACTAAGCAATGCTAGCACAGAATGTGTAACCAACCTTTACCTCCAATCTCTCCCATCCTTTTTATCAATAGATGAACTCAGGACCTGAGAAGTTTATTTGCAGAGATGTCTCACAGGTAGTAGTTGGCAAAGTTAGAAATAGAACCCAAGGCTGCAAAAGAGGGGTGGAATTGGTGTGGCATGTGCTAGCCATGTGGATATAGCTTAGACAGGTATAAACCTCTCAGGAGCTTGGTTTCCTCGTCTGCACCAGGGATAAGGTTTCTGTATCACAAGCCGCTGCGTGAATTCAGGGAGTTTCTGTGTTCCCCGTGAAAGTGGCGGCTGCCACCGTTCCCCAGCTTGGTGTGCTCAACTTCCCCACAGACACAGCATGGACTTCCTACAGGGAGGAGAATTCGTGCTTTAATCCTGGCCCAAGAGAGTAAAGTGACACTTAGTATGTTGTCCTGCACGGAGGAGGTGTGTGGTTGGCATTGCAACCATGGGTGACAGGCAGAGAGACTAAGCAAGGAGAAGGAGAATTCTGAGAGAAAGACTCTCCCTCTGTTCTGGGGTGGAGGTATAGGTGGGCACTCAGTGACTGCCTCTAACCTACCAGTGTTTAGCTCCTCTGTCTGGAAAATGTGTTTAATACTTTTATCACTTATCTAAATCATGAGAATCAGGACTGAGAACATGGCAAGTCTGGCCTTGGCAGAATGTTCTCTGCAAAGCGGGAAAGCTCTTTTCTTTGTCTGGGCCACATTCTTTCAACCTGGGCTACCTCAGTAGCATCCTTAGACACCCGAATCTCCTTGTCTTCCCACCCAAGTCCTTCAACAGACCCACGAAGCCCAACTTCCCTCATAGCCTGGCTCTGACGATCATTACTTCTAGGGCTTTACAAGAGTTCGAGGAGAGAAGCCAGTAGGCCTACTGTGCACAGAGGGCACCACAGAGCATTACTCAGCCCATCTTGTCTTGACAGAAGCAGGTTCCAGTCTCACAGCTCCCCATAATCCTTCCCTGCTTTGAGAAGTGTTTCTTGGTTTCAAGCAATAGAAATAAATCTTGCCTAATTTGACGAGGAAAAGATGGGTGTTTTAGTTAGGGTTTTGTTGCTTTGAAAAGACATCATGACCATGACAACTCTTCTAAAGGCAGATATTTATTTAGGGCTGGCTTATGGTTTCAGACATGTAGTTCATTATTATTATGGTGGGAAGCATGACAGCACACATGAAGTAGAAACTTAAGGTTCTTTGGAAAGTCGGTTGGATGGTGTTTTGCTGGGGCAAACATGTTGAAGGAACATTTAGCTGAAGTGGACACAAATGAAAGACTATGGCAGACTCATGAAGGAATGTTTGGTTGAAGCAGACACAGGAGAGAGGATGTTCTCCTAAAGCAAACATGTGAAAGGACACATAATGGAGGATTCTTTGCTAACAACGCACATGTGTTGATTTTCCTTACATTTCATAGTTGAGCTGCAGAAACGCACCAAAAAAACTTCTGGTGATGTGCTGCATTTTCTTACCGCTTCCAAGGATTCAGGCTGATTGGCAAAATGATGTCAGCTGAGACACATGCATGTGCTGAGGCAAGACACACACTGAGGCCTGTGGAGGACACAGTGATGTTTGGGGGTTATAAAAAGGACTCAGTGGACGGTGACAAGGGCTGAGCTTGGCATGCTGGTACAGCTAGCTACACAATGCCTGTGGGTCTCACATCTTTCTTGATCTAAGAGAGGCACAGCTGAGAACTTCTGGAGTCCCTCCTGGTCCCTCCTGCTGACTTGAGCCAAGGCTAAGTTCTCTGCTTGGTAGTGCCACCACAGCTGATTTGTGTTTGCTATCCCAATTCTACCAAATTGGACTGCTGGTATATCTGTGAAGTGTTTGTGAGTGGATCGAGCTGCCGCTGCTAACCTATAAACTGAACTGCCGATTTCCAGACAACACAGATGGGAGTTGCTCAAAGAACCTTTCTAAACAGGCTCACCTACCCCGTATCCTTTCTTTTCCACTACCTCTGGTAGGTGGTGGGCTAAAAGGGAGTTTAAAGCATTTAAGAACTATCATTAAAAGCAGGTTTTGAAAAAATTAAAGTTACACATGCAGGCAGACATAGTGCTGGAGGAGAGTCCTATAGCTTGATCTGATGGCAGTCAGGAGGAGATGGGATTTCTACACTGGGTGGAGCTTGAGCATAAGAGACCTCAATGCCTGCTCCCAGGGACACATATCCTCCAACAAGGCCACACCCACTCTAACAAGGCCACACCTTCTAATACTGCCACTACACATGGCCAAGCATTCAAACACATGAGAGTCTACGGGGATCACTCCTAATCAACCCGCCACAATGGGCCAGCACACAGAATGAAGACCCACTGAGAGTGAGGCAGGAAAAGCTATAAACAATTTAGAGGTCCTGGAATAGGGGATAGTATGCCATCTTGCTAGGACCCTTCCTGTTCCTCCTTTTCCTCCTCCCCTCCTCTTCTTTGACAGGATGTTATGTATCACAGGCTGGCCTCAAACTCATTTTAGAACAGCATGGCCTTCGAACTCTTGATCCTCCTGCCTCCAACACGCCAGTGCTGGGACTGTGGATGTGCCACCATGCCCCGCTAGGACAGTGCTTTTTGCACAGCCGTTGTTCATCCCTCTGCTGTGCTGTATCTGAGACTCCTCATCCTTGAGTCACATTGGTCTAGCTTGAATGAAACACCCCTTCTTTGTCACCTTGACTGACAGCTAAGCTAAAGCGGCAATCAATAAGTGAAATTCAGACTGTTACCAAAGGAAGGTGGACGTCAGGTGGGTGGAGCTTCGTGAAACCCAAACACGCCCCATCCCTCCCCACTCACACAATGTGTGCTAACAGGATTTGAGCTTGTGGAAGCACACACTAAAATGGTGCACATAGCACTGGGCTAGGTTTAAAGACTCAGTTTGACCAGCAATCGTTCTAGAAGTACCATTAACTGTGTCCTCTGTATGGTAATCTGAGCATTGGAATAATCCTGTCCTATCTAGCAGGCTATTACGAGCATCAAAATGAGAACTACTCAATAGCCACGTTATGAAATCAGCCTAGGTGTCCATCATGAGGAAGATTCGACAATTGTGCATATGTGTGTACACAACACAGAGAGAAAGAGAGAGAGAGAGAGAGAGAGAGAGAGAAGAGAGAGAGAGAGAGAGAGAGAATTACTAGCCATAAAGAAGAATGGGAATCACATCATTTGCAGGAAAATGGACAAAACTGGAGATGACTGTGTCACATGAAATGAGCCAGAGTCAGAAAGACAACTACTGAACATGGACTCTACTGTAAAGGATTCGTGGAATAAAAGCGGAAGGAGACTTAGGAAAGAAGGTGGGGACCAGAGAATTCGGGAAGTGGAGAGAAGGAGGACATGATAGAAGTAATATGCAAATATGAAAATGTCATAAAGAAACTTATTATTTTATACAGCAAATACATATTAGTAAAGCATCAAAATAGATAATGTCCTTGAAGCACATGGAAGGTTATAAACATACAGACTGGAGGAATCGTATTGGCCCTTTGGGGCTTTGTAATATTTTTAAAGATTGTATCGTATGGACTACTTAACCTGAGATTGAATTTGGCCAGGAATGGTGTCGCTCTGACCTTAGCTGGCAGACAGGCTGCAGCAAAGCCAGAGTAAGAGAAGTGGCCCCCACAGGTGA
Source organism: Mastomys natalensis (assembly GCA_021653895.1). Classification (NCBI taxonomy): domain Eukaryota; kingdom Metazoa; phylum Chordata; class Mammalia; order Rodentia; family Muridae; genus Mastomys; species Mastomys natalensis. The sequence goes on along the minus strand of JAJTUV010000328.1, from coordinate 1,797,350 downwards.
TAAACTTGGCAGTCTCCTTCCAGCCCATTTTGCAATGCAATGATCTTGAGGAACGATTAGGCTACAGTTCATAGAGAGTTCTTCCTAACTCAGGAAAATCAACTCCAGAGAGAGCCAAGAAATGGAAAGCTGCCAGAGTGTAGGAAATAGCTGTTTGGAAGAGCACGCCGGATATTCAATATGCAACATGAAATTGAGTGTCAGTGTAGTATGGTCGCTCAGCACACAGTTTTGCATCAGGGAGACCTGAGTTTGAACTGTAACTGCATCTCTTCCCTCATCTATGTTAGCATGGTAATCGTCCAACCGCCAAATGCTGCACAGAGACTTTCACACTGCCGCCGCTGCCTAAGCAGCACAGATCTAAAACCCCTGCCCCCCTGGGCCTTCTGTTCTGGTGAGGAGGGAAGATATGATTTTGTAAAGGTAAAACAGTATCTGATAGTGTTATGGGGGGGAAACAAGCAGGGAAGGGAGCCAGTGGCTTGGGGAGGGGCATGGTACTGCTATCTATACTGGGGTTAGAGAAGGCCTCGCTGAACCTACAGCTAAAGGAAGCAAAAGGCTCCATTAGTCAAGGGAAAGACTGTTTCAGGCAGTAAGAACAGCAAATACAGTGACCTAGAGATGAGAAGGCGCTTAGGAAATTCAAGGTGCAGTAAAGCAAGACACCACAGGAGGAGGTCTCATTGTACAACAAAGCCAATGCTGGCAAAGGAACTAGGGTGTGGCTGTTGGTAAAGGGCCTGCATGAATTCTGGGATCTCCAGCTCACACAGGCTGGGGGGGTGGGGGTGGGGGGGTTGAACACCTTTAATCTCAGCAGTCGGGAGGCAGAAGCAGGCAGAACTTTGAGTTCAAGACCAACTTGTATTTCAAGCCAACCAGTACAACTCTGTCTTCTGGGTAGGGGGAGGAATGGGGAAAGGGGATAACATCTGACATGTAAATAAAATAGTCAATAAAAAAGTTAATTTCAAAAAAAATTAATACAAATAAACAAATGGTTGGGCATAGCACAAGCACCTATAATCACAGTGCTAGCGAGGCAGAGACGAAAGGATGCCTGGGACTCTCTAGCCCAGCATAGCCAATTTGGTGACTCCAGTTTCAGTGAGAGAACATTTTCTCAAAATATAGGGTGGATGGGCTGGAGAGATGACTCAGAGGTTCCGAGTGCTTATCGCTTTTGTGAAAGAAGCAAGTTTGGTTCCTAGCACCCATGATTGGCAGCTCATAACTACCTGTAACTCCAGCTCCAGGGGATCTGGCACATTCTTCTGACCTCAGTGGGCAACTACACACACATAGCAGACATGCACACACACACATGTGTTGGAGACAGGACAGATATAAAGCTTCTTATCTTGGCTTTTACTTGGAGTGACACTGGAGGGTTTTGACGAGGAAAGAAACACAGTTTGGATGTTCAACAGTTTATTTGAGCTCCTGTGCTGTGGGCAAAAACAGAAAGGTGAAAGTTGGAGCAGAAGTCTCCCGACTGCAAAGTGTTTGGAAGTTGCCACTCCACCCTCACAGCAAGCAAAAAAGCCGAGCGAATCAGAAAATCAACAGCTCTCCTTGGCTGTTAAAAAAGAGGTCACAGGGAAAACTGCCATCCCTAAGATGTGGAGAGACACACAAGGGAAGACAGAATCAGGATGGACTGGGGAAGTCACCTCTGCAGAGACCAGCACGCAGGTAGGAAAATCAGACTAGTTATTGCCGGAGGCTCCGTGTGGATAAGGCTAATTTAAAAGCCTGACAAACGCAGGGTGCAGAAGAGGTCCCAATATTTCTGTAACTTTTACTTCCAGGAACTCAACTAGGTTTTCACGGCAAGAACTAGAGTTTAAAACGCTGTTGCTGGAGCTGGGGAGATGGCTCGGTGGGTAAGAGCCCGTGCAAGCATGAGTTGCTGAATTTAAATCCTCAGCATCCATGTGAAAAATCTAGGCATGACGGCATGTTTCTGTAACCCCAGCCTTGGGTCACTGAGACCCTCCGGTCCTGGCAAATGGGCATAGTGCAAGGAGAAGCTTCCAGTTTAGTGAGAGACTCTGTTTCATAGCACTAAGGCAGAGAGTTACAAAAGGGAGACACACCACATACCTTTCTGGCCTCTGAATCTATGCACATATACTCACATACATGTGCATACACATATGCACGTGCGCGCGCGCGCACACACACACACACACACACACACACACACGTATATGAAACAAAACAAAAAGCACCTGTTGCTTCTGGCCTGGAAATGGCCATTATGAAATTGATCAGGGAACCCTGTTCTTAGCTAGATCTACAATCTAGATAAACTGTTTTCCCAGAACCTAAACCACTTGAGTTTAGGGAAGGGAAATATTCAACTTCAGTTCACTCTGGGTTTTGTTTCTTACTTAAAGGGACAGAGGACTAAGAAGCACTTGTGAAATTGAATGCCTATAGCACAGGCTCACTAAAACACTGAGACCTATGCAGAGCACTATAGAACCCCTCCTCTCCACTGACCTCACCACATCCCTAATGATAGTTTGCCGCAGTCCTTTTACCCAGTGTATCATATCAGGCTACAGTTAAGAGCAGTTGCTACTGTTGCAGAGGACCTGGATTCAGTTCTCGGCACCCACATGGTGGCTTACTTCTGTCTGGAACTGTAGCTCTAGAGGCCTCATTGGAGCCTTTTAGGCACCAGGGATATACATGGTGTACATCCATATGTGCAGGCAAAACACTCATACACATAAAATAAAATAATAGGTTTTTCTAAAAAGATGCTAAGAACTCAAACGAATAAAAGTAAGGAGGATGCAAAAGCAGGCAAAATAAGCACAGCAAACTTCTAAGAAAGAATAGAAGACAAACACTGGAGGTCAAGAATTCTGTAATACAGCCAGTGGTGGTGACACATACCTTTAATTCCAGCACCTAGAGGCAGAGAGGCAGAGCAGAGGGCAGAGGCAGAGGCAGAGGCAGAGGCAGAGGCAGAGGCAGAGGCAGAGGCAGAGGCAGAGGCAGAGGCAGAGGCAGAGAGGCAGAGGGAGAGGGAGAGGCAGAGGCAGAGGCAGAGGCAGAGGCAGAGGCAGAGGCAGAGGCAGAGGCAGAGGCAGAGGCAGAGGCAGAGGCAGAGGCAGAGGCAGAGGCAGAGGCAGAGGCAGAGGCAGAGGCAGAGGCGGGTGGATCTCTGTGAAATTGAGGCCAGCCTGATCTACTGAGTGAGTTCCAGGAGAGCCAGGGCTATAGAGAGAACCCCTGTCTCAAAAATAAAAAAAAAAATTAAAAATTGAAAAAAAATAAAAACAAAGAATACTATAACACAAATGAAGAATCAGTTTGCTGGGCTCATCATAGACCAGGTGTAGAAAAGAAGGAATTGCCAAGCTAGAGGACTTTGCACTAGAACTTGCAAATGGATGAGCAAAACCAAAAATCAAACAGAAAGAAAACAGACTGAAGCAGAACAGAAGGCCTAAGAACTGTGGGACAGCTACCACGGTGTGACCCACACATGACGAAAGTGCTCAAAGACGGGAGGGAGTACAGAAAACGCAACTGAGGCTTTCCCCACGGTTGTCAAATACCAGACCACAGATCCAGGATGCTTAGAGGATCAATGTCCAAAAAAGGAATTAAACAAGGTGTTTAGTGCCTGTAATCTCGTCACTTGGCAGGCTGAGTCAGGAGGACCACTACAAGTTCAAGACCAACCTGTGTTACTGATGCTTTATCAAAAAACACAAAAACAAACAAACCCAAAACAACAACAAAAGTAATAAAAATCTAAATACCTAGGGAAACAAAAAAACAAAATAAAACAAACAAACAAAAAACTAAGAATCTTGAAGGATGCTGGGAACCTGACCACTACCAGGGACAAAGAAAAGTAGTGATGGTAGCATCTGCAGACTTCAGGGGCAAAACTTGGTTTTGTGAGGGCTAAAATTCATTACTTATAATAACATTTACTTTTCTTAACTCTTTGCTATTCTAAGACCAAAAGCCTTTGGCTTCTGGTAATAAACTCTTGCTGGCAGCAGCAGGGAATTGAGAAGAAAAGGGCTTAGTTGCTAGTGTTCTCTCTCTGGCTGGGCTCCAGAGTCCTAGCTGGCCAGGCAAGAGTCTTGGAGCCTATTAACCCTTTGGAACCAGAGAGAGAAGAAAATGAAGAAAGAGAGAATTCAAGCACACACATAGATACATACACACACACACACACACACCCTAGCCAGGTCTGACCACCTGCCTCATCAACTCCACAAGTGTTCATGCATACTTACATACATACACATATACCTACACACATATAGACAGGCATATACATATATACATTTGATGGGTGGGGGCCCCCACCAACCCTCCAAACCACACACATATATTTAGTGGGTGGATGGGGCAGAGCCCCAGATGTCACACTTCATTCCTTCTCTCTGGCCTTCCTATACCTTCTTAGACAAAAGTTCTTTAGAAAATTACCTCATAGATAAAATGTTACACAAAAGAGGAGTTATGAACGATGTTGATATTAAGTTCAAAGCAAAGTTTCATTCTATAAGCTCATTATAAGTTCAAAGCTACAGTTTCACACGGCCTTGCTTTATCATAGTGTACACGTGTGGCTTCTTCCTTGGACCTGACCTAAAATGAATGCTTTTCCTTGATCACAAATTTGTCCCAAGCTTATTTCTCTTTTTAGTGTAATTGTAAAAGCTCATTGTACCCTTATTATGCAGCCTTTACTTACTATTCTATGAGGTGGGGGCACATTCTATCCTTGATTCTAACTTTAGTATAATTTTCTGGCAAACAACTAAAACCATCTCTTGAAACGTTCTTTCTAAAATTATTTGAATCAAATCAGGAATTCTATAAAATCATTAATTCATTTAAAAAGCATTAATTCATGAAAGTTTATCTTATGTTGATCTGCAAGAAATCTGCCCAATAGAGTGGGCTACTGCCAAGGAATTATTAGCTTATGTAACAGTGACAGGAAAAGCATATCAGAAACAAGAAACAATCCTGGTACAAAGTCTCTGAAGGTTCTGCAATTCAGAACTTACTCCACTGCAGCCCTGCAAAGTGGTGGGACATTCTCAGAAATTTTCTTTGCCTTTAGCCTTTCTTAGATGGCTCCTGACAGGAGGAAAACAGGAAAGAAATATATTTTGCCTTAGAGAGAAGCAAAGATAAAAATTACATCCGACTCCCCTTGGGAACTGCAGAAGCAAGAGACAGTGGAGTGACACACTTGATGTTTCGTGGGGAAAAAAATCACTAAACTGGAGAGAAGAACTGTAGATTCTGAAAAATTATCTTTCGAAACTTAAGACATGGACTAGGGGGCTGGCTCAGGTGGTAAAGTGTTTGCTGTACAAGCCTAAGAACCTGGGGTCAGTCTTCTAGAACCCATATAAAAAAGCCATATGTGGCAGCATGGCTGTAATCCCAATGCATGGAAGGTAGAGACAGGAAGGTCTCTGGGCTCACTGGATAGCCAGTCTAGCTGGCTACAAACACAGTACTAGAAGGTGGGATGCAGGCTGCTGCAGAAGAAAAGTCATCAACACACAACTGTGAACCCTGGGAGCTGCAACACTAGCCTGCTGTGTGAGATGGGCCAGCTAGTGGAACAGTGGCATAACTGTTTTGGAGGTAACCAAGCCCTCTCTGATCAGATTTGAAGGCTGCTCCACAAGACAGAATTCATGCCTGGTACTGCAAAACCTGACCAAAAACCATGCTTGGGGAGGTCTTAGACCCTATGAGAAAACTTATTAGTTATTTTGGTAATTTGGCATCATATCAAACTGCCTTCTAACTTTTGGCCTTAATCAGAGAAGCTTTTCTTTTTAGTGAACAGCAGTGAATTCATGTGGGATTCGTGGTTGTTCAAGGTCCTAAGAGTGACTGTTTAGTGCTTATCCCTAAGAAGGACATTATACCACCCCTTTTAAGGTTCAAGGAACATTGCAGAAGAGGGGCAGAAAGAATGTAAGATCCAGAAGACAGGGAAAAGAGTTCTGAAGTGCCATCTTTTGAGCAGTATACAGCTAATGTAACCATGACCTCACAGCATCTGTGGCTACCCACACTGAGCATGTGCTAGACTGGACCTGACAAAGGTCAATCATGGATTGAAGAGGGCCTCACACAATCCTATTCTTCCATCCTAAACTATTGGCTACTGATGGATTCTTCAGGAAGGGTACCATTGTCTTTAGCCACCGGGCTCCAAAGAATAATTGGAGCATCCATGGTCAAAATTCACCAATTAAAAGACAAAAATTTTAGAGCTGTGGTGGAGTTCACTGGTAGAGTATTTGCACAGGAAACACAATCCTCAGAACCATAAAGATAAATAGATAGATAGATAGATAGATAGATAGATAGATAGATGATAGATAGATAGATAGTAGATAGATAGCAAAAAAAAAAAAAAAAAAATCCTGGCCTGAAGTGATGAGTCTGTGGTTAAGAGTGCCTCTTGCTCTTACAGAGGAACCAAGTTTGATTCCCATCACCTAATTTAGATAGCTTACATCCACTTGTAACTCCAGCTCCAGAAGATCCAGTGCCCTCTTCTGGTTTCCAAGGATATCTGCATGCCCATGTGTATATACACATATGCACACACACATACACACATTAATTTTTGAAAACAATTTTCTAAAAACAAAAATTATGAAAGTGAATTGAAAACATGGTCCAAATATATTCTATGTGAAAGAAATCTATTTTCAACTCAAAGACCCACATGCTTCACAGTAAATGGGCAGGATACACATCTCACCTAACACTGCCCAGGAAAAGGCAAGAATGGTCACATTTCAGACATTTTCAGAACAAAGACAATTATCAAGAACACAGAGTTATCAAGAATATATTTCATAATGTTAAAAGGGTCAATTTTTAAGATGTTAATCCTTAATGTGTAAGTGCCTACCAACTGAACAAAACACATAGAGTAAAAATGCAAGGGACAGAATTGGCAGGCAGGCCATCAGCAAGATGTCATTGAACTCAACTCCACCATCAATTCAATGGCTATAACTGATACTCGTTAGCAATTTCATTCAACAACCATACATTCATCTCAAGTTCATATGGAACATTCAATCACCAACATTCTGGCAACAAAACATATCTCAACAAGTTTAAATTGAAGTATACATGTGTATATACATATATATGTATATAATATATATGTATATTATATATATGAAACATATATATAATCTCAAAAATCAAATACAGGTGGCCTATTTTTTAAGAGAAAGATTATTGGGAAAGTCCCTTAAATACATGGGAATTAAACAACATACTTGGCAATAAATGGATCAAATATTTAAAAACTCAAAAATATTTCCTCAGTTGATAAACAGCGTTTGTTAGAGGCTGGTTCAGCCCTCAAGAATAATTGGAAAGAACCAACTAAAGACTCCATTAATGGACAAGGAATAGCAGGACACAAGGTTAACACATGAAAATCAATTGTAACCAGCAACAGTAAAATTAGATATTAGAAACAGAGTAACCATTATACCAACAGCCCCAAAATAGACTATGTAGAACTGTAGCTAATGAAATATGTATAAAACTTACTTGAGGAACAATATGAAACTCTCACTGAAGAAATGGAAGCAGCCCCAGATGAACAAAAAGATAGCTCATGTTCATGGAGAAGGAGGCTTACAATTGTCAGGTTGTCAGCTCTTCTCTACTTGAACTGTGTATACAGCACTGCACTAATAAAAAGACAAACAAAGCCAGGTATGGTGACTCATGCCGTTAGTCCCTGCACTGGGGAGGCAGAGGCAGGTGAGTTCAAGGCCAGCCTGGCCTACAGAGTGAGTTCCAAAACAGGATATGTAGAGAAACCCTGTCTCAAAAAAACAAAACAAACAAACAAACAAATTATTATGTCTATATAAAATAAACAGCAGATGAACTTTGGGGCAAAAGGTTCCACGCAGACAGTGCAATATTGACGAAGAACAGAGCTGGAGGACTGACCCTAGCAGACTTTAACTGATAAGCAACAGTAATCAAGACCGTGCAGTATTGATGAGAGAAGAGTTGAAATCAATGAAACAGTGCAGAGGACCCAGAAACAGACACACATACACACTGTACATAGACACACATACACACTGTACATAGACACACATACACACTCCACAAAGGCAAAATACACAAAAATTTGCCTTTCAACAAGCAACTAGAACGCAAAGGAAAAAATAAAAAAAGGGAAATCTATATACTGACATTCAAAATGAATTATGGACCTCACATTAAGATGAAAACTCTCGCTGATATGCCTTAACCACATTAGGAAGAGATTATAACCTGTTAATTCAGACACATAAATGTGGTGAAATTGATTTTCGGAGTTGACCTGTTTGGCAGTGGGGGCATAGACAAACAATGGATGTTCTCTTCCCTGGGGTTGATGTCCTCTTCCCTGGGGAAGACCATTTCTCCCACTCCCAGCTTCTCTGAGTAACCTGCAGTTCTTTGTGTAGGGCTGAGGCCTCCTGGGCTCTCCCTGTCCACTTTGGCAGGTTTGTTGCTGATCCTTGTTCAGCTCATGTTTGGAAGCCATGTTGATGAGACTCTATAGGTCTAGCTTCTGATTTTCCAAGAGACATAATCTACAGCAAACTCCCTGATCTTCTAGTTCTTACAGTCCTTTCACACCTTCAATCACGATGTTCCCTGAGCCTTAGGTGCAGGCAGGCATGTTTTGCAGGTGTATCCATTGGGACTGGGATCCACAACTCTGCATTTTGTGGGTTGTGATCTTCTGTAGTGATCACTATCTGTTGTAAAGTAGAAGTTTCTTGATAGAGGTGAAGGCCACTTATCTGTGGACAAAAGGATAAATGTTTATAGACGGTTGTTAGGGATTATGGTGGTAAGTAAATTAATGGTTGTAAGTTCTTCCCTAATAACTGTGGTCTCAGTAGCATTGAGTACTTAGCCAGGTTTCCAGTACCAAGCATAGACTTCCTCTTGTTGAATGGGTGTTAAGTTCAATTAGAGAGGTGTTGGTTACCACCAAGGTATGCATGCCACTACTACACCCTTAGGGATATCATGCCATGCTGGTTGCTGATGTGGTTCATAGGTGTCATAGCTGGGCAGGACTGTTGGTTGCCTCCCTCCTTTGGAAGCTTGTGCAGCACCTTCTGGTACCATAAAAGAAAACCTTGGTTTTAACAATGACTTTTTACATGTGAGCACTGGTAGACTTCTCACACTCCAGTGGATGGCCCCACACCCATGAACATATGGGCATCACTAAGGGGACTTAGAAGGTTATTTTAAAAAACATAAAGTTAAGGATGAGAGATATTGGGTGACACAGAGGAGGAAACGTGGGTAAATATATTTCATTATATGTGTATTAGTCAGGGTTCTCTAAAGAACAGGATAGATAGATAGATAGATAGATAGATAGATAGATAGATAGTAGATAGATAGTGATAGATATAGGAATCATTAGAATGTCTTACAGGCTGTGGTCCAGCTAATCCAACAATAGCTGTCTACCAATGGAAGGTCCAAAAATCCAGTAGTTATTTAGTCCACAAGGCCGGCTGTTCCAGCTGATCTTCAGTATAACCAGAATCCCTAAGAAATAGACTCTACGGCCAGTGAAGGAATGGACTTGACAGCAAGAGTGAGAGGAAGCAGGCAAAGGGAGCAAACTCGCTTCTTCCGAGTGCTCTTTATATAGGCTTCCAGCAGAGAGTGTGACCCAGATTAAAGGTGGATCTCACCTCTAAAGATCTGGATCAAAGGTGAATCTTTTCACCTCAAAAGATCTGATTTAAAAGTGGGTTTCCCACTTCAAACACTTTAATTAAGAAAAAGCATCCCTTATAGAGGTATCCAGCCATTTAAGTTTAGTTAATTCTAGATGGGATCAAGTTGACAATCAAGAATAGTCACAGTATTCAATAATGACATTCCCAAAAATAAATATTTTTTAAAGGAAAATAGCCCTACTGTAATAGAGGCTGTGAAGATGGCTCAGTGGGTAAGACCACATGTACAAGCATGAAAACCTGAGTTCAGATCCATAACACCCACATAAAAAGCCAGGCATATTTGCATGTACCTGCAAGCACAATTCTTCAAGGCAGAGATGAGACAGGAGACCCTGTCTCAAGCGGAGAGTGATAGGGCCACCCAACCTCTTCCTCCAGCCTCCACACAACCCTTCTGGCCTCCACACAAGTGTATGTGTGTGTGTGCGCACCTGCAATGACAAGCATGCAATACTACACATACACACACGCACACCACACAGGCCAAAGACCTTAAAAGACATCTCACTGAAGAATGTATACTAGTAGCAAACAAGCACATTTACTCCCTCTCTTCTGCCATTAGGAAAACGGAACTGAAAACAACCACACCATGCACCACTACGCACTTACGAGAATGGCCAGCATCCAGAACACTGACAACACCAAGAGCTGGCTAGGAATGTAGAACCATAGGAGCTTCCACTTATTCCTGCTAGGAATGCCAAACTGCAGAGCCAGACTGGAGCACAGTTAGCAGTTTCTTTCAAAACAAAACAGACTCTTACCATACACTCTAGGAAGCGTACTTCTTAGTACTTACTTAAGGAATAGGAAATACATTTCTACAAAAATCTACATGGAAGTGTGGAAATCCAGCTCAGTGGCAGAGTGTCTGCCTAGCACATACAAGGTCCTGGCTTTGGTCCCCAGAGCCTCCCACCACACATACAGGCACATGAGCATGCTTTTGAATGCACACTCATGCTTTCACACCGCAAGAAGAATCTGCACAGACAGCTGGAGCAGACTATTCTTCATCCAAATCGTGGAGTGACCAAGATGTCCTTGATTATGTGACCTGATAAATAAATTGTGGCAATGGAATAGTCAGTATTGAAAAGTAATGAGCCCCAGGGGGTGCCATGCCCTCATCTGGCCTCAAGAAGACCAGGCGTGCACATGGTGCACAGACAGAAACAAAACTCTCAAGCTCATAAAATAAATGAAATTTCAATTATTTTGAAAGGAATGAGCTATCAAACCATGGAAAGATTCAGAGGAAACAAATGTATATTACTTTGCTGGTTAGTTCTATGTCAACTTGACATAACCTGTAGTCATCTGAGAGGAAGGAATCTAAATTGAGAAAATGCCTCCAGAACACATGGCTGGAGGCAAGCCTGTAGGGTGTTTTCTTAATTAGTGCTTCAGGGCAGAGGGCCATTGTACTTCTGTAAGAAAGCAGGCTAAGCAAGCCACAAGGAGCAAGCCAGTAAGCAGCATTCCTCCATGGCTTCTACCTCAGCTCCTGCCTCCAGGTTCCTGCCCTGCTTGAGTTCCTGTCCTGACTTCCTTCAGTGATGGGTTACAATGTGGAAGCATAAAACAAACTCTTCCCTTCCCAGCTTGCTTTTGGTCATGATGTTCCTTCATAGCAACAGTAACCCTAACTAAGATGGTTACTAAGTGAAGGAAGTCAGCCTGAAGAGACTGCTTGACTAGTTATTCCAGCTACATGACTTTCTGGAAAAATCAAAACTAGAGAGCCAGGCAAACCATCAGTGGCTGCTGGAGTAAAAAGGGAGAGAGAGATGGACAGAAAGATGGACAGGCAAAGCATTTTTAGGGATTTTGGGGTAGGGCGCAGTGGAAATATATTGGTGATGCTATGGTGGCAGATACACGTAAATATACATTTGCCGACCCACAGACTATATAATAAGAGTAAACTGTGGCCTTTTAGTGAGAATAGCGTGTCGATGCAGGGTCATTGATTACAGTGTACACACCATTCTAGTGGAAGTGCTAATGAGGAGGCAGCTTGTGTCCAGGTAAGGACTTACAGGAAATCTCTGCTCCTTACCCTGGAGTAACTTGTGGGGTGGGGTGCCTGGGCTTGATGGCAATGCCTGTCACGGCAATGACTTAGGAGGTTGGGGCAGGAGGAGCCATGGAGGCCAGGAGCTCAAGGCAGCCTAACCAAGTACCGTGAGATCCTATAACAAAACCCAAACCGAAACAAAAATATTAGACCAGTAATCCTAGCATTTGGAAGGATAAGGCAGGACCGGCTTCATGACTTTTGAACTCTGTGTGGACTCTGTAACAAGCACCAAGCTTACAAACTGCTACATAGTAACTTCCTGTTTCAAAAGACAAACAGAGCTAACAAGATGCCTCAGTAGAGCGGACAAAGGCAAACCTGAGGACCCAAATTCAATCCCTGGAGCCCACATAAAGATCCACAAAGAAAACAGACTTCACAGCATCATCCTTTGACCTCCACGTTCACACTGTGATGCACACATGCTCACAGCCACGCATCACACATACAGTAATAAATTGTTTAAAATTTTAAAGCTTGTTAGGAGGCTACAGTTGCTTTAAAAATAGTTTATTTAATTAAAAAAAAAAAAAAAACCCAGGTGAGAGATGATGGTAGCATGGGCAAGAATAGTAACTGTGAAGTAGGGAAGATGATTTCATTTTGGATATATTTTCAAAGAAAAGCCAAGAGATACTGCCAGTGTTTTTGACATCGCCTGTGAGGGCAATGGAAGTATCAGCCAGGCACGCATAAGGCAACAGGAAAGACGGACTTATGGTAGAGCAATAAGGTCCTGGGTTTGATCTCCAGTAAAAACACACACATACACACTCACACACATACACAGTGCTAAGCATGTAATAAATATTCATTTCATGGTTGGGGCTGGAGAGATAACTCATCAGTTAAGAGCACTGGCTGATTTTACAAAGGACCAAGGTTTTATTTCCTGCACTCACATGCCAGCTCACAACCTCCTGTAATTCCAGTTACAGGGGTTCTGGTGCCCTCTTTCAGCCTCTGAGGACACCAGGCACTCATGTGGTTACATACATACACACACACACTGCACATGTATATGCAGGCAAACACCCATACACATAAAATTAAAATAAATAATTATTTTATAAAAAGTATGTTCTGGGTAGTTTGTTGGTGGGACCTTGAGGGTTGGTCTTTAACTCTAGATCTTCTGCTTCAGTGCTCTGAGCACTGGGGTGACATGTGTGTCTTATGCCATACACCCAGTTCATAGTGGATATGCACTGCACAGCAAAATCTCATAAAATTTCAGAAGAGAAGATGGCCTTCTCAATGTCATCATATACTGATAAGGGTGGAGGCCACACAGCGAGGGAACCAGGAGAGGCTGGCTGAGTTCTACCCAGCTCCTAAAAGCCCTCTTCCACACCCTGCAGTTTCTCGTCAGCGTCTCAGTTCTCGAAAGAGCAGATAAACTGTGTTTGGTACAGAGAAAACCAAGAATGACTCATGCTAGGACAAGTGCAAAATAATAACGCCATAGGTGACGCGCTGCCATCGTGGAGACAAGCTAAGGCAGTTTCCTTCCTGCAGTGCTGTCGGTTTACCTGAGACGCAGTGCATGCTGCCAGACTTGAGCTGAAGCGTCCCTATCATTTAGTGCTTTGTTTGTTTTATGTGTACATATGTGCATGCATTTGCATGGGTTTGTGTAGATCACATGCGTGCGTATACTTGAGGAGGCCAGGAGAAGGTGCTGGACTCCCGGAGCTGAGTCACAGATAGCTGAGAGCTGCCTCACATGGGTGCTGGGAACGAAACTGGGGTCCTCTGCAAGAACGACAAGTGCTCCTAACTGCTGACCCATCTCTCCAGCTACTCTTACCATTTTTGAGCCCCTACTACGCCCATAGACTGCAAGCTGAAACACCTGTGTTTTCTCTACTTTGTTAAAGAAAAAGTACTTTAGTATTGTATCCATTCTACAGATGGGAAAAGTAAGGTTTAGATGGGAATCATTAGATAATGAGTCTCAAATCTGGGCCAAGGCTGTGTTCTTCTTTACCTATGTACTGTCTGCCATGCTGCACGGCCTCACCTTTGGATTGCTAAGGACAGTTGGCCTTCCGTGAGCTCTTCCCAAGCCAAACTTTTGGCATTTCACAACTAGCTATCAACTTCTGATCAAACCAACTTTACAAAAACGGAAATGAAGGTCTAGGTCTAGAAAACTAAAGAATGCCACTATCACCCCTCAGCTGCTATGTTAAGGTACAAGCAGTATGGTCCCGTGTCCCAGGATCCAACAGCAGCATGTATTGCTAGCAATAACTCCAAGGACTTTACTAGAGGGCCTGAGGGTATAACTCAGCTCCTGGCATGCACCTGCTGTTGTGTTCAATCCCAGCACTGAAGAAATTGGGTGCAGTGGCACACATACAACCAGAAGTTGAAAGGTCAGAGGGTCAAAAGTTCAAAATCAGACTCAACTACGTCATGAATTTGAGGCCATCCTGGGATATGTGAGATCCTTTCTTAAAAAGGGGGGAAAATTGTGTGTGTGTGTTGTGTGTGTGTGTGTGTGTGTGTGTGTGTGTGTGTGTGTGAAAGAAAACCTCCGGTCATTATGGCTCAAATCTTTCACCTCAGCATTGAGGAATCTGAGAAAGATCAGAAATTTGAGGACATTCTGAACTATATTATGAGTTCAAAGCCAGTGTGAACTGAGCATGATCCTGTCTCAAAAGAAAAGAAATAATAAGAATTCATAATCCTTCTTTTCTGAGATTACCACTTGCTATGGTTTATATTAGAAATGTCTTAGAGGCAGATGGACCTCTGTGAGTTCAAGGACAGCCTGGTTTACAGAGTGAATTCCGGGAAAGCCATGGCTACACAGAAAAACCCTTGAAGACAACAACAAATAATAATTTCCAACATTACAAGTGTCCCTGCAGGTCCCCAAGTGGAGCTGCTTCAAGGAGTTGTGAAGTGTTTTAGATGGATGGCTCGGCGGGTCAGATGGCCTTCCAGGTCATATGAGTTACCTTCCTTGTTCCTTGTGGCGAGACACCTGACAAGAACAACTGAATGAAGAAAGGACTTATTTTGGCTCACAGTCTGAGGGTACAGGCCATCACGGTGAGGCAGGCATGGTGACAGAACAGCTCTTACTGTCTTTTTGTAGCTAGAATGTAAGGCAGCTGGTCACTCTGTGCCCACAGATGAGGAGCAGAGAGAGATGAACACTGGTGTTCTGTTCCCTTTCTTCTTTTTATTCACCCTTGTGCCATGTTTCAGCCTACATTCAATATGACTCTTCCCTCCTCAGCTAATCCTCCCTGGAAATGCCTGCACGGACACACCCACAGGTGTGTCTCCTTAGTGAGTCTAAACCAGTCCACTTGGCAGTGAGGATTGACTAGCAGAAGGCAGGTAGCCTGGTATCCTCTTCTGATCTCATTTCTCTGCCTCCTGACTCACCAAGATGTACAAGCTCCCATCACTGAGCTGCCCAGCCACCATGCCTCCCTGCTCTGATGGCCGCCCTGCCGTGATTACTGCTTTGGTGAGTGACACTTTCATGTTTTCCCTATACAGGTATATACATGTGTATATATTTTTAATAAAATAAGATCATATCATAGTCGCTTTCAACCCATCGTTCCCACTCTCTCCCTTAATAATATGCTGTCAACATTTTTCTGCTTTGATTATTTTCTACAGAAGTGACTGTTTTACTCTCTTGGGTCATGTACCTATTTGAGAATCCTGAAGAATTTTCCTTCCAGAAATATATACACTCCCACACAATTATGCACATGATTTCAGAAATTCCATGAGCCTTAGACCCTGGCTGAGAGCCCTGATAGGACAATATCATTCTAATGTCTCCATGACATCCATCACAGAAGGATGCTGCGTAAGTTCCCAGGTCAGCTTTAATCAGCCCCTCTGATCAGACATTTACATTACTTCCCTGGTTGATTTTTATTGCTATAATCATTGTTGAGGTTGTTATTCCTATGGATAAGTTTAGCCTAGGTTATTACCTTGGGATCAATTCCAAGAGTATGGTTATTTTTAAGACTGTTGTGTTTTCCTTTGCTTTATTTATTTTATGTGTATGAGTGATTTGCCTACATATATGTAGTATCACATATATGATGCTCCCAGAGGTCAGATCCTCTGAAACTGGAGTTATGGATGCTTGTGAGTCACCATGTGGGTACTGGGAGACCAACCACGATCCCTCTGGAAGAGCAGCAATCGCTCTAAAGGGCTGAGCCATCTCTTCAGCTCTGGTTTTGTGCCTTCTTAATGCTGGCTCAGAACTTTTCTTTCTCTTTTGCTGTCTTAAAGGCAATGATTTCTCTGACTCATAGGTCTGGGTTGGGCCTGTCAGCTTTCTCTGTTCAACACAAATCCTGAAGGCTAAGTTGCCCAGACTTAGCTTATATAGGGGGTGGGGAAGAGGAGAGAGAGAGAGAGAGAGAGAGAGAGGCGCTTAAGTATTTGTTTAATTTTGTAGCAGGTTGAAGGGTGCACTGTGGCACCATGTAGAGGTCCAGAGGACTACTTGCAGAACTCAGTTCTATTCTTCTACCAGACCTGGTAGCAAGTACTCTTATCCATTGAGTCATCTCCCCACCCCTAAGACCTTTCTTTGAAGATCTCTCCGTTCTTCTACAAAAAAAAAAAAAAACAAAACAAACAAAACAAAAACCCACAGACTGTTTTAAAAACAAACAAACAAAACCACAAATAAACAAACAAAAAAACACACCAGTTTTGTTGATTTTCATGTTTAAATTGTAAAATTTTTGTGCCCCAAGCAACCGGAAGCTCCTATCACCCATGGTGATGCTGTCATTTGCCTGTTCCTTCAATTCTATTTTAGACAATCAAATAAAATTTTCTGGGAAGGGGAATAAAAAAAAAACTCTTTAAGTTCGACGTAAGATCTCCACAGTGAAGTTTATAAGGAGAAATGTGCACATAAGGACAAATGTTTGTTGAACTACACTGCAAGATCAGGGCACACAGCCTGGAGGGAAAGAGGGTGCCATGTGCACGTTTAACTGCTAAAGCTTTCATTAACTGTGGCAGTGTTAAATACAACCCGCATTAACGAGGGGGAGGGTGACCTGAATACATCAGGGTAGGGAACTCCAAGTGAACTCTATTCAAGTCTTGAAATAGAGTCCACAGGCTTTCCTGGTAACAATGTAATCTTTCCAGTTTTGTTTGGCTTAGGCAAATACTTCCTCAAGAAGTTCATCCTCCACACAAAAAGGATGTGCTGCGGAACCCAGTTTCCTGATAGGATTTAAAAGTCACGAAGGAGTTGGGTGTGGTGGGCACACCCTTAATCGCAGCTCTCAGGGGGTAGAAGCAAACACATTTCTGTGAGTTTGAAACCAGGCTGGTCTACGTAGCACATTCCAAGTCAGACATGATACGTAGTAAGATCTTGTCATAGTAAGATGTTATAGAATGTGGTTGAAAGAGATGTCCCCTATACATCTCTGGCATTTAACTACTTAGTCCCCAGTTGGTTGCTATTTGGGAAGAGTTAGGAGGTAGCCTTGTTGGAGGAGATGTGTCACTGGAGGCGGGCTTCAAAAGCCTCCCACTGACCTCAGCTAGGTTTCTGCTTCCTGTTTGTGATGTGAGTTCCTGGATTAGGATTAGGGTTAGGGTTAGGTTTACTTTAATTTTTTTCAAAGTCTACTTTTAATGATGGTTCTTAAAACTTTAACCTTCCTTCTAGCCCACCACTTACCAGAGGTAGTAGACAAGAAAGAATACAGGGAAGTGGACCTGTTTAGAAATGGTTTTTTTGTAGCAAATCCTAACTGCATTGTCAGGAAATCAGCAGTTTATTTCACAGAAGTCAGCAGTGGCAGCTCGATCCACTTCACAGATATACTAGGAGTCCCATTTGGTAGAGTCTGGATAGCAAACATGAATCAGCACCGGTGGCACTACCCAGCAGAGATGGCCAGGTCTCAGCCTTGCCACAGGTCAGCAGGAGAGACCAGGGCCAACAGGAACACTGAGGGAAGGTCTCAGCTGTGGCTCTCTCAGCGAGGCAAAGATCAGTGAAGACTTGAGACCCACAAGTGTTGTACAGCTAGCTCTATAAGCAAGCCTAGCTCAGCTTCTGTCACTGTCGGTTGAGTCCTATTTATATTCCCTCCAAATATCTCATGTCCTCCACGGGTCTCGCCTCAGAACGTGCATCTGTCTCAGCTGACATCACTCTGTTAGTTGGTCTGAGTCCTCAGAAGCAGCAAAAAACCTGCAGCATAGCACCAGAAGTTTTTTGGTTATCTTTCTCTCTATGGAGTCCCAACATATGGATCTCAACTATGCAATGTAAGGCAGACCAATACATGTGTGTCCTTAGAGAAGAATTCATCACGTGTCCTTTCATGTGTTTGCTTTAGCAGAACATCTTTTCTCCTGTGTCCGCTTCAGCCAGCAATTCCTTCACAAGTCTGCCTTAGCCTTTCACCTGTGTCCACTTTAACAAAATGTCCCTTCATATGTTTGTCCCAGCAAAACACCATCCAACACAATTGACTTTCCAAAGAACCTGTAAGTTTCCATTTCAGGTTAGGGTTAGGGTTAGGGTTAGAGCGGCTGCTGTTCTGGTGTCTGCCTGCCTGCCTGCCTGCTGCCTGTCTGCCTGCCTGCCTGCTTGCTGTGCCTCCCACCATGGTAACAATGGCCTCCTTTCTGTCTGGAACTGTAAGCCTCAAATGAACTCCTTCTTTTATAAGTTGTCTTGGTCACGCTGTTTCCCCAAAATAATAGAAAAGTATCTAAGACAGTGGGACATATTAAAAGATTAATAAGTTATTATTATTTGGGTTGGCCACGTAGCCCAAAGGGACAGTGCTTGCCTTGCAAATCTGAAGTGGTGGACTCAGTCTCTGTTGTTGTTCTCTCTCTCTCTCTCTCTCTCTCTCTCTCTCTCTCTCTCTCTCTCTCTCCTTTCTTCCTTTCTTTCTCTCTCTCTCTCTCTTTCTTTTTTTGAGAAAAGGTCTCTCTATGTAGCTCTGGCTCTCATGAAACTTGATATATAGACCAGCCTGGCCTCAAACTCTCAATGATCCACCTGCTTCTACCTCTCTGGAATTAAAGGCATGGCCCACTGCCCAGTGTTTACTCTTCATTGTGTCATGTGTGCAGAAAAGATTTTATTATTTTTTAAATTCAGCTTAAGTGGTGTGTGTGTGTGTGTGTGTGTGTGTGTGTGTGTGTGTGTGTGTTCATTCTTGTACATGTATAAGCCAGAGGTCAAAACCAAGTGTCTTCCTCTCACTGAACCTGGAACTCACTGGTTTGGCTAAACTAACTGGCTGGCAAGCTCCAGGGATGCTCCTGTCTTCACCTCTCCAAGGCTGGGATTATAGATTTGTGCCACCTCACCTATGTCAAAAGGGAGGGAGGGAGGGAGGGAGGGAAGAGGAGGGAAGAGGGAGGGAAGGAAGAAATAAATTAAGGGAGCTTCTTAATGTTACAATAGCTGTATGGAGATAGCTGTATTTATTTTTTAGAGTTAAGATCTAGCTATCTAACCTAGACCAAGAAATCAAAATCCTGCTGCCTCAGCCTCCTAAGTGTTGGAATTACAGGCACATCACTACCTATACCACTAGACTTTCTTTCTCTCTCTCTTTTTAAATTGCACATTGGAATTAATAATTGAATAAATAAAAGCTACAACAAGCCATCTGCAAAGGGGATATTAAGCATTTGACTAGAGACTATACTAAGGACTTTGTATACACACCAGCTTAGACACATCAGCTTGCTGAGACTCACTTGGGTTGGGTCCTCTAGCCCTGAGTAGAGGTGTCAAGGAAATGAAGAAAGGCTAGGTACACAAGACACAGGTACACAACAGTGCTGGGATCAGGTGGGGGTGTGCTACTATCCTACAGAGCCTCTGTATGTTTATTATGCACAGCACAGGGAAGGGTTAGCTAATCTAAGGTCTCTGTGGAAGGCATGCAGTCTCATGCTGTAAACATCTGGGAAGATTAGCTGCTGTTGCTAGTCTGAGCGCACTGGTCATCGGCTCCCACTGGGACTCCCAAAGAAGGTTTTGCCATCCCTCCTGAGCCTCTCTGGGGTAAAGCTCTGCCAGTCTCCTGGGACTGAGGCGCTGGAGTATTTAATATGGCCGTGCCTATATCAACAATACACATTCACAAGGGGTTTCCTCTGTTCCACACACACAAGCCTCTATGACAAGGAGTCATCAGTCCCACTTTACAGACTCATGGGCTGAGTTTAAGAGTTAGCCATGCCTGTTCTACGTTTCTGGATGACTGCTTCAGAAAGTCCCCTCCCTCAATGGTATTGCCATGATGAAAGCAACCATCAAAGTGCCCTGGCCAGAAGGTGGGAAGGAACGGAAGGCCGAGTTCATCCCTCAGCTCTGGAGGCGGAGCTCCCTTAGCTCAGGCAACAGGTGTTGTCTGTTTCGTGTGACTCAAGAATGTTGAGCAGAAAAGAAAAAAGACCCTCACACTCAGAGACAGCTAGTAGATGACAGGGGAGGCTATGAACCCAGCGGTGTCTATGTCAGTCCCCCACACTGCTTCTCTGATGCTGGGAATAAGTGGTCAAGCTCAGGCAGCTTCCAAGCCCTCACCTTCCCTTCCCTGCCTTCAAGCACGTGTCCCTCTGCCCATGGAGAGAACCTTCGGGAACCAACGCTGAATTCGGTGATCTCCTTAATCCTTATTCCCAGACTTACAATTGGTGCAGGGCACGATTTACAACCACTCCCCCCACCTCTCGTAAACAGAAAACACTGAATCTGGGGTGATGCTCAGTCAGGAAACTGCTGGCCGCACAGCATGAGGACCCGAGGTTGGATCCCCAGTATTTACACTAAAAGAATATGGTCATGGCCGTGGCTCACATCTCTAGCCTCAGCACCAAGGACACAGCTCCATCTCTGAGGCCCCCTGGCCAGCTAACCTCACTGTATTGATGAGCTCCGGGCTCAATAAGGTGGAGGGTTATCAGCATAGCTTACGGGGTGTACACTTGCCATCTAAGCATGAAGATCTGGACCGATAAGCTAGAGCACACCGGAAGGAAAGAGCAGATGCCCAAAGGTTGCCCTCTGACCTTTAAGCACATCTGTGCAATGTGTACACCCATGTTCTCTCTCTCACACACACATATGTGCACATACACACACACACATATGTGCACATACACAGAGAATATAGATAAAACAATAGTTGAAAACTAAGGTGGAGAGAAACTAAAGATAACACCGTCAACCTCTGGCTGTCATATACTCATACACACAAGCACAAGTACACACACACACATATGCACAAACAATAAATACAAATAAATTCCAAACCCTTGCCTTTAAGAAATACCACTCTAAAATAAATAACTCAGTCGCATGACTACAGTTACCTTTGCCATCACTGTGATTTTAGTAAGGTTGTTGCTGTTGCTTGATGTGTATGGGTGTTTTGTCTGCATGTCTGTATGCCACAAATTTGCAAGGCCCACGATGGCCAGAAAAAAGTGTCAAATGCTCTAGGACTAAAGTTTAAGGCCATTGCAAACTGTCAGTGAATAGTGTGAATCCATCCTTGTCCCTCTGGAAGAACACCGAGTGCCCTTAACCACTGAACCATCTCTCCAGCCCCTAACATCACTGTTATTACAAGTTCGGTAGCTAATGTCAGTCTCTTGGAGTGCCACATTCTATTCTAACCCAGACTATGTTAATTCTTAAAAAAAAAAAAATGGATTATAAGAGGAATGTGCAAGAACCTCCAAAGTACCAAGAAAACCACAGGCTCTGCAGTCAGAGGCTGGATGGTCATTTACCTTTCCTCATCTGTGCAATGGGAGTCAAAGGACATGTCAACCTCACAGAATCCTTGACATGGCTACATGAGGTGACAGTCAAAGTGCCTGACACACTGAAAGAGCAACACAGCACTTCCCTTCCTAAATAATATGGGACAATTGAAGGCTTCTGACTATTTTTAAAGATCTCCAAGGAAGGAGACCATAGCATCCCTGGGTAGCTGGTGCCTGTGTTTAACAACCCACTTAGATGATGTGTGAATATAGCACAGAGGCCCACATCCAAGGAGGCTGACAAGGCTGGGAGGCATGCCAAGCAGCCTGCTGGACTGCCACCATCCCGTACCTTCCCCCGCCATATATATATATATATATATATATATATATATATATATATATATGCGCACATGCTTAGCCCTCCTTCTCCAGGCCAACCTCCAGTTCCCTGGCCTGGAAGCTTTTCAATTTTCTAACCACTCTAACACTTGTTGAATGTGATGATCTTCAGGTATTTGTCAAAAAAACAGACAGGTACCACAAGTGGTGAGTTAATTCATTAGTTAGTTCAACACCCACATTCAAAATGTTTTCTGTATCTCCAAGGTCCTAGGTGCAAGTTATAAAAGAGCAACAAAGCCCACAAGGTCCCTCTGCTCGTGAAGCCCACATCCTTGCAAGGTCTTCAACTTGCAAATATACACATACTATGTCAAACAGTGAAAAGTATGGGGGAGCCAGAGAGATGGCTCAGTGGCTGAGAACAGTGCTGTTGTTTGAGAGTAGAGACAACTGTTCCATACAGATGGAGTGACCTCCATGAGGAAGGAACATTCTAGAAATTGGATGGACTGAGGGGACATTTGCGTGTGCTCTGCTCCTCTGAGGAACTGCAAGCTTCTAGAGGCCAAGAGCAGGCTAGAGATGGACTCTGGGCTCTGGATAACCTGGCTGTCTTAGGGTTTCCATTGCTGTGAAGAGATACCATGACCAAGGCAACTCTTATGAAGTGCAGCGTTTAATTGGGGCTGGCTTACAGTTTAAGAGGCTCAGTCCATTCTCACCATGGTGGGAAGCATGGCAGTGTCCAGGCAGACATAGTGCTGGAGAAGAAGCTGAGAGTTCTACATCATGATCAGAGGGCAGCCAGGAGACAGCCAGAAGGAGGGTCTCTTCCACACTGGGCAGAGCTTAAGCATGGGACCTCAAGGCTCACCCCACAGTGACTCACTTCCTCCAACAAGGCCAGCCTCCTAATAGTACCACTTCCCATGGGCCAATCATTTTCAAACCACCATTCTGCCCCTGCATGACACACTCTAGCTGCATGACAAGTGATCAATTTCTTGGAGCCTCAATCTCTTCCTCAGGAAAATGAAGCCAGAACAGTATTTACCTCATAGCACTGTGACGAGACTCAATGACATGCAGTTTGGGCATCCAAAGAAGGTTCTCCCTGAAGCTAAGGAAATTCCAGAACCATTCCTCTTTCCTACTCCTCCCTAAGGAGAGAGGGAACAGAGAGACAGAGGGGTGTGTGTGTGTGTGTGTGTGTGTGTGTGTGTGTGTGTGTGTAAGCCCTTCCAAAGGCTCTCCCAGGGTCTCTGCTCACATCTTCTTGCAAAATAATCAGTTAAGCCTACTGCCGTTTACACAATGATATCCTTCAGTCACCCATTTCCTCTTGCCAAATGTCATTGGAAAGGACACAGGCCTTTGCTTCATGATTCTGTAATTTTAGTATGCCTTCCCAAACTCTGTAAGCCTCGGGCCTCATAAAACTCAAGCTACTCTGTCTGGGTGCAAGGCTGCCAGCCATGGCGCTCATGCCTGGAAGATTTGTCTGCCTGGGGCCAGCAGAGGGTAGGCACTCTTCAGGCATCGGGATGCACATGGTGGACATACATACACACCAGGAAAACTCATACACATTAAGTAAATAATAAATCTTTTTAAAAAGCTGTCAAAAAAAAAAAAAAAACCAACTTACCAGCCCAAATGGGCGGTGGTGGTGCACGCCTTTAATCCCAGCACTTGGGAGGCAGAGGCAGCGGATTTCTGAGTTCGAGGCCAGCCTAGTCTACAGAGTGAGTTTCCAGGACAGCCAAGGCTACACAGAGAAACCCTCTCTCGAAAACAAACAACAAAAAAAGAGATAAGAAAATGGAGACATTTCTGTAGTCTACCCTCATTAAGAAAAAGAGGGCAGAGTAACCTGTCAGGAAGCCCAGATCTCACCCTATGGGATACCATGGTCATGTTCTCTAACTGAAGATGCTTTGGGTTGTTTGAGGTAAGGTCTCACTATGTAACCCTGGCTGGCTTAGAACTTATTATGTAGGCCTTGAACTCAAAGGTCTGCCTGCCTCTGCCTCCTAAGTGCTTGGATGAAAGGTGTAAGCCACCATACCCAGATGATAATCCAATTGATTGATTTATTGATGTGTAGTGTTCTATGTGTGTATGCTTGAAGGAAAGTGCACACTGGCATGCATGCATGCATGTCCACCAAAGGTTAACCTTGGGTATTGTTCCTCAGGTGCCAGCCACTTTGTTTTTTGAGTCATGGTCTCTTCCTTGGCCTGGAGCCTGCCAATTATACTAGGGTGGCTGACCAGGGAGTCCCAACACTGCCTATGTGATGCTGGGATTGCAGGCTGACAGCACCATGCCTGCCTTTTTTCACCTGGGTTCTGGTATCAAGCTCAGGCCCTGTGCTATCTTGGTGAGCACCCCTGACTTAGCTCCTCCCAGCTCTCCCTCCTCAGATCTTGCTGGTAATCTACTGTTGTCCACGGTGTGGAGGAAGAAGCTTAGCGGATCAATATAGCACACCTCAGATGGGATTCCCCAACTCTAAGACCTCATGCTCAGAAATCAGGGTCTTCCTGGGCCACCAGGAAAGCCAGCCTCAGAAGCCAGTGATTCTCACATTTAAACTGAAAAGCTCTTGAAAGCCCCGTCCAGTGTGGGAATGGGTTTCTGCCCTGTGGAAGAGACAAGAGGCTCTTAGCTTCAGGGATAGCACAGGGCTTTTCCCCACCTGAAGGCAGTCAGAAAACCAGCCCCAACATTTTATTTCCCAGTCTGGTGACATGGTTCAGTTCACCTAAGAGAGGCATGTGACTCATTGATGTCTCCCAACTCTGACATTAGTTACCACACATGCTCTGGTCCCCGGAAGCTGCCCTACTTCTTTCTAATCCTTTCCCAGAAAGCCACCCTCTCTTCTCACTTTTCCCCAGGAGAGTTCTAGAAGGATTTCTCAAGCCCATCAGTCAATTGGCAAGGTCACACCCAGTCACCTCACTCCCAGGCCTGCTAATCTCAGGAGAGGATTTTCTTTAACATCTTGATGCGTGTCATCCTTTAAAAAAAATATTCCTTTAAAAAAATTGGTTTGATTTTAGAAATAGAATCATGTGTATTCCAAGCTAGCCTCAAACTTGTTGTGCAGCCATAGACGACCTTGAACTTCTGATCCTCCTGTCTCTACAACCCCAGTGCTAGGATTACAGCACATGAACACCACACCTGGTTTCTGTTGTGCTAGAGATGGAAGCCAGAGCCTTGTGCATGCTAGGCAAGGACTTCACTAGCTGAGCTATATCTACCCAACTGAATTTTTGCCTTTCCTAAGCAGAGAATCTATGTCTATTCCTGAGTTCCAATTCGCAGCTGACAGCTCACGGAAGAATACTTGCTCAGAGATAATGGACCCTGGGCCCTGGGCCTCATGGGAAGTGGTCTCAGACGTTCTTGCCCACCTCACTATGAATAGCCTGGAATCACAGGAAAGCCACTCTGTTTTTCTAAGGGAGAATAACTTTGGCTGACTTTTAGATTAGTGTTGTGATAGATTGAACTTCCAGCCTCCGAATGTTAGCACACATAGCTCTCTAGAGTGACAGGGTCTTGGTATGGGGCTCCCTTCTAGAAATACCTTTTTTTTTTTTCTTCTAACTTTCGGTGACAATCTCAATGGCAGAGCATGTTGTAGTGTCTTAATTGAGGCTATTTGTCAAATGCATAATTAAATGTGATTAGAATATGTAGCTTTGTGTGTATTTTTTAAATAGCCTCTGTCTGACCACGTGACCTGATTTGGGATTCAGGGGACAGATCCTCTAAGAGAGCACTTTGTCTTTGTGTCTTGCAGCCTTTGCTGATGGATTCAATAAACAGGCTAACGTAGAGGATAGGAAAATATTTTTTGTACTCTACAGACGCAAGCATTTTTTAACCCATCATCATTAGCAATGATAACTAGATTGGGGTGGGGGAGCTTTCCAAATGTCAATTTAATTGTGTCTTGCCTTGTGGCCAAGAATTTCTTCTGCTCTTACAACCAATGACATAGCTGGCCATGCCCCTAAACTCTGCAAGACATAGTTCCTGCCCACCTTGCACCACCTTCCTCTCACGTCTGTCCTAACATTGACTCCATCGCTTGCATTAAACACTCTTTTAGTCTCCCGGCCTTTGCACATGTCTTGTGGACATGCTGCCCATTTTGTATCAATGGACCAAGCTGGGAATATTTGAAAGAAAGAAGCCTCAATTGAGAAAATACCTCAACCAGATTGGCCTGTGGGCAAGCTTGTGATGCATTTTCTAGATTGATGATTGGTGTGGGGGGGGTGTCTAGTTCACTGCTGGTGGTACCCCCCTGGGCTGGTAGTTTTGAATGCCATAAGAAGGCAGGCTGAGCAAGCTAGGAAGAGCAAGCCAGTAAGCCCCAATATTTGATGACTTCTGTATCATCAGTTTTTGCCTCTAGGTTCCTGTCTTGAGTTCCTGCCTTGACTTCCCTTGATGATAGACTAGGAGCTGTAAGATGAAACCAGCTCTTTCCTCCCCAAGTTGCTTTTGTCCATGGAGTCTGCATCACAGCAGTAGAAAGCCTGACTAGGCTGTCTAGAACCGTGCTCCCCAACCCTCCTCCCCTTGCCTTGACAGGCTTAACATCTTTGTTCAGGTAGCTACATAAACACACTTGCTTGAGGAAGTCATCTCCCCCTTTCCTTCCCTATATGTTCTTATGGAATCGCAAAAATTTATCTGTTCATTAATGCAGATGTACTGAATCCCTACTATGTGCAGGCAGGACTCAAAGGCTGGGAATATAAGATAACAAAAAAGAAAGCCCTGCCTCCAGAGATCTTCCATTCAAGCACAGGAGAAGACAATAAGCAAAGAGACACACGGGTGTATAGAATGTACGGCAGAGATAGATGCTGAGGATCAAGAGAGCAGGTGTCCTGTGATGAGAACATGGACATCAGCAAGTAGAAGACTGAAACTAACTCCACATCTCTAGCCCTGTGCAAGAGAAAAGTGAAAGTGATCAAAGACCTTCATGCATGACCTGAAAATTCAACACGGATATGTCTAGGAGATAAGACTCAAGATCTTAGCATAGGAGCCAGTGAGGTGATTAAGTGGGTAAAGGTGCTTGCTGCAAAACCTGACGACCTGAGTTCAATACCCAGGACCTGCTAGAAGTAGAGAACTTATTCTTGAAAGCTGTTGTCTGACCAACTCCCACCACCTTGGCTCCTGCAAGTGACATTCCACACACACACACACACACACACACACACACACACACACACACACACCCTATAATAAAGCCTTTTAAAAAATGATCTAGGCATAGGGGAGGATGTTCTTAATGGATTCAAATAGCATTGGAAAGAATGGTAGGGATTGACAAATGGGATCACATCACATTTAAAAGCTTTTACACAGCAAAGGAGACAATCAGCAGAGTGAAGAAGGCCTCCACGATCTGTGCCAGTTCTTCATCCAATGGGAATTAGTTGTACATAAATAACTAAAAACATATTAACCACCAGGTTGATCATAAAGACACACTTGTAATTCTATGACTTGGTTAGTTGAGGCAGAAGGAACAGAAGTTCAAGATCAGCCTGAGCTAAATAGTGAGTTTAAGGTCAGCTTGAACTAGCTGAGCGGGACGGACATTGAATGGAGACCTTGGTGAAACAGTGGAACAAGCCGTGCAGAGACTACAGGGACCACAACAGCAAAGGCTCTGAGCAGGAATGAACTTAGAAAACACAACAGAGGGAAAGCCATGGAGCTGCTGGTGGGTGGGCAAAGTGCTAAGGTGGGATGGTCTGGAGACCACTTTTCCAAGAATTCTCTATAAGATATGCAGAGATGGGAAGGGGCCAGCAGAGCATACAAATTGCTATAGTTGTTTCTGTTGTTTGTCTTCAACATGGGAAGCAATTTAGCATACGTCAAAGAGAAAACTCCAATAGAGGCTAAGAGCGAGATAGAGAGAGATAGTCACAGTTGAAGTCCTGGGAAGGTGATAGAGATTGGGACTCAGGGCAGTGGAGAGGTGGGCCCTAGCCAGACATAAGGAAGCATGGGACAGTATGTAATTTGCTACTGGAGCAAGAGGGCAGCCAGGTGTTGGTGCTGGAGCTTATTCGGCTTAGTGGAGAGTCAAGCTGGGCATGGCCCTGCATCCCAGGATACCTAAGGGAAAATGGGAGGCAGGGAAGGAGAATCCCTGGAAGCTCCTGGGCTAACCTGGTGTACACACCAGTGCACAATAGACGCTGCTTCAGACAAGGTAGGAGGCGAGAACTGGCACCTCTTACTGCCACAGGAGCACCCTGACACACACATGCCCACACTTACACACACAAAGATTTAAACAAAACTACATCCTTGGTGAGAAGCAGGCAGGAGAAGGATACAGGAGTCAGAGAGAGGTGAAGGCACAGACAACCGTGTGTGACAGAGCACACAGGTTGCAGAGGAAGCTTGGATCTGCTTGTTTGCAGACCCAAATGGAAACCAAGACCAGTCTGGATCAGAGTAGGGCACTCCTGTCGGCCCCATCCTATCCCCAGAGGCAAATGGGAAGCCTGTTCTACGTGATGTCACCAACTAGGCTGGGGCAGGTGAGCAGAGCTGAGCAAAGAGTCCTGGGACAGCCATGACTGTAGGCCATGGAACCCGGATTGGGTGAAGAAGAAAGAGAGACTCTGAATCAGGGGTGACGATGGACCCGGAAACAGAGGTGAAGAGCCAGATTGAGGCCCAGTAGTGTTGGGAAATTGCTAGAATGGAGTCCAAGGGCAACAAACAGGTGGGAAGATACACAATAATGGGGTGACCATGGTTGAAATGGCCCCTTCAGAGCTGCCATGGCTCTAGCTAGGGCAGAGCTTGTGGATGGGTGGGCTTAGGAGGGACCATTGCACTGAAGAGCCAGGCTATTCAGGGCACCTATATGAACCTTAAAATTGTTCTGGCAAGGGCCAGAGCCAGGAAAAGAGGGAGTCAGGTAACCAAATTGCCAATAAGCACATTAGCAAGAGGTAAGCCTAGAGATACTGCAGTGACATGTTAACAGGACTGTTTCATTAGTGCTGAGCCTGTGCACTCTCTGGCCTTTAAGGGTGGGCTAAGTACAGTTGTGTAACTGTCGACCTCAGCATCTAGAGCAGGGTCTGGCCCATAGAAGGAACCAAAAACCCTGACTGAATGAATGAATGAGTGAATGAATGAATGAATAAATAAATAAACTAATGCTTTTGGAGGAAGAGGGCTGAAAAGCTGAGGGAGGCAGAAACCCAATAACTTGCTCCTTCCTGCAGTCCTAAACTTCAAAAACATTAGTCGACCGTCATTCAGCTAACCTTTGTTCAGCATCTCTGAAGCGACCAGGCCCTGTGGCCCATGATTTGAGGAATGAGCCACGAAATGCCACCTCCAGATTTTAGAAAACAGAAAACTTGTACACAAACAAGACCACCAGGGAGCAGAGCAAGGGAAGATAGAATTACGAGGAAAATGGTCTTGGAGTTGGACTGCCTGGGGGAGAGGGGAGGCTGTGCACACCGGCAGGGCCTGGAGCGGAAGAGCATCAGCCACAGAGATCAGGAGTTAGGCAAAGAGCAGCCTGCACAAAGGCGTGTGCAGCTGAACCAGAGTATAAGCTTTCAGTGGAATGCCAGGCTGGAGAGATGGCTCAGTGGTTAAGAGCAGTTGCTGCTCTTGCTGAAGTCCAGAGTTCAATTCCCAGAGTGATGGGAAGTTCACTACACTCTGTCATTGGAGTTGGGACTTCACACCCCTTTCTGACCTCTGAGGGCACCTGCATTCACATGTGCAAATGTGCAAGTATAATGAAAATGTAAAATGTCAGCTGGCTTTATGTATGTCAATTGGTTTGTGACAGGGTGTGAAGATAATTCAGTGGGGGTGGGGGTGAAGAGGAGCCTTTTTATAGTGTTTGGTCCCTGGAAAAGAAGGAAGGTGAACCCCTACCTTACATCACACACAACAATCAATTCAGAGATCAACCAAAGAACCACCTGCAAATGCTGACACTACCAAACTCTCAGAAGACACCATGGTACACATCCTCACGGCCCTGGATTAGGGAAATACCTGTTAAATATGGCGCTAAGAGTACAAACTAAGAATTTAAAACATGCTTGAGCTGGACGTCATCACATTAGAATGTTTATGTTTCTGACAGACCAAGAGAGTGGTCCAGCTGCAGAGGTGCACGTTTAGAATCCCAGCATGGGACACGGAGGTGGAAAGATAGACAGTTCAAAACTAAGATTGTCTATATAGTGGGTTGGTGGCCAGCCTGGGCTACATGAAATGCTGCCTTGAGAAAAGAACTAAAGAAGCAAAGAAGGAAGAAAGGATGGTCACACGATTGCGTGAGTGTTCACATGACAGCAGCAGGCATCTAGAATGCATGAAAAACACAGCTCATCAAAATTAAGACAAGTAACCTAATTTTAAAATGAGACACGTTGGGCCAGAGAGAGAGCTCAGCAGGTGCTCACTGTGCAGGCCTGAGGGTCCAAGTTCAAAGCTTGGAACTTGTGTCATTAGCCGGATGTGCAGGCATGCATCTCTAATTCCAGCACTCGTGTGGGGAGATGGGGGGCAGAGACGGGAGAACTGCCCAGAGGCTCACAGGCCACCAAGCTTGGAGTACATGGTACAGAAACAAGAGAGAGCCTGCTTCAGAGTCTGGGTGGAAAGTCAGAACCTTCCCAAAAGCTATTCTCTAATATCCACGTGGCACACACACACACAAATAAGTAAATTGTGAAATTTGTAAGAAATGAAATGAGCCAAGTGTAGCAGGGTTTGTTTGCACTTGTAATCCTAGCATTGGGGAGGTACAGAAGAGAGGATTGTGAATTCAAAGCCATCCTCTTCAAAGCTAATTTGGGCTGCAAAGCGAGACCCTGTCTATAATTAAATAAGTAAATAATTAAATAAAGCAAAGGGTTTAAGCAGATATTTCCCCAAAGATATACTGATGACCAATGAGAACATGAGAAGATGCCTTGGGGGAAATGCACTGATCACCATAGGAAGGGGGGGGGGGGGGGGACTTACAGTGAATCAACAGCCGGCTAAAAACCATGTTCGAAAACCAAAAATAATAAATAAAAAGAAAAGAATGGTAACTCACTTAAATAAGCAGGAGAGAGAGAGGATTGAGGAGGAGGTTAGATTGATGCAGGCTGCTTGGGTAACATGAGGAAACTGGATCTCTCACATAATAGAAGTAAATGTAGTTTTATATAAAACATAATATAAAAAGTAAGCAGGGGGGGGTGGTGAGCGAGTTAATCTAGCATTTGGGAGGACAGGAGGAACTGAGATCTTCTACATCGTGACGGGAAGGTAGGATGCGGGTTGCTGAAAACCTGTCTCAAAAAGCTAAGCATGGAGTTATCCCACCACAGGCAAGCCACTCCTAAATATAGACCCAAGAGGATGGAAAACTTGTACCCAAGCTAGGCATGCTAGCACGCACCTGTAATCCCAGCATCTGGGAGACCAAGGCGGCAGGGGGCTCACGGGGAATCCAGGTCAGCCTGGGTTTTGTAGCAAAACCTTGTCTCAGAAAAGGGGGGAGCTGGGAGGTGGTGGCGCACGCCTTTAATCCCAGCACTCAGGAGACAGAGGCAGGCAGATCTCTAAGTTTGAGGCCAGCCTGGTCTACAGAGTAAGCTCAAGGACAGCCATGGCTATACAGAGACACTATCTTGGGGGTGTTAGTGGTGAGGAGGAGGAGGAGGAGAGAAGAGAGGAGGAGGAGGTAGCTATTGTCACTATGTAAAACTGGCAACCTGAATTTGACCCTAGAACCCACATGAAAGGAGAGAACCAATTCCACAAAAGGTGTCCTCTGATGTGTACAGGCATGCAATTAAAAGGAGGAAGAAAACAGGTGACCACATAAAAATTTACACAGAGATAGTGATAGCAGTATGAGCTATAATAGCCAAAAAGTGCAGACAATTCAAATATTCATCAAGTGAATAAATGAGGTGTGGTCATTCATTCATTCAACAGGATGTTTGTGACTCAGCAATAAGAAAGAAGTGCTCCATGCCATCGCATGAACAAACCTGGAAGACATTCTGCTACACAACAGAAGCCATATTCCTTGATCCTTTGCAAAGTCAGTAATCAGGAAGTGTATCACAGACTAGACGACTGGCAGTTGACAGGCTGTGGACAGGGAGGAATGGGGAGTGACTGCTAATTCATAGCAAGTCAACTTTGTGAATGTATTAATCACCACTAAGTTGTAGATATAAAAGTGTGGATCTTATGGTATTTGATTAGCTTTGTGTGGGGTTGGGTATGTGTGTTGTGGTTTGTGTGGTGTGTGTATGGTGTGGTGTGTGTGTGTGTGTGTGTGTGTGTTGTGTGTGTGTTGTGTGTGTGTTGTGTGGTGTGGTGTATGTGTGTGTGTGTGTGTGTGTGTGTGTG
The DNA here is from genome assembly GCA_021653895.1 of Mastomys natalensis. Taxonomy (NCBI): domain Eukaryota; kingdom Metazoa; phylum Chordata; class Mammalia; order Rodentia; family Muridae; genus Mastomys; species Mastomys natalensis. The sequence goes on along the minus strand of JAJTUV010000328.1, from coordinate 1,764,836 downwards.
TGTGTGTGTGTGTGTGGTGTGGTGTGTTGTGTGTGTGTGTGTGTGTGTATGGTGTGTGGTGGTATGTGTGTTGTGTGTGTGTGTGTGTGTGTGTTGGTGTGTTGTGTATGTGTGTTGTGGTGTTGTGTGTGGTTGTGTGTGTGTATGTGTGTGTGTGGTATGTGTGTGTTTGTGTGTGTTGGTGGTGGTATGGTGTGTTGTGTGTGTGTTGTGTGTGTGTGTGTGTGTGTGTGTGTGTGTGGTGTGTGTATGTGGTGGGGTGGTGTGTGTGGTGTGTGTGTGTATAGTGTATGTGTGTGTAGTGGATATGTGTGTGTGTGTGTGTGGTGGATGAGTTAGGTGTATCTGAGTGTGATGTGATACATGTGACGCATGCGTGTGAGTGTGTAAGCCTCGCTCGCTCATACAGCAGGTCAGGATGTCGGGTGTCTCCTCTACAGCTCTCTGTGGTATTGCCTGAAAGCATGTGCCTCACTGAACAGAAGCTCACCGGTCAGCTACGCTGGCGCTCAGAGCCCCTTCCCTTCCCTCTGGCCCATGAGTGCATACAAGCATGTTGGGCTTCATGTCCTTTGGGTGCTGTGGAGCTGAACTCAGGTCCTCACGCACTCTCACCCACTGAGCCCCTCTCAATTTTTAAAGTGTCATCTGGGGTCACTGTGACATGCTGAACACAACGTAGAGTTTCTTACAGTCACGATGGTGAAATCAACACACAGATGCCTGTCATTTCACTTCTTTCCGCTCTTGTTTCTGTTTGTGTTCAGACTCTATCTTATTTACAATTTGGTATACTGCTGGGATTTTTTTTCCCTTCTCTTTTTACCACAAACTTATTCTAAACATCATTTAAAAATAACTTTCTCATCTAATTATAGTAGTGATTTATTGTAGAAAATTTGGAAAATATAGGAAATTACAAAGAAAGAAGAAAATTAAAATCATCCATAATCCCACTAGCTGGAAGTAATCACGGTGAGCGTCTTAACGCAGTTGATCTTGCCTTTCTTCCTGTGAGCAGGCTCCGTTTTCAGTGGCTGTACAACAGGCACACGGCATCAAATTACTCCCATTGTAATGTAGTTAGGTGATTTCTAATTTTTTCTTATGTAAATAATGATGTAATAAATAAGCTTTTATAAAAGCATGAAGCATTTTCATAGATGGGTTATTTCCTTAGCTTCTCAGAAATGAAACTATTGGGTCAAAGACTGAATATATTTAAGTACTTAGTATGCATTCCTGAATTGTGTTTCTAAGGGGGTTTGAAAACTCGAACTTGCCCAGTGATTCAGTGGCCTCTCCAGCTCTGAGAATGACACCGTTTTAAAAAGCTCCCTGTTGTTTTCGTTTTCCTTCCTTGTCGCTTGTTTGTTTTTGCTTTGGTTTTAGAGACCAGGTCTCCTTGTGCAGCACAGGCTCTGCTACCACTTGTGGCAATGCTCCTGCCTCAATCTCCTGAGTGCTGGGATTATTGAAGTGTGGCCACCAGGCCTGGCTTTTATTTTAGCTCTAAAAGTTTCATAAGCAATGGAGGGAGAGACTGACAGGGGAGAGGGTGAAGGTGATGAGTTAGTCAGGAGAGGCCAGCCCTGGGCAAGGCAGTGGCAGTAGATTTATAGGACTGAAGTTCAACTTCTTGGGCATGTTGTTTGTTTGTTTGTTTGTTTGTTTGAGGCAGGGTCTCTCTATACAGTCCTAGCTGTCCTGGAACTCATGTGGATCTGCCTACCTCTGCCTTCTAGTGCTGGGATTAAAGATGAGCACAGAGCCTGCTCAGAGCAGAGCTTTGACTGACTGACAGCTAGGGCAGAGAGGAAGGGAGAAGCACCGAGGCTGACTTTGAAGGGATGTAGGGCACAGGGTAGATCAGGCTTAGAGGAAGCAAGGTGCCCTGTTTGCAGCCTGTCACTTCAGGATCCTGGGGGAGATCCAGGAGGAGACTGGAAATGAGTCCCAGGCTGAAGCTTGGAAGGGAAGGAGAGGCTGGCAATGGAAGCTGGGGAACCGTGTGAGGTCCCTGGGGATTGCAGCTCGAGCGAGCGCTCTCTGTCTCTGTCTGTCTCTGTCTCTCTGTCTCTCTGTTCCTCTGTCTCTGTCTCCCTGTCTCTGTCTGTCTCTGTCTCTCTGTCTTCTCTCTCTCTCTTTCTCTCTGTCTCTCTCTCTGTCTCTCTCTCTCTCTGTCTCTCCCTCTCTCCCTCTCTCTCTCAGAGAGAGACCTGTACACATCTTAAAGACCGAAAGGGACCAATAGGTACTAGTGTCCCAGCCGGGGATGGGAACGTGGAGCTGGAGAGATGGCTCAGCAGAGGACCCAGGCCTCACACCATCCATAACTTTAGTTTCAGGGGCTCCAGTGCCTTCTGCCCTCCGAGAATACCAGGCAGGCTCGCCAAGTGGCATACATGAAAGCAAAACACTCACACACCTGAAATAAATAAATGTGAAAGGGATTTAAGGGGAACCAATAAAAGAGGAATAAGATATGAGCCAAATTCAGGGCTTCCAGAAGTCGAGGAGGCAAGGACCTGGTGGAGCGGGGTCTCAGGGAAGCCCCTGGGGCAGGGATCCCGGACCCATAGCTGTGGAGAACGGGACTCCAGAATCAACTGAGGGATGCTCCCCTCGGGGTTTCTCTTGCTTACACTGTCATGGCACGATTTGATCTAAATTCAGATCCCTGATTACCTGAGCACAAGCTGGCGCAGCTGTGAAACCTGAAGAAGAAGCTGGAGCCCACCCTGTGGGGACAGAACCGAGAAGCTGGTGAGAAAGCAGTTTAAACCCATAGTGCTTAGCTGTGAGTCTGCACCAGGGTGTCACATGACTGCAGTGAGCGATTGCAGGAAAGAAGGCTTAAGTAGAGGGTTTTTTTTTTCTTCTTTCATTAAGGAAGTTAAATGTACACAGTTTAAAAGACTCTCTTGTAGGTTGTTGAGATGGTTAACCAGTAAGAAGACTTGTGTAAGCCTGAGTTCAAGTCTCAGAACTCACACAAAGGTGGAAGAAGAAAACTGACTCCAAAGCTATTCTCTGACCTCCACATGCACACCATGACATTCAGACAGGCAGACAGACAGACAGAATGTGCATGCACACACACACCATTTTTAAAAATCTTTCAGAGACTGCCTTTGCTGTGCCCCTCTGTGTATGTGACATGATAGTAGGTGTGGACTGATGGCTTCCCCCTGAGGTTTCTTTGCCATATCTTCATCTGATGAAAAACAGTTGCTTACGCTGTTGGCCCACAGAATTGGCCTATGAATGTTACAGATTCATGAATTGCAAAAGAGCAAGAATGAGTGGCCTAGACATTTTCCAGAGTTTGCATTAGTTACTCTTCTGTCATTGTGACCAAATTACCTGGAACAGTCAGATTTGGAGAAGAAACATGAGTGTGGCTCTGAGATTCGAATGTGTAAGCCCACGATGGTCACTTGACCCCCTGTGCTTGACCCCAAGTAACAGAAAGCTACTCACTTCATAATCAACCAGCCCACCAGGAAGCAGAGAGGGGTACAGGCAGGAACTAGGGGTGATGTTCCCCCAGAGGACCTGCTCCCATGACCTGCTTCCTCCAGGCAGACCTCGATGCCTTAAAGTTCTCACCACCCCCCAGACAGCCACAGGAGCCTGCAGGACACAGAACATTTAGTCCGTATCAGAGTTCACTCCTCCAAAACCCAGACTTCTGAAGATCAGCCTCAGAAATCTCATCCACACTGGTGAAAGGGACACTAGGGACCCCTCCCCCACCAGAACACAGCACACACAAGCCTTGAGTTTGGGCCTTTGCCACATGCCGACGAGCTCTCCCATCCCCCATCCCCCCTCCTCCATCTGCTCTGTCCATCTGGCCACTTGGAGCCCAGCATTTCCTAATCCAACATTTCCCTGACTCGATACCAGGCTCCCGCACACAGTAGGTACCATAAGTAGCTGTTGAATAACTGAATGAGTTCACACTTTAATGGTGACAAAACTAACTCATGTCCCTTCTCAATCCTCAGGATGGCATTTCTGGTGTCTGTCTAATGTTAGCCCTGATGGTGGTAGGTGTCTGAGGACTTTAAGATGTATTATTTTCAGTAGTCAGGTATGGGGTATGCACCTCATGCTTGGGAGGTAGAGGCTGGAGGGTGGGGAGTTTCAGGTCACACTCAGCTACACAGTGAGTCTGAGACTTAATGCTGTCTCAAGCAAACAGATTGGTTCGGCTGGGGTGATATCTCAGTTGGTAAAGCATTTACCTTGTAAAGAATACGGTCTAAGTTCAATGCCCTAGAACCCATATTAAAAAAGAAAGAAAGAAAGAAATCCAGGCTTGGTGGCACAGCTGCAATCCCAGTGTTGCAGAGGAAGAAACCAGCGGATCCCTGGGACTTGTTGGCCAGTCATGCTAACCTGCTTTGTGAATTTCAAGCTGATGAGAGAGCCTATCTCAAAAAACAAAGTATACAGCACCTGAAGAACAACAGAAGAGGCTCTCCTCTGACCTTCATAAGCATGCCCGTGTGCACACATGTGCACATACACGAAGATAAAATTTTAAAATAATAACGAAGTTTCTGACATGAGAAATGTTTAGATGAGATTTAAAACTATGTCCTTTAGTCTCACTTCATTATCCACCACCCCTGAAAAATGGGGCATCGGCCGGGCGGTGGTGGCGCACGCCTTTAATCCCAGCACTTGGGAGGCAGAGGCAGGCGGATTTCTGAGTTCGAGGCCAGCCTGGTCTACAGAGTGAGTTCCAGGACAGCCAAGGCTACACAGAGAAACCCTGACTCAAAAAAAAAAAAAAAAAAAAAAAAAGTGGGGCATCCGTCATCATTCAGGATAGGATCCAGGCTAGGACAGCTTCCCAGGTCCCTCGATCAGAGTGGAGAGCAGTGGTCTCCCCAGGAGTGATTCTGTTCTGGTCCCTATTGGCAGATGCTGGGAACTGGGAATGCTGTCCTTCACAGCAGAGCTTTCCAACTTCATTTTGAGGGTTCTCATAGTGATGACCGCACTTAAAGAAAGCAGAGACGGGGTGGGGATGTACTCTCGTAAACCCTAGCACTCTGGAGGTAGACACAGTTCAAGGTCAGCCTCTGCTACTTAGTGAGTTTCAGGCCAGCCTGGGCTACATGAGGACTGTCAAAAAGCAAAAAATCAATGAACACTGAAGACACACCTTCCCACCTTCTCCTGGCCCCAGACTGACTGGGATCACAGTGTTGAACGTATTTTCCAGTATTTAACTTCCTGTCTCTAAAGCCAGGCTTGAACCCTGTTTCCCTTTGTCCTGTACCAGTGAAGAGTAGCTTTTAAGAAAGAAGCACTATCTCAGCCCAGTAGTGGCAGCGGTGGCAGTGGCGATGGTGGTGCGCGGCAGTGGCGAAGGTGACGCCTTTAATCCCAGCACTTGGGAGGCAGAGGCAGGTGGATTTCTGAGTTCGAGGCCAGCCTGGTCTACAGAGTGAGTTCCAAGACAGCCAGGGCTACACAGAGAAACCCTGTCTCAGAAAAACAAAAACAAACAAAACAAAAAAGATTTATTTTTGTTGGAGTTGTTCATATATGTATGTAAGTTTGTATACGTGTGGCTGCAGGTACCTACAGACGGATGCCTGAAGAGACAGATCACTGGGCCCCCTGGCACTGCAGTTACAGGTTGTAATTCACTTAGTAGAAAGGCTGGACATGGAATTCCAGTCCTCTGCAAAGCAATCCTCCTTCCTGCTGAGCTGCCTCTCAATACCCTGGGCTACTGCTCCTTGGGTTTTGTGTTGTGGGTTTTTTGCTTGATCTCCTTGATGTCAAACAGCTCCTGGTCTTAGGCTTTGCAACAACTTCAGTGTTTCCATTCATTCAATTTGGGTCATTCAACCATTCCACTTTTTAAAAATAAATTATTTTTTTATTTTCTGTGCATTTGTGTTTTGCCTGCCTGTGTGTCTGTGTATGGGTGTCATATCCCCTGGAACTGGAGCTACAGAAAGATGTGAGCCACCATGTGGATTTGAACCTGGGACCTCTGGAAGAGCAGCCAGTACTCTTAACACTTTAGCCATCTCTCCAGCCCTTCCATTCCATGTTTTCTCAGAGACCCTTCCACCACCCTCTGTCCCCTTCAGTCTGAACTGGCTGCTTCTCTTTTCCACCATCCTAACATTGCTGTTTCTCTGGTTGGGCTCACTTAGCACCCTCTTTCTTGGTTTATTTGAAGAGAGAAGGCAGCAAGTCTTTAGAGAAGCCATATGTCTGAAATTTCTCCATTTGCTTGCAGTATCCCATTGGTATCTGAGCAGAGAACAGAACTGCAGGTTGGGAGTTAGAGATAGTTCAAGGTCAGCCTTGGCTACTCGGTTTGCTACAGACCTTCTTCTTATGGTTCTGGGGTTCACACAACTTTCTTGCGTGCTCTGTAGAGCATTCTGAGGCCATTCTGATTACCGATGCTTTAAGGGGAAGAAATGACTATGTTAATTCTGGGGAAGCTTTTAGGATCCTTGTCCTTGAGTTCTGAGACTTCACAGTGGCCTTGTGGCATCTCTCCTTCGTTGTGCTTGGGACTTAATGGGCCCTTCGGTTCTGGGGAAAGTTTCCATGTTACTTATTTCAATTTATTCTCATCTCTTTTGCTTCTGTTCCCCCCTACTGAAATAAAGTAGAATAATTAGAGATATTATTTTGGAGGGAGGGGCCAGGAGAAGTCTGATGCAGTGGAATTTGATCAGAAAAGTAAACATGCCTTCTCATCTCAGAGAAAACAAATAATATTTTTCTTTTGTTCCTTGAATGATATCTTTTCATTTTGTCCATTTCCATTTTAGATAGACCTTGACCTTGTGTATTCCAGGCTGGCCTCAAACTCAATATATAGCCAAGGATGGTCTTAAAGGTATAATCCTCCTGCTTCCACCTCCCTAGCTTGGTGGTATGTACCATCATCACGCCTGGACCTGGTTAATCTTGGAGCTTCAGGCATGCTACATGGGCACTGGACCCGCAGAGCTACACGCCAGCCCTTTTTCTGTCTATTATTTTTAGTCTCTTTCTCAACACAGAGCTTTCCTCACATGTGCAGCGACTCCTAGCTGAGCAGTCACATGGAGAGGGAGATCCTAGAGGCTGGTGGGATGTTCTTGGATCTGGGTGAATCTGAGGGTTTATCCCCATGGTGACCTCATGGGGAGGTGACACTATTAGAAGTCATGTTGACTTTTTCACCGAAGAACATCATCCTCAAGGTTTGCTGGGTATTGCCCTACAGAAGAAACTTCTAGTCCCTTTGCAAGGAACAGAGGGGAGTCTGGCAGGAGGGGACACCACCATGATCATTCATTCATTCATTCATTCACACATGCATGCATGCATTCTGACTTTGACCTAGTTGCCCTCACTCCCTGGAGTACTTAGACCCTTCTAGGATTCTGTTAAGTCAAACGATGTATTCTAATGTGCAGATCTCATTTCCGGTCTGCAGCTTCTTTCTTCCCTCCCCTCCCCTCCAATGTGGCCCAGGCTGAGTGTGGAGAGAAAGATGTCTCAGTGGGTTAAAGGTAAGTCCTACAAGCCTACAACCTAAGTTGGATCTCCTGTGCCTGAGAGAACTACCGTGAACAAGTCATTCTCTGACCTCCACAAGTGCTGCTCTGTGTGCCCAGATAACGTTCTATAAAGGGGAGGGGGGACAATCAAGAGAGTTGGGAGGGCCGCCTGGTTTTCCCCGAGTGAGTTCCAAGACACCCAGGGCTACCCCTTTAAAAAACCCTGTCTCGGGAAAAACCCCAAAAAAAAAACAAACAAAACAAAAAAAATTTTTATTTTTGTTGGGTTGTTCCCCTTTAGGGAAATTTTAAGTTTTTTTTAAAAGTTGGCCCCTGAAAAGGAAACCAAAGGAACGGTTTTGCCTGAAGGACAGATCACTGGGCCCCCTGGCACTGCAGTTACAGGTTGTAATTCACTTAGTAAAAAAGGCCCCCCTGGACAGGGAAAATTCCCAGTCCCCCCCCCAAAGCAATCCCCCTTCCTCCCTGAGCTCCCTTTCCAATACCCTGGGCAAACTCCCCCTTTTGGGGTTTTTGTGGTTGTGGGTTTTTTGTTTTTTTTCTCCTTGATGTCAAACAGCTCCTGGGTTTTTGGGCCCCCTTTGAAACAAATTTCCCAGTGTTTCCATTTTTTTTAAAAATTTTGGGGGTTTTAACCCCATTCCACTTTTTAAAAAAAAAAATTTATTTTTTTTTTTTTCCGGGTTGGCTTTTGTTTTTCCCCCTCCCTTTTATGTCGTGTTTGGGTTTTCATACCCCCGGGGAAGGGGTACAAAAAGTGTGAGCCCCCATGTTTTTTTGGGGGAAAAACCTGGGACCCGGGAAGAGGGGGCCCCGTTACTTTTAACACTTTAGCCATCTCTCCAGCCCTTCCTTTTCCATGTTTTCTCAGAGACCCTTTCCCCCCCCCTTCTGTCCCCTTCTTTCTGAAGGGGCCTGTTTTCTTTTCCACCTTTCCTAACATTGCTGTTTCTCTGGTTGGGCTCCCCAAAGCACCCTCTTTCTTGGTTTATTTAAAAGGGGGGAAGGGGGCCAGAAAGTCTTTGGGAAAAACCCTTTATGTCGGAAAATTTTCTCCATTTGCTTGCAGTACCCAAAATTTGGTATCTGGGGGCAGAGAACAGAACTGCAGGTTGGGGGTTAGAGAAAAGTTCAAGGGTAAATTTTGGGGCTACTGGTTTGTACAGACCTTCTTTTTGGGGTTTTGGGGTTTCACAAAAAACCTTTTTTGCGTGCTCGGGTAGGAAATTGGGGGAGGCCATTCTGTTTCCCGATGTTTAAAAGGGGGAAAAAATGATTTGGTTAATTCTGGGGAAGTTTTTTTAGGCCCTTTTCCCTTGAGTTCGGGCCCTTAAAGGGGCCTTGTGGCATCTCTCCCTTGTTGGTTGGGAACTTAATGGGCCCTTCGTTTCTGGGGAAAGTTTTCCATGATACTTATTTCAATTTATTTTTCATTTTTTTGGTTCCCTTTTCCCCCCCTTACTAAAATTAAATTAAAATAATTGGGAGAATTATTTTGGGGGGAAAGGGGCCAGGAGAAGTCTGATGCAGTGGAATTTTAAATAAAGGAAAAGTAAACATGCCTTTCATCTCAGGGGGAAAACAAAAAAATTTATTTTTTTTTTGGGGTTTCCTTTAAAAAGGGTATTTTTTTCTTTTTGCCCTTTTCCCCATTTTGATAGACCTTGCCCTTGTGTATTCCGGGCCCTTGGCCTCAAATTTAAAAATATAAAAGCCAAGGTGGTCTTAAAGGTAAAATCCTCCTGTTCCCAAACCCCCCTAGCTTGGGGGGGAAATTTTTACCATCATCACGCCTGGACCGGGAATTCTTGGGAAGCTTGGGCCCAGGGCTCAGGGGCCCGGGACCCGAAAGGGCTACACCCCAGCCCTTTTTGTTTTTTAAATTTTTAGTCTCTTTTCAAAACAGAGTTTTCCCTTTCACATGTGCCAGCGACTCCTAGTTTGGGGCAGCCCAAAATGGAAAAGGGAAAACCCTAGGAGGCTGGGGGGGATGTTCTTGGCCTGGGTTTAAAAATCTGGGGGTTTTTCCCCCCATGGTAAACCTTTAAGGGGGAGGTGACACATTGGGGAAAGTCATGTGACTTTTTCACCGAAAAAACCCTCAACTCAAGGTTTGCTGGGTATTGGGCCCTACAGAAGAAACTTCTGGCCCCTTTTGAAAAGGAAACCCGAGGGGATTCTGGCGGGAGGGGCCCACCCCAAGGGCCATTCATTATTCATTCTTTAAACCATGCATGCATGCATTCGCCCTTTGACCTAGTTCCCCTCACTCCCTGGAGTATTTAAAGACCCTTTTTAGGATTTTTGTTTAAGTAAAACCCCCGTTTGTATTCTAATGTGCGGTTTTCTTTTCCCTTTTTCTGCGGGTTTTTCTTCCCCCCCTCCTCCAATGGGGCCCCGGGTTTGAGTGTGGAAAGAAAGGGGAATGTCTCAGGGGGTTTTAAAGGTAAGTCCTAAAAAGCCTCCCAACCTAAAGTTGGATCCCCTTGGGCCCCGGCCCTGAGGAACTACCGTGAAAAAAGTCATTCTCTGCCCTCCACAAGTCCCCTGCTCTGTTTTTGCCCCAGATAACGTTCTAAAAAGGGGGAGGGGGGAACAATCAAGAGAGTTTAAAGAACTCAGAGTAAATTTGCAAGAAAATCAAAAGGTCTTGAATACACACTTCACGCATACATATACACAAACACACAACTGAAATATTTACCGAAACACCCCACATCCACACAAAATAGAATAATTTACCAAAAACACACACACACACACATGCACGCATGCCCCGCACGCATGCACACATGTGCACACACACAAATGACTTTTAAATCCTCCTCCCTCAAAGTTTCTTGCCCAAAGTGGGAGGGTTGGAGTCCCTCTGCCTCAAATAGGAACACTGTGCCCTCCTGGAGTTTGCTGGCCTTTTAAGAAAAGACCCTGAGGCAGGAGCAGGACTCCTTTTTTGAACTTTTCAACAAACACTTTGTCCTCTGGGGCGTCTGACCCCGCTGCTCCTGTCTGGAAAGGAACCCCAACAATGAACAGACCATGTCCCTCATCAAGACCTGGAGTGTTCATGACAAACTAGACAGAGACCGTCTCTTAGGACAGAGTCAAACAACAACCCCACTTCCAAATGAACCCCAAGCACGATTACCAATTTAACACCCAAAGTAATTAAGCAGAAATAAGTTTAATTGTCTAATTAATTTTTCACCCAAATTAAGTCCATTTTTTTCATGTTGTTTTTTTCATTGCTCTGGCCCAAAGGAAAGTAATTGGATCCCTTTAAACCATTTTCACCTCCTGGTTTCCTAAGTGGTTCTATGCCTCTGTCTATAGGAGACATAAATCGCCCCAAACTGGCCACATTGGAACTTACCAAGGTCATTTAAAGTAATCCTACTTGGAGGGTGAGGAAGTGAGAAGAGATGGATGCAGAAAGAGAAGATGCAGATGATCCAGAAAAAAAGGCACCATGAGGACCGCCCTAAAATGGTCCCCCGGGAGCCCTCCTCCCGGCATGCACAATCTTTGAGGTTTCCCCCCTCATTGAGTGGAATCTGGACCTAATTTACTCTCTTCTAATGAGCAGAACATAGAAAAACTGATGGAATGTGCTTATTTAAAAAAAAGATCATTTGCTGGGCATGGTTTTCCCCACATTTAATCCCAGCACTGGGGAGGCCCGGGCAGGCAGATCCTGAGTTTGAGGCCAGCTGGTTTATAGAGTTAGTTCCCGACAGCCAGGGCCCGCACAAGAGAAACCCTGTCTTTCTCCTTTTACCACCCAGTCTGTCTCTCACTCTTCTCCCTCTTTTCTCTCTTCCCCTCTCCCTCTCCCTTTCCTTTTCCCTCTCCCCTCTCTCCCCCTCTACCTCCCACCCCTTGTGTGTGTGTGTGTGTGTGTGGTGTGTGTGTGTGTGTATGTAGGAGACAACATTAGTATGGAAGTCGGGTCAATCTAGGATGCCGCTCTTCCCTCCGTCATTAACATCTTTTTTTTTTTTTTTTTGGGGCCAAGTCTCTCAGTGGTATGGTACTCACTAATTAGGCAAGGCTGGCTGACCAGTGAGCCCTGGGGATTTACCATCAGCCTCTGTAGTGCTGGGATTCAAGTACACACCCACATCCAGCTTTGTTGTGTTTTTGTGTTGTGTTGTTTTGGAGACAGGGTATCTATACATAATCCCTGCTGTCTTGGAAATTGCTGTGTAGACCACACTGGGGTCCCCCTCACAGAGTTTTGCCTGTCTCTGTCCCCTGAAGGTACCTCCACATCTGGCTTATACCCAGCATTTTTACGTGGGTTCAGGAATCAAACCTCAGGTCCGAAGCTTGCACAGAAGCCCCTTTTTCAACCCCAGGTTTCTGAGTCTCTTGCACACTCACTGAAAAACCCTTGTCTCTTTTGATTATTCATGTCCTGTTTTTCAAACCGGGTGTTCTGAGTACATATACCCCGCAGGGTTCCCATGGGGGTCTGGGAGGAGGAGCTACCTTAAAGAATCCTGAAACCCTTGTGTCTACATTTATTTCATGTGTTTCATATCTCAAATGCATTTTTTAAAATGCATTTCTATGAACTGATCTGGCACACTGGGACACCGTGCCAGTATTATTTTAAACCAACTTATTTTAGATTTATTGAAAAATTGTTTATAAAATCAACATCCCAAACTTGGATCAACCTTAAATAAAAACCTATGTCCTTAAGAACTCATGGGTTTTAATTAGTTTCTTAATTAGCATTGTGAGAAGTTTGCAAGGTGTTCGCTTCTCCATCCAAATCTGAAGAAAAAGCGCTATATGATTCTCACATGGGGAGCCAGGGCTGAGCCCACAGGCCGCTGGAGGTAATGATTCTCAATGTTTTATTAGTGACACCCCCTCCCCCCTGCTCCACTAGCCTGATTCCCCCAAGCCCCGTCCCCTCCAATCCTCCCTTCCAATCTCTCATCCCTGCATTGGGCTAACCAAGACCTTCTGTTCTAACTCAGGGAAAGTCCCCCCCCTCCGCCCCCCCTCCCCCCCACTTCTCTGCCACTATGGTTTGGGCCAAGTTCATCCTTCGAATTCACTCATTAATTTAAGTATCCATTGGGCAATGTGTTAGAAGCTGGGCTCCACGCGAGATGCAGGGGTTAAAACCCGACCCACAAACCTCTCACAGACTGCTTCCTTAGCCTCAAAAAAAATCAGCAGAGCCTGTGGAGTGGGTGAAAAGTGGGTGGCTCCACTAAATCTCAAGCTTTTTCCTCCGGGACTGTGTGTTCTTGGGGAAGCTAGTTCACCTCTCTGTGCTTCCATCTCTCATCTGAAAAGGCAGGTTGAGTTCCTGCCTTGTAGAGATCATGACAGTCACAGTTTTTAAACTTATTTATATATTTATGGGAAAATTGAGAGTTTTGTCTCATGGATTTCTGTGCAGCAGAAGATGACATGGATTCCATTATAGAGAGTTGTGAGCAGCCATGTGGTGCTGAGAATTGAACTCAGGACCCCTGGAAGAGCAGCCAGTGCTCATAACTCTGACCATTTCTCCAGGCCCCGTGAAGATAGTTTCAAATGCTTCAACAGCATCTGATGACCCAAATTTCAGTTGCTCTTGTCAGTCTGTAACTTTTGGCTCCAGCACCATCTTCCAACCTTTGGCCACCGATGCTTTAAGGGGAAGAAATGACTATTAATTCTGGAAGCTTTTAGGACCTTGTCCTTGAGTTCTGAGACTTCACAGTGCCTTGTGGCATCTCTCCTTCGTTGTGCTTGGGACTTAATGGGCCCTTCGGTTCTGGGGAAAGTTTCCATGTTACTTATTTCAATTTATTCTCATCTCTTTTGCTTCTGTTCCCCCCTACTGAAATAAAGTAGAATAATTAGAGATATTATTTTGGAGGGAGGGGCCAGGAGAAGTCTGATGCAGTGGAATTTGATCAGAAAAGTAAACATGCCTTCTCATCTCAGAGAAAACAAATAATATTTTTCTTTTGTTCCTTGAATGATATCTTTTCATTTTGTCCATTTCATTTTAGATAGACCTTGACCTTGTGTATTCCAGGCTGGCCTCAAACTCAATATATAGCCAAGGATGGTCTTAAAGGTATAATCCTCCTGCTTCCACCTCCCTAGCTTGGTGGATGTACCATCATCACGCCTGGACCTGGTCAATCTTGGAGCTTCAGGCATGCTACATGGGCACTGGACCCGCAGAGCTACACGCCAGCCCTTTTTTGTCTATTATTTTTAGTCTCTTTCTCAACACAGAGCTTTCCTCACATGTGCAGCGACTCCTAGCTGAGCAGTCACATGGAGAGGGAGATCCTAGAGGCTGGTGGGATGTTCTTGGATCTGGGTGAATCTGAGGGTTTATCCCCATGGTGACCTCATGGGGAGGTGACACTATTAGAAGTCATGCTGACTTTTTCACCGAAGAACATCATCCTCAAGGTTTGCTGGGTATTGCCCTACAGAAGAAACTTCTAGTCCCTTTGCAAGGAACAGAGGGGAGTCTGGCAGGAGGGGACACCACCATGACATTCATTTCATTCATTCATTCACACATGCATGCATGCATTCTGACTTTGACCTAGTTGCCCTCACTCCCTGGAGTACTTAGACCCTTCTAGGATTCTGTTAAGTCAAACGATGTATTCTAATGTGCGGATCTCATTTCCGGTCTGCAGCTTCTTTCTTCCCTCCCCTCCCCTCCAATGTGGCCCAGGCTGAGTGTGGAGAGAAAGATGTCTCAGTGGGTTAAAGGTAAGTCCTACAAGCCTACAACCTAAGTTGGATCTCCTGGACCTGTGCCTGAGAGAACTACCGTGAACAAGTCATTCTCTGACCTCCACAAGTGCTGCTCTGTGTGCCCAGATAACGTTCTATAAAGGGGAGGGGGGGGGACAATCAAGAGAGATTAAAGAACTCAGAGTAAATTTGCAAGAAAATCAAAAAGGCTCTTTGAATACACACTTCACGCATACATATACACAAACACACAACTGTAATATTTACCAGAAACACCCCACATCCACACAAATAGAATAATTTACCAGAAACACACACACAACACACATGCACGCATGCACGCACGCATGCACACATGTGCACACACACAAATGACTTTTAAACTCCTCCTCCCTCAAAGTTTCTTGCCCAAAGTGGCAGGGTTGGAGTCCCTCTGCCTCAAACTAGGAACACTGTGCCCTCCTGGAGTTTGCTGGCCTTTTAAGAAAAGACCTGAGGCAGGAGCAGGACTCCTCTCTTGACTTCTCAAGCAAACACTCTTTGTCCTCTGGGGCGTTGACCTGCTGTCCTGTCTGGAAAGGAACCACAACAATGAACAGCCATTGTCCCTCATCAAGACCTGGAGTGTTCATGACAAACTAGACAGAGACCGTCTCTTAGGACAGAGTCAAACAACAACCCCACTTCAATGAACCTCAAGCACGATTACCAATTAACACCCAAATGTATTAAGCAGAAATAAGTTTAATTGTCTAATTAATTTTCACCAATTAAGTCCATTTTTTTCATGTTGCATTTTTACATTGCTCTGGCAATGGAAGTAATTGGATCCCTTTATAACCATTTTCCACCTCCTGGTTTCCTAAGTGGTTCTATGCCTCTGTCTATAGGAGACATAAATCGCCCAAACTGGCCACATTGGAACTTACCAAGGTCATAAAGTAATCCTACTTGGAGGGTGAGGAAGTGAGAAGAGATGGATGCAGATGAGAAGATGCAGATGATCCAGAAGAAAAGGCACCATGAGGACCGCCCTAAAATGGTCCCCAGGGAGCCTCCTCCTGGCATGCACAATCTTGTGAGGTCCCCTCTCATTGAGTGGAATCTGGACCTAATGACTCTCTTCTAATGAGCAGAACATAGAAAAACTGATGGAATGTGCTTATAAAAAATGATCATTTGCTGGGCATGGTTGCACACATTTAATCCCAGCACTGGGGAGGCAGGGCAGGCAGATCTCTGAGTTTGAGGCCAGCCTGGTTTATAGAGTTAGTTCCCAGACAGCCAGGGCTGCACAGAGAAACCCTGTCTTTCTCCTTTTACCACCCACCGTCTGTCTCTCACTCTTCTCCCTCTCCTCTCTCTCTCCCTCTCCCTCTCCCTTTCCTTTTCCCTCTCCCTCTCTCTCCCCCTCTACCTCCCACCCCCTTGTGTGTGTGTGTGTGTGTGTGTGTGTGTGTGTGTGTGTATGTAGGAGACAGCATTAGTATGGAAGTCGGGTCAATCTAGGATGCCGCTCTTCCCTCCGTCATTACACATTTTTTTTTTTTTTTTTTTGAGCCAGAGTCTCTCAGTGGTACTGGTACTCACTAATTAGGCAAGGCTGGCTGACCAGTGAGCCCTGGGGATTTACCCATCAGCCTCTGTAGTGCTGGGATTACAAGTACACACCATCACATCCAGCTTTTGTTGTTGTTGTTGTGTTGTGTTGTTTTGAGACAGGGTATCTATACATAATCCCTGCTGTCTTGGAACTTGCTGTGTAGACCACACTGGGGTCCCACTCACAGAGATCTGCCTGTCTCTGTCCCCTGAAGGTACCTCCACATCTGGCTTATACCCAGCATTTTTACGTGGGTTCAGGAATCAAACCTCAGGTCCGCAAGCTTGCACAGAAGCACCTTATCCTAACCCCCAGGTTTCTGAGTCTCTTGCACACTCACTGAAACCCTTAGTCTCTTTTGATTATTCATGTCCTGTTTTGCAAACCGGGTGTTCTGAGTACATATACCCAGCAGGGTTCCCATGGGGGTCTGGGAGGAGGAGCTACCTTTAAAGAATCCTGAAACCCTTGTGTCTACATCATTTCATGTGTTTCATATCTCAAATGCATTTTTAAAAATGCATTTCTATGAACTGATCTGGCACACTGGGACACCGTGCCAGTATTATTAAAGCCAACTTATTTTATGATTTATTAGAACATTGTTTAACTCAACATCAATCTTGGATCAACCTTAAATAAACCATATGTCCTTAAGAACTCATGGGTTTTAATTAGTTTCTTAATTAGCATGTGAGAAGTTTGCAAGCCTGTTCGCTTCTCCATCCAAATCTGAAGAAAAGCGCTATATGATTCTCACATGGGGAGCCAGGGCTGAGCCCACAGGCCGCTGAGGTAATGATTCTCAACTGTTCATTAGTGACACCCCCTCCCACCTGCTCCACTAGCCTGATTCCCCCAAGCCCTGTCCCCTCCAATCCTCCCTTCCCAATCTCTCATCCCTGCATTGTCTAACCAAGACCTTCTGTTCTAACTCAGGAACGTCCCCTCCCTCCGCCCCTCCCTCCCTCCCACTTCTCTGCCACTATGTTAGGCCAAGTTCATCCTTCGAATTCACTCATTAATCAAGTATCCATTGACAATGTGTCTAGAAGCTGGGCTCCACGCAGAGATGCAGGGGTTAACCAGACCCACAAACCTCTCACAGACTGCTTCCTTAGCCTCAAAAAAACTCAGCAGAGCCTGTGGAGTGGTGAAAAGTGGGTGGCCTCCATCTAAATCTCAAGCTTTTTCCTCCGAGGACTGTGTGTTCTTGGAGAAGCTAGTTCACCTCTCTGTGCTTCCATCTCTCATCTGAAAAGGCAGGTTGAGTTCCTGCCTTGTAGAGATCATGACAGTCACAGTTTTTAAACTTATTTATATATTTTATGAATATGAGAGTTTTGTCTACATGGATTTCTGTGCAGCAGAAGATGACACTGGATTCCATTATAGAGAGTTGTGAGCAGCCATGTGGGTGCTGAGAATTGAACTCAGGACCCCTGGAAGAGCAGCCAGTGCTCATAACTGCTGAGCCATTTCTCCAGGCCCAGTGAAGATAGTTTCAAATGCTTCAAACAGCATCTGATGACCCCAAATTTCAGTTGCTCTTGTCAGTCTGTAACTTATTGGCTCCAGCACCCATCTTCCAACCTGTGCAGCCAACGATGGCTAAGGAAGGCAGCTCAGCACAAACTCCTAAAGTATTATAAAGTTTTGTGACTTTTTTTGTAATTCAGGCATTCAGTTCTCAACCATGAGCAATGCTGTGTGACAATGTTAAAGGTTGGATATGCCTGTGAGCTGTGCCGTGTTATATCCTCTCAGGGATCTTCCTTCCCCAAGGAACCATTTGATGGTATCATTCTCCAGCTTCCCTCTCTCCACCTCCCTACATCCCATGTCCCCACATCCCCATCTCCCCACATCTCCATATCCCATCTCTGGCCCTTCTTCAGCTGTCCACTCAACCCTTATCTCCATGGTCCTAATTTCCTGAACATCTTACAATCTTCCAAACTTTCGGCTCTGAGCCTAACTCCATGTCTTTAAGCAATGTCTAATAGAGGGTGCCAGGGTGGTTTAAAAGAGTCCAAAGGAGGAGGGGGGATTGGATAGGGGGTTCCTGGAGGTGGGGGTGGGAATGGGGTAAGGGGATAACATCTGAAATGTAAATAAAATATCCAATAAAAAAGAAGATGGTGGCAAATGTTCCTGCCTCTTTGAGGCTGTGAAACAAAGCAGTGCTGGGAGTTGAGTTTAACCAGTCGGTTGTCGTAGCCCCAGCCATAAGATGACTGGTTATCACATGCTTATTATCAAGAAAGACCTGGGTACTGAAAAGATGTCTCAGCGGTTAAGAGCACAGGCTGCTTTTCCAGAGAAACCGGATTCAATTCCCAGCACCCAGACCCAAGCTAAAGACCATCTGTATTCCAGTTCCAGGGGATCTGATGCCCTCTACTGGCCACATTGGGCACAAGCACATGTGTGGTACACTGCGGATGAAGTGCTAGCCAAGTGTTAGTGGACCCTAAAAAACAGACAGGAGCCTATCCAACGCAAATCACAACAGGGCCTTTATTCACAAGCTCAAGCCTGGGCTCCCTGTCTGCCAGCCCTGACACAGCAGGAGCGGCTTAGATGGAGAGGAAAGCAACAAGGGGGTGGGATGGGGAGAAGGTGTTGAGGGGAAGATGTGGGGGGGGAGTGTTGTAGGGATAACTTGGAAACCAATGCTAGGTACCTGAGTTAGTACAATGTTAATTTACCTGAGTTGAAGTTCTTTAAAATGGAGTCTGAACTTAAAAGATTTGGTCGCTCACAGACAAAATATCTAGACACATAAAATAAATAACAATACAAGAACAATTTTGAAAAGAAAGCTTCTTCTGTGGGTGCAATTATTCCCGTCTCAGAGGCAGAGGACTGTGGATCTCTGTGAGCTCCAGACCAGTCTGCTCTACAGAATGAATTCAAGGACAGACAGGGCTTTGTAGAGAGACCCTGTCTCCAAACGTTGAAAAAGAAACAAGAATAAAAGGGGTTAGACTTGGATTTCTTCTTGAAATATAGAATTGGAAAGAGTGTGGTCTTTACGTGAGCCTATGTCGAAATCTCTGTTCTATCTATAGTTAAATAGGCAATGTCTCCTCAGTTTCTTAGGCTGGAAAGTGGGGCTAAGACAGTTTTGAGACTTAGATGAGAACATATACACATGTTAGGCATTAAGTAGACGATGGCTTTCCTCAAAGCCCGAGAGTGTGCTGCCATTAAAAATCATCTCCCAGAAATGCACTGTTGACACTTTCCAACGTTCTCAGTATACACTGGGAGGGAAAAGCGGGTTTCAAAACAGTGCTATGCACAGAACGATCCTGTTTTGTGATAAAAATACAAATGTTTATGTATGCAGAGAAAGATCTGGAAGGACCCAGTGGCTGTTTCTGGGTGGGTGGAATTTGCATGTTTCTTTTCGTTCCTTGTACTTTATATGTATTTTGTGGGGGTTTTTTCTATAATGAGTAAAAATTACTTTTGTAGTAAGGAAAAAAATTGTAACTACCAAAAATTGTTTTTCTGATTGTAATGCATTTTCCTTGTGGAAAATTCGAAAAGCCTCAAAAGTATAAAAAAAATAAAAATAAAAGATAATTATGCATCTCATTCTACCTAGAGAGTCTGCTAACATTTTGGTAAAATTCTTTCTAGTGTCTTTTCTAATGCATGCATGAATTTTCAAACTACTTAAGATCAAAATGAACTGTAATTTAATATTTTGCAATTTTTTTATTACATTGTGAATATTTTCCAAAGTTATCTCAAATTCTAAAAGTCTAGCTCTTGGATTCAGCTCTCCTGACTTTAGGGCTGAGCAAATGTTGAAATGAAATTTAGTGTATGGGGGGGGAGGCAAGAGGATTGCGGCACATTCAAGGCTAACTTGGGGCTCAGATGTCAAAAATAACCAAACATTAAATTTTACAATTAATGGAGTTAACACAACACCATGTTTTGCAAACCTTTAACTAGACGTCTCTAGCTTTAAATATATTCTTCTTATATTTTGGAATCAGTAACTTTTCCAGCCCTCATCAAGAAAGTCCAAGGCCTGGGTTCTATTTCCTTAATTTCTTCCAGGAGGGAAGTATCCCAGTGAGGCCTTCGGCAAGGTTGGCAAAAACAACAACCAAACCAAACCAAACCAAACCAAACAAACAAACAAAAAGCGCAGAAACTTTAAGGATGGAAGAAACTGATGTACTCAGTAATGGGGGTTTTCTCTGAGTCAAGTTAAAAATAGAACATTCGACAAGCAGGACAGGAGCTTCCTGACCTGGAAAGTTCTTAAGTAAAAGTAAATCTGAGAAGGGGGAAGTGATGGAGAGGCAGAAAGGAGTGAAGGAGAAGGAAAGGGAGCTCTCACTGACCTAGAACTCTCTACACCAGGCTAGCCTTCAACTGACAGAGACTCCTCCCCCTCCCCTCTGCCTTGAGTTCCAGAAGTAACTGTGCTCCGCTACACCTGGCTTTAGCACTGAGTGATGAATGAGATGCAGTGTGGGAAACCCTTAGCTTAGTGCAAGGCCTAGAACAAACCTGAGGTAACTGTCCCTCCTCCTTCAACACTCCCCTCCCTCCCTTCCTCTCTCCCTCCTTCCTGCCCTTGTCCCTCCTCTTCTTTTCCCAAGCAGCCATAGGGTGTGTTGTGTGTGTGTGTGTGTGTGTGTGTGTGAGAGAGAGAGAGAGAGAGAGAGAGAGAGAGAGAGAGAGAGAGAGAGAGAGAGAGAGGAGGGGAGAGAGGAGAGAGAGAGAGAGAGAGAGAGAGAGAGAGAGAAAAGATTCCCATGATCATGGGCTAGAAAGTGAGGATAGCCTCTAGATCCTAATCCTGAATCTAAACTGGCTTTTCACCCAAACTTTTCCCTTCTGTACCCCTGACAAGCAAACAGGACAGCCAACTGTGAGAGACAGACATGCCTAGTGTGCTTCCCAGACACCAGCTAGTGTGACGTGTGCTCCCAGGCCCTGAGTAAACTGTGTAATTTTGTTGAGAATCTGTAGATGTGGTGTCAGAGAGACAGACATGCCTTAGTCATGTGGTTGTCCAGAGTTCCACGTGGATGATGGAGCCCGGTCCTGATTTCTCTCTACACTGCACCTCAAGGCACTGTCGTGGGTTTGTGTGGTTTTTGCTTTTGTTTCTGTCAATTGCTCTGCTATCTCAATGAGAGTTTCTCCTCCTAGTTCCACTCCATCTGCTGTGTGTGTGTGTATGTGTGTGTGTGTGTGTGTGTGTGTGTGTGTGTGTGTGTGTGAGCGCACTGCACGCTCGAGCACATGTATATATTATCCAACTCACAGTTTGCATCTGGGGATTGAACTTGGGGCTCCACGAATGTCTAGCAAGCACTCTACCTCTTTAAGAGTTGTGTCTCCAGCTCTTAAATGAGAACCTTAATGTAGCCAGTGACCCAGCTAAATCCATCCGGCTGGATTATAAAAGCAGGGCCAAGGGCCAGGACTGTCCTCCCAGTGGTACTGTTAGGTACGCAGCAAGCCTCAAAAGGATAGCTCATAGTGATGGGATATAAAGGTAGATAACACTGAGACCCTCAGAATGCAGGCTGAGTCAAAAGACTGCCAACAGTGGGGGACAGAGGACGGGGCAAGTGTAGAACTGGCACGTGGGACGCCATGTGCCTACAATGGGGCTGGAAGTAGGCAGCCAAGTCAGGTCCGAATGCCAGCTCTGTCAGCCATTAGCTGTGTGGCCTCTGGAGAGTGGGCTGCTTTAACTCTAAGACTTGGCTTCTTCCTTGGCAAAGCTCTTGTGAGAATTAAATCAGAAAAGGAAATCCAGAGCCAGGCAAGTATCGAACAGTGAGTCACAACTGAAGTTGACTACAGAATAGAAGTAAAGCCTGTCTCATGTCGAGAGAAACCCAATGCCACTTTCAAAAGATCAAATCCAGACAGGTCTACATAGACTCCAAAACAAAGCAAAAAAAATTAACTACCACAAAGGTGGTGCACATCTTCAAGCCCAGCATTAGGTAGCAGAGGCAGGCAGATCTTTCTGAGTTCAAGGCCAGCCTAGACAACATAGTAAGACTATCCTGAAAAAACATTTTTTTTTTAAATTAAAAGTGCAAAAACTCAAAAACAACAGAAATGTGGCATAAGGAGTAAAAGCTGCAAAGTAATCGTAGACCAGCCCATAGACCAGCTCATTAGTAGAAAGAACTACAAGCCTTTACACCTTTGCCAACAGAGGCAAAAATAGTTAAGCACTATTTTGGTTTAAACATTACTGAATAGATGGCTTTCCAGGAAAGTATAAAATATTGCAAGAATTCCAGAAGAGCTTTGGGGTTTATTTGTTTTTGTTTTTTTTTTCCATAAACAGAGAGGGAAAATAGCAAATTTAGCAGACTGAATTGAGACGCACTAGAAGGACCACACTCAAAAGAAGTGTCGGTTGAAGCAGACGCTTGCATGGGCAGATTCTTCCTGCAAAGAAAATGCAGAGAAATTCCTGCAGGAAACTAGACGGAAAAGAACACAGCAGACTCTGAAGAGACCCTAGACGATGCCCCTCCACCAAGTCTAAAGGTTGGACATCTCTGAGAGGCCCAAACAAATTACAGGCAGCCACAAACAGCCACCACCACTCTACAGAGACACTGCAGACACAGAAACATGAAAGCCGGGGGTAGTGATTCACATCCGGGCAACACAGTGAGTTTCCAGCCAGCATGGGCTACAGGTGAAACCCTCTCTCTAGACGAATAGACAAAAAAAAAGTATGTAAACAGAAAAGAGGAAAGGAAAATTACTATTGTTTTTGTGACTATAAACTAACTCAAGATGGTTAGCTGAGAAGCAATAGATAAAACAATTCACTATCAATTATCAGGAAACTAAGATAATTAGTTACATGATCGTTATAAAAATATAGTATCTTCCTTCTCTGCAACTGGCTACCAGCGAGAAGTACCATCTCTGTGAGCAAGAACACAGTAGATTTGCATTGCCCATGTGCTGAGTGTACAGGAAGGGTGCCACCGACACACACACCGATAGAGCGGTCTGCATCACTTAAGATGAAGGTATGGCCTGACTTTTTAATAGGATGGTGTACCACAGGAAAGATGTCAGTTCTCACCGAGCATCATATTCATGGTGATCCTGATTCTAAAAAATAATAATTAAAAAAAAAAAAGAGTCAATTTTCATTTTCTTTCTTCTTTCATTGTGTGTGTGTGTGTGTGTGTGTGTGTTTGCTAGAAGCCAAGAGTGAGACCCTGTATTTAAAAAAAAAAAAAAAAAAAAGTTAAAGGTAAGCAGGGCTGCTTGAGAGCTTAGCAACAGAATGCTGGTCTAGCAAGTTCAAGGTCATGGGTTCAAGCCCCAGTACCACCAATTTTTTAAAATTATAATTAAAGGAAGCAAAATGTGCTTAGTCTTGTGTTGTTTTGTTGTTTACAGCTTATAAACATTGACTGTGAGGTCCCTGCTAACCTGACAGATTGGTGTCAAGATTATCCTGACCCACAGCCTAGGCCTGGAGTCTCATGAGGTTTAGTGATCTTCAGTGCCTTAGAGCCGTGAGTTCTCTCCCCAGTCTTCCCACACACTACATGGGTGTCACATTCCACCAGAACAGCAGAGGCAATGGTGGAGAGTGAGATAGCCCTATAACATCTCTGTGCCCTTTGGATCCCTTTCCAGATGTCTGTGTGAGGAAAGGTTCAGCTTCCACAGGGGCTCTCTGGGTCCTGCCCACCTTCTTCTGGGACGCCTCCCAAGCCTTTCTGGAGACCATCTGGACCAGGAGTCCCTGTGGCCAACTGCTTACTCTGGGAGGCTCATATCACAGTGAGCTTAGTGTAGACACCTGCTTTCCTCCTGCATAGATGAAACCCTGGAGATGACAGGCCTCCTGGCAGTCCGTTGAGATCAAATACAGATGCTGAGAAACTGGTCATTCATGCAAACTTCGGGCTGCAGGCACAGGAGTCAGTCTGAGTTGTTCTGGTCTGCAGGTGTGGTCGCTAACTAGATACATTCTCCTGGGCCTCCAGTGCTGGCAAAACAGCATACCTGTGAGTCTGTGGCACAGACAGATGTTACTGGGTCAGATGTCACTGCAAGGTCATTTACCTTTGGAAAGCTCTGTTTAAATAAGTGCAAACGGCCTTTCATGCCAAAGATCTCAAGATTTTTCAGTGAGTAATTAGCAAATTTCAACCGTAAAATCCTTGCTCCATAAAAAGCAAGACTTGTTACCTTCATTTTATAAATAGATCAAAGGATCTATTTATCAATGCAGATGTGGAAACAGATGTAAGAATTCTGCTTTTGTCCAGGCTGTAGCTGCCTCAAACTAGCTCTAGCGCCGCTGACAGACCTCCTTTCTGCTCTCTGACTTCTGGCCAAAGATGTAGGACTGGCCTTTATGTTTCCTCTTAAAGGACTAAATTCTATGTACTGTTCGCACACTTTGATATATCTGGAATTTAGAAAAGAAAGGAAGAAGAATGATATTTGATGTTTTTCAGAGTTCGCGTCAGGACCAAGCCTTGCACTGTGGGTCAAATGCCAATAAAAGGAAAGAAAAAAAGAAAAAAGAAAAAAGAAAAAGAAAAAAAAAACCTGGGTCAACGCATCTTTAGGAGGATCACTTTTATTCTGTATTTGAAAGAACTTTCTGTTAAAATTAACGACAGTATATCTTTAGTGACCAAAATGATTGTTGTGGCGCCACTGAATGTCACCATTTATTGACAGCTAAGTGCTGAGTGTTAAGTGCTCCATTTATGCACAGTTCATACAATTCTCATAAATGCACAGTGGCAGACTCTTTATTATTTATTCCATTTGCAGAGCTAAATGGGCTCAGAAATAGAGGATGGCCTGCAAAGAATGAGAGGGGAAATAAAAAGAAAACCCACAAAGGAACTTAACAACTACTGGGTACATGATCTGTGATGACAGCATTGTGGTGCAAGACACACTGGGGACAAGAAGAAATAAAATACCACCAGAAAAAGGCTGGGAAGAGAGAAAACTCAATAGATGATAATAATAATAATAATGATAATAATAATGTCAATTATCAACACATTTCAGTCAGAAGTATTTATTAACTCCTGGTATATATTAAATATTGCATTTATTACAAAGGACAGTCCTCTTCTCAGAGACTTATTGTTTAAGAGGAAAATCAGACATTCATCCATTAATCTTATCAATTTAAAATTGCAATTTGGTGGAATAAAAGACACCAGATGGGCCACAGACTGACAAAGGATTAGTATCCAGAATATATAAAGAACTCCCACACATAGGACATGACCAATAGATGCACTGTCAAATAAACCAATGGCCAATTTAAAAAAAGAAGAAAGGCAAATGGCCAATAAACAAAGAAAGTATGTTCCTATCTTTCTCGCTTGTAAACAAGGAATTGCAAATTAAAACATTGAAATGCCATTTCACACACTCATCGGCTTGGCAACAATTTTAAAGTTTGACATTAGCAAGTGTTGAAGATGTGGAACACGGGAGAACTCTCACATAACGAATGGAACTGTGAATTAGTACAACCACTTTGAAAACCCATTGAACCATACCCAACAATGCTGCCAGTTTCTGTGTCCTGAGTCCAGCAATCCCACACCCGTATCTACCCGAAGTCTGCTTTCATACCCAGGAATGAGATATTTTAAAGCTATTATAGCATTGTTTCTAACAGAAAAAAAAGTGATAATGAGCTAAATATCTTCTAGAAGACTGGAAAATAAAATGTGCTGAATTCATAACGGGTCCCTCGTCAGCACTGAAAAAGTATGATCAACGAACACGTACATTAATGTGGGTTCATGCTGCCTAGTTTTTTTTTTTTAAAGCAAGTCACACGATTATATATTCAGTCTAATAGCGTCTCTTCAACGTTTAAAATAATTTCAGATGATTCAATAAAGGGCCTATAGGCACCAAGATACAGAGTAAAAACATAAAGGCATGTGTGGGAATGAAGAAGTGCCAACGTGCTTCCCAACTTGATTCCGCTGGGACGGGACAGAAATTGTTTCAGAGAATTTCACTCAGATCCAAAAGGATCTGTGTCCTTTTAAGAAACTCTGGATTGACTAGAGGAAATGTTAAGTTTTAACAAAGGAAAGAGAACATGTGATATAAACAAGTAGCTTTTGTAAGATTCTTTTAAATGTAGTTTTTGTAAGCTTTAGATTTCCTTCTGACCTTTCGGAGTATTTGATTGAGTCGAGGTTGGGTTGGAGTGGGTGGGTACATCGGGGAAGGCTGGAGTCCTTAGGATGGAGGAGTGGGGAGGGAAAGAGAAAAGGTATTCCACGTAGAAGGAACCCAAGTATGGAAAGAAGGGAGCGGAATGGGGGCGGGGCACAGACCTTTGGGTCCTGTAGCCCAGAAACATTTCACACAGCGGGCAGTAGAACGGGGGAGGGGACATCCTTGAAGGAGACTCCCGTCTGGAGTTCAGCAGAATAAGAGAAAGGTAATCGGAGATGGAGTAAACACCGAACAACTTAAATAACGCTACTAAGGCAGTGTCTAAACTGGGATTAGTTTATGAGGTGTTAGAAAATGGCAGACCTGCATTCTCGGGAAGATAGGAAGAGCCTGGAGCGCCAGGCCTCTCCACAGAAGCTGCGAGGCTTGGGCAACAGGGGTGTACGGAGCTCGCAATACAGGAGGACAGACTCGGGAGACCTTGGAGAGAAAGATGTTAATACCCAAGGGAGGGTAATTCACAAGGTCACAGAAGGAGTAGCTTAGACTATAATAGCCACTGCAGGTAGAAGCTTCCAGGACGCATCGCGAGTGATCGGTGGGTGGTGTCACCTTCACTGCGACGGAGAGTAATGGGGACAAGATGCAGCGAGTTGGGGATGCGTGCATAGCAAGCCAAGTGGACTTGCGGTGTGTGCTCAGGGCGCTGCGGGCGAGTGGGAGGCGCCAGAGACCGAGGAGGAGTCGGTCAGAGCGAGCA
Source organism: Mastomys natalensis (assembly GCA_021653895.1). Classification (NCBI taxonomy): domain Eukaryota; kingdom Metazoa; phylum Chordata; class Mammalia; order Rodentia; family Muridae; genus Mastomys; species Mastomys natalensis. Next base: position 1,737,958 of record JAJTUV010000328.1, on the reverse strand, counting down.
CCAGGGAGGAGAATCTGAACTGGGGCCCTGCCGGATGATGGGAAGGGGTTCCAGGAGGATGGGGATGGGGAGGATTACGAAGATGCAGAGCAGGTTCCGCGTGGGTAGTGGTGCGCCAGGCTGGGCGGGGCCCGGACACCGGACAGGGGTTGGCACCTCCCGCCTCCCGGCCAGGCTGCGGTCGGACCCCGGGTGCGTCCAGAAGCGGCAGGCGCCGGGTCTGACCCAGGGAGGCTCTTCCCTGCCAGGCACCCACGCAGCTGGAGGACAGCTCCAGGTACTACCCGGCCATCCCGGGCCACTGCTGGCGCCCGGCGTGCGCAGGCCGCGCCTCCCTGGCCCGAGGGCCTAGCAACGTCACCAAGGCTCTGACGCGCGCTCACCCGGGCGCGGGTTTCCACCCCGCAGGTCCTGGTCCTTGAAGCCCGCCGCTGCGTCCTTGGCCCTCCACCCGGGGAATCTGGATTTTGCTAATTCGGGAAGACTGTTTGTCCTTCAGCTACTGATAAGGACACGAATTTGTGAATAATAATAATAATAATAATAATATTTTTAACAATTCCGGGAAAGAAATAGTCATACTCCAGAAACATACTAATAATAACCAGCCAGATAGACCTCTGCTCCTGTACTCAGTGCTCTTAAGGACAATAATGACGACAACAGCCATAATAGCCACAGTTTATTGAGCGCTTACTCTTCCACTGCAGTGTTAAGCGCTTTGCAGGCAACAACCCTCGGAGGTAAGTACCGTTATGATCCCTATTTTTCAGGAAACTAGGGCAGAAAGGTTAAGTAACCTGCCCCAGGGCACACAGCTAGCTGATGTCAATGCCAGAATCCCAACCTAGGCTGCCCATTCTAGTGTAATCCTCAAGCCAACCCGTTAAGGTCGGGAGCATTCTCTCCATCTTAAAGATGAGGAAAACAAGGCACATGGAAATTTAAGTACCTTGCCCAAGGTCACCTAGCTGGATGAGGCAGAAAGCGAACCCAGGGCTCCTCTCTGTCCGCAGAACCCTCGGTCTTGGCCATAGGCGATGCCATTTCCAAACCACCTCCGATAGCCCCGGCTTCTGTCCCGGCTTCCGGGAAGCAAAAGCAGCCGCTGGGTGGATTTGGGTAGATTCCTGCAGCCTCCGCTCAGCTGATGAACCGGGTGTTTTGGAGCAGCGTCTTTGCTCTGCCTTCAAGCGTAGGATGGGGACGCCTCTCCTGGAATCCAGTCCCAGACCGGGCTGCTTGATCCTGGGAAGGCACGGAGCGGGGGCGGAGGCAGCGGGAGGGATCCCGAGTCCCATTTGACCAGCGGCGGGTCCAGGCTCCGGATTTGCACCCTGTAGCCAGCAGAGGGCGCTGCCGCTCGCGCATGGAGTTTCCGTCCGCTCTGCCTACATACGCCTGCAGCGGCTTTCCTTCTCCAGGTGACTGCCCCCACACCCGCATTTAGACCTGCTTCTTTAGACTGAACGATTGCCATTCGTTCAAGGCTTCCCAAGTTCCAGCCGGTTCGATCTTGTTCTGCTAAGGGGCAAGGGCAGAGAATCTTTTCGGTTAAAAGGCCTAGGCGTTTGCAAATTCAGGTCGGTCTGGTCTGGTCTTCCCTTCGGGTGAGCCCGTGGCTGATTTAAAATAGAGGTAGATGTTCCACTTGGAATAGATAGTAAATATTCTTTCCTTTTCCAAAATGGAGATGGTGACTAAAGAGGGACAGATGAGAAGGTCTATTTTCACAGCCGCCGCCTACTGGTGACACCAGGCCCCTTTTAGACCTTGACTCACTATGGCCTGGACCATGTGGATCATGATTCCTGTTTGATGTAAAGTCAGAAAACTAATACATAATGAGACTGGGATTTGATCTAGGAACTCCCTTAAACGCCACATTCCCAATACCCAGAGTGCACAAGTGGATACAACTGATTCGAAGATGCGGGTTATAACCCCAAATCTACCAATGCTTAGAAACCTACCATGGAATCGGGGGCTTGGCCAGCTTTCTGAGTCCCCCTAGGAACTCACATCTCTAAAACAGAAAAATGAAATCTAAAGGTGGCGTGAGAGAGTAAGCTGGGCCTTTTTACTCTAGTGTGGAAGAGCATCCAGTAAGGCTCACTTTCTATGTCTGGGCTCTGAGAAACAAAGGTGGATCTAGGAAAATCTGAAAAATACCGAAGGGAAGGGGAAAACCCTTTCTGTGGTTTTTACTTTAAACTAAGCCTCATTTTGCTATTTGTGCTATATTTTAAATTAACGTGGCTCTCTCCCACCCTTGAAATTGGCACACAAATAGCAAAAACAGAAGGAAGGCCAGCTCGAAACTTTAAATGTGGTTCTCAAGAAGGAGGGACCTGACTTAAAAAGGAAATGGGAATTAAAATGAGGTGTCTAATTCAGACAGACTTTCCACGAGGAATTTAGATCACGGCTCTTGTAACAGGAGTGTTGTCTGGGTCTGGGCTGGGTCTAGTGTCTAAACTGGAGTGTGCCCAGATGAAGAGATTGAATCTTCCTTTTTTAATATGTCTGCATCTCTAACCATCTGGGTGTAAGGAACAGGGGTTTGGGGCAGGGGTCCTGCTCCCTGGATCTGTCCCTCAGGCATCTTACTTTTCCAGAAGTTTGTTTGGAAATTCAGTCCAGGTGAGACTATCAATAATCACATTGTTAGGCGTGGTTATGTAGAGTCATTCCTTGACTATAGCATTAGCAGCTGGTGGCTTTTCCAGACAGGGAAGCCAGTGAACGGATCTCATGAGACTTGTCACCTAATAGCTGTCTCTGCTTCACTGTCTTTGAGCCAGAAGAATTAGTCCTCTTCACTCAACACAAGAGGACTCAGGCTGTCCTCCACTGCCTCCTGCAAAATAGTGGGCTTCTTTGTCCTTCTGGGTACCGCCTTTCCTTCTGTCAGAGCATTCGGTCCACAGACATGTGACAACAACCCACAACATATATCACCTAGGAGTATAGCAAAGACCCCAACATGAGCCCAAGGCTCATGGTTTCAACTTTCCTGCCTCGCTCCACGATATTAATAACTTTCTTCTCCAGCTGGCTTCTAGTTCCCATTCCTTTGGCGCATAAAAGCACTGCTACTCAGACTGAAACAGATCGGGCCATATTTATGAAGCACGAATTACAATGAAAATCCCAAATTGACACAGTACTCCGCTGCTGACAGGAAAATGCTACTTTAAACAGCATTGACTGTTGGGATACACTGCAGAAAGTCATTTTTTAAAAATTGCATCTTGGAATTACGTGCAAAATAATCAGGGGAAGGAAGAACACCGGGCTTCTGTTAACTCTCAAGATTATTCAATCAAAATAGACTTTCACCATCCACACCCTAAAAAAGACAGAATACGTAAGGTAAAATGCCAGGTTTTTCCCCCTTTCTGGAAAATCCATTAACGTTGAATGATCTTGGCCTTGACCTATTTAAAAAAAATGAAAAGAATTGAAGGTAAGAATGAAACTGTCTCTGAAAACGGGTGAATTCCTAATCTGTACTCTCTGTGTTAGGATTGGCAGCCAGAGATGTGTACGGGGCAGCGATCCTACTGAGAGCTACATCCCTAGATCTCTGAGTGTTCTTAACCTTACACCCCCAAAACTGCCCCAACCCTTCTAGATGTGCACCATTCCCTTCCGTTTGAGGAAGGCAGCGGAACTAGAACCTGGAAGAGTGAGGGAGAAGCGAGAGGCAAATTTTTCTGCAGATCACACATGCTAGAGCCAGTCAAGGACACTATATAGGCGCCGCCTATCTGTGAATGTGTGCTCCTGCATTCTGTCTAAGGCCCCAAATCTCCAACACACTGCGGTATGCCATAAGGCAGATATATTTTGGAAGGGGTGTCGTCCTACAGAGATGTTTCCATCCAGAGGGCCTCCTTCCTAGCTCAGGGTCTTCTGCATGTTCAGCTGCCCAGGGTACAGAGCTGGAAATTCTCCCAGTGCATTCCTGCTGGGAGCTTGCCAAGCCCTTTGGGGAAACGTCTGCAGCGCTTAGTCTGGGGAAATGAGTTTTGCACTTTCACAGAGTGTGAAATTCCTCAGGGGTATTCTTGTACTCGGGAAGAGAAATCAAACCCAGCTCCTTCCTTCAGGGTCTTGGCGGTTAAGAAAGTAAATCGATTACAGTTTAGCAGGTCCTGCCTGCGGCCGACCGTGCGTGGGGACAGGAGTAAGAGAGTCCCTCGGATATCACCCTGACCCGCAAGCATGGAATTTTAGGAGCTTGTGTTGCGGGCGTGTATACACAGGGAGGGGCAACCAACGCGCCTAAACCACCAAGGAGGAGCTCAGAACCGCGCTATCTTCCTAGAAACCTTGGCGGCGCGGCCCGCTGCTTGCTGTCTGATGCAACAGTTTGCAACGCGGTTCTGGGAGTGGAGGCCTGCGGTGCAGCACCCAGGCCAGGCCGACGCGCATGCGCCGGCTGTGCTCTGCCCGCCCCGCGGCGGGAAGCTTTTCACCAGATGTGCTGGGCGGGGATGGAGGCGGAGCCAGAGGCGCGAAGACCTTTTGGCAAATCGCGCCTGCGATCTGAGCTGAATTAAGTTCTCCGCAGGCATTGGCTGACTGACCCAGTGATCCAAAAAAAAAAAAAAAAAAGAATCAGAGAGGCCCGAATCGCCCCCAAAGGAGCCTGGAGAGAGAAGTTAAAGAGCTAGCTGGCTTTTGAGTCGGCCTCCCTTTCCGAGCCTCCGGATTTCTATTGCTGTTCCTACCTATCTTGCCCTGACCGTTTTCTTTGCGGAAGGGAACATGTCCCATGAATATGTTCAACCTTTCAGATATCTGATGATTCAGATGAAGACGATTGTCTTCCATATCCACATTCCTCCGGTATTATAGATTGTAATTGACTTTTATTTTATTAACTGTTTCTCTAAATTAACTTTAAATCGATTCCCTTTTATGTATCCTTGCCCTAAGCGATAGCATTAGAGAAACTATACTCTGAAAATAAGTTCAGACCTATTCAAATAAAAATGTTTGTTGTTGTTAGCTAAAATTGTCTTACCTACCACACTGGGGGTGTCTGGAGGTAATAATAACTGTTGTGCTGAGGTTTGTCGGTGTTTCCAGAACTACTCTAAGCATTGTACACATTCTACTGCCTCCTGATGCCCTAGGAAGTGAATGTTCTCTACATCTTTACAGAGAAGAAGAGGGAAGCCCAGAGAAGTTAAGCAATTTGCTTGAGATCACAAAACTAGAGACAAAGGCCACTAGTCTGATGACCCCAAAGCCTCCCTTTAAATGCCCAATGCAAGAAGGACTCAAACCCCACCCCTCTTTCAAAGCCAAGTTCAAATGTCAGGGTCTAGATGAAGACCTCCAAAAATCTATTGTCAGGGGAATAATGGCACAGGAAGAAGGGGGTTACCTCAACTAAGACTCTGTACAAACTTGGCTGTTAATAGCTGTGACTTGGGCCTTTTGTTGCCTTAACTGATAAATGATCACATCAGAAGCTTCTTTTTTTTATTTTTAAAGATGTATTTATTTTTTATTTATATGAGTACACTGTAGCTGTCTTCGGACACACCAGAAGACAGCATCAGATCCCATTACAGATGGTTGTGAGCCACCATGTGGTTGCTGGGAATTGAACTCAGGACCTCTGGAAGAACAGTCAGTGCTCTTAACTGCTGAGCCATCTCTCCAACCCCTTTCTTTCCTTTTAAAGATTAGTTATCTACTCATATTGTCATACAGTTTAATTTATTTTGGGGGTATATGTGTGTGGTCTGTAGGTATGTCTGTGCACCACTTGTGTGTCCTGTGGCCAGAAGAGGGCCTCTTATTCCCTGGAAATAGAGTTACAAGTGGTTGCAAGCTCCTGTGTAGGTGCGAAGAATTGAACCCAGATCCTTTGGAAGAGCAGCCAGTGCTCTTACTAGCTGAGCCATCTCTCCAGCCCCAGTAATAGTTTCTTCCTATACTTTTGATCTGGCCAACTCAGTATTCACTTCCCAGCCTACCACACTCTTCTACAATTGGGTTTCCTTTTGTCTAAAGTAAGGTGGGTTTGAGGACTCCACCCCTAGTGTGCTCTGGCTTTGGCACCTGTGTGGATTTGCACTGTACTGCAAAGAGCTGCTTCCCCACTGGACCAAAAGCTTCTCAGGCACACAGACCTTTTCTGGCTTGCCACTGTATCTCCAATGCCTCTCTCAGAATCTGAGGACAAGGGAAAATAACACCCATTAAAATCATGTTGAGTCACCGAGCAGAGTGAACCCTGAATAGAGAAAGGTCCTTCCTTTCCTGTCCCAGGGGATGAAAACATCCCCCAGGGAACACAGAAGAACCCTCTGGCTTGTCCGAGGCTCCTTCTCCAGGTACTATGGCTCCAGGAAAACAATGTGCTGGGTCTGAAAATCCCCACAGGCTTTTGCTTGGTGACATGAGAGGTGAACAATGATGACAAAGGTGATGAGCTGAGCTCAGAAATCTCCCAAACTAGACACACTCAGTCCCAGGTCTCCAGCAACCTTGCCACAGCAGCCCCTGAAGCCTCAGCTGCTCAGCTCGGCCCGACTGCACAAGTCCCCTCAGCCACCTTCACAGCCACAGGAAGCTGCAGCCCCACTGAACCTTAGCAAGTGAGGAAATGGAGGGCCAGAAGAGGCTAAGCTGCCACTGCGAGCCCACCCAGGCCTTTAAACCATCTGGAATTAAACTCCAGAAATGAGCTTTTAACCAATCTGTAGAACTGTTCCCACCCTTCTTTCCAAAATTCGCCTCCCACAGTCTTCCTTTGCCCTGGCCCTCGCCTCCTTGGAAATCCCACAGGGGCTTCTAGTTAATCCTTACCTCACTACACACACCTCCCTTCACCTAACAGGGTTGGGACAAGGTTTTCCAAAAATCTTTACTTTTTCATATTCCTCTCTGAACCAAAGTAACCCATAAATATATAATTTTCCCCAAGAATTCTGTGTGATGTTGAATGTGTGTGTGTGTGTGTGTGTGTGGTGTGTGTGTGTGTGTGTGTGTGTGATATACATGCATGCACAGGTACTGACATCAGGTATCTGCCTCAGTTCAATTGCTCTCCGCCCCGCCCTCCAGGATCTCTCACTGAATCTGGAACTTGACACTTGGCTAGAATGGCAAGCCCCAGGATCTGCCTATTTCTACCCCCTGAATCTGGGGAGGTCACAGAGGTCACAAATACATACTACCACATCCAGATTGGTAGTGTAGTGATCCAAACTCAGATCCTCCTGCCTGCACAGCGAGCACTTTACCCGGTGAGCGATCTGCCATTCCTCCTCTACACTCCTGGCCGCAGAATCACTTAGAAATTCCACTTACCAGCCTAGAAACGGATGGGGTCCCTGCAGGTGTCATGGAAGTGAACCCCCATGAAGAGATAAGAATGAAAACACAGTGCAGATTGACTTTGTCAACCTGGATCAGACTTTGGGGATTCTGATGCCAGGTGGTTGTCAGCATATTTAAAACACAATACAAATTGGAAAGGAAAAAAAAAAAAAAAGGGTTTCCAGGCAACAAGCTGTCCAAGCAGCCCAATTCCAGGTGCACAAGAAAGCTTAGGTGTGATACATAGAAACTCCTTCACAAAGTACGTGTGGCCGTGAGCTGGTTCTATAGGTAAAGGCCCTAGAATCTAGTGTGGTCTCTGAACAATAGCATAGAGGTCAGCGGGCCACAGAGTGCATGGACACCCTCCCCTAGGATGGGTAATGATCTAGGGGGAAGAGTCTGAGATAATCATGTTGGGGGATTTGGATAAGGTCTGCCTCTATTAGCAAAAGGTGGGTGAGGTCTGCCCCCACAGAAGCAGAAAGGTCACCAGGTTGTTAACAAAATCCACTCTCAGCTCTCTAGATGGAATGCAGGTATTTGACTTTTATCTCCTCCATTGAGAAGACACCCCTGCAGATTAACATTCCTGGTTCTCTGAGTGACTTCTTTGTGAGTACAAGGACCTCGGTGCCTCCAACAGGAAACTACATATCCCATAATGCCATCCTCTCCTGGAAAGAGAACAAAAATCCTATGTCAGCCATGTGTCTCCTATTTTGGGGTCGGAAAATTTGGTCACTAGCTTGGATAAAGATTGGTATGTCCATAGACTTAATTCTTCTGGCCCCAGGAAGACACGGATTTCCCAGACCTCAGAGATGAGGGGAGGGGACAAGTTATTACAGCAAATATAACCTTCAATTAGAAGCATGCATGAAGACTTGGCCTGCAGCTTCTGGAAGAAGGACCCCTGTCCAGGAGGCCTGTTTTCTCTCTGCAACAGCCCTTACCACTGCCACCCCTTCCATTTCTCCACTTTCTTTCTTCCAGATTCTTCTCTTAATTGTACCACTGAGCCCCTCCCTGGCCTTTGTCCCCACCCCCATCCCCACACCCATGCTTTAACCATTTCATATAAAATCCAGCCCACCAGACTGAGGTTTTCTTCCACCCAAATGTTATTTTCAGAAGGAGCCATTGAGGTTGGTGAGTAATTGCAGCGTTGAGCCTCTGCGAGCCAAGCTGAAAATAATCAACGAGGCAGATGGGGTGGGAAGAAAGTGGTACCCTTCCACTAAAGAGTGGGAGAAATCCAAATGGGGTGAGTCAGAGCGAGGCGAGCGCCAGGCTGGGCCGGCTGGGCTGATGGCCTGGAGTTCAGTTAAGGGGAAACCGCCCAAGGTGTTGGACCCTTTGACTGAAGCCCAGTCCAAGGTGGTTCCTGGCTGCACATCACAAGTCCGTATTTCTTATGACAGTCCCTATGCTTCTGCTCTTACTCACTTGGGCCACACTGGAACTTAACTGTGCCAGCTGACTTGCCTGTCTCTCCATCCAGCCTTCTCAGCTTCCACACTGTTGACACGTTGGGCTAGAGAGTATGCTGCGGGGAACTGCCCTGGCCTGGGGGATGCTCAGGATCCTATATGGTCGCTCCTTCCTTGATGCCAGTAGTGTGCACATGCTCAGTCATGACAAAGACGTCCCCAGATGGCCAGCGTGTCAGTGGTTCAAAACCACTCATCTAGTGGACCTTATCTAAACTATTGGTGACTTCTTATTTCCAATTACAGCTTAAATGCCCCAAGCCTAGTGTGAGTACCTACTGTGTGCCAGGCTCTGTCCTCAGTACTGAAAATAGAGCAGGATACATGGTAGATATGGCTCCTGGCCTCAGGGAAATGCCCAGCTTTCTGGGTCAGGAGATGCTCAAGAACCTTCAGTGAAAGATACAGAAAAGAAAGACAAGAATCTAGAAAAGAGTTCTGACCCAGATTATGGGAGTCAAAGGAGGCTCTTGGAGAAAATGAGGCCTTAGCCAGCTAGAGATTGGAGGGGGAGGGGCTCTGAGGAACACAGGCAGTGTCTAGACACCTTAAGAGACTGACGTACAGCCGGGCGGTGGTGCACACGCCTTTAATCCCAGCACTTGGGAGGCAGAGGCAGGCGGATTTCTGAGTTCGAGGCCAGCCTGGTCTACAGAGTGAGTTCCAGGACAGCCAGGGCTACACAGAAAAACCCTGTCTCGAAAAACCAAAAAAAAAAAAAAAAAAAAGAGAGACTGACGTACATTTGAGGAACCCAGAGAAATCTGCCATGAATCAGGCTCAGGCAGTGGGAAGGCATCTCTCATCCCCTAAGCTTGTACTTCCTGTCCTCATTTTCTGTATTCCTAGCATAGGCATGTAAACTTGGGATCATATTTAACCATCTTTAACCACCACCCCTCGTCCTGAGTCAACCCTCTTCAGTCAACCAGTTACCAAGTGTCGTCATTCTATCTCGGGCGAGAATGCAAACTGTCTCACAGCCTCCATCCTCCCCACCTCCCAACCCCTGGTGTGATACAGGACCTCTTGCTCACACAGATTTGTGAAATAGCTTCCTATCAAGTCATTCTCTAGACCCTACCGCAGAGAAAGATGGATCCGAGTACATCTCCCATATTAACCCTCTGAGACTTCCAAAGGCCTGTCAGACAACTTGCTGCCTTCCCTGGGCTTTCAGGTGCCCTTCCTTGATGGATCTCTACAGACCTCTGGCTTGCCTCTCACTGGCTGCACAGGACCACTAGCCACACCCTGAGAGCCTCCACACCTCCACAGTTTTCTGCTCTTTTTCTCTAGATGCCTCCCCAACCAACCACTTAAGACCCAGATGAAATGAACTCTTCCGCCTCTCTGCAGACGCCTTCTCTTAATTTTTCCATCTGTTTTCACTGGGCTTTATACTGATGCTATGTGACCATTTGTCATGTTGGCCCATAATTAGTTGCTTAAATCTGTCCCCTCCTTCAGGGTCTGAGGACTTTGTAGGCGGCACTGGGTGACTGACTATCCAATGCACACTCCTTTTCTCAGTTTCCTGAGGGAACCCACAAAGTGTAAAGCTTGGGATCATTTCAAATAGCAACTAAGGTGCTATAGCGAGCAGATGTCTGAGCCTCCACAGAAATGACCCTTATGCAACTCAAGTGTGGACTCACAAGCCTCGCCAAGAGTTGACTGGGGAACTCAGGCCTAAATTAGGTAGTGTGAAATGAAGACTTCTTTGATCCACAGATATCCACTCCCCTCTCCTCTTCTTTAATAATAAAACTGAGGGCTCCAGGAAGGCTCAGTGTTCAGAGCACTGGCTACTCTTCCAGAGGATCTGGGCTCAGTGTCTAGCCCCTTTGTAGCAGCTTGCAGCTGCCTGTGACTCCAGTCCTAGGGAATATACACCCTTTTCTGACACAAGAGGTGTACACACACACACACACACCACACACACAAACGTGCACGCGCTAAACGCTCATGCACATAAAATCAAGGAATAAAGCTGATTTTTGACTGAGCAGATGGCTGCTTTGCTGAAGACCACATTTCCCAGTTTCCCCTGCAGCTGAACACAGCCATGAGTCTAAGTTCTCACAATTGTATAGTAAGTGGAAGTAATAGTATTGCTGCTAAGTTGTGCCCCTCAGAGAGAATGTATGCTGTTTCCTAATCCTCTCTCTTTTTTTTTTTTTTTTTTTGGTTTTTCGAGACAGGGTTTCTCTGTGTAGCCCGGCTGTCCTGGAACTCACTCTGTAGACCAGGCTGGCCTCGAACTCAGAAATCCGCCTGCCTCTGCCTCCCAAGTGCTGAGATTAAAGGCGTGTGCCACCATCCGCCCGGCTCCTAACCCCTCTCTTGTCCTCCTCTCTGACTAGGAGGTGACAGATTGAATCAATCTCCTCAGAGCTAAAAAGGGAAACCTTGCACTGACAGGCTAAGGTCCATCTGTCTTGGGTAGTTTTGATCTAAACCCTTATGTGAGATAGACGTTTTCTGTTTTGTTTGCTGCCTGTGTTCAGAGGCAGCTTTGCCAATACTCTACAAAACACCTGGTCTTCCAGCTCCCAGGAATGAGCTGAAGCCTGAGCACGTGAGCTAGTTAGGTCAGTAGACAGATGGAACGAGAGGTGAGACTTTCTAGGAAGAGGGTTCTTGTGTTTATGAGAGAGTTTCATGGAACACCCATCCTCATTTCTCTTCCTGTTGACCCTGAAAACAGCTCCCAGCCCAAGAACAGAATTACACACAGAGGTACAGAGGAAGCTGGGGACAGCAGAACTGAGCAGGCACAGTCCAGGGATGGGCAGAGGCTCTTTTCCTAGGAAGGGTGCTCATAGGCAGTGGGAGACTGCCTACCAGGCTTTTACCCGAGAGAAGCCCTGTGGCAGATAGGACTGGCTACGGGAACAGGAGGTGGCCATAGAGAATCTGGGTCCTAGTCATGTGCTTTGTTGCTTAGTTCATCTCCTGACTTTCTCTTCCGCTCAACATTCTGGAGGCAAATGTCATGCCTTAGAGTTCCTTCCCCACTGGTTTCTGACAAGAGTTGCCCCATGGACGGTGCTAGAGGAAGATGGCAGCAGGATGGTGAGTGACCCAGGACTCAAAGTGACTTTCACAGCTGTTCACAGCCTGCCTGCTCCCCTTCCCCCCCCCCCCGCAGCCTTCACTTCCTTTTAACTTCCCAAACATTTCTTTTATAGTCCCTGGACTCTGGTGCCCCAACAGGACCCTGCCTGGCCTAGATTGGAAGGAGAGTCAGCGAGAGGGTTGCTTCTGACCCCAATAGATCTGAGCATAACCTCACTGGGCAAAGTGACAGGAAAATACCATATATGAGCGTGATTAGGACCCACTTCTGCAACGCGGCCACCATGGTACGTGCTGGTGGCTGCAGGACCCCACTGTGCTGCGCGCGCACGCGTCTTGGCGATAGGTGAGTCTGATGTGCTCTTCTGTCCATTGGGATTAACTGCTACTCACATTCTCTTACATTAGTAAGAATCCCAGGAGGGCCACTTCATATCTGTGACTTCAGAAAAATCGCATAACCTCTTGTACTTCATCGTTTTCACCAGACTATGGAGAGGTTGCCATGAGGGTAACTTAAGACAACAAAACAGTAGGCACATTGGCTGGTAGAAAGTATACAGTCAGGATTTTCATGGGGACCAGCGGCCACTGTTGTTGTTGATGGTGGTGGTGGTAGTGATGATTGATGATTGATGATTGATGATGGTGGTAGTGGTGATGATGATGGAGAACAACAGCTTTGGCAGCATGAGAGGGACCAGGAGCATACCTCTGAATCAGGAGGGTTCCCTGGACAAGGGAACCCAAAGCTATCAAAGAAAGATAAGAAAGGCAAGATATGGGGTCCACATGCTGATCTCTCCATCCCAACAACTGGCACCATTTCCCTTGGCATCTCAGACTCAGATATACTCCTCCCTCCACTCATCCTCTACTATTTCTCCCTCTTGTTCCTTATTGTCAGCTGTCATGTTCCCATCAGTGGCTGCTCAGCAACCCAAGGAGACATGCGTGTGGCTGAGATCAAAGCCTGGCTCTGAGTCAGGAGGGGTCCTGAGAAGAGAACACAAGCCCTCACCTCATGTTGCTGCTTTCCCGGTGAGTGCAGAAGGCATGGTCACTTCTGGCACATTGTCGTGTTTAACCCTCAGTCTCTGGAAGAGACACGAGCCTCTGCCATTATTCTTACTAGCTGCATCCCAGTTTTATCAAGGGGCTGTTAAGGACCCTCCCTAAGGTCACACAGCCCGAAGGCTGCCGAGTCAGAATTGTAGCTTGTCTTCTATGATGAAAGATGCAGCCTACCCAGGCCACCCTGGGAGAGTTCCTGTGAGTCTCTGCCTGTGGCTCTGTCATGAAGGGCCCATAGGCTCTGGCGTTTGAGCCAAGGAGGTGAGGCCCTGTGGATTCTGTCAGGGCCAGTCTGCCCCAGTGAGGCCTGGACTTTCTCTGGGATACATGCCAGATGTTAAAAGCAAGAGAGAGGCTTGAGATGGCCGATCCAAAAAGAGGTGGGTCCTGAGGAGATGTCTTTTGTCACAGGTGTTCACAGGTCTGTGGATTTGGCAGGTCAGATGGGCCCAGCATTGAGTCGGGTTGCTCTCCTTCCTTCTCAGTCCCTGGGAAATATTTTCCTGGAGAGCAGACTGTGGACTCTGAAGCCCTTGTTCTCTGTAAACTCAGGAAAAGACAGACATCCTAGACACCCACATCCCGGAAAGCCTTCTGCAAATGTCCCCAGCCTTGCTGCAAACTGAGTCTTCATGACAGCACCAGACGCCATCACCTGGTGTGATATCAAAAGCAGCAGCCCTGAATGACTAGAGCCAGGACACCACAGAGAAGTGCCTTTGTTTGTCCTTCTGAGACTCTGGTTCCTATGGGCAGGTGACTGATTAAAGTGACAGAGTCCACCCCTTCCCCCTTCCTGGATCCTCACTGCCTTCCCTGACCATCTGACCACCTGTGGAGGTGGGGGTGCTCTTTCCCAGAATCCTCCCCACACTGTGGCCTCGGGCCTGCAGGAGACAGTGGTTTCACCATCCTTTGCCTGTGGCCAGCCCAGGACCAGCTCCCCTGAGAGCAAAGGGCTCAGAGCTGGAGACACAGGCCCCACCCTGTGTGTAAACACTAGTTGGGCACCAGCTGACCTCAGGAGGAAAGTGCTGGCTTGCTCCCTGCCTCTCCCAGCCTGCCGCTGAGGTTCCAAAGGAAGTGCCAGGCTAAGCTGGTGCCCTGGCCCAGGCTGCCTTCGTCCTGGCAAAAATCACTAAGAGCCAAGTTTCTCTTGCTAAAGGTGGACGGAAGTTAAAAATTCCTAACCATGGCTTGCCGGGTCTGGTCAGGAGCACCCATGCTGATCTGTTCCCATGAGTCAGGTCTCTTTAATTGAAAGAGTTTTGGTGATTATATATATCACCGTCATAGATGCTCTCTGCTTATTTCTTTAAAATACAAACTGTAATTACATATAATAAAATATTAATAGTTTCAACTTTGGAGGGTAAAGAATATGTGTTTTATTATTGTGTGTGAAGTGTTTTTCTGTACTGTTAAATTGTCTTTAAGTAAATAAATACTAACTAAATAAGAACGAAGAATAAGGGGCTGGAAGTTGAGGTGAAGGGTGAACCACAAGTCAAGGACAAGTGAGACCCTGAGCTCCTCCACACTGACATACAATGAGACAAGCATCAGAGAGTGAAGCATCTGATGGGAAATATAAGGCATACGAGGACCTGTCATCTAGATGCAGACCATGGGTATAGGAGCATATTTTCTTCTGTGTGTATTTATGTCATGTTATTCTTTTTGTGTAAGGAATGAACCAACCACAGAGCTGGAGAGCCTTCTAGCAGTTAAGAGCACTCGGAGTGTTGTTAAAGGACCTGAGTTTGCTTCCTAGCACCCACATTTGGCCACAACCACTGTAACTCCAGATCCTGCATGATCCCATGCACATAAACTTTACATACATATGCAGAAACACAAAATAAATAAATAAATAAATTTTTAAAAAGGATTCATGATTGTAGAACCGTTTGCCCTTCATAATATATCTTGAACAGTTTCTTGGGCTCTTATTTACTTATAAAAATATGCACTTCTAAGGGGTTTTTCCTGGTATAATCCTAAGGTTCTGATCCTCCATCCATCATTTATCCTCCATCCGTCCGTCCATCTGTCTGTCTCTCTATTGGGAACAGGGTCTTACTACATAGCCATACTGACCTCAAACTCTCAATTTTCATACCTTATCTTGCCAAAGACCAGAATGACCAACTTATAAGTTTTATAAATGCACTTTTGTGGACAGGGGTGTTCATGATCACACATGGGTTGTGTGTATGTGCAGTGGTAGAAGAGCATGCGTGTGAGAACATGTATGTGGAAGCAGGAAATTAGACTCAGTTGTCTTCCTCAGGTGCCTTCCACATTATTTATCTGAGACAGAGTTCCTCACTAGAATCTGTTACTTGCCAATTAGGCTAAAGTGTCCAGCTAGCAAGCCTTGGGGATCCAGCTGACTGCCTTCCCTGTCCTGGAATTACATGTTTGCATTACCATGTCTGGTTTTTTATGTAGGAGATAGGAACCAAACTTGGGTCCTCATGCCTGGGTGACAGGCCACCCTTCCAATCTCACTGATAAGGTATTTTTATGACTGAGATTCAGGTAGATCATAGTAAAATCACAAGGTATGATTTTTGTTTTGTTTTGTTTTTCTACTTAGAAAGTAGAAAATATACTCTACATTTGTTGTTGAAGACCTAGGAAATAGAGATTAACAGAAGAGCAGGAACCCCTGCAGCCTTATTTTCAGGAAGGAGCGCCTGCTGACATTTTTGGTGTTTAGCATTTTGATCCACCTTTTATATGCATTTAAAAATGAAATTGGGATCCAGGGAGATGGCTTAATGTATAAAGTGCCCACTATGCAAGCCTGGTCCCCAGGCTCTCTCCCTGAGGCTCACAAAGAGGTAAAGAGATAACCAACTCCACATGTGGACTGTGGCACACCTACCCAAACACATACACAACACACGCACACCTATATGTATATACGTATATATATAAATATACATGCACACATACACACAAGAATAATAATTAACAATTTACCAGGTCTGGTGGTACACAACTTTAATCTCAGATCTCATGAGACAGAGGCAAGTGAGTGTCTGTGAGTGCAAAGTCGGCTAAGGCTACATTGTGAGAATTTCTCTCAGAAAATAAAATAAAATGCACTATTACTACTGCTGTTATTAGAGAAAACTTCCCTCACTTCTCTGAGGAAGAAATTTAAAAAGATCCCAAGCTATCCCCTGCACTGTGGGCTCCCCAAGCTGTCCACAAGCCACACCGTGAGGTCCCACCTAAGACCTTGATCCAGAAGTATCTCTTTCCTTTTCTCCCACCTGCATACCTTCTCCTCTTTATTCCTTGTAGACTTTGGCAGGCACTCACTATGTAGCCCAGGCTGTCCTTCAACTCTCAGTCCTCCTCTTCAGTCTCTTGAGAGCTCAGATTGAGAAGATCTCACCACACATTGTTCTAGCAGCTGTCCAGAAAGCCTGATTAGGGACTGAGTTCTTTCCTGCTGTCAAAATACCCTCCCTTAGCAGCTAGTGCCCTGCCTTGCCCACAGCAGGGGAAGTTACAGGAGTGGACAGGCAGACAGGCCTCCATGCTGAGGCAGCGGAGGAATGTGGAGTGTGCAGAACTTGGATGCCCATTCACTCTTCATTTGAGTTTGACAAACGCTATCAAGTCCCTACCTTGGACAACATCCTTACTAGGCTCTGAGAGTGTCTCAAAGAAGAAATGGTCCCCACCTTCAGGAGTTCAGTGGACTGTAGTATCCCAAATGTTAACCCTTTACTATTAGCCTACAGTCCGGAAGCCTGTACCTCTAAACCATTGGTGCTAGTAGACTAGAATTATTCAGTCAGTCCCCTCAGGTCACTTTTAAGGGCTACCGGGGACTATTTTGAAGAAGAAATGTCAGTCTAGGCTCCTGGAGGACATTTAAATGAGGTGATCCTGGAAGCTCTAACCACTGAGCCGTAACTTGGCCCTCAACTGAGCCTTCAGCAGCTACAAAACAACAGGAAGTGGGCTCACAGAACCTGAATCTGAAGCTCAGCTCCACCCTCAGTGGAGTAAGTGACCTTGGGCAGTTACTTCACCTCTATTAATCCCAGTCCGTTCATCTGTAAAACAAGGGTAATCATATATGTTCTGCTTGAAATTAAACATTAACGTGCTTGATAGGGTATCTGGCAAGCCATGCACGCTACACGTCACTGTTACTAAATGAACTGAAACTCACTCTTTCAAATTGTCATTAGGTAAGTAGTCACAGTGAGGCCCTGAAAAGAAGATGTACAGGGTGTCACATTCCGTCTGACCACTGGAGAAGGTCAATCACCGCTGTCATTGTCACCATCAGCTTCTGTATGTTATTTGGGTTCTAGGCCTTGGGAGCAATGCGGTCAATTCAGAAACGACAACCATAGTCTTAGAGGATCCAGAGTGTCAGCTTCATACCCACTCTTAGTGCCTGTCCCAACATGAAAGAGATTTCGTCTCCCAATCCTTCCAGATGAACATTCCCATGGTAGGCAGTTTCAACAAAGATGGGCAGTTACAACTTTTTTTGGGGGGTTGGTTTTTGTGTGTGTGTGTGTATGTGTGTGGAAGGATAGCCCAGGCCTGGGTTATTTAGCCAGTCTCCCACCTCAAGGTCAGAAAGCTGTGGAGGCCCTAAGGCTGTTGCTGTGAGAAGGGGAGAAGGGATATGCCAGTTCTCTGTTGATGATGACATTCTCAAGTACTCACGGATGGCTCTGTTGCCATGGAGACGCTGAAGGTACTGAGCAAGCTGTAGCCTCTCTTGAGTGGTGAGTCAGGTTCCATTTTATTTATTAAAAAATAAAACCAATGCCTTGTCCTACAGAAGACGGAGCAAAGCTCCGGGGGCAGGTCAAGATGTCCGCTGCCAGGGGAGATGAATCAGCTGTGTTACGCACAGTCCTGGGGTCTCCTGACGTCAGCTGGTCACGAGAAACGTTCACCATAATGTGTGATGGGGTGACTGCAGTGTAAATGGTTGACTATGGAAAACGCAAACAGAAGTCACACTGCTGAGTGGAAAGCAGGTGGCAGGGAACAGGCCCATTTCTCAACGCTAGCCCTTGGGGACTCTGCCCTTCTCAGATGTGAGTCCTCCAGTCCCCAAGGGAATTGTCATAGGTCAACCAGGGCTGAGCTGTCGCATCCACATGTGACACAATAGGAGTGTCCTCTGCATTCAGGCTGAATCCAATGATTCCTCTGAGAGGGACAGAATTCTGGGGAAAAAAAAAAACAGGAAAGATCGCAGGAAGTTTCTCCTAGGCCTGACTGTGTGGGATGGGCCTTTTCCCCAGAGCTTCTGAGAGGGAGAATAAGGCAATGAGGCTTCCAACTTCCATGGGCACTTCTGATGACACCCACCTTGCTCATCACCTTCTGGGAAGGGCCATTGTAACCGTAACAGTGACATAAGAATCCTCTTCTTGACTTGGAACCAGTCCCAGGATCCTAGACCTGTAGCAGAAGGGACAGAAAACCTGCTCATTTGTCTGGGTTCATTGTTGATCCCAGAGACTGAGTAGGAGGATTTTATTTCTTTTCCCTCTGGTGTTGGGGTGGGCCTACCTCTTAGCCAGCTGACTTTACCCACCCACTGCCTTACTGACAGCAGACGAGCACAGTGATTAAGCCCATACGTGCTGAAGACAGGATACTGGACTTATGCTGTCTTTCTGCCACTTACTAGCTATGTGACTGGGGTCCAGTCCCAGGATGGAGAGGTAAACAGAATTTAAAAAGTACTGTCTCTGTAAAGAGGATTATCTAAAATATGAATCACCCTCTGGACACAGTGACTCACTCTGGACACAGAGTCAGGAGGATCCTCACATGTTTTAGACCAGCCAGGACTATAGAGTAGGACTTTGTCTCAAAAGGCAGGACAAAACAAAAGCAATGTCCACTGTGTTGCTGTCCTCTGAAATCATCACTAATTACTGTTCCCATTTGCCTTCATTCGGATGGCACATACGTTTCTGTTCTGGTTAGGGTTTCTATTGCTGAGATGAAACACCATGACCAAAGAACAAGTTGGGAAGGAAAGGGTTTGTTTGGTTTATATTTCCATGTCACTGTTTATCACTGAAGGAAGTCAGGACAGGAATTCAATCATGGCAGGAACCTGGAGGCAGAGGCTGATGCAGAGGCCATGAAGGAGTGCTGCTTACTGGCTTGCTCCTCATGGCTTACTCAGCTTGCTTCTTATAGAAGCCAGGACCACCAGCCCAGGGATGTGCACTGCCCACAGTGGGCTGGACCCTCCTTCAGTCACTAATT
Source organism: Mastomys natalensis (assembly GCA_021653895.1). Lineage (NCBI taxonomy): Eukaryota > Metazoa > Chordata > Mammalia > Rodentia > Muridae > Mastomys > Mastomys natalensis. The sequence goes on along the minus strand of JAJTUV010000328.1, from coordinate 1,718,681 downwards.
GGGAAGAAGCCCTACAGGCTTACATACATCTTGATCTTATGGAGGCATTTTCTCAATTGGGGTTTCCTCCTCTCAGTTGACTATAGTTTGTTTCAAGTTGACTTATAACTAGCCAGCACAGTTTCCTTAGAGTGGCCTGCAAAGTTCCACAAGACCTATCGACTGGCTGCCCACTCCAGCTGTGTATTCTCCCCCCACTCTCCACCTGAGCAAACTTTAGCCATATCTTTGAGGGTGGAGTGGTATCTGTTTGGTTTTGGGGTGTGTGTACGCTGTGCGTGTGTGTGTGTGTGTGTGTGTGTGTGTGTGTGTGTGTGTGTGCGTGTGTGCATGCACTTCCTTTTGTTCAATTACCCTTTCTCTTTTTATCAGTTTAATGGACACCTGCTCGTCCTTTAAGACAACATCAAGAACCTCACCCAGTAGTTGGAGAAACTGCTCAATGGTTAGAGCACTTGCTGTTCATTCAGAAGACCTGGTTAGATCCCCAGCCCTCACACGGTGACTCACAACTGTCTGTAACTACAGTCTCCAGGAATATGATTCCTTCTTCTAGCCTCAATGGGCACTAAGCATGCACACAGTGCATAGACATAACACCCATACACAAAACTAAAGCAATAAAACAAAATTTAAATATGATTTTTAAAGGACCTTAACCTTCTGAAACTTTCCCTCAAGTGTAGCCCAAACTGCATCTTGCTCTGAACTACCTTAGTCCCAATAAAGAAATAGACAATTACCTCTTAATGTCCAAACAGCTGTAGTCTGTGTTGAGGACCCTTTTCAGTTTGTTAAGATTTTTTTTCCCTTTTTCTCTTTTATGCATGTGTGTATATATGGGCATGTGTGTATGTGCATACAAGTGTGTGTTTGCATGTTTACATGCATATGTATGTGCATGGATATGAAGGTCAGAGAACAACCTCGGGTACCATCTACCTCCTATCTCTCATTGGCTTGAAGCTCAAGCAACTAGGCTAAACTGTCTGACCAGTGAGCCCCAGGAATTCTCCTGCCTCTGCCTCCCCAATGCTGGGAATACAGGTGTGCATTACCATACCTGGCAATTTTACACGCGTTTTGAGAATCAAGCTTGGACCTTGTGTTGGCAAAAGAGATGCTTTCCCGACTGAGCCATCACCTCCAGCTCCCTTCTCAGATCTTGAGGCTAGTGCTGAGTCTAATTAAGCTTTGCTGCCCTGGGACATGGCAGGCTATGAAGGCCAAACAGGAACAAAAGATGCAATTAGAGAGTCATCCTACAAGTCTCTCTTTTCAAGCTACTTTGGATCCAGGGATTTGCGGATCATCACCAATGCGCACATCAATCAATCAGTGTGCATGGCCTGATGCCAAGCATTGTGCTGTGCCCTGGAGCATAAGGGAGTGCTAGCCCTCAGCAGTCCAGGATGGCAGGCATGTAGACAGTGCCCATACCTTTCACCACAAGCTGTAGAAAGAGCCATAGGGATTCCAGGGCTCCTAACGGAACAAGAGCAGAAGGAGACCAAAGTCTGGATTCTTCTACTCCCATTAAAATTCACATGATAGCCAGTCATGGTGCCAAATCCATACTCCCATAACCTGAGAGGCAGAGGCAGGAGGCTTGGGAGCTCATCTTCTGCTACATAGCAAGTTCTAGGCCAGCCTCGGCTGATAAGAAAAGCATACCCTCTGCAAAGAGTGGTGTATTGAATCTTCAAGGTGGTACTGAGAGCTCGCTATCTGGATTCGATGAGGTCAAAATAGGGCTGGGAAGCTGCTAGGAATGGGTTTGCACTCCATTCTGTTTCGTGCATTTGAGGGATTTTTGAGTTTGGAGGGGAACCCCTTGCCTCTTACAGGCTTGGTAAGAAGTTAATCAGCCATGAGTCAGAAAACAGACCTTCAAATGGATTAGGTTCTTATCTTGGATGTATTGGCTCCAGAAATAAACTTCTGTATTTAGAAGGCACTCAGTCTCTGGTATTTGGTTACAGCAGCCCTAATAAACTATTTCTGTATCTCCACTCTCTCTCCCCAGTCTCCCAAGATCAATTCCCAGGCCAAGACAGCTGTGCTGTCTATGTTGTCAAAACAGAACACACATAAGACAGATGATGTAACCATACTTTGCCCCACAGGTTAGGACGGGTGAACACAGGAAATGTCTGAGCCTCCAAGCCATCAGGCCAAGAGCTATGCATAGACTAGGGTCATGAAGTCAGAGCTACCCTGCCTGACACAGTATACCACATGACCTCAGTCTAGGCCTTACCTGAACTTCACCAGATCTCACAGACATGCTGGACACTGTTTCCTGCCTCTATCCTAATGTCAGTAGCAGTTTCTTTCTTCTCGCTTCCCACAGATGAGCAGTGGGTTTGAACTATCTGCTAAGATCCGCCCCTTCTTTAGAGTGGGAGATCTCATGCTCAGCTCCATCAAGCCAGGCTCCCAATCAGACCTTCCAAAAGCTCCCATCCGCCCAGAGTCAAAACCAGCTCCTTAGCAGAGCCTCATCAATCCAGCCCTTGCTCCCTTACTCAGCCCACTTCTCTCTGCTCATCCCCATCCTGACCTCCATGTATGGGTCTTCTAGCGGTACCTTGATAAAAGCAAAGTCCATCCTGCCTTTACCCTTCCCTTCCTTTTCCTGAGCAATATCCTGCCACTCAGGTTGCCAGTGGCCCCTCACTCCTGACTTGCCCTTTGTCTATATAATATGACAAGCTGGGTGTGGTGGCGCACGCCTTTAATCTCAGCACTTGGGAGGCAGAGGCAGGTGTATCTCTGAGTTTGAGGCCAGCCTGGTCTATATAGAGAAACCCTGTTTAGAAACATTTATGCATGGTTTATGGTTTATATACACATACATACATACATACGACATGATATTCTATGTACATGTGTTCATGGTGAGTCCCTCATACCAGAACATGAGAGTGGAAACATGCCCGGTTTCCCCACCCTCTATCTATCAACAAAGCAGAGAAGAGCACTTAGCACATAAGAGAAACTCAGTATCTTCTTGGGACATCAATGTATGTATCATGCATTTTTAAAATAATGTCTTTTAAAAATATTTTTAAAATACTTGAAACTATTTTTAAAATAATACCTACATGGAGCGAGTGTGCACCAATCAGGATGTAAAGTGAATAAGTAAATTAATTAATGAAAAAAATTAAAACCTACAAGGGCTAGAAGATGGCTTTCTAGTGTTCTTGTGGAGGAACTTGGTTCAATTTCCAGCACCCATATTAGGGCTTACAACCATTCATGATTCCAATTCCAAGCGATCTGATGCTGTCTTCTGACCTTGGGCACCAGGCACACAAGTGGTGCACAGACATACATACACGTGATCAAAACACTCACACATATAAAAATAAATATTTTAAAAATGATACCTACAACATGAATTTTTAAAGATTCAATGATATTTTTAAAAGGAAGATAAGGAGTTGGGAACTTAGCTCAGTGGTAGAGCGCTTGCCTAGGAGCACAAGGCCCTGGGTTCGGTCCTCAGCTCTGAAAAAAAAAAAAAATAAAGAAGATAAACTGGGCATTGTGGTGCCTGCCTGTAATCCCAGTTGCTACTTTGGAAGCTAAGGCAGAAGGATACTGAGTTTGGGGCCAGCCTAGGCTCACAAATGTCAGTGAGATGGCTCAGTAGACAAAAGCACTTGCTGTGTAAACCTAAAGACCTAAATTCTAGCCCCAGAGCCCATGCAAAAATATCTGAATTTTGTGTAATAGAAGCAAGCACTCCTACTGCATCAAGGTGAGAAGCTGAGACAGGAGACTCTCCCAGAAGCTTCTGGGTCAGTTAGCCTGAAGTACACAGCACAACAGAAATAAGACAACCCCTGCTTCATTAGGGGTAGAGCAGAGTGATGGCTCTCTGAAAGTTATCATCTGACCTACTGAGTGCCATGGCGCACACACATACACACACACACACACACACACAACAATAACAACAACAATAACTAATAATTTAAAAATAAATAAATACAAAAGATGTTCAGCCTGGTGTTTAAAGTTCAGCTATACGACACTGAGAGCTGCCAACACCGTTGCTTAGCTGCTACATGACACTGTGAGCCAGTTGCCCCACCGTGGCTATTGTTGTTGCCTTTAGTTTGTGCTCATTATCTCATGAAAAGATAAGTTTAAAACCAAATGCCTGGGCCAGGAACACAGCTTAGTGTTAGAGCACTTGCCTACAATACACAAGACTCGGGCTCAGTACTCAGCACTGCAGATGAATGGATGGATGGATGGATGATGGATTGATAGATGGATAGATGGATGGATGGATGATGGATGGATGGATGACGGATGGATGGATGATGGATGGATGGATGATGGATGGAGGATGGATGGATGATGGATGGATGGATGGATGAGATGGATGGATGATGGATGGATGATGGATGGATGGATGGATGGATGGATGATGATGGAGGATGGAGGATGGATGGATGATGGGTGGATGGATAGATGGATGATGGATGGATGATGGATGGATGGATGATGGATGATAGATGGATGGATGGATGATGGATGATAGATGGATGATGGATGGATGGATGGATGATGGATGGATGGATGGATGATGGATGGATGATGGATGGATGATGGATGGATGGATGGATGGATGATGGATAGATGATGGATGGATGGACGGATGGGTGAATGGATGGACAGATTGGTGAATGGAAAAATGGATTAATGACATCATGTGTTCTTCAAGCCCCTAATCTCTATCCCTTTACTCCACTTTGGGGTTCAAGCAGCAACCCCTCCATCTCTCCATGAGCTGAGTGACAAGCTTTTGTCCTGACTGACAAGGTCACCCTCAGGGTCTGTCTCTAATGGTCAGGAGACCTCCAGTCCAGGCTTGGGCAAGGGGCCGTGGGCAGAACCCAGACAAGGCTTCAGAAACCCGGTGATTACCCCCTAGAGCAGGACCCACATCAAAGCTACTCTCAGAGGGGCGACGCCTCTAGATAAATGAAAGATTAAAAAAGACTTGGTCTCCACAGGCCACAGGGAGAGGCAGCCCACAAGTGGCCACAGAGGGGAGCTCTGACGGCCCTGGCTGTACCCATCATGGAGAGCAACAGTGAGGTATCCAGATTCCAGAAAAGGGGAATTGGGAAGAGGTGATTTGAGTGGACATGGACTCCCATTATTTTATGTCTGCCTTTCCTTCCAGTCCATAGCTACTTAACCCTTTCCTAGTCAGGAAGCAGCCAGAAGGCTCAGTGGCCAGACCCTGGGTCACTCTTGCAGAGATCTTATTTCGTCATTGTGTTTGGTCATTGGGGTTTGTGCCCTCCAGCACGGGAGCCTGTAATGAGGAACTCCTGGCCCCAGCCTTCCTCCTCAGGGAAGGTCTGTAATTAGCGCAGGAGGCCAGGCTGGGGAAGCTCAGACAATGTCATTTGAACCAGGATGAGACAGGGCTCAATTGCTAGTCTGCACTTTTTTTCTTCCTGGTGCCATTTCATATACAAAACTCTAGCAAGTTTAACCCTTTCCTGGTTGGGTCTTGGTGCTGAGATTTCAGCTTGGTGTACTATCTATTCTTAGGCCCAGTCCGTACAACCCTTGATGTCCGTACACTCCCATGGGGACTACCCAAACATCTACCCATCAATCTTGCAAGCCTTCACTGAGCTGAAAGGTAAGTCTCCCCTCCAGCAAGAGAGTCCAATCCCAGTTGGTTGAAGATGCATGCCAGAACCCACTGGCAAATGATCCAGTGCAGGAGAGGATAAATCAGATAGTGAAGACCATTGTATGTAAGGAGGAGAACTGCATAGAAGTCACATGTGCAGGATGCACCCATGGAGGATAGGATGAGGTAAACACATCCTATAGGAGTCATCTTCCTGGGACAGAGTTCACTGCAACCTGGGCAGGATGCTGAAATCCCAGGGAGAGGAGAGGTGAGAGGCCTGCCCTGATGGAGCTAGATAGGAGTATCTTCCTGACAAGGAGAGCGCAGCTTTCCCAGGAGTACCGCTTCCCTGTCAAGTCCCTGAGGCACGTGCTCCCATCACTATACTTCATCTCACTGAGACTACATCCTGTCTGGAATCCCCTGGAACATGGACAACTATGGTGTCTCCTCGCTGATGCTCTTGGGAGCATCAGTATTACACCAGTACAAAAGAGGTGCTCAATTTACACTCATGCGAACCGAGGCTGTCACTCCGTGGTCAGAGGGCTTGCCTATCATGTACAGAGCCCGACGTTTTTATCTCAGCACCGTATGAATCAGGTGGCATACACGCGTAATATAAGCACTCAGGAGATATGGATAGGAGGTCATCCTTGGGTACATACGAAATTTGAGGCCAGCATAGGCTACATGAGACTCTGCCTTAAAAAAAAAAAAAAAAAGGTATTCATTGAATAAAGTCCAGCCTCAATAAAAGAATATACTTCTACACCCTTCCCAGAAAGGATTCAGAGTGTAGCACCAGACCTTGAAAAACACATCAAAATCTGCCCGACAGATAAGGAGCTTTTAGAAATCACATAAGACAAGGCCAAAGTACCAACTATATGTGTGTGCGCACGCATGTGTGAATAGTCTACAGACCAGGGAACAATTCTTCTAAGACATCTGAAACAATGCTCAGCTCTACTCAAGAGAAATATAAATTTAAAGTATGCTGGTCAGGTTAGTAAGATGGCACAGTGAATAAAAACACTTTGCCATGCAGACCTGAGAGCCTGGCTTTAGTCCTCAGATCTCACAATGAAGGGAGAGAACTAATTCCAGAGGGTTGTCCTCTGACCTCCACGTATGCCATGGCACTCAGCACTCATATTTTCACACACACACACACACACACACACACACACACACACACACAGAGTCACACCCACACACACTCATTCTCACATATTCACACATACACAGACACACACACTCATTCTCACATATTCACACACACATACACACAGTCACACACACCACTACCACCACCACCAACAACAACAATAATAGCAAATGAAATTCCAAATAATTTAAATCATTAGTTCATTTCTTATGTGTCTGGGTGTTTTCCTGACTAGTCCCAAAGAGACCATGTGGGTGCTGGGAACTGAACCTGGGTCTTCTGGGAAAGCAGCCAGTGTGCTTAAGCACTGGTCCATCTCTCCAACCCCCAAATAAAATGTTTTTTTTAAAAAAAAAAAAACCGCACTGAAGCCATGTGTGGTAGCACATGCCTTTTAATCTCAGCACTCAGGAGGCAGAGGCAGGTGGGTCTCTGTGAGTTCAAGGCTAGTCTGGTCTACAGAGTGAAATTCTGTTTCAAAGACAAAATAAAAACCAAATAACAAAACCAAACAAAAACCAGTGGGAGATACTTACTAATCTTGAAAAATGTAAAATTCTGATGGCTTTCTGTTTGAGAGACTAGATAAACCGGCAACTCCATCCACTGCCTGTGGGGGTGTGAACAGCGGATCAAGGTACCCGATATCCAGGAGCAGCTTTCAATCTATATGTGCAAGTTCTCTTTAATTCAGCCATTTGGCTTCTGGAAATACATCCTATGAACAAGCAGGACTCAAACAAGCCTATTACTACAGCATTGCTTCTTAAAGTGAAAAACTGGAAACTATCCAAATGTGCATCTGCCGGACAGGTAAGTACACTGTGCTACCTTCACACAATGGGTGGCTGGACAGCCAATGAGGGGAGGAATGAGGAAGTTCTCCGTGTGCTAACACAGGAAGATCTCCAGGACAGATTAAGGAGTAAATAGCAAACCTGCAATGTGGATAACACACTGGGTGGAGGGTAGAGGGTCCACATGCATCTACACCCTCACATGTACAACAATGAATAAGACCTAAGAAAGTCGTAAAACTGATTATATCTTAGTGGGCAGCTGAGATCGTTGATATAGGATGTGGGATGCAGACACGGTTGGGTCATGTTTCAATTCCCTCTCTATGTCTGAATTATCTCAACTTGTTTATCTGCTCAACAAAATGTAAAAGACAGCCAGGCTTGGAGGTACACATCTTTAATCCTGGTACTTAGTAAGCAAAGGCAGGCAGATCTCTGAGAATTCGAGGCCAGCCTGGTCTATGTATTGAGTTCCAGGCCAGCATGAAGTACATGATGAGAGCCTGTTTCAAAACCAAATAAAAACAACATTTAAAAGACAATGGAACAAAATAAAATACCCCAAACAGACTAGAGTTCTGTCTGTTCTACCTGATGTGGTTGCCTGTGTGTGGTTTTCCCTCCCTTGTTCCGTTAAGTTTCCTGGAGACCCTAGATTCCAGTAAATGGCAAACTCAAGAGCACAGACTAGGAAATCAGACTGAAGATGCTGTGATTTAGACAAGATGATGTATCTCTCTGAGCCTCGAGACGACAGTGCAATCTTAGTAATAGCCAGCATAGGTTGTCATTAAACAAACGAGAACACTTACCCAAACTGCTTAGCCAGACCCCAGAACACGATGAATCCACACCGTGTAATGCACCCAACTCCGCGTTCGAGTTCCTTGCATGGCTGCTGTTGGATTGCTGCTGTTTATCTTATTGACTACAGGAGCTCCTTATTAATCGAGGAGACTGAGGCACATATCGTACACTGGGAGAGCACCAGAAGGAAACAGGGCCACAGTAAAGGGAGGTTTGTAAAAATGCTTCTTATGACAAAGAATAAAAACTCTGTACCATGCTTGCTGATGTCTGACGGCATTCTGTACTGAAGACCTGAGGCTCACCAGGACAGTTCCCCCAGAAGTCATTGCTCACTGATACCAAGTCTGCATTGTCCTGGGACGATCAGAGATTGACATTCTCAGAGGTGTACCAAGCCCCCTCACATAACTGCCCCTCACATCTGCTCTGGAAGGGTTCTCTCCTTGTCTTTTCTTAGAGTCCTCAGGCTGTGGGCTGCCTCATAGAAGTCAGTCCCTATGAGAAAGAAATTGGCTGGCCATGGTGGTACATGCATATGATCCTAGTACTTAGGAGACTGAGGCAGGAAAATGGTGACATTGAGACCATTCTCAAAGTCCCATATGTGCGTGCATTGAGGTGACTTCAGCTACATAGATATCTACACCTGCATCTATATCTATCTATATTGGATTTTTGTTTGTTCATTTGTTTGTTTGTTTGCTTGCTTTTGAGACAGGGTCTCACTATGTAGCCCTAACTGTCCTGGAACTCACTATGTAGACCAGGCTGGTCTTGAACTCACGGAGGTTCACAGGCCTGCCTCAGCTTCCTGAGTCCTTGAATTAAAGCCAGTATACCTGGATCACAGCTATATTTTTTTTAAATAGACAGACAGACAGATAGACAGGAGAGACAGACAGATAAATCAACAGAGAAAGAGAGAGATGGGGGGTATTGCATTCCCATTTCATAAGCCATGGAAGGCCTCCTTGGGGAGCCCCAGTCCTCTTCCAGCCAGAAAGATGCTCCAGGAAGATGGGCCTAACAAAATGGCTCAAGACAGAGTTTCAGAATGCATACATGGGCACCCCACCTTGATCTTTGAACACATGTTGCTTTCTTGCCACACAGTCATAGACAAATGCATCCATTCCACCCATTTTCCCTAAGGATTTAGTGCCCTCAGTTCTGAGTTTCCATAAACATCTGGAAAATACATTTACTTTTTAGATGCTGCTGGTGGTGGTGGTAGTTGGTTCAGCATTTTGAAAACAGGGTCCCATGTTGCCCAGCCTGGCCTCAAACTCACTACATAGCCAAGGCTGATCTTGAACTACTGGTCCCCCTGAGTGCTCAGATTACGCTTACCTGACTTTGGAATAGATATTTCCTTTAATGATGATTGCTAAGGCCAAGGCTTCTGGGTCTCTGTTTGCTCTACTCAGCCACAGAGGTTAGAGCTAATCCCTAAAATGGGGTATGCTCAAGACCCCTAGGATCTGATGCATGTAGTATCAGAGAAACCTGCATCTGGGCCTGCTTACCCAATGGTTCAGTCTAGCAAACACTGAGGGGAGGTAAAGACTACATCTGCCGAGGTCTTGAGCCCCTCCCAGCACTGCAGGAAGACCCCTGATTACCTGTACTTGGTCCAGTACCAGAGACTATTAACGCAGTGGGAAAATGACATTAAGATCAAATTTCCAACTCCCTTATTTAATATCTGGGTGACCTTGGACAAATATAACACCCTAAGCCTCACTTTCTTTATGAAGTAAAACCATTTGTTCCTCTCTGTCTCATTGCTAAAGACCTTGGAGAAGGGCTGAAGGCAATGGAATCTGAGGGAGTGTGTTGATGTTTAAAAGATTTTTATTATGTTTGATTATTCCTATGTGGGGTTGGGTATGTATCTGTGTGTGCCGGTGTCCCAGGAGGCCGGAAGTGGCCGCTGTAGCACCTGGAACTGGAGTTACAGGCAGATTTGAGCTGCCCTCTATGGGTCCTCTGCAAGAGCATACATACTCTGAGCTATCTTTCAGCCTCAGATGGTTTTTAATAGAAAATAATATGGAAAAGAGGAGATAACAGTGTAAGATCAAGCCCTAGAGCAGTGGTTCTTAGTCTTCATAATGCTGTGATCTTTTAATACAGTTCTTTATGCTGTGGTGACCCCATCATAAAATTATTTGTGCTACTACTTCATAACTGTAATTTTGTTGCTGTTATGCATCATAATGTAAATATCTGTGTTTTCCAATGGTCTTAGGGACCTCTGTGAAAGAGCCATTTGGTCCCCCAAATGGGTCATGGCCCACAGGATAGAACCATCGTCATTCTTAAAGGATTTCTGTGAGATCTTACAGGCAAATAAGGGTTCTATTACTTGTTGTTCAGCCAGACTGTCTCCTCTGGGCTGGTTCCATGTTATCACCTGTGATTCTATGTGGAAATCCTTGTAGACTTAGCTGTCCCCTGATCCTAGGTCTCAAGAAGCCTCCACCCACCTACCGGCCACCTAGGCTTAGTCTCCACCTCAGTACAGACATAAATCCCAGGAGCTCTGAAGTTGTGGCTTCCTCTCATTCCCTACATAGCTCCAGGCTGCTCCCTCCGACCACCACATTCATGGAGCCCAGCCACGTGCAAAAGCACAATTAATATTCCACTCAGTCTCCCCATCCCTGCTGCATGCTGGGAGAAGATGGAAACCAGATCTGCAGCTGCACACGCTGGCAGGAGCATGTGTACAGCGGTGAGAGCTGGTGCTTTCTCCTTCATTGGCATGCTCACACATGAGTGCTTACACACACATACACACTCACACAGAGAGACACACACACACTCACACACAGACACACACAGACAGGCACACACAGAGACACACTCACACACAGAGATACACATAGACACACAGACAGAGATGCACACAGGCACAGACACACACACAAACAGACACACACACAGAGACACACACAGACACATAAACACAAACACACACACACAGATACACATAGACAGACATACACACAGAGACACACATATACAGAGACACACACAGACACACACACACAAACACACACAGGCACAAACACACACTGGCACATACACATACATAGACACACACACAAAGACATATACACAGGCACAGACACACACAGGCACACACAGAGACACACACAGACATACACACAAAGACATATATATACACAGACACACACACACACAGGCACAGACATACACACAGATACACATACACAGAGACACACTCACACACAGAGACACACTCACACACACAGACACACACACACAGGCACAGACACACATACATAGAGACACACTCACACACACAGATACACACACAGACACACACACATAGACACACACATAGACACACACATAGGCACAGATACACACATAGATACACACACATAGGCACAGACACACACACACAGACACACACACACAGACACACACACAGAGATACACACAGATACATACACAAACATACACACACACACATAGGCACACACAAAGACAGACACACACAAAGATACACACACAGACACACTCATAGATACACACACAGACGCACACAGATAGACACACACATAGACACACACAAACAGACACACACAAACACAGACATACATACACAGAGACACGTGTCCACACATGTTGTTAGCACACAATCGGTATAAATCCCTCACTTAGCCTAGGGCCACACCTTTCTGACCACGGCTATTCTTCATACATGTGTACACATGGCAGCATCCATGTGTGCACCATGGGTTGCATGCTAGCTTTCAGATCATCACAGCACATAGGACCCCTTGCACATAGGGTCATATTTGTACTCTGAAGAGAGGGAGGCCAAGTTAGCACTGCCTCAGTCAAGGGGGGAACCAGGATCATCCAGTATTATACAGGGGTTTGCAGGGAGACCCGCCCACGATCCCTGCTGTGCTGACTCTGAGCAGGCTAAGAGTTTAGCAAAACCTTTGACCTGAAAGCCTGAGACCGTTTCTCCATAATAAGCCACTCCAGTCTCACCAGAGGTTGGGGAAACTGAGGCCTGGTCAGTGCTAGAGTTCACAGGCAAAGGGAAGCCTCCAACTTTCTTAACTCTTGCCTTTCCTCTTAGGCCCACAGTTATTGCTCTGCCAGCCCTAGGTGGGGCAGGATGTCAGGGGAGTGTCCCTTATGGAATAAAGGAAATAACTGGCTCTGTTAACTTTTCTCTCCACAATTTAGACTTAAAGAGAGTAAGATGACGGGAAGAACCAGGCGGCCCGAGTGGATGTCCTTGAGAGATGGAACAGAGTGGTGTAGGCTATGCAAGCATCTAGACGAGCGAGTGGGTGCAGGTGATTCCAGGCAGTGCAGAGGACTGTGAATTTAGAGCTGGGAGACCAAAGAGGAAGCAAGCGGGTGGAGCTGTTCCCCAGGCAGCCCAGCAGACAGAGGGCCAAGGGGGCGGGCCTGCCTCCAGTCCAGGACAGTAGAGCAGAAATCCAGGGGAAAAAAGTGAAACCAGTTACCAGGAAAGGGCACTGGACCGGAGGCAAATGTTTTCTTAGTTCTCAAAGAACTTCAGTCTTCAGAGAATTTAAAGAGGAGAACAGATCTATCTTTAAAGTCATTCAAAGGGAGAGTACCTGTGACTCACCGGCTGCCCAAGATGCTAGAACACTCTTCTCTAAACCTCTGCCTTTCCCCAGTGAGCAAATGCAGTACTCCTGGGATGAGTGGAAAGGGTCATAGGTTAACAGTCCTAGCTCTGCAACCCAGCCATGGCCCTAGGCCCCAGTTACCGATAAAAGAAAGAAAAACAAACTCCCTGGGGCTTGGTTTCTTCATTTATAGATTAGCCATAGTGACAATATCATTTCCCTGAATCTAAGATAGCATCAGTGACATGAAACACCATTACCTTTAATATGTAGCAGGGTCATCTACCGTCCACTGAACTGTGACATCATCAGTTACACACTTGACTTCAGTGGTGTTGACGTGTGTGCACAGAAGCAGGTAAGGCAGAGTCAGAAAAGCCCAGAACTTGTCTTGCAAGGCTGTCTCAAGAATTGAGCCAAATAACACAGCTAAAATACTTAGTGCAGGGCACAAAGCAAGACCTCAGTAAATGTCAGGGAAATGCATAGGTCAGGGTGGAGAGAGGGCAGAACACAGGCCAAGGGGGTGGAGAAGGGGACAGTAAGTTGAGTGACAGCCAGAGTTAGAAGCCATCCTCCTTTCCTGGCAAGGTGCCACTCCAAAGATTCAACTTAAGCCCCGCAAGGGAGACAGAGGAAAAACAGTCATGCAACCCATCCTAGGGAACCACAGAGAACAAAGGGCCCCATCTGTACCCCGGAAGTCAGTCTGATCTCCAGGATGAATATGTTTTCATTCCCCAGAAGTTCCTGCTCAGGTGTGCCAAAACGTTTTTCCTTTACGATGCAGGCAAACAAGGCAGGTTTACTTTGGGTGACCTTCCCACTACCACCCGGGGCCAGCCACAAGAAACACCCACCTTTCACCCTCCAGGTAGCTCCTGTAGGAGTGTAGAAAGCCTGAGTACCTGGTCATCTGAGGACCAGGCTTGGCCTAGTGCTCTGGGTTCCCAACTCCCCATTTAGAAGGTATTTGTCAAAGAATGATCCTTGGAGGGTCACTGCCTCATCCCCATCTTACACATGTAGAACCTAAGGCTTAGAGAAGGGCAGTGACACACCAAAGTATCTGTATGACACACACACACACACACACACACACACACACACACTCACATCCCACAATGCATTGCACCTCAGCAAGCGCCTCTCTGTCCACCTGACCTTCAGGCTCAGGACAGACAGGAGGCTTATCTTTGCCCTTTTCCTCCAGTGTGTCACTGTCACTAACAGCATAGAGATGTCATTATGCAGGAGGCTTTTCTTCACAACTGGAGCCACCACTGACACAGGGCAGCAGCCATGTGTGTCACCAGCTCCCTTTGCAGGAGGAGCTGGACTCAGTGGGAACAAGCTCACCCAGCACAGCATGAACAAGGCCCTGGGGTCCACCCAGGATAAAAGGAGTGTTTTTTACCACCTCCTCATGGACTGGGGAAGTGGGGAGAGGAGAGAAGAAGGGCTTTTATCAGAACAGGAGTAGTCCTTACCAGTGTTTTTGTAGACTACAGCCTCTGCCTCTGTGTCCACATTGGGTTCCACATTCCTCACAGCCGTGCCACATCCCACTACCCCATCCCGTCAAGCCTTTCTTTCTCTGCTGCACCCTGTTCTCCCACTGCCTGGAATACTTTTCCCTCCATTTTGACCCGGATAACCTAAATTCATGATTTGACTCTGAGTTTACACTGCTCAAAGAGGCCTTCGTTACCCATATGGTCATGTCAGACTTTTTTATTTCTTCATAGCTCTTTTTGATGTCTTTTAAGAACCCACCCCCAATTAATCTCAAGTACCTAAACTAGGGGATGTTAGAAGCAGGCCTTCCATGGTAACACTTATGTGAGCATAAGTGGCCAGGCATCCTTATCTGGACTGGACTCTGCCATTCCATTTATTCCAGGAAGTTCTGCTTATCCCTTGTTCCAGGCTCGGCTTGCCTGGTTTCTCTTCTTATCCCTCACCCCCACCCCCTTGCCACCAGGATTTCTCTTGGGAAATCTTGCTTCTCAGACTCCACAGGAGGTACCGGAACTAGAGAGCCTCCCCAGGATTATTGTCAATGGTTTCCTGGGGTGTTCACCTGGATAAGAATAAGGAGACACAGGACACTTTAATCCTACTTATCCAAAACTATATAATCTTCCCCAATCACTTAAATGGTACCTATGTCTCTAATTACAGAGAGACATGGGGGCGGGGGGAACACTGGCACAATTTCCAGCCAACCTCAGGGAGAGGGACACTTTTGCCCCTCCTGGGAGCCCACAGGCATTCTGGCTCAGGAGCTGGGACTCCAGACACCTGCTGCCACAGACTCACCCATGAGAGACAATCTTGTCCACTGGGACAGGGACCACTCCCCTTTTCCTGAGAGAAGGGTCAGTGACTCTCCTGTTTTAATAAACCTCAAGGGACCCATGATCTCACTTAATTCTAGCTATCATCATGGATAGAATTGATTTCTTTTGGGTTCAGCCTAACTCTTCAGGGTGGCACTGCTGATGAGCAGGTCTCTAGAACATCAGGCCCGTGCTAGCTTCTCAGGAGCAAACTCTGGAGGACGATTTGGTGCCAATGGTTATGTGATAGACTAGAGGGTCCAGACCTCTGCCATCTGGGCCATGGAGTATAGCAAAGCTACGTGCTTGCTTACCAGCGCTTGGCTAGCAAACAGCTTTGGTCTCAAATTGATGATTTTCGTCAATCGCTAAGGCTGAGCTGTGATGATATCTTTACTTCTTAAAGGTCCTGAGCTAAATACTCAAGCAACGACGACACATTTAATCCCATACATAACTCTGGGCAGGAAACAGTGGACCCAGCCCTCGAGGGAGCGCCTTTCTGAGGCACTTTCCCTTGTTCAGGTGCTGAGAGATTGTTTATCAGCCCTTTTAAGAGATTAAGTTGTCCAAGCAGCAGGCTACTTAAGTAATGAGTCCAAGGGGCCTGGGAGTGTCAGGTGACTGGACAGCACTTTGGCTCAGTACACTCACATTCTCCAACATCCTGTTCTGAAGAACATCTAGAGGCTTAATGGTTGATGAGAGAAGGGGGGCTCCGCTCATCGCTTGCTATTCAGGCAGGAGAGCTGGGTTTCTCTTGTTTTGAGGGGTTTTGGAGTCCAGCAGGGTCACGGTCAACTGAGCAAACAAGGGTTGAAAGTGCGAGCCCTGTGCCCTGAGTGTGTGCAGGATGGTCAGTGCCCCATCTGGGGCTTCAAGGGAGACTTCTGGGGAGGAAATGTGTGAGCTGCGAGCTTGGTGATGAAGTATAAAGAAGCTGCAAGTCGGGAACTGAGATGTGGCTCAGTTGGCAGAGAGGCAGAAGGCCCCAGATATGGTCTCCAGCACTATGTAAAACTGGGTGTGTTGCCAGGCAGCGGTGCATGACTTCAATCCTGCACTCAGGAGGCAGAGGCTGGTGGATCTCTGTGACTTTGAGGTCAGCCTGGTCTACAGAGGGAGTTCTAGGACAGCGAGGGCTACACAGAGAAACCCTGTCTCAAGAACCAAATAGATAGATGATAGATAGATAGATAGATAGATAGATAGATAGATAGATACCAACAGAAACACTACATGAGACCCTGTCTCATCCACCCCCAGAAGTAAGAAGGGGTATGTGTGTGTGTTTGTGTATGTTTGTGAACACACACACCATGCAGGAAGATATTTTCTGAATCTGGAAGAGCAGCATGCTCTCTTAGCCTTTTTGAATCATCTCTCCAGACCCAGAGAAGATAGCCTGAAACAGAATTCCCTGACTTTGGTTTGGTTCAGGTTTAGAACCAAACTGGAAAAAGCCTGACATGATGGTACACCTGACAGAAGCAAAGGGAAAACTGTGAGTTTGAGGGTAACCTAGTCTACAGAGAGTGTTCCAGGCCAGCCAGGACTACATAGAGACCCTATTTTTAAAAAAGAAAAAGAAGGCCGGGCAATGGTGGCGCACGCCTTTAATCCCAGCACTTGGGAGGCAGAGGCAGGCGGATTTCTGAGTTCGAGGTCAGCCTGGTCTACAGAGTGAATTCCAGGACAGCCAGGGCTATACAGAGAAACCCTGTCTCGAAAAAACAAAAACAAACCAAAAAAAAAAAAAAAAAAAAAAAAAAAAAGAAAAAAAGAAAAAGAAAAAGAAAAAAGAAGAAAGAAAGGAAGGAAGAAAAAGAAGAAGAATGGGAAGAATTTGGCTTCCTAGTCAATCCTCAGTTTACACAATCGTGGCTGGTGAAACCTTCACAAACCTCCCAGGTTTCACGAAGCCTACATTTTCCAGGATAGTTTTGCCTTCATCCCCTTATTTGAACTGCGCCTGCCAAGGAAGCCTAACAGACACATGTCTCTTTAAAGGAAGGAGACGAAGGCCCAGCCACGCCCTCTGCTCATTAATATTGAGTTATCGTGAATATTGATGTGGGGGCGTGGCGCCCAGGCCAGCTGGGCTAACCAGCCCGGGGTTCCCGGTTTCAGACTCGGGAAAGTGACAGAAGCCGCGCGGAGGAAGAGACCCAGAGAGATCTCTGCGACTCGGCAGCCACCCATCCTCGGGGAGCACTGAGCTCCCCCGCCCCCGGCTCCCACCCGGCCCGGGGGGCTCCTCCAGCATCGGCCCCACCCCCGGGCTCCCCATGGAAGCCTGCTGCGCCCCGGGAGGAGCAGGAGGAGGAGTCGGCTGAAAGCCCAAGGTGCTTTCGGCGCCACTGCCCTAAGGCCCCCCAACGCCCCCGACCCGCGCCACCCCCACCGCTCCTCCCCCGGGGCTCGCCGGACCTGCCCCCCGGACCGCCTGCCCGCGCCCAGCCGCAGCCCGGTGCGGGGATCGCCGCCGCCCTGGAGTGAGGGAAGCGCAGCCCGAAGGGGTCTTCTGGAACCCGGCGCGATGGACGCCGTCTTGGAACCTTTCCCGGCGGACAGGCTGTTCCCGGGATCCAGCTTCCTGGACTTGGGAGACCTGAATGAGTCGGATTTCCTCAACAATGCGGTAAGAACGATAGGGTCTCGGTTCCCCTTTGCACACAACTCTCAACCCCTCTCCGCGGAGCGCCTGGAACCCCGCAAAGACCCGCAAGAGCCAAGGAGGGGGCTCAGCTCAGGGTCCCCTGGATGGACACGTGCTTAGGGCTTTAAGATGGGGCGACTAGTTCTCTGGACGCCCCTCTTAGACCAGGAACCTAGAACGTAGCCACTCCTGGGGACTCAATCCAAGAACACGTTGGCCTCTGGCTTCTAGGGGAAGGGGACAAGGAGGCGTCAGAGGCCTCCGAATCTCGGACATATACTATCGAGACACCAATCCCCACCCCACACCCCACAGCCCGCGCGCGGCATAGTCAGCCATAGTCTTCCATCCGCCTCCACCCACCCCAAGGTTCTGGGACCAGATTGGGCGCAAAGTAGAGGAGCCCTTTTCTGCTCCCTCTTTAGGGCCTCGGTGGCTCTGAGACTGTATCTCCGCCTGGGGGCGCACAGTGGAGCTTTCCCAGGCCAGAGGCCCGAAGTTTCTAGGGGGTCAGAGGCAGACCCAGATACTGAGCCAGACCCAGAAACTGAGGACCACTGCCCTGGCCTCCCGATGGCGTCAGGCCCAGGGCCTCCCAGGAAAGCAACTGAGGGTGGTGGGTCAGGGTAGCACCGGGTGACGTTTCAGAAGACCTTTTTTTCTATCAATATGTCTCTTGGCCACTGTGCTTCCTGTCCCTAAGTTCCCTGTGGGTCTGCTAACTTTGTCTCTCCCTGTGGCTTCATGATTGCTCCAGGCTATGAAGTTGTCTTCCTTCTCTTTCCTTTCCCCTTCTTCTCTAAGGAAACGTGGCTTTCTCTTCTTTCCTTCCTCTCTCTCTTTCACTCAGGCTCAGCCCTAAAGACTCGATGGAGGAGGAGCATGGCTGACAGACACACACAGAGATACACAGTCTCACACACACACACACACACACACACACATGGGGGGGGGGAGAGAGAGAGAGAGAGAGAGAGAGAGAGAGAGAGAGAGAGAGAGAGAGAGGAAGCCACCATGGAATGAACCACAGCTGTACACCACCCCCCATCCCACACTTACCAGAAGCCAAGCACATGGGGTCCCCACCTGTTCGTCTCTACCTCTTGCACTAACGAAACTTTAGCAGGCAAAGGCCAAGTCCTTGAAGGACTTAGATGTCCTTCATTGAATGTCCCAAGCAGCTTGATTCATGTCACCATAAGTCAGGGAGTCATGGGGTGACAGATCTCCTAGGCATTCTCAAGCGGCATATCCCGGTTTTGTTGTCTGAGGGAGGTTCTTCAAATCTTAGTCTTCTACATCAGAATGAAGGAACTAGGAGCGATGCTTTGTCTCAGAAGTGGCAACTGTGGCCTCATCCTGCCTTTGTTTCCCTTGTAAGCATGGAGCATGCCTGTCTTTCTTCCCCGATTAGGCCTCCATTTCCTGATCTGTAAAATGGGGGAAACTGGGCCAATGCTTCCTAAGGATGGTTCTAGATGTTTCCCAGGAGTAAAACAACAGCTTTTGGAGGGACCACATAGCCATCTTGGTGCAGGTAAAAGATTCTGCTCAGAGGGAAAGAGGTTTGTTGGGGCCCAGGCTCCTTGGAGTCCAAGGGGGGACAGTGCAGCCTTCCTGCAGACTTCAAATAGCTGGGGACCAACTAAGCTGGGCTTTCTTCTCAATGAACTCTGCAGCCTGCTCTGCTCTGCAGCTGCTCCTCTGGGCCTTGCTCCAATGCAGGAAAGAAGCCCTGATACACAGTGGGACACCAGGAGGGAATGCCCAGCTGGGGCCCTTGGCCCTCATCTGGACCAGGGTTGGATAGCCGAGGGGAAGGAGTTTCTAGGAGGAGAGGGTTCCCCTCCAGGCTAGACAATGGAAATTCTATATCTGGCTCCGCTTCTGCCACCGGCTAATGGAGCTGTTCATATAGACTTGTGTTCTTCAGGGCTTTGATTTCCTTATCAGTAATAGAAGAACATCTTTCCCCGTAGCATTATTGTAAGGATTTGGTTAGAAGATTAACATACAGATGATGTAGATTAAGGCCTGCCAAGTAAGAGACCTGACTTCTTCCAAGCACTGAATTCAGGAGACGGAAACACTCAGCAGGGAGTTGATGAGTGACTTAGAGTGAGTCCCATTCCTTCCTTGGCTCTTCTATTTCCAGAAAGAGGGGTTCTGGGGATGAGGATGGGAAGCATGTGTCTACCTGGAAGATGGAATGTTATGTCTTCACTGTCCTTTAAAATCCCCAGTGTTGGCCATTAAAGCTACTTGGGAACTCCATGCACCCCTGTTGCACTAAAAGCAGAAAAGAAAAGCCAGTTGCTCCTGACTGCAGCTGAGAAGACTTACACTCCCTCTGCTAGAGACAGGGACAGAACACACAGAGTCTCCAGGCGTGCCTGCAGGTAGCTGATGCTGGCGTTGCCTTCTTCCTCTTATGGAGATGATGCCCATGCAACTTTAGAGGCCCCCCTAGAACAGAACAGTGGTCCTTCTTCCCAGAGGTGCAGGACTTCTCCTCCTCCAGCCTCCCTGCCCTCCCACAGCTGCTCAGTGACTGTTCTTCAGCTTTCGTGCATTACCCTATGGTCCTTTCAGCCCTGTGCGTGCAAGAGAGTCTGGACTCAGATAACTGGCATGGAAGAACAGAAGGAGAGAGGGTCTGTGCGTGTCTTATCTCTCTCCTCTGGCCAGGAGAAAAGGATATCTCTGGTTTCTCTCCAGGGAACTGACTCAGAATTCCAGAGAAACCCCAGCTGGGAGGTGTGAGGAGGAGGAAGAGGGGGAGTAGGGAGGGGGTTCTGTTGTCTCAGAGGGGAGCAGCAGGAAGTTGCAAGGATGTTTGCTCAACACACCCATGTACCTCTCAGCAGCTGGGAAGGCTAGGTATGGGGATAAGGGGACCCCAGGACCAGCCCAGAGGAGGGGCTTGGAGGGCAGTAAGGCTGATCACTGCTCCCCAGATTCCCAGCCTGACTTCTACACTAATGCTGAAGTGGAAAGTCAACAGACCCCCATCCCCAGCCTTCAGAGGATTTGAGGAGATTAGAGAAGTATGTGTGTTTGGATGTGCCTGTGTGGGTGGGCTTTCTGCAGCCCTCAACAGCGTGCGTGTGTGTGTGTGTGTGTGTGTGTGTGTGTGTGTGTTGTGCATTCTGACCAAAAGAAGGGCTAAGGCACTATGGCCTTAGAACCAACCAGAAAAAAAAATGAATAAAGAAAAACTCAAAAACTCATTGGGAAATCAAAATCTCAGAGCTCTTATTCAATAGATCAGGCTCCTCAAACACTTGAGTCTGGAGCCCATGGTTTGCTTATTTTTATTTATTTTTTCCATCCCCCGCTTTTGAGGAAACAGACTCCTGAGAGCTGGGGCTTCGTCTGCCTCCTTTATCCCAGTGCCCGACAGAGCTCCGTACAGGATGTAGGTCAAGCATTGACAGCTGCATAATGAATGAATGAGGTCCAGGTCAGACCAGCTTTTTAAAATGTGGCTGTGTTATGTGGTGGGGTGTGCAGGTGTGTGCTCGGGAGTGTGGGTGTGAGAGGACTGCCTCCTCAGAACCACCACCTTTCCTCTTGAGACTATCCCTCACTGGCCTGGAGCTCACTAACTAGGCTAGACTGGCCAGCCTGCCCCAGGAATCTGCCTGTCTCCACCTCCCTAGCACTCTGATTACAATTGTACACTCCTGGGTGTGTTCTGGGGATCGAACCCAGGTCCTTATGCTTATGTGGCAAAGACTTTACTGACTGAGCCATCTCCCCAGATCCCTAGCCTCTATAAGTTTTAGGGAGAAAAGTAGAGGGTGCTAAATTCACCTATTCCCTCCCATCAGAGTCCTGCAGTGGTGTTGCTTCTGAGCTTTACAGAGAACATCACCATGGTTTCCCAAGAGTAGGCATTGCTAGGAGACATTGCCATAATCTGCCCGAGGCCGTTCCTAGTCTCATACAGCCTAGAGTTGGTTGAGCCATAGGGAATTTGAACCTATGACTCTTGAGCCAGACCTTGAGCCTGGGTCTTCTTCTGTTCCTTCTTTCTCAAGTAGTTCCAAGTCTCTTAGACCTAAATTCGGTCTTACAACCTCAAGTCCTCCCACTTCTGCATCCCACTCTTGGCTCAAACGCCTGGGGCCCCACTGTTTTCTGAGTCCTTCCTTTTGGTTTCTTCATGGCCTGTATCCCAGTCTGCAGCTGTTTTATTGACTTTTTATATATTTCCTCCATGAAGAAGTTCCATAAAAGCAGAGACCATATCAATTTTACACATTGCCATAAACCCTTAGCATAGTATTGTGACGCAAAAGAGGTACTAGCCATAGTAAAATTCTCAATAATGTAAAATTCAACACACCATTTCAAAGTTATGTAAAACATGGAGTTATATCTTTGTAGAGTCAGTGAGAAGGGATACATTTCAGGCAGGTGGACCTGTAGTCGTGAACAGCAAGAGTAAATGGCAGACTGAGAGAGCCCCACAGGAGATGGGGTGCCTGTTTCTGAGGCCATGGGCACAGAGATCTGCCCACCTTATCTGAGACTAAGCCTTAGCATGAGGCAGAAACACAGGGTTCTTCACACTACAGAGGACTTTGCTCTAGTCAAGGATTTACTATATTTGTAAAGAAAATTCTTTTAAGGTAAAGTGAAGCTGTTAAAAACAAAAAGAATGAACCAGAGCTGAGAACTCGGGAGGCATGCAGGAAATTCCAGAAGGGGCCCTGGAGCCTCCAGGTCTTGACCTGACCACCCCGAGTGTGCTGGGGATGCCCACAGAAACCTCATCTGCCCCCAAGCCTCCCTACCTCTGACAGAAAGTCTTTTTCTCGTTCACTATATACATGTCCATCCCTTCGATGGCTTGGGATTAGAGAGACATGCTGGCAGATTCCAGGGTTGCTGCGTGAAGGAGACCCACCCAGGTCTAAGTCGCTACCCATCAATAGATGAGAAACCAGGAAACAGAGAGAATGGATACCATGCTCTGCATGGCTCCCTGGATTGACCTAACTGCAGCAGTGAAGAAATAAAGAAATGATGGGTACATGTGTCCATGTAGATACAGAGAAGCTAGGATTCAATGGCTTGGCTCTCTGATGGAGAAGCTGCAGTATCCTGTAAGCTCTGTGTTTATTATCTACAGTTGAGCAGAGAAGCAGAGTCACTGCTCACAGATAAACAAGGAGACTGGCTTATTATGTACAGCTGGACAAGGAGGCAGGGTTATTATACACAGCTGAACCGGAGGCAGGCTTAGCTAATATTTTTGTAGGGGAGCAGTCTTCAGGCTGCAGCCTAGGGAGAGTAAGGTACAGTTTTCTGTGCACACTGTCAACATTCACACTCTGACCTCAGGGAGGCTTTGCCATTCCTCTGAGAATGGAACTCACCTGGAGAAGCCTTTGCCACTCCCATGGGGCTTAGGCATCTGAGTCCTTGTCATGGCCATACCCGTGCCAACAATACACATTCACCCAGGACTTTCTTGCTTCCTATACTGGACACTGGTTGACACCATGACATAGCAAACACTTTGTAGGGCCTGAGGACAAGTTAGAGGTTTTGCAAGGTTTCTCCAAGGTGACCTTGCATGCCCTCCCCTGTGTCTTCCACATCTGGTGGTGAAGGCCCTATTGAGAAGCATTTCAGCAGGCAGCACCATCTCTGTCTTCTCCTGCCTGAGCATCCAACCTGAGCATCCAATCGGCATCCCATTCCTTGTGCAGATGAGAAAAGGAGACTTAGAGAGGATATACAACTCTCTCCAAATCAAGAGTGCTCCAGGGAATCTGAGAATAGAGAGAAATAGCTAGAAACTAGCTTCCCTTACATGCTTTCTTGTTCTGGTTCAGACTTTGTTGTGTATCTGAGGGCTCTGCCTGCATTCTCCCAGCTGCCATCCTTAGGGCCCCATGGATACCTGGAGGTTTAGATACACAGCTGGAGCCCCTGGACAGGCCTCTTGTCACCTCTCTTTATGTCTATGCTGGGTTCCGTTCTCTATAGGACCACAGAGAATTCATCCCACTGTGTCCTCTCCACCTCCTATAATCTCTATACCCAGGACCTCAGGGACCTGGCTTGCCCTTGAACCTCTCTCAAGAAACCAGTTCCAGATGTTGGAGAACAGGCTGTTCTTCTGGAAGTCTCAGCACTCTAGGGGGCAGGATGGAGGAGGAAGATTTGGGTGGAGTTGAGTGAAGACTATGAGCATTGCTTTGGCTGGAAGTCTGTGTAACCCCCTTGAGCAGACCCAGGGAAGCCACAGTCAGTGACAGGACCCTGAGCCAGGAGCAGGAAAAATGTGGAGGTGGGAAAGTCTGGCTGGAAGGAATAGAACACAACCCAGAACCTTGACCCTCAAAGGGAGTGTGTCATGAGTCTTGGTTTCCTTGCAAAGTCCAAGTCTCCTTGATCCCTGAGAACTGGACATATCATATCATCAATGAGTTTGACTTGACTGAATTGTGAGTGGATTTCCCTGTGGCCAGGCTCAGTCTGCTCCTCCCCCAGCTCTCCAGGGACAGAGCATTCAATGATGCTTCCTTGGCCCTTGGCTGTTGGCCCAGAAACCATTTCACCCTTCACAAAGGGGCTGACACATCTAAGCAGGATGTGTGGTCTGACAGAGCAGCTGGACAGCAGCCGCTGCTCCCTCCTTCCCCTTCCAAAAGAATAACAAAAATGAAAGCAGCAGAGGCAAGAGGCAGGCCCTTAAGGCCCTCCTGGAGAGCCGGAAGCAATTCTCAGGCAGTGACTACAGGGCTCTAGTAGCAGGAAGCCAGACTCAGCCTGCTCCTGTGGGCTCTGCTCTTCCTGGACCTCCCTCATCCTTCAGTCATCTCATTCCTCAACTTACTGTGTGATCTCAGGCAAAGCCCTTTCCCTCTCTGGGCCTCGACTTCCTTGTTGCAAAACTAAACTAAGGGTTTCCTGAAAGCAGAGGGTCATTCATTAATTTCAGCCATTCTCTAGTTGTAGCTGTAATGCTTAGGAGGTATTTATACACAATATAGGCTGATGGAGGGATGCGGGAGCGGGTGTTTGCACGGATGAATGGAGAGAAGAGTGGATGGACAGGTGGATGGGTGGATGGATGAGAAGATGGAAAGAAAAAGTAAATATAATTGGGAAGAGGAGGAATGAATGTGTGAGTGGTGGGAGGAAATGGGTGCGAAGAAGGGTTGGTTAGGGCAGCAGTTAGGGAGGGGGAATAAGTCTGTAGAAGGATAATGAAGGAAAAACACACTGTAAAACTCCAAGCTTTGGTGGTCCTTCTTCTAGAAGTATTTTCGATTCATCCATTTATGTGTACATGCCTTCATTCAAGGGCTGAATCTTCTCCTTCAGCTGTCCACTTTATCATGATGGCCTTTGTGTGGGGGGGTGTATGTGTGTGCACGCTACATGCATGTATCTATGCATGTTCACATTTGTGTGTGCATACATGTATGGGTATGCATGCACATGATGTGCGTGTAGAGATCAAAGGTTGACATGGCGTGTCTCCCTCAACCTCACTCCACTTTTGTTACTGAAGCATGGTCGTTCCCTAAACCCAGAGTTCACCAGGCCACCTGGCCAAGCTAGCAAGTTTGTCTCCACCTCTGGAGTGCCAAGGTTACAGGCTGGTCACCACACCTACCTGACTCTCGAGTGACTGTTGGGGCTCTCAACTCTGGTCTTCATACTTGTTCAGCAAGTGTTTTATCCACTGAGCTATCTCCCAGCCTCCATGATGACGTTTCTAATGTGAAATACTAAGAATACAGTAATGCATGCCTGTGAACCCTATAGTATAATAAAAATAGCTATCTGGGAATTCACCAGACACCATTAGAAACAGACAATGCTCTAAATATCATGGTCTCCAAAACTGCATGGGTTTGGATGAGAAGCAAGTATAACTCTCACTCACTATGGATAGATTCAAACCCCAAAAGCCTTCAAACTGAGGGCTGGGGATGAGGCCCAAACTGTAGACATCAGGTTCAAAACAGGTGACAGAGGGCTGGGCAGGCCTTGGGCAGATGAGATGGACTATGCCTCTTCTTCCTCTTCCTCCTCTTCTTCCTCTTCCTCCTCCTCCTTTTCTTCCTCCTCTTCTTCCTCTTCCTCTTCTTCCTCCTCTTCTTCCTCTTCCTCTTTTCCTTTTCTCTTTTGTTTTTTTCTGTTTTTTTGAAACAGGGTTTCTCTGGGTAACAGCCCTGGCTGCTCTGGAACTTGCACTGCAGACCAGGCTGACCTCGAACTTTCAGAGATCCTCCTGCCTCTGCCCCCTGAGTGCTGGGATCAAGGACATAGGCCACTATGCCCAGCTCAGACTTCTTTTCTTCATATAGTAGGAAAGATGGTCAAAAGTAGAGTTCTCATGAAAACTCAACTAGAATCCATCTCTCTCCCTCCTTTTGTCTCAAGTGTACATGTGTATATGTTGTGGAGCACATGTGAAAGTCTGCAAGTGTGTGTGTGTGTGTGTGTGTGTGTGTGTGGTGGGACACATGTGAAGGTCTGCAATGCCAGGCACTCTTACTAGCTTAGCCATCTTGCTAGGCCCCAACTATGAATTCTTGAAGAGGGCCTCCTGCAAAGCCTGGTGCACAGTGTGCATTCGCACAGAGCCTTACACAGCGCCCTCTGCAGGACACAGTTGCTGCTGCTTCTTTCACTCTGATGCTGTCTGAGAAGAAAGATGTCAGCATTTGGCCACTGCCCTGGGCAAACAAATCTCCAGTTCTAGGTGGAGGCTTTTATATATGCACTGAGGATTGACCCAGGGCCTCGTTCATGCTAGACAAGTGCTCTACCACTCAGCCCTCTTTTTCCTTTTTAATTTTTAAGACAAAGTCTAAGTTGGCCAGGCTTAGCCTTGAACTCACTCTGTAGTCTGGGCAAGCCCTTGAATTTGTAGTCCTCCTGCTTTAGCCTCCTGCTTAGTTAGGATTACAGGCCTACAACACCAGACCTGGATAGAAGCCCCTTTCTTTGGGCTAAGCCCCCAAACTTCCCAATCCCAGGCCTTAGAGCTCTGTGCTTCTAGGAATCAGGAGATGGAAAAGCAGGGAAGGAACATAGGCCTAGGTGTAGATTCCATGCCTGGAGCAGGGGGCCATATTTTGTATACAACCCTGTACTAACAGGAACCTGCCTCCACTCTGTCAGCAGCCGATGATGTCATGGACACTACAGAACAGTTTCTGGAGTCAAGACTGGCTTCAACTTTGGTTTGACCAACCGCAAGCAGCACAAAGCTGGGCAGGATTTCTCTCTGTGTGCCTCGGTTTCCTGGTTTGTAAGGCAATTGCTCTGATAATATCTACTTTATTTTCTGAAGCTTAAATGAGACCCTGAAGGCAAAGAAGCAGAGCAGGAGCTATCACACACACTTGCCATTATTATTACTGTCAGCTGCACTGTGAGGATTGCCACCTGGTCCCAGGCTCAGGGTTTCCATTTAAAGGAGACTTGGGTAGCCGGGCGGTGGTGGCGCACGCCTTTAATCCCAGCACTTGGGAGGCAGAGGCAGGTGGATTTCTGAGTTCGAGGCCAGCCTGGTCTACAGAGTGAGTTCCAGGACAGCCCGGGCTACACAGAGAAACCCTGACTCGAAAAAACCAAAAATAAATAAATAAATAAATAAATAGAGACTTGGGTCCCATTGTGCATAGAGTTTAAGGCATGGCATTAACTAGTCGCCAGCAGCCTGCACGCTATGGTAGCACAGGAGAAAGAATTCTTAGAGCTGAATGATCTGGGCAGGCTTCCTGGAGGAAGCAGCATGTAAGGAGGTGAATCTTAGAGAGTGGGAGGAGTACAGATGAGAAGATATAAAAGGACATTTCAGGCACAGGGTATAAGCAAAGGAAGTGACAATCTTACAAGCTGGAGAGAGGGAAGAGGGGCTACCTCTTCTGTGGTTATCTCAGACCTTTGATCCCATTCTAGGGAGTGCAGGTTTTTTTCAACAGAATGCAGGGAGCCAGTGATATACTTCTGGCCTGGCCATGGTGGTGGCCCCAGAAACTTTGATCTGTCTTGCTGCTAGGAGATCTAGAGTCCATTGGGGCATCCTAGATCTCTGTCTGTCTGAATAATCAGGAGCTTTCCTCAAGGGGAGACAAAGTTTTCCCAAAGCCAAAGGTAGCATGAGATAGCAGTGAGCCAGGTCCTTCTCCTCCTCCCTTGTAATCACAGCCCCTCCAACCACTAATCCCTGTGACCTGGTGTGACTCCACCCCTCCCCCACCTCCAGTCAGAAGAACAATCCTCAGTTCCTTTTGGCCCTTATATCATAACACCAGAACCCAGGGCAACTCCACCCTTGCACGAGGATAAGTTGTCTCTATTTAGAGCTGGGGTCTCTCCCAAGCCATGCCCTGTCTCTTGGCCCAACCTCAGGACTCTAATGGGGTTCCCCTATCCCATCCAGTAACTCAGACCCCTTTGATGTTAGACAAAGCATGTCCCTGTGAAGTCCAGGGGACTGGAAGGATCTGAATCCCATTCTTGAGCCAAGTCCAGCCTGGCACAGCACCTCCTTGGCCCTCCCAGCCCTCAGCGGGGACAAGATGCCCGAGATCTTCTCCCAGAGTGGACGCCCAGCCCTACTCTCTGCTTCCCCAAAGCCTTCACTCCTCTCTCTCCAGCACTGCAAATCAGTTCCACATTTGGGGTCTGGCATGCTGAATCCACTCAGAACTCTCCCTCCCAGACCTCCTGGGCTCCCACAAGGTCAACCCAACCCGCAGGGGTCTGCGGAGAAGAGAGCCCTTGCCTTTGACAACCCCTCCAGAAGGGGTTGAGGGGCTGGACTGTGGTGAGAGGATCCGAGGGTTGCCAGGCTCTCCAGAAAAGGATGAGAAAGGGCAGGAGGTGGGGCTGAGGCCTAACCCAAGCAACCAGATGCAGGGTGAGGGTTGGGGGTGGGGTGGTGAGGGAAGCTGAGAGGTAGTTCCCAGCTCAGCACATTCCTGAGACATCTGGCTGAGCTGGAAGAGCCCCAGCTGGCCTAAGAGTTGCTCCAGTTTCTCTACTCTGATGTCAGGCAGGACCTAGTGCTCCCCCACCCCTCACAGAGTCCTACTGGCCTGGAGTCCATGGGACTGAGTTCTGAGGCCCTTGCAACCTGAGTTCCAGGCACTCAGAGAACGAAAACAATGTTGCAATACAGAAAAGGGCCTGCTGAAGAGATGGCCTGACTAGGGTGCTGGAAGGCTGAAGGCTCGCTCATCTTACTGATTCAAGAGTTCTTCTTTGAGCTCACGTTGGTCTCTTCCTTGGAAGGAGCTAGAGAGAGATGCATAAGACTTCACAAGGCAGCTTGCCTTGAGTGATGTGGCCCTGGACTAGTCCACTCCATCCCTGGCCCTCCATTTTCTTCACCAGCTATGGCTGACATTGAATGAGAACCTTCGTGTGCCCTGCACTCTTGAAAGCACTTTATCGATGTTTTCTTGTTCACTTTTCCTAGCAGCCTGGTGTTGTAGATAGAAGTGCTCCTGCTTCATAGCTGAGACTCAGGCTCAGAGAGGTTACCTGCCTGGCATAGGCTACACAGCACATAACAGACTGAGGTTGGAATCAGACCTGTCTGTCTCCCTTTTTATAATCCCTGAGCTACGTCACTCCCACAATAATAGGAGGAGGGCCCTAAGGTGCTTCAAATCATAATTTCTTTTGGCTAGAGTGGCGCTCTTCAAGAAGGACAAGGGTAGGCATTAGTCATACACTGGGTGGGGAAAGAAGGCAGAACATCTGGCTTGGGTGCATCTGCTGGGCTAAGAGTTTCCCTTTGAAGGACTAGAGGAATCCAGAACCCAGGCACTAAAGCCATAGCCTGATTCCCAGTGGAACCCAAAGGTCCTACACCTTCCCAGAAGGAAGGGCGGATATAAGGAGAGAAAAATGCCACTTGTTCCAAAAATAAAACCTGAGGACTCAGACAGGCTGGGCCTTGAGGAAGCCAGAAGCCGAGCAGTGACTGTGCCGGGGAGAGGGGAGAGGCCAGCAGAACTGCAGCAAGAGCCAAGCGCTAGGCTCCAGCCTAGAAGGTCTTCCAGCTGGTCGGGACCCAAAAGAGAGCCGATCCTGAGCTGACCAGTGGGCCCCATGTATACTCAGATCGTGCCTGAAGCTGAGAATGGCTTCTCCAACACTGAATGGGGTCTCTGGACCCTACAGAACCGGTTTGTCTTGGCTTAAACATAAAAAGGCCTTGGGCCAGACCAATGTGAAAAATGGGTATAACACTCCCCGCTCTCCCCAGGGAGGAGCCCAGGGAGGGAGTCCAAGCCAGTGGAAACTCTGCCTGGAGCAGGAGCAGGCTGGCAGCAGAGCAGAATTCAGGACACTCATTCCTGGATGCTCTACTACAGAAGAAGCGGCCTCAGTCCATTAGCTGATTAACACATACTTCATTGACTGCTCAGCCAGTCTCCAAATGCCTGAGTTCTGCCTGAGCATGCAAGGCATTGGCTATACCCAAAAGAACGGAGCCCAGCAGGCTCCATGCCTATAATCCCAACACTGGGGAGACTAAGGTAGGAGGATTGCAAGTTTGAAGTCATCCTGGACTACTCAGCAAGACTTGGTCTGAAAAGGGGTTGAGGAGAGGATTAGGCACACCTAGTCAGAGACGACACGATCATTCCAAGCTACCCTATGGAACTTAGACTCTGTTCCAGGGGGCGCTTTGGAGTTATGGATAAATATGCAAAATGGCATAGTTGTTTTAGGGTTTGGTAGATCACAGCTCTATAAAATGATCACACTTCCAAATATCAGAAAATCTTTCTAGAATGGGATACAGGCCTGCTTGCTCATCTCTCAGTCTGCAGAGCTAAACATAGTAAAATGAACTTTTACTATGAACTCTTACTGAGAGTAGATGAACAGTAAAGGCAGGATGAGTGGGTGGGTACATGATGGGTAATGGAGGTGCTGCCTGCTTATTCTCCAGAGGTCCCCAGGGCTAGCTCTAGCTCTTGGTTTTTCAGTGTCCTGAGCTGTCCTGAAGGCATCCTCTGGTGGCTGCACATGGACCAGCCTCCACAGCAGCCAGACCATGAGCTGCTATCCCTCAGTGGTGCCAGTCACAGCTAATCTGAGCCCTGGGCAGTGCCACTCACTGCCATAGCATCCTCCTGTCCAGACAGTGCCTGGCGCCTGCCTCAGAGTTGGGCCACAGCATAGGGGCCGCCTGGTTAGAGGATAGCAGGGGTTGGCCAGGAACCTGGGGGACCTCTGGGCTGCCCAGAGAAGAGTAGGTGGTTAGACTACCAAGTGGGGACTGTGGAGGTGGGATATGACCTCTCAGGACCTTCCTTGGCTTAGAAGTAGCCTGCAGTGGGTGCCAGCTTATTTTTCCAGCATATGCTGGCACAAAACCTGCTCCAGTCTCCGTGACAGCCACTCCTTCAATCCAGCTGTGATTGTCCCAGTGTCAAACAAGCTAGGACTCCCAAATCTTCTCTCGCTGGGGCTCACATAAGTCAGTCATCTCAAGCTTAGCTCACTCATCTTTTAGGCCTAGGAAGGTGTAAGATGTTGAGTGGCCACGACTGTGTCTTTCTTGTGTTGTGTTTTTGTTGTTTTGGTTCTTGAGCTAGGTCTCTCTGTGTAGCCTAGGCTGACCCTAGACTCATAGAGATCCATCAGCTTCTGCCTCCCAAGTGCTGGGATTAAAGGTATGCATCACCAAACCTGGTGTTTGGTGGGGATTTGGTACTGGTGATTGAAGCCACATGCATACTAGCATGAGCCACATCCCCAGTCATCCTTTAAATCGGTGTCCATCTGACCCATCTGATGAGTCTCTTCATTGGGTTTCTGTTACTGCCTGATAGTGTCCATCTACGGAAACTGGGGTGCAGTGGGGGGAGTAGTAATATACATATGATAGACCCTATGCAAGACAAATCTCAGTGTATCAGTTGTAGGGGTAAAGGTGGTCTGTATCTCTCACTGTGTCCTGTCAGAGAAATGGGGATTCCCTGGGTGGAAGGTCCCTCCCATCCCAGGTCTGGGATGCGGTGTACACATGTGTACAGGTGCACTCACAGAAACATTTGGACTTAGGTTGTATGGTAAATAGTTGAATAAGGGAAAAACAGGTCAACCTAGCACCAGCCCTTCCTTGGCCTGTAGGAAGAGGGGCTGATGGTGAGGGAGATTAGAGCTGCAGACTCCCTGTAACTCCCACACCTGCTAGGAGGGCTCCAGGAAGACTTTATCCCTTCTAGGCCCAGACAGGCTAGAGAAAGAAGGAGCTGACTTCGTTCTGACCCTGACACCTCGATTCAGAGGGAACACAAATGGTAACCCAGGAGAAACCCATGGTGGACCTGACCCTGCCTGGACCTCAGAGCAGAGCCAGGTAGGGCTCTCTCTCTATCTGGGCCTCCTGAGTTTGGGTCTAGTATCTATGCCCTTTTGTCCAGCAGCCAAAAGCCTGGCTCTGGAAGACAAGTTCTTAGTCTTTTAGGGCCCCCAAATACCTGTATGGTGATGTTTAAGAACAAGGAGATCTGCTGACAACTGGGACCCAGGAGCCACTTCTCCCAGCAGTCTTAAATTTCCCTCACCCAACTCCACCCACATTGGACCCAGCAGTGACTCACAGCGGCGGCCTTTGGGCTTGAAATGGAGGCAATTATCTAGTGATCGCTAGACAAGTAACCGTCCGGGAATGTATGGGTCAGTGCATTAGGGGACCAGAGGCGTCTGCTGCCCTCCCTGGGAAGAGAAAGAGGGAAATGTGAGAGGATTTCCCTCCCATCTCTTCCCAGAGCTCATTTTCTCAGAAGGAAAGTTCGCTGGGGATTTCCCCACCCCTGATCCATATCTCAGCCTGGACCAACTTAGGTCTTCCCCACGCACCATGGACTGAATCTCTCTGGATCAGGGTTTGGTGCAGAAACCAGAGCACAGGTGCAGGCCTCAGACGACCAGATCTAGGGGGAAAGGGGCGCACAGTGGGTGCTTGTACGTACATCCCAGCAAGGCACTGCGCCTAGATATTTTCACTGTCTGCAGTGACCCTGTGCAAGGGTTAAAGAAAGAGTCGAGGAGACGAGCTAGAGGTCGGTCCGTACAACCCTGGGAACATCCCTTCTCACACCAGGGGCTGGTTGGGTCCATTCGTGCCACCCTATGGTAAGATTATCTAGCTGGAAAGGGGGAGGAGCAGAGCTGGAAGTTTGTTGCTCTCTCTCTCTGTTCGCCAATCATCGTGAGTGGCCACACTACTGATTAGGGTCACCGGATACCGCGGAATTGCCATCTTAGCTCTGCCCCAGACACAAACTAAGAACTGGCTGTACTCCCCACTGCCCAGCAAGCTTCCCGCTCTAGAACCCTACTCTGCTCAACTGCGTTCCAGGCCAGGCGGGCGGTGGCTCGCAGCCTCCGATCATTGGCCAGGAGCTTCTCTGATCTCACCAATGGCAAGCGGGATTCCTGGGGGGCGGGGCCCAAGAGGCCCACTAAGCCACGTAACGGCAGCGCGGAACGAGCAGGGCCCCCTCCACCCCTAAAATTTAAAGGGCGGGCGGCCGAGCTGTAGCGCCAAGGAGAGAAGCAGCAGCCGGGAGGCGGGGTGCCGGCCTGAGAGCCGGAGGTCTGGGGACCTCTCCTTCCAGAGAGTGGAGCCGGCGCCGGTTGCCCGTGGCGGCCGAGAAAAGAGCTGATATTGGCACAAGTGTAGGAAAGTCTTTAAGGGGGAGGGAAATATCTCCAATGTCTCCTTCTCTGGCCTCCCACCCCGTTGCCTGTACGGAATGGCACCCTGAAGACTGCCCACCCTAACAGAACACAATCCCCCCTCAAACGCTGGCGTGAGCCTTCTGTGAACTCCTGGCCACCGGCCTTTCTCCCCCAGCTCCACCCCCTATTTCCATCAGACAGCCTAAATATTCTTGTGTGTCTGTGTGAGCTGGAGGAGGGCTCGATAGCGGGTGAGAACGACCAGGGCCAGAGCTGGGGAGGTCTAAAGTCTCTAGAGTGAGCTTCACGGGGATGAAGGGAGGTGGGTATAGAGAACACGAGGGGAAACCCCCTTATCCTCAGCTCAATCCCAGAGCTTCGGAGAACCCCGTCTGAAATACTGGCAACACGCTGTGTGACTGTGGGTAAATGGCTTGCTCTTTCTGGATTTTAGCTTTCTCGTTAGCAAATGGGTTTGAGGGGCATAGACCATTGACTTTCTCAGGTTCCTACTGTCTCACAGCATAACAGATGCTGCAAGAGGCCAGACATCAGATGGAAGTAGGCTACAGTATTCATTCAGTGAGCAGCTACTGGTGGCAATACTCCATGAGAGGCAGATGGGTCTAGGTGCTATGTGACAGGACCACCATCCACCCAGCACTCCAGGAACCCGGGACACGGAGGACTGAGCGCGAGAGCGTCTCTACCCCACCCTGCCTGCCCCTTGGCCGCCCTCCTCTTCCACTTGGCTCCCATCGCTCTGGAAGCTCCAGCCTGCTGAGCTTTGGCTGGTGTTTCTAGCAGGTGGGGTGGGGGGCGCCTTACAGCACCCGGCCAACTGAGGCCCCCTAGCAAGTTCATTCGGGCACCCCCAAAGGGGGTCTTTCTCGTTTATTTTCCTAAAACTGGAAAAACTTCAGGAACCCCTATCCCAGACTGGAGGGTACTGGTTCTCCTCTTCCAGGCCCCCGGGATGGGGCTTGGCAAAAACCCTTATCGCCTGCGGAGCAGCTGCTGGAGAAATACCGTGGCCGCTGACTCATGGCTCTTCCAGCTCTGTGCAACCCCCTCCCCTGGGCCCCACCGCAGCCTTGGAGCGTGCTCCCCTCCTCGCCCCCGCCCCCTCCCTCACTGCAATCCCATTCCCCGAGTTCGGCTGGAAGGAAGCGCCTCCAGCTGGAATGGCCTGGTTCTGCTGCAGATGTGAACCTCTGAATCATGGCTGGGGATGTAGTGGTTGTTAGAAAGGAGCCTACATCCCTAAAGCGTTTATCTAGGTTCTCTGTTGTTCTAGAGACTTGTTCAGACCCTGAGCACCGCCCAGGATCTACTGAACAGCTAATACACTAGTAGCCTTACTCGGATGCAAGGCCCTGCCCCTGCATCCCTACTGAATGAGTGTCTAGCAAGTGAACAAGGCACAGACTTGCCTCCAAGAGTATAGCTGGCTAGAGGTGTGTGGTGGCTGGGGAAGATATGGGCATTGAGAAACCATGGGCACTTTCTGGCTTTGTCTGATTCTGTTTGCCCTGCTGATCAAATGTAAAGCAATGCCTTTGCTCCTTGGGCAATGGTGCTGCTTAAAGCAATGGTGCAGGGGCTGGGGGCGTGGCTCAATAGGTAAGGGCGGTTGTCTTGAATGCACAAGGCCTTGGGTTCCATGCCAGCACCTCGTGAAGACAAGAGGATCAGAAATTCAAAGGTCACCGTAGGACACGGAGAAGGTGGGATATATGAAAGCACTTTGGGAGATTTAAATAAAAAGAAAAATATAAAATAATGAAGAATTCCGGAAGAACAGAAATGGGACCCTAGAGTATACCAGTGGCGTCTCTGGATTCATTTTGTCCTGGAACTTCTCATCACACTTGTTCAGAGAGGAACCTCAAACTACCTCCCTCTATAGACTCCAAGCTCATGCCCAAGTTTAGGGGCTGCTGTTTTCATAGTATTAACTACCAAGTGTTTTGTACATACTACCTACCACATGCTGTTCTGAGTGCTTCCTGCCCACTCGCTCATTTCATCCTCATTATCAAATGAGGTGGGTACCAGGCATCTAACCAACACTTGATCCTCCACGGCAGTGCTTATTTCCCGCTTCTGGGTGAGGAAACTGAAGCATAGAGAAGTCTTTTTAAAGTCATCAAGTAGTGGAGCTAAGAGTTGAAGGCAAGTCTCTATGTTCCCAGACTCGTGCTCATTCCCTGATCCTTGAAGACCGCTCATCAGATACTGAGCTTTATCCTGAAGCAGAAGGCACTGCTCATCCCTGCCCGCTAGGGAGAGGCTCCTAATAGTTCAGGATGCAGAGAGCCAAGCTCCGGTCCTGGAGCCAATCCCACAGAGCCAGCCTTCATCTTCTCCAGGTGTAATACAGAGCCTGAAGCAACCCGACCAATCTCGTTCAACCAACCAGCTAATGCACATGAACAATAGCACTGTGTTGTGCTATGAAAACAGCAGCCCCTAAACTCGGGCATGAGCTTGGAGTCTATAGAGGGAGGTAGTTTGAGGTTCCTCTCTGAACAAGTGTGATGAGAGGCTCCAGGACAAAATGAATCCAGAGACGCCACTGGTATACTCTAGGGTCCCATTTCTGTTCTTCCGGAACGTTAATGACTCTTCAAGAGGAAAAAAAGCACCTACTATGTGTTGGCCCTGGAATGTTTTATTGATGCTATGACCTTTCTTGACTTATGGCTGTGCAAGGGACTATCCTAAACCTTTACTCATATGGACTGGCTTAATGCCCACAATTATCTTAACAAATGGAAACTATTATCAGCCCCATTATATACAGAGGAGGTTAAAACATGGGTTAATTAGCTTTCCCACAATCACAATCAAAGCTTTTGTCTGTTTACTTCTGAGGGAAAAAAATTGACATCTGTACCAAGTATACATATAGCTGAGGTCGATAGTTTACCAGGGTTTTTACTTCAGTATGTATGATGGATTCTGATATTTTCTACTTATTTTGTATTTTATTCTGTGCTATTTTTTTCTTAGATTCTGGCTATAAATGCCCACATGGACATGGGGCCAGTTTATATAACTTAGAACTTAGAAAACACTTGCTAGACATACACAAGGCCCCAGATGAAAATAAAAAAACATAATTTTACCTGTATGTGGTAAAAGCAGAAAGCACAAAAGTGGTTTCTAGGGGCTGGGAATGGCAGGGAAAATAGGGGCTGGGGAGAGGGGGCAGTGGGGGCAGGGATACACTGGCAAAGGGGGCGGTTCTAATGTCTTGCAGCACAGTAGGGTAGTTGTGGTCAACAACGATTAATTATATATATCAAAATAGCTAGGAGACAGAATTTCAGTGCTCTACAAAAGAAGTATACATGTTTAAGGTGATGGATATGCCCCATTAACTGGTCTGGGCATTGTGCATTGGCACAAGTACTGAAATGTCAAAGCCTGCCCCATAGATATGTATAATTATTGTGTGTCAAGGAAAATTTTTCTAAGTATATTTTTTTAAGTTCTGGTCATGACCCACTAAATTGATTTCATAACCCATTAGTGAGTCACCACTTGCTGCTTACACAGATTGAGTCAACAGCTGGAAGGATTGAGGCCAGGACTCAAGCCTCAGTGAGGTGGCCCCACAACCTGATGTCTTAGGATAAAGGACAGCTCGAGAGGGGCACAGTAGATGCCTGTAACTCCAGTACTCAGGAGGCTCTGACAGGAGGATCATGAGTTTGAAGCCAGCCTGGACTACTTAACAACACCCTGTCTCACAGAAGCAGGCAGGAGGGCTAGAGAGATGGCTCAGCTGTTAAGACCACTGGCTGGTTTTGCAGAGGACAGGTTTGGTTCCCAAGTGCTCATGTGTGGGCTCACAATAATCTGTAACTCCAGCTCCAAGGGATCTAATGCCCACTTCAGACTTCCACAGACAACAGACATACACAAGGTACACAGTCATACATGCACACAAAACACACACACACACACACACATACACACATATATATATTAAAAATAAATAACCCTTGTTTTTTCTTTTTTTCAAAAAATCAAGGCGGATGGAACCACAGGGTTACGAGGTTTCCTATGGCAGGCAGCAAACCCTGGGCTCTTATCACATTGCATTTACTGCCTGGGTCTGTTTTCTAGTTCACCCCACGTTCTTCATAGATATTATTTGTGACTTTTGTCCTGTCTGCTCTCTCTCTCTCTCTCTCTCTCTCTCTTCTCTTCTCTCTCTCTCTCTCTTCTCTTCTTCTTCTCTCTCTCTCTCTCTCTCTCTCTCTCTCTCTCTCTCTGTTTCTCTCTCTGTGTGTGTGTGTGTGTGTGTGTGTGTGTGTGTGCCAGAGGTCAACCTGGTTTCTCAGGTTCCATACATCTTGGTTTTTTTTTAAATATTTTTATATTTATTTAATAGGTCTGAGTGTTTTGCTTGCTTATTTGTATGTGCTCTCTATATGAGCTTGGAGCCTATGGGGGTCAGGAAGAGGCATCAGTTCCCTGGAACTAGGTACAGATAGTTGTGAGTCACCATGTGGGTGCTGGAAACTAAAACTGGGTCCTCTGCAAGAGCAGCCAGTGGTCTTAACTGCCCAACCATCTCTCCAGACCCTAATTTCTTTAAATAAAAATATTTTTCTGAGTTCGAGGCCAGCCTGGTCTACAGAGTGAGTTCCAGGACAGCCAGAGCTACACAGAGAAACCCTGTCTCGAAAAAAAACAAAAACAAAACAAAAAACAAAAACAAACAAAAAAAAAAAGTTTTTTGACAGGGTCTTTCTACATAGCCCTGGCTGTCCTGAAACTCACTATATAGACTGGGGCTGGCCTCTAACTCACAGAGATCTACCTGCCTCTGCCTCTTGAGTGCTGGAGTTAAAGGCAAAGGCCACATGCCCAGCAACAGCAACAACAACAAAATTTTAGTAAAAAGAAAGAATAAGAGTTAAAGCCAGTGACGTTGGTCACAGGGCAGGTGATGGTGTCATGGTACATGGGGAGGGCAGTCATAACAGTATGATGGGAGGAAGAAAAGAATGAAGAGATGCTGCCACAGCAGTACCTAAACCCCTCTCCCATCCCCAGCACTTCCCGGAGCACCTGGACCACTTTGTGGAGAACATGGAGGACTTCTCCAATGACCTGTTCAGCAGTTTCTTTGATGACCCTGTGCTGGATGAGAAGAGCCCTCTGCTGGACATGGAACTGGACTCCCCTGCTCCAGGCATCCAGGCTGAGCACAGTTACTCCCTGAGTGGGGATTCTGCACCCCAGAGTCCTCTTGTGCCTGTCAAGATGGAGGACACCACCCAAGGTAAGATGGGCAAGTGCCCAAGAGGAAGGAAGTTTCTGGGGATTGGGAGGGGGCATCTGCAGCCTGAGACTCCCAGAGCATCTGCCCACAAACCCCTTACAGCCGGGTGCTGCGCCAGGCTTCTTGGTTCCCCCTGAAATCAAACCCATTTGACCACTTCTCAAAGGGCCTGCCCTGACTTCAGTCAATAAGCAGTTCACGAAGAGTGGTCCTTAGATCACAGTGTCACTGACAGCCTATGACAAATGCAGCGGCTTTTGTGGAGCTGCTGGGGGTGGCGTAGAGGCGATGTGCCTGCCACTGGAGCATGAGGACCTGCGTTTGGATCGATAGTTAGATAGTGGTGGTCCCAGAACCATGGGGCAGGTCCACGGAGGAGAAGAAGAAACTCAGAGACAGGTAGATCTTAGAGGTTTGCTGGTCAGACAGCTTAACTGAAATAGGGAACTGCAGGTTCAGTGAGAGTCTTTGCCTCAAACAATAATTTGGAGAGCGACAGAGCCAGACATGTAACATCCACCCACCTCTGCCCTCCACAGACACAAACACACATGAACATGCACTTGCACCTGTGCACCCTCCCGTACACATCCACACACAGAAAATTAAACAAGAGCCAGGTATGGTGGTGCATACCTCTCATCCCAGCACTCAGGAGGGATCTCTGAGGACGGTCAGAGCTCTGTGAGTTAGAGGCCAGCCTGGGCTACATAGTTCCAGGACATCTAGAGCTACATAAAGAAAGGAGGACATATCAAGGACAGCCACCTGTCTTTGCTGGGCGGTGGTGGCGCACACCTTTAATCCCAGCGCTTGGGAGGCAGAGGCAGATGGATTTCTGAGTTCAAGGCCAGCAAACTCTGTCTTTAAAATTAAGTAAGTAAAATCAACAGCAACAACAATCAATGGTGGCAAGTGTTGGTAACTTAGCATTCAGAGTGCTGGGTGGATGGTGGTAAGTCTGAGGTTAGCCTGGGCTACATGGTAAGACTTTGTCTCCTGACACACAAACTACAAAACAACAAATGAGGGTTGGAGAGATGGTTCAGTGGTTAAAAACACTAGCTGCTCTTCCAGAGGTCCAAAGTTAAATTCCAAGAACTACATGGTGGTTCGTGACCATCTACAGTGAGATCAAATGCCCTCCTCTGGTGAGCAAATGAACATGCAGACAGAACACTCATAAATAAATAAATATGTTTTTAGAAAATGAAATGCAGCTACACAGGAGACTGAGACAGGAGGATAGAAAGTTCAAAGTCGACAGGCAGGGGAGGCATCAGTCTTTAATCCCAGTACTTGGGAGGCAGAGACGGGCAGATCTCTGAGCTCGAGGACAGCCTATCTATATAGCGAATTCCAGGACAGCCAGGACTACACAGAGAACCCTGTCTTGAAAAACAAAAAGGCTGAGGCAAGGAAGATGGTGAGTTCGAGGCCAAAACTGGCTACCTAACAAGCTCCAGGACAGCTTTAGATTCCAGCATGCACTCTACCTCAAAATAATAGCAATAACAACAATCGTCATCATCATAAATATAGACAAATTACAAAGAATCCAGAACCTCCCATCTCATTATACTGACATCCTCCAAAATATTACTTAGGAGCCCTATTCCAATTTTGGCTCCTGAAGTGGGGCTCAGCAAGACAACCTCTCTCCCATCTTTGAAGCAAGCAGCTCTCTGCCTCCAAACTGCTCCTTGAAGGTAATCAGCAACTGAGACCCACACCATGCCCGACCTCAAAACACTGCCTATTCTGTTCTTTCCTCTAAGACAGGTAGTCTCGATCTTGTCATTTTTATGGCTGGGTGACCACAGAACTGTCCCTCTTAGATTTATTTTTATTTTCTGTCTATGGTTGTTTTGCTTATGCGTATGTATGTTAATCACATATATGCAAAACAGGTGATATTCCCTGAAACTGGAGTTACAGACTTCCATGTGGGTGCTAGGAATTGAACCCTGAGCAGCTAGTTCTCTTAACTACTGAGTCATCTCTTCAGCCCCCAGATCTGTCTATTGACCTTGGGAAGCCTCAGTATCTTCATCTACCTGTGGGGACAGCTGTAAAGATGTGTAAAGCACTGTCTGTCTCCACGGTAGATGCAGGTTCCTTGTTTCATTTGTAACCGCATAATGTGCAGACGAGGTAGAAGTACTTTTATAATCCCTATTTGACCTATAAAAAGATTTCACGAAAGGAGAGCTGTCTAGTTCACGCTAGCAAACAGAATAGAGAGCTAGAGCCAGCCTCTTGATTCTAATATCCACCCTTCTGTCTACAGCCCCAGGGGCTGCTGGGTTGAGACCTCAACAGGATTAGATGTGCACCCTGGTGTTTTCATCAGCTTACGGATGTCTGTGTAAAGTCCTTAACCTTTCTGGACTTCTATTTTCTCAATTATAAAATGAAAATAGGAGCTAGAAAGATGACTCCACAGTTAGGAGTACATACTGCTTTTACAGAGGACCTGAGTTGAGTTCCCAGCACCTGAGTAGGCTGTACACAACTGCCTATGACCCCGGATTCAGAAAGACCCAATGCCTCTGAGGGTATCTCCACTCACACACAATACTTACACACAGAACTGCACGTAGATATAACCTAAAATATTTTTTTAATCTAAAGGAAAAAGTCTTTTTTTTTAAGATAAAAAAATATAATATGTACCTAAAAGATCTGGACAAGAATGAAATATATATATTAATTCTAGGAGTGGTTAAAACAATGAATGAAATTTGCCCATCTTGCCTTCCAGAGAACTCTGGCCTTGGGCGTAAACTCTTGATTGTCCACTCTATCAAATGGGGAGACAATGGCGCCTTCCCGGAATTTCTGTTAGTCCATGAGCATTGTGCCCTTCAATGTCCCATGCTGCAGAGTCTCTCCAAGAGTAGAAAACTGGTCTTTGTCCTCCCTGCCAAGAAGGAAGGGACACCTTCTGGAGTCTTAGGAGGTCCCGTGGCTTGTAACTGCTGAGGTCCCAGCTGCTCAGCACACTTCAGAAACTGCCAAGTTCCTGGACCTCTGTGAGGTCTCAGACCCCAGCCTGGGAAGAACAGGGACATGGCTCAGCCTCTGTCAGCCCATGACAGACGATGACAGCAGATGGATGACAGGGTTTCAGTCCACCCTGCTGGCTGGCTCAGCAGCTTCTCAGCTACCCCAGGTCTATTTTTAAAGCAATTTGTCTGTGGCCCTTTTCGGGGACAGCTTCCCGAATGCCCACAGCTTAGCCCTGTAATTTGGAAAGATTCTGGGTGTTCCTGGACTTGGGACCCAGGGCTGGGCTCTCAGGCTCCATGCCCATAGTGGGCCTCAGAGTCCCCTCCACCCAACCCCTGCAAGCTGACCTCCTGGCTCCTGCCTATTGCAACAGTGGGCAATACTGCCCTGGAGTGATGGATTCCCATTGCCCACCGGGAGCTGAGGCATGCCAGCCCTGAAGCTCAGGTGAGGCTAAAAGACCTCCACCTTACATGACTGCAGGTTACAGCCTACATGACTACATGTTAGGAAGTGGACTCTGCCCCAGGAAAACCTAAACATCCCTCCACCTCCATGAGCCCCATCACTGAGTCTTGTAGAATTCATCCTTTGAACTTTGTTTCTAATGTCATGTGTGGTGGCCCAGTATGGATAAAGCCTTGGGTTCCATCCCCAGTGCCAGCCCAAACTGGGCACAGTGGCACACCTGTAACCCTGCGTGGGAGGTGGAGGTAAGGCAGGGGGGTCAAGGTCACCAAGGTCACCCTTAGCTACATAGCAAGTCCAGAGCCAGCCTGAACTACTTGAGACCTTGAAACAACTCTTTTCTTCCAAGTTCTTTCTTCTCTGTTCCCACCTGCCTGCCTTTGCTCACTCTTGTCTCCTCTCTCCTGCACCTTTTACAGCCCCTGCCCCACACCGCGTGTACCTCCCTGCCCCTTCTCATCAGTCCTAGTTACAGTGATTTCCCCCCACATAGAGCTGGTCTGCTTGGTCCTTTTATATAATGGGTTTCACAACTCACATTCACACCTAAAAATGATGAGCAGCAAACAACTGAGCATCTCGTAAGGAGGCTCCAGTCTATGAAACTACTAATCTGAGGGTGTACACGGATGTTACTGCCCTTCATACAATTCTGGGCAATAAGACAACATAAGAGAGTTGTCTTCCAGCATACCATCCTTAGCCATCCATTCCCATGGCCACATTCTGAATCTTACCCCCCAGAAACTGCAGCCATCTAAACGTTTTTCCAATTTTTATCTATTATTGTTATTATTATTATT
Source organism: Mastomys natalensis (assembly GCA_021653895.1). Classification (NCBI taxonomy): domain Eukaryota; kingdom Metazoa; phylum Chordata; class Mammalia; order Rodentia; family Muridae; genus Mastomys; species Mastomys natalensis. The sequence goes on along the minus strand of JAJTUV010000328.1, from coordinate 1,675,283 downwards.
GTTGTTGTTGTTGTGGGGGGGGGAATGAAGGAGGGCACATGTGTACCACAGATCACCTGTGGAGGTCACAGGATAACTTTGTGGAGGTCACCAGACCTGCACACTGAGCCGTCTCACTGGCTGTGATTTTTTTTTTTCAAACATGTTTTCAATCACGACTGTAACTTTCAGCTCACTGCTAGAAAACCCCCCTATTCAGAAGTCTCTGGATCTCTTTCATCAGGACAGGAGTTCCATTTAGGCAGCCCTCAGTCCTTCTTAGCAGGAAGGGTGGGGTGAACTAGAGCAGTTCACTTCATGGTGTCTGGGAAGCAATTGCAAGAGCCAGAGTTACGTTTCATAAATTCAGAATCCGAGGATTGCAAAGGTGGCCAATGGTTAAGAGCCTGTGCTGCTCTTGCAGAGAATTTGAGCTGGATTTCACCCTTCTCCACAACTCACAATCACCTCTGGCTTCAGGAGATCCAGTGCTCTCTACTAGCCTCCTCAGACATCTGCGTGCGCACGCACTCGTATGCACACACACACATGCGCCCTCGAGACACACTCTTAAATATTTTTGTAGCTGTTTCCAGACTACATTTATTTCTAGATTTATTTCCATTATGTTAAAGTTAAGAGTGTGCTGGGCTGGAGAGATGGCTCAGTGGTTAAGAGAACTGACTGCTCTTCCAGAGGTCCTGAGTTCAATTCCCAGCAACCACATGACAGCTCACAACCATCTGTAATGGGTGTAATCCGATGCACTCTTCTGGTGTGTCTAAAGACAGTGACAGTGTATTCACATACATAAAATTAATTAATTAATTAAAAAAAGAAAGAAATCTAAAGTTATAAATCCTATCATGGTACAGCCCCAGGACAGCTCCCAAGTCTGTGCTACCTGCTAACCTTTCTGACTCCACCATCCCTGTCCCCAGGTGTTCTCACACTGCTGAACAGGGCAGTGTTTACTGAATAGTGATAACCGTGTTAGCACTAGTTACTGATTAATGAGCATTCACTTCTCATCAGGCACTGTGCTAAGTGTGAACAAGCATTGTACTAGCAATCCTTAAAATCTCCCCATTAGGTCTGACTGTTCATTCCCTCTATTTTGTTTTCTTTCCACATGTGTTTTTATGTGCATGTGTGTGCACATGTACGGGGCGGTCAAAGACAGATATCCAGTGGTTTCCTCAATTACTCTTCCATTATTGTTTGAGACAGGGTCTCACATTGAACCTGAAGCCCACTGATTCACTATACTGACTAGCAAGCAAGCCCTGAAGGTCCTCCTGTGTCTACCCCTGCATCACTGGACTGATAGGCATATGCTGTTGTGCCGTCTTTTTATATGGGTGCTAGGGGTCTGAACTAAGGTCCTCATTTTTACACAGCAAGCCCTTTCCAGACAGAGCCCTCTCCTCAGCCCGCTTTCCTCATTTTAAAGATGAGAAAGCTGAGACTCAGAGAGGGTAAGCAGCTAGCCTAAGGTCACACAGCAGGCCAAGAGAGGTCCACTAGGTGCAGAGGCAAAACCTGCCCAGTCAGTGCCTACATACAGTGGTGCTCTTGCCTGGTTCCAGCCCACCTGTCTCACTTCTCAAGTGTGGCCCAAGTTTGCTGCCAGCTTTCAGATGGGCACTCTGACATCACCCCTCAGTCCCAGGCACTCACCAGGAGGCAATAGGTCAGCACTCTGTGCTCTGGGAGCCCCCTGAACCTGAGTCTTTCCCACTTCATCCCCCACCCCAGATGTGGAGCACGGAGCATGGGCACTGGGAAACAAACTGTGCTCCATTATGGTGAAGCAGGAACAAAGCCCAGAGCTACCTGTTGACCCCCTGGCTGCCTCCTCCGCCATGGCTGCTGCTGCTGCCATGGCCCCCCCACCACTGCTGGGCCTCAGCCCCATCTCCAGGCTGCCCATCCCTCACCAGGTAAGCCTAGGGAGTATTCACAGGGGCTGAGGGAGGGAGGCTGAGGGGAGAGAAAGGGGAGTCACACCCAATGTCCTGGACTGCACCCCAGGGTCCATGAACTGAGAACCTTGGGAGCTGAGAGTCTTTGGCCTCCCACACTGACCACCCTTTCCCCATCCTCCAAAAGGCATGCGAAATAAGGCCAGAGAAGAAGTTACAGAGGTACCCCAGGTAGTGCGTGTAGGGTTAAGTTTACGAATGAGGAATCCTGAGCGGAGATTCAAGATACTTCCTTTCCTTTTAAGTTCCAGGATTTAGAGAAAGATCACATGTAAATGCAAAAAAAAAAAAAGAATGTGTTGCATGTTAGTTAGTTTAATTTAGGTCTAATAACACCTTTGGACAATCCCTGCCTCCACTTCTGGAGTGTATAGGTACAGCTGTAAATCCAAGACCCTTCCAGGAATGAGGCTCAGACCACTGGCTTTGGGAGAGGCTTTGCTGGGTCAGGTTCCGTTCCTTACTGTGTTCTAAACATGTTGCCATCTCTCTTTTTTCTTCTGCTTCCTTCTTTGTAAAATAGGTACAAGCCATGGGGCCTAAAATTCTATAGTTTAAAAAAATGAAGACTAGGGCCGATGAGATGGCTCAGCTGCTAAGAGCAATGGCTGCTCTTCCGGAGTCCTGAGTTCAATTCCCAGCAACCACAGGGTGGCTCACAATCATCCATATAAGGGGATCTGATGCCCTCTTCTGGCATGCAGCTGTATATGCAGCAGAGCACTCACGTTAAATAAATAAAATGTAAAAAATAAAAGTAAATATACACTAATCCCTAGGCTGGGAATTTGCTGGTCACCTGGGTTACCTCTTTAAAGTAGGTGGTCATAAGCAAGAAAGGTCACCCTTCCCTGTCCCCAAGATTAAGGACTAATGACCAGCTTGATCCCCAGAGACTTTCCAGATCTAGCGAAGTGAAAATCAGAAGGAAGAAGGGACCGCAGCAGAAAAGAAAACAAGATCCCAGGAGTTAAACCCTAAACCATGCTTGGCCTGTCAGACCCTAGAGCAGAGGATTCCCACTCCAACCAGTGCAGGACACAGGAGCCAGGCTGTAACTACCTGAACCCCCAAAGGGCTGCCACTGCCCCACGCTCCCCTCAGGTCCCCTCAGTGCTGCCATTGAGTTGGGTGGAGACCAGGGAGTAGCCAAGCTCCTGGACACCTCATTGTCCTATGTCCCACATTCTGTCTCCCACACAGTGTCACGATCTCTGCTGGCAGCAGACAGTGGGGAGAGACAGTCCCAAGAGCCACGGCCTTCTCAGAGACCACACTTACATGCATGCTGGTGGAGCCACAAGTTCCTGAAGCCCTGTCTAGAACAGCACTTTGGAATTTTAATACATAGGAATACATATTTCTTAAGAATGTACATCTGACTGCACCCAAGCCTATCTTGAAGTCCCTCAAGGGTTCTCTCTGTTGCAAGCTTCCACTCCCATGTGTATCCCAGGATTCCCGTGACATTTCATCTCCTGCAGCTTTCTCTGAGCTTTGGCCATTTAATTCCTCCTGAACTATTGTTCCCATTCATCCAATAGCCACAGTGGGACTAATGTGACCTCTCACGCTCATGGCAACCACATACCAAGGCCTACACGGCTTTCACAGTGAAGGGTCAGCTGCTACCTGGACGGTGGCCCGATCCCAATACTGTAGGAACTCTCCTTCCTGAGACTCAGTTCTGACTTACAGTGTGTAACCACCACTCTCTCTGCTTTTTGGTGTCGTATGACTTTTCCAAGCATGAGGACTGGCTGGGCTGAGCCCAGAACTCATGAGGCCAGCTATTCCTCCAACTATGCAGGGCAAACCTCCAGCCTGAGGGAAGGAGGAGGGTGACTGGCTTGATGAGGATTGTCTGGGAGCAGGTAATAGAGGTGAATTTGTCTCTTCCTCAGGCCCCAGGAGAAATGACTCAGCTGCCAGTGATCAAAGCAGACCCCCAGAAATGAGCCAGTTTCTCAAAGTGACAGCAGGTAAGTGTGTACAAGAGATCATGGACAGACAGTATCCTACTCCTTCCATCTAGACCACCTTCGTCTAGACCACCCCTGTCCCTCAAAACTCCTGCTTCTCCCCAAATGCTCTCACCTTCCCAATCTCTCACTCCTTGTCTATCCATATTCCCTCTTCTTCCATTCCTTCCTTACCCAATCTTCAGCTGCTGTCATTATACCAACTCCTCGCTCTGTTTACTGATCCTCTTTCCATCCACTCAATAACTGAAAACTACTTTATAGCTACCAGACATCATTTCTTCCATCCATATCCCCATTCATCAATCACCTATCAACTGTTTACCCATCTACCCACTTATCCATCCAAACATCCATCCATCTACCCATCTGTCCATCCATCCTTCCATCCACTACCTGTCCATTCATCTATGAATTCGTCTCTTACTCCACCCACACATCTGTTCATTCGATTACCAGTCATCCTATTATCCTGAGACTGGATCCATATTTTAGAGTCAGAGAAAGGAAATGGAAGGACATTGGTCAGCCTGAGCCCATGTGTCTGGTTTGACCTTAGTCCCCTCTGGACTTACAGAACTGGGGCTTTAAAAACCTGAATCCTGTGAAGCTATGTGTAGGGAAGCATGCAGCTCAGGGGGCTCCTCACCAAGGTGACAGGGGCTTCCTCTGCACCAGCAGAGATAGGTTTGTCTTAGTTAGGGTTTTACTGCTGTGAATAGACACCATGACCAAGGCAACTCTTATAAAGACAACATTTAACTGGGGCTGGCGTACAGGTTCGGAGGTTCAGTCCATTATCATCAAGGTGGGAGCATGGCAGCATCCAGGCCAGCATGGTGTAGGAGGAGCTGAGAGTTCTGCATCTTCATCTGAAGACTGCTAGTACAAGACTGACTTCCAGGCAGCTAGGATGAGGGTCTTAAGCCCATGCCCACAGTGACACACCTACTCCAACAAGGCCACACCTCCTAATAGTGCCACTCCCTGGACCAAGCATATGCAAACCATCATATAGGTAGTACTCGGCAATCATCTTCTGGGTACCAGGTGTCTTTCTAACACTGCTAGGGGCATCTGACATTCCAACTCAGGTCAAGGGCCTCTCGGTACATTTTCTGCAGTGACAGGGCTGGTCCAGCCTATGTTCAGCTGTTCTCATGTTGTTAGAGTAGAGATGGGGTACAGCCCTACTAACCTAGTCCTCTACTTTTTTTCAGAGGACCTCGTACAGATGCCTCCAACACCCCCCAGCAGCCACGGCAGTGACAGTGACGGCTCCCAGAGTCCCCGCTCTCTTCCCCCCTCCAGCCCTGTCCGGCCTATGGCCCGCTCCTCCACGGCCATTTCCACCTCTCCGCTCCTCACTGCCCCTCACGTAAGCAACTAGGGATGGGCTGACCCTGGAAGTGAGGTAATGAGTAGGTTCACCCAGTTCCCTGACCAGTGAAGAGGGTTAGGAGCCCCAAGTCTGACACTTACCCCATCAGATCCAGGGAGGTGCCTGTTTGACAGGTAAGAGGGAAATGTTTCAGTTCTGCCTCAAGATGACTAGAAATCAAAGGTAGAGAAATGAGGTCCAATAGGGCCTAGATACAACACTTACGGACCCAAGATGAAAATCTGACGTTTCTGAGCCCTAGCCAGTGACCTAGGCTATCTCCAAGAAGCACTTTTGTGGGGCAAAATGGAAGAGACTCTGAACCCTGAGGAGGTCATGGATCCTCCTAATTGGAACTGTGAGAAAGGACCTGAGGTGGGTGCTGTTTAGGGGACCCTAGACGAATGAGCATTAAGATGTGGATTCTAGGGTAGGATAGATGAAGGGGGTCTCCCAAAACCATTCAAACACTTGAGACATGTTACAGACCCTAACTCAGATTCCTCCCCTTCTCCAAGGAGGGAACTGAGGGGCAGAGAGTTGACTATGTAGATAGTAAACAGTGGTGCTTGAGTTTGAACCCAGAATTATCTGCTTTCTCCAGAAACTGCAGGGGACATCAGGGCCACTGCTCTTGACAGAAGAGGAGAAGCGAACCTTGATCGCCGAGGGTTACCCTATCCCCACCAAACTCCCCCTCACCAAGGCTGAGGAGAAGGCCTTGAAGAGGGTTCGCAGGAAAATTAAGAACAAGGTAAGCTGGAGCCATCCCTGCCCTAGGACTATGGGGACATTTCCACTGAATGGGTCCTCTGCCCCCTGGTGATGTCAGCTCTGAAACTGGGGACTGCCTAGGAAGGGTATATTCAGCCATGGTAACCCCTCTTTTGGAACCTCCTCCTCAGATCTCTGCCCAGGAGAGCCGCCGCAAGAAGAAGGAGTATGTGGAATGTCTAGAAAAGAAGTAAGTGTCAGTTAAGACTTGGCCCCAGCCTGGTGTGCTGTCCTCAGCCAGAGGCCCGGCTGCAGGCAGTGGATGACTGTGGGACGGTCTGTGGGGTGCCCTCAGCCTGTGCCTGTTTGACCCTTCCAGGGTGGAGACATATACATCAGAGAACAACGAGCTGTGGAAGAAGGTTGAAACCCTGGAGACTGCCAACAGGTGAGCAGTACCCCTGTGTCCCACCTGCTTCCTGGGTGTCCCTGACTGCACAGGCTGACACCTGACTTCTCACAGGCTGGTAAGATGCTCAAGTAAGACTGTGCAGGGCAGAAACCTTCCAGGTGGGCCCCTCAGCATCAGCATGGTCTCTCAACTTGTTAGAAACACTTATTATCTCCTCCGGGTAGGATTGTACATGCCTTTAATCCTAGTACTTGGAAGGCAAAGGCAAGCAGACCTATGTAAGTTCAAGGCCAGCCTGGTATACCTAGGGAGCTCCCGGGTAGCCAGGACTGCATAGATAAACTGTATGAAACAAATAAAGAAAAAGGGAAAGAAATGCTTAGTCTCAGACCCAGAGCTAGGTCCCTTGAATCATTTACCGCAGAAGTAGGGATCGGCAATCTATGTAGATTTTATTTTGTTTTGAAGGGTCTCATATAATCCAGGCTGGCTTCAGACTTGCTAAGTAGCTGAGGAAAGCTTGGGACTCCTGATTTCTCGGCCTCTACCTCCTAGGTAATAGGGTTCAAGCATGTGTCCCTGTACCTGGCTGCCACCAGTATTGCTGTGGTTTGTTGTTTTATGTGATGAGTGTTTTGCCTGCATGTGTGTCTGTACAGCTCGTGCATGCAACACCCATGGAAGCCACAAGAGAGTGTTGGACCCCCTGAAACTAGAGTTCCAGCCAGTTATGAGCTGCCATATGGTTGCTGGGAACTGAGCCCAGGTCCTCTGGAAGAGCGTCCAGAGCTCTTAACCATTGAGCCATCTCACCAGCCCCTTCAAGCAATGCTTTAGTATGTCCCTAGAACAGTTCCCACACTACTAAATCTGATGGCCAGGACCTTTGCTGTATGTGTGCATGAGTGCATGTGTGTGTGCATGAGTGCATCTGTGCATGCGTGCCTGTGTATGCAAAGGCCAGAGATAAACATTCAGCATCTTCCTTGATCTTCATTATGTCATCTGAAACAGGATCTGTGTCTGAATCTGACACTCACTGGTTGGCTGACTAGGCTGGCTCTGTGTCCAGTGTCCACGGCCCCCTCCCCCCACACCAGGGTTAGAGCAGCCTGACTGTCCCTCTTCCTCTCTCCCTCTCTCTCTCTATCTTTCTGTTATATAGCTCTGGCTGTCCTGGAAGTTGCTAATGTAAACTAGGGTGGCCTTGAACTCACAGAGGTCCAGCTGCCTCTGCATCCTGAGTGCTGGGGTTAAAGGGGTGTGCCACCGCTGCCCAGCTCATACCTGGCTTTTTTACATGGATGCTGGGGAATCCAAATTCAGATCCTCATGCTTGGGCGATAGCACTGCACCTGCTAAGCCATCTCTCCAGCCCCCAAACCGTGTTTTAACAAGTACCCTGGAGGACGCCACTGCATTGAGTTTGAGGAATGTTAGCCTCAGGAAACCGGCACGGCACTTGGCATGTAGCCTAAAACTGCAGATTTGGGCTCTGGGTTCTGGCTCCAGTCCGCTATTGTCTGTGACTCTACTGTTTCTTGTGAGCTTCTCTGGGCCTCAGTATTCTTGGTGACAGTGGTATGACACCAGCACTGGCTAACAGGACTGATGTGAGGCTCTATAAGACAATCACCAAAACCAACATGGTCTGTGGCATTAAAGAACGCTTGCTTGTTGATTTTGTCCCTTTCATAATACTGTTCTGATTCTAGATAGTGGCCTGAGCTATGATTTCTAGGAGTAATTACAGTAACACAAACAACAGTTTTTAGTAGAATCCTAATGCAGGACACTGTCTCCTAGCCATGCTGAGGGCTGAACCTAGGGCCTTGGACACACCACACAAACACTTTACCACTGTGCTAAGCTCCTCTGCTTTGTTTTTAGATTTTATTGTCTGTTTACATTTTTTCTAAAGATGTATTTATTTTTATTTTATTTATATGAGTACTTGAGTACACTGTAGCTGTCTTCAAACACCAGAAGAGGGCATCAGATCCCATTACAGATGGTTATGAGCCACCATGTGGTCACTGGGAATTGAACTCAGGACCTCTGGAAGAGCGGTCAGTGCTCTTAACCACAGAGCCCTCTCTCCAGCCCCTGTTTACATTTTTTTTAGGTTTTAAGTTTATTTATTTATTGAGTATGTGTGTGTGCACACCATGGCGTACCTGTGTAGGTTAGACAGCAGATTACGATAGTCAGTTCTCTCCTTCTGCCTTGTAGGTACCTGGGATGGGGTTTGGACTATCAGGCTTGCTGGCAAGTACTTTTCCCTGCTGAGCCCTCTGACCGCCCCTGTTTCAACCTCCCCTGTTACAGCCACCCCTGTTACTTTTTGAAACATGTTCTCATGTAGCCGGGTTGACCAAAAACTCATCATGTCACTGAAGCTATCCTTGGATTCCTGATGCTCCTTCTCCTCTGACTTCCAGGAGCGCGCCACCTAGCCTAACCTGAATGTTCAATTTTTGGAAACAGGGTTTTTCTGTATTGTAGCTCAGTCCTGAACTTTCTATGTACCCAGGCACCCTTCTGTTCCTGCCTCAGGAGAACTTGCTACATATTTTCTCTTTTCCTTTCTCAGACCCAGCAACTTCACCTCCCTACCTCTGCCCTTAAAAAAATCTCAGTTTTAAGACTATTTCGCCACCTGCTGTCCACTTCAGGAGCTGCATGGGCACAGCTGGGTAGGGAAGTGCACTATTAACAGTTAACAAGTGTGTATACCCAAAGGATTCCCTGCTGAATAGCACCTAGTTCTTGCCCTCAGTTAGCAACTGAGACTAACATGGAACGCCACAAATAAAACTAATGTGTTACAGCTGCTGCGATAATGGTAAAACAGCAATAAATTAGCATAAACAATGACCCATTTACAGACTGCACTACATACCTTGTCAAGTGTCGTTCTTGTGGAATCAGTGCACTCGGGTGCAAAGGAGGAGAGTCAATGTCTCTGTGGCTGGTTCTGGATAAGAAAAATAAATCCAGCTTTTCCTGAGAAGAGTCAGGAGCAAGAGTTAGGCACCCCTAAGCTTCTATAGGATGACCCAACTTCCCACCATGAGGCAGGTCTCATACCCAAGCCAGGCTGCAGAGGAGCCTAACAGGAAGTGACCTTCTTTTATATCATGGCTATAATGGGCACCAAAGCATGGAGGCCCAGTCAGGAGCCAGCCAAGGTTCCTCAGGAGAGGCCAAGATGCAGACACGCCTGCTGTCCCTGAATCCACATTGGCTTCTGTGCCTTCCTCAGGACTTTGCTCCAGCAGCTGCAGAAACTCCAGACTTTGGTCACCAGCAAGATCTCCAGACCTTACAAGATGGCGGCCACACAGACTGGTACTTGCCTCATGGTATGTGATACTCCTTAGCACAAGGTGGCAGGGGGAAGCTCCTCTTGAGGGTAGCTCTCTAGGACAGTGAGCAGAGCCCAAAGGGGCCAGTGACCTGTGCAGGCCAGTTCTAACAGATGTGTGATTGATGCCACTAAATCTAGTGAAAGGCATGGCCTTAGGAAAATGGCTTCTATTCAAGGATTCAAGGAGTGTGATTCTTCTTGGAATGGTGATAGGGAGAAAGTAAAGGAGCCCCTCCCCCCCAGGATTCCCAAGGCTAGGGGGACACCTAGGACAGGCTCAGCCTCTGTGTGACTCTCTTCCATTAGTCTGTCCTCCCAAGTAAGCACATGTTGGTTCTGGCATTCTGAGGGCAGGGCCTCGCTGGAACTCCCCCGGGGACTCTTGGCCCCTTCTCCTGCTCAGGCTGAGAATGTGATGTGGCAATGTGTCCTCCTCCCTGGTCACAGCTGCAACCCTCCCTTCCCCCTTCCCCTTTCTTCCTTTCCTGACTGCTCTCCCCTGTAGGTGAGAACCACACAGAAGCCCTCCCTCTGGTCTCTGGTACTGCCTTTCATGTTCCCTAGAATGGATTGAGGTGACTTGAGCAGCCTTTGTCTGTTTCCGAGAGAGAAAGAGACCACACTTCCAGCTCTGGGGAGGCATTTTGGGGAAAGCAATGACCCCTTTGCATCCAGTGGTTTGGGGTGAGGAGAGTTGGGGTGGCTGCTTTTGTAGGCCTGCTCTGCCCCAGATCTGATGGCTGCTCTGCCCACTCCTAGGTGGCAGCCTTGTGCTTCGTTCTGGTGCTGGCTCTCTTGTGCCCTGCCTTCCTGCATTCTCTTCCGGCTCAAAGACTGTGAAAGAAGACCCTATCGCAGCTGACAGCGTCTACGCAGCCAGTCAGAGTAAGTACCTCGAAAACTCTGGATGAGAGGAGCCATGTCAGATGCTCTGATGCACCTTTAATCCCAGCACTCTGGAGGCAGAGACAGGTGGAGCTCTATGAGTTCAAGGCCAGCCCAGTCTACACGAGGAGTTCCAGATCAGGGATACATTAGTGAGACCCTGTCTCCAAAAAGTTTGGAGGGCTGGAGAGATGACTTGGTACTGGCTGTTCTTGCAGAGGACCCAGATTTGATGCCTAACCATCTATATGGTGGTTCACAGCTGCCAGAAACTCCAGTTCCAGGGGATCAGATGCCGTATTCAGTCGCCGAAGGCACCAAGCACATAGATAGTGCACAGACACAATGGCAGGCAAAGCATCCATACACATTAAAAAATAAATGTCTAAGAGATTTGGGTTGGCATTATCTCATTCTATACTCTAATTCTGCAGATGAAATAACAGAGCCCCAGTGAGGGTCTATGACCCTTTTAATGTTAATTGTAGAATTGGGACCAGACTCTTTTTTTTTTTTTTTTTTTTTTTTAATATTCATTTTATTTATATGAGTGCTCTGTAGCCTCTTCAGACACACCAGAAGAGGGCATCAGATCCCATTACAGATGGTTGTGAGCCACCACGTGGTTGCTGAGAATTGAACTCAGGACCTCTGGAAGAGCAGTCAGTGCTCTTAACCACTGAGCCATCTCTCCAGGGACCGGACTCTTAAGTCTGCCTCTCTGAGATCCTTTGGAGACTTGGAGATGGCAGCTTAGAGGGCAATAGTGTTCTAGGTCTAATTTCCATGGATGAGACCTGGGACAGCAAATGAGTGTCAGTCTTCAGTCATTTCTGATGTGGTAGAGCCTGCCTGACACAGCGTTAAGGAAGCTCCTGAGGCATGCAGGACCCGCTGGCAGGTGTCAGGACTCTGCTGGGGTGCGGCACACCCCAGTGGAGTATGATGTGGTCCAGTTCAGAGTCAGACACAGTACTGCCATTTGCTAGTTGTTTGAGCCAGGGTGCATATCTTGTGCTCTCTAGATGTTGATTTCTGGACCCCAGAAGCTGCTGTCCTTACAGTGTACAGTAGGTGAGCATACACCTTGCCTTCTGGAATATCTCCTGATATGAGGGGAAAGACAGGCCATGAGCAGCAAGGGAAGAGCCAGTATAGGGAACAGCAGAACGGCATGGCTTTCAGAGGCAGAGGCCACTTCCGGTAGGTCCATGGAAGAACTTCTAGGCTGCCCTTCATATGTCAGGAGCATGAATTTTACATAATCTTACATGGCTGAAGAAAAAGAGGAAACATAAGAGGTCACAGAGAGGGGAGAGCAGAGAGTGTGTGAAGGGGAGGGGTACTGCGGGGAGTGGGGTGAGCAAGACAGAGAGCCTAGAAGGGAGGACAGGACCTGGGAGAACTAAGAGGAGAGGGGAATGGAAGCCACTCTGGGAGAGCTGTGATGGGGCGGTGGGGCTGGCGCAGGGGCGGAGGCAGGGGCGGTGCACAGGCTCAGAGAGCCCGGTCTATCAAGGCCAGAGGAGAGGAAGCAGACATAGAAGAGGAGGGGCTGTGCTAAAGTACAAACCCCAGGGAGGGCGAGGGAGGGCATGAGTGAGCCTCTGGAGGGACTGCGGCACAGGGCAGGGCAGAGGGCACGTCTGAGGAAGGAGGTGGCTTGTTGAGCAGGCTGGTTTCCGGACTGCAGCTTCACACAATGCCAGGGGCCGCCTTTTCCACAAATTCTCCTAGATTAAACCCTGCAGGGGAAGCGTGAGGTAGACAGCAGACTGGAGCCAGGAAGCCAATTTCCGGGGACCCTTGATGATGAGCTCGGGGAAGCGGGGCTTAAAACACCTCATTCCTAAGGCTTCATGTGAGATTTAATTTGCTTTAAGCTAGGGGCTTTATATAATGCCTGGCACAGGTGTCCAACGAACAATCATTTTTCTCCCCTGACTTCCCAGAGGAACTAGCCTAGAAGAGAAAAGAAAAAGGGTTTCCTTAAGTCACCCAGGAAGTAAGTGACATGGAAGGATTCAGACCCAGCTCTCACCAAGTCCTGTGATCCCAACTTCTTAGGTCAAGGCTGGAAGAGTGTAGGTTGAAGGCTTAGCTGGACTACAAAATTAATTAATGGCCTGCCTGAGCAACTTAGTGAGACCCAGTCTCAATATAAACTAGAGAGTGAAAGAGAGAGTCTCCATATCCTGGTGATAGTGTATTGGCTTAGGATTCATGAAGCTCTGGGTTTGGTCCTTCATACAAGGAGGGAAAAATCCCAGTTACCAGTAAGCAAACCATTGCTGTCTTGCTCAGAAGTGCTACATTTTTGTGAGCTCATGATTTTTACAAAGCACGGTTTCAATCACTTATACTGTATTACTCGCCAAATCCTTGAATCTCCATGAGGTTGGCTATACTATCTCCATTTTACAGATCAACAAACTGATGCTCAGCAAAATCAGAGCAGAGTGTGTGACTAACCTGAGACCACACAGCCAGGGACCCTCAGGGCTAGGAGTAGGAGTGAAGCCTGTAAGAGGCAGAGGTTGCACTCTTCCGGCCTAGCACATGAGAGAGGAGCCTGAGGAGCACGCGTGGCTCACCCTGTTTTCTTCCCCAGTGCCTTCCCGAAGCCTACTGTTCTATGATGATGGGGCAGGCTCATGGGAAGATGGCCGAGGTGCTCTACTGCCTGTGGAGCCACCAGAAGGCTGGGAGCTCAAACCCGGCGGTCCAGCAAAGCCGAGGCCCCAGGACCACCTCCGACATGACCATGCGGACAGCATCCACGAGACCACCAAGTACTTGAGGGAGACCTGGCCAGAGGACACTGATGACAATGGCACCAGCCCCAACTTCTCCCACCCCAAGGAGTGGTTCCGTGACAGGTGAGCAGAGGGACAGCCTTCCAGGGTCCCAGGCTATACCACCCTCAGCCACACCTTCCCAGGGGGAGGGGTCCCTGGTCAAGTCCCAGCTCACAGCTGAATGATGGGTACCTCAGAGCAAATTCATCCCTGGATCTTCTTCTCTTCCTAGGGATCTGGGCCCCAACACCACCATCAAACTCTCCTAGGCCACTCCGAGATCCAGAACACAGGACGGACACCCTGGCACCCAGAAGAGGCATTCTCTTGTTCACTGACCCAGATCCAGCTCACACCCCTGCCCCTGGGGCCCTCTGCCCTAGGAGAAAGGGTCTTTCTTCTCCCCAGCCCTCCCGGTCCCTGCAGTGGCTGGGGACCCTCTATGTCCCCAGACACTTGGACTGCTCCCCTGGACCGACCACTCTGTTCCCACTTTTTCCTCCCACAGCTATCCGTCCTCCTCCAATAAACCACTCACTGGGCCACCCCCCGTTTCCTTCCCATAGTGACCAACGCAACCACTGTTCCTGGCCCCCTCATACACAGACACACAAGCAGACATGCACACACAAACACACACCCCCACCTCCTACTGTACAGAGACCAAGAACAGAAATCGTTTGTAAATAATGAACCTTATTTTTTATTATTGCCAATCCCCTAAGATATTGTATTTTACAAATCTTCCTCCCATCACTTCTCCCTTATTTTGTATTTTATGAAGTTAGTGCGGGCTTTGCTACCCCTTGGCCTGGGACAGAGGGACACCCCACCCTCACCAGGCCTCCTCCTGCCGCTGCCCAAGCTGCTGGGCCCTTTTACTTGCCAAAGCGCTTCTCCACCAGGCTCAGCACATGCTTTAAGAAAGCAAAATTAAAAAAAAAAAAAAAGATTCAGCATCAATCCTGACTCTGTGTGTTCTTTGTGATGGGTCCAGGGGTGAGGTGAGGAGGGTTAGCTTATGTGTTTGTGTTGTGTGTGTGTGGGGGGGTGACAGAGTGCCTGGTGAGAAAGTCCTTCTATCTGGAGACATTTGTCCAGCTAGTCACCAAATTTAGACTGGATAACTCAAATACAATGCCCAGAACCAAATTGAAAACTTAAAAACACACAAAAAACAGTTTGATAGAGTGTTACACATCTGTAATCTCAGCTATGATGGGAGACAGAGACAGGAGAACCTCATGGACGCTCAGATCACAGGCCAACTGCCTGCAGCAGAGACCAGAGACCCTACTTCACAAGATGGAAGGCATGCCACTGTGGTGCAGCACTGTGGAGGCAAAGGCAGGCAGACCCTGAGTTCAAAGCCAGACTAGTTTCCATTTCGAGTTCAAGGCCAACCAAGGCTACAAAGTGAGACTCTCTCTTAAGAGAAAAAGAAGGAGGTTGGGTTGGAGAGATGGCTCAGCAGTTAAGAACACTAACTATTCTTCCAGAGGTCCTAAGTTCAATTCCCAGTAACCACATGGCGGCTCACAACCATCTGTAATGGGCTCTGCTGCCCTCTTCTGTGTGTGAAGACAGCCACAGTGCAGTCATATACATAAATAAATAAATATTTTTTAAAAAAAGAAAAAGTTAGAAGGCAAGAACCTAACTCCTAAAAGTTGTCCTATGACCTCCACATGCACAATGTGCATGCAAACACACTGGGGCATGCACAAGGAGGAGGAGGAGGAGGAGGAGGAGGAAGACAGGAGGAAGAGGAGGAGAAGGAAGAGGAGGAGGAGGAAGAGGAAAAAGAGGAGAAAGAAAAGACCCAAAGATGTAAATCCAGGGCTGAAGAGAAAGGGTTCCCAGCTGAGGTTAGAAAATGCCAGCTCTGGGCGGGGATAAGTTAGAGGCTTGGTCTACACACAGGGAAGGAAGGAAGGGCTGAACACCAGGGAAGATGTGACGGTGAGGAAGAGGAAGCAGAGTGAAGAGAACTGAAATAGACTGAGGAAAAGGGAGAGAGGGCCGGGCGGTGGTGGCGCACGCCTTTAATCCCAGCACTTGGGAGGCAGAGGCAGGCGGATTTCTGAGTTTGAGGCCAGCCTGGTCTACAGAGTGAGTTCCAGGCCAGCCAGGGCTACACAGAGAAACCCTGTCTAAAAAACCAAAAAAAAAAAAAAAAAGGGAGAAAAGCATGGGAAGTGACTCTAGAGACAATAGAGCAGACAGTGGTACAGGACAGGAGGTGGTGATGGTGACCGCAACAGTGGCGCACACCTTTAATCCTACCACTTGGGAGGCAGAAGCAGGCAGATCTCTGAGGCCAGCCTGGTCTGCAGAGTGAGTTCCAGGACAGCCAGGACTACACAGAGAAACCCTTTCTAGAAAAACCAAAAAGGAAAGGGGCAGGGCAGCTTTAAGACAGGGTGGCCAAAGTGTCAAATGCCATGGAGATGACAGGGCAGAGTGAGGTCCCTTGCCCTTTGGAGGAGCTCTGCTGAGAGCAGCTATGGCAGAAGTTGGGGGGGGGTGTTTGAAAACGAAAGGATGGAGTGATGGCTGGGGTAGGAGTGAAGGGGGAGAATGGGAGAGATGGAGTGAAGACTGGGGTGGGGGTGAGGGGGAGGTGAGAATGGGAGGGATGGAGTGAAGGCTGGGGTGGGGGTCAAGGTCAGGAGCAGTTCAGGCTGTTCTCCACACAATAGGAGACTGACTGGGATTGTTTCCAGAAGACAGACAACAGAAAGGAAACTGAAGGCACCACCAGGAGAGATGGTGGTGGTAGGTGGGAGCCAGAGAGCCAGAGGAGGAGTTCACTTCGGGGCAGGCATTCTATGGGTGAGGCACGAGGGGAGATGGAGTCTGTGAGACTTGGGCCATGGCAACAGGAGTTGAAATGAGAGAAAAGAACAATTTCAGACAGCCTTGCCGAATAGCAGGAGTCGCTCCCCTTCATGCATAGTTCTGTGCTGACACGGGAGCTCAGATAAGACACTGTTCTTGAAAGTAAAGGACTTGAAAGGAAGCGTTCTCCATTCCTCACCAGCACCAAGAACTCTGAATAAGCCATAGGAACTGAAATAGACCTCCTCCCAGCTCTTAGGCTGCACCATCTCTGTCCAACATGTTCAGGCTAGAGAGAAGGCTCAGCAGTTAAGACTGTGTATTGCTCTTGCAGAGGACCCAAGTTGGGTTCCCACCTCGCCTGATTTTCACAGGCTCAGGTACACACCACACACACACACACACACACACACAAGAGAGAGAGAGAGAGAGAGAGAGAGAGAGAGAGAGAGAGAAAACAACATACACAGAGAGAGAGAGAGAGGAGAAGAGACAGACAGACAGACAGACAGACAGACAGACAGACATGGGAGTTGTTCAAAGGGATAGAATCCCCTGATGGCCATTGAGCTGAAAACCAATGCTGCTGTAGAAATCCAGGTCTACTGGCCTCACTTGAGTTCCTGGTGTCCCTTTGTAGTCCCTCTTCCTTATTCTATGACTGAACAAGAGACTTGCTTCTCAGGGTTTCCTGAAGCCCATGACTAGCGAGGGGTCAGGTCCCTATCCCTATCTCCATCCGAGATGTTTGCCCAGCCTGTGTGAGGATGTAGGGCTGATTCCCTCCCACAAGTCACCTATTGACAGTGCTTCCTCGGGCGTGTCCCTGCCTCTAAGGGGATGTTACTGCAGCTATGGCACAGTAGTTTCACTCTCTGTTGTCAGTTCTGACAGCTTGCTTTGCCACATCCCATGTGACAGCTTTTACAATGCAGTGCTGTGCTTGATAGCCACAACAGCCCCTTTGTTATAGCTAGAAACCAAAGCTCTGAAGACAGGGCAATAGCTGAGGGTGAAGCCATGAGCAGAGCAGGGTCAGACAAGCTCTGGATCCAGGAGGGCTGGACCACCCAGGAACCAACTGACCAAAATGAACATCTGTGTGGTGTAGGTAAAAAGGACCTTGTGGGTCTCCCTGGCGGTGACTTACATAGGCCAGAATCCTAGGCTCCAAATGAATCTTAGTTGCTTGATCATCAGAGTGGCTAAGTACATGGTCTCTGAGATATGTGCTGTCTCCCTAATCTACTTAATGTCTCCAAGCCCCAGTGAGCTCCTCTGTAAAATGGTACCCACTCTACTGTTTGAGAAGTCAATGAAAGTTTGCCGGGAAAATGCTTAGCACCAGGTCCATTATGCAGTAGGCATCAGTAACTGTTCTCTAAGTGCTGTGGTAATGGGTGGGCTGGGGCCAGAGAAGCGAGATGCAACTTCAAAAGGCTGCTTGCAGAAGGTGGCAAGGCTGGTCGGAGAGAGGGCTTCTGTTCTTTTTCTCTTCTTGGGAAGGAAGCCAAGCCATAGCTTAAAGATAATGCAGCCAGCAGCTGGTCCTAAGTAGGGATGTGTGAGGATGGTGGAATGAAGCCTGCTTTAAAAAGCCCTAAGTGGGGAGAGCTCTGCAGGAAAGAGCTAAACAAAAACCCAACCTGGGAACCCAGCAGCTAGGCAGCTGCTGAGTGAATGTCAAACCCAGACAGTATTACCATAATTCATGGTATAGGAGGCTACTCTGGGCCAGATTGCTTGGAAATCAAAGCCCAGGGTCCAGGATAGGGAAGCTCAAGGGCAGCTGGGGTGCAGAGTGGGGACTCCCCATACCACAGCAGCATGGCTTCTTTACAACTTGGCTTGGAAGAGAAAGATCCTTTGTGGCCAAGGATGTCTAGTCTAATTCCTTTACCCAAAGAGAGGCTTGCTGGACCACTGAGAGGTGGGAAGCGAATATTAGCAGACCTTTTCGGTTTTACAGGGTAGAGAGAAGGAAGGGCTGTCACAGGAGCAGAGCAGAGGGAAAGGACAGGGGTGCTGGTACCAGAAGGCCTGGATTTAAATCCAAGTGCACTACCACTCACCAGGAGCTATTTTGAGCAACTAAATCATTGAATACCATTTCTATGTCCTCTGCAGCTTGGAGGCAGTGATAATATCTACTACTCAGGAATGTGGTTAGGGACAAAGGAGATGGTTGCTACTGTTAGGGTGTGCAGGGTACGTCCGATGAGACACTCATGTGAGAGATAAGGGCAAAGGATAACCTGGGCAAAGGTATAGAACAGGACTACCTCGTTCAAGGTGGAGAATATCAGAGAACTCCAAAGCAACCTTTTGTCTACCTATGTGAGTATGGCCCTCCCACTTTCCCACGCTCACAGGCAGTGGAAAAAGAAGACAAAGATTGCACTGAACATCTGCTTAGAGGACAGGGGAGGCTAGGAGGAAACTATTCAGCTGGACAACCAGAGAAACCACTATGGAAAACAGCGGGTTTGGTTTGGTTGGTTGGTTGGTTGGTTGGTTGGTTTGTTGTTTGGTTTGGTTTGGTTTGGTTTCAAGACCAGGTTTCTCTGTATGTAGCCCTGGCTGTCCTGGAACTCACTCTCTATAGACCAGGCTATCCTCCAACTCGGAGATCCTCCTGCCTCTGCCTCCTGTGTGTTGGGATAAAGGCAGGCGCTGCCAAGGCCGGGCTAGAAAATAAAGCTTTTGTGGGAGCTTTCGAATTTAAAATATGTGGTCGGGGAAATTAGGGAACAACAAGATGATGCTGTGAAGAACTGATACCAATTCCAGAATAAGACTCAATTCAAGAATGCATCCTTGGAAGGGTTGGGATGCAGCGAGCGAGCGAGTGAGTACTGGCGCATCCCCAGAGCCTGAGGTCTAGCAAGCCAGAGCCTTGTAGCTGAAATGGGTACATTGTAGAGGAAATGGGTAGATGGGGCTTGTATGGTGGAATATGGCCTTTGAATGCCGGGCTAAAGCATAGGCAAAGAAGAGCTATTAAATACTGTATGGTAGTGGGATCTGTGGACTTCACAAAGAGAAAGTCTGGACCACAAATAGACTCGTATCTAATATCTGGGGAGTCACCCAGGTCTCTGCCATGGTCCAAATGAAACGTTCAGTTAGTGAACAGCCCCAAGCCCAAGAAGAATATTACAAGAGAGATGTGGAACTGAAAAGACAGGAAATCCAAGTTGGACCCCATGGAACCATCCTGTTCTTCCTTTTGGCCTTGGCTCCTCCCTCCTGTAACAGCTTCTCCGGCCCTAGAAGATAGCTGATTAGTGTTCTGGGATACCCCAAATCCAGCAACCTGGAGGATTCCTGGAAGGTTGACCATCCCAGGGGTCGGACCTATGACTTTACACACAACTCAGCTTGGTCCAGCTTGAGGCCTGGCCTTGAGAGCTCTAGGCCTAGAGATGGAGTTTCCACAATCCCGAGGAGTCCCCAGGGGTTGATGTAAGCTGTTTCCTGTGCCCCTTCCCTAAATCTAATTTGATCTCTAAATTCCCACAGCGCCGACAGGGTTAAAGCTGCCTCATGTCACCGCCCCTGTCTTCCCCCCACTCCCCCCTCACCTGCCTACAGCGGCAGCGAATGCCAAAGCCGGAAAACGCGGGACAGAAGGGGCGGGGGTGCATCACTGCGGCTGAGTGACAGGTGGAGCGATGATTGGCAGGTGCGGTGCAGCCTGTACCAGTACTGGGCAGGGGCACAGAGGTGGACCCCGGCAGGGTCCTGCACCCTGGCCTGGACCCCTCAGAGAGGTTGGTGGCCGTGGTCCGCTGCTCCGGGCTCGCTCTCCCGGGGCCCCGGGCCGATCAGGCAGGGCGAGGCGGCGCCCTCCCCTCGGACCCTACAGCTTGGCGAGTGTCTCTAAGGTGACACCCCTGTGCCTAGTGGCTGCGGCGACAGCTACAGGCTCCGGCTTGGCTAGACTTCAGGCTCTGGCCGTCCGGGAATCGCCCGGGTAGCCCCCCAGGCAACATCCTGACTCTTCCAAGGACACAGTCTCCCCAGGGCTCCGGAGCATCCCTGCCGGCCTTTCCTAGGCGCGGCGCCCCGCAGCTCTCGGCCCCTGTCGTCTGGGCGCCGCGTCACGACGGACGTGCGGGACCCAGCGCCTCTTTGCCTCGTCCCGGCCCGGAGCCCCTGACTCTGAGACTCTGAACTTTGGTGGATTCTCGGTCAGGGCACGGAGCCTGGCCGCGGAAGGATGGCTGAGGGACCGGGGGGAGGAGGACCGCGCGGGGACAGGGCAGCCAGCGGCCGGGCGGCGGAGGAGGAGGTGGTGCGGCGGCGCTGCCGGCGCGGAGAGGAGGCCGAGGTCTTCCAGCCCTGGCCCGAGGGTCCCCGAAGTGTGGCTGCGGGACCTCTGGTGGAAGAGCGATTCAGCCAGATGCACCTTCGAAAGCAGGTGTCATACAGGTAAGGAGAATGGGGGCCGAGGGAACGCTGCGCGGGCACCACCCCACCATCAGCACTAAACTGGCAGCGCGTGTTCACGACGCGCCCACCTGCAGCTTGCCTGGCCCTGCTCTAGGGACTGGGGATTCAGAAGGGGTGTGGGGATAGCTTTCCTTCTCGAACTGTGAAATCTCTATTCATTCAGCATCTAATGGAGTGCTGATTGTGTACCTAGTGCTGTGTCTCTTTCTAAGAGAACACCATCCGAGATGTGGTCCTCACTAATCTCTGATGAGAGAGCAGTGAGAAGTCTTCTGGCCTTTCTTCCAGAAGAAGTAGGGACGCCCTGTGCATTGGTCTCCCTCCTCTGTACCCTCCTGTGGGCTGCTCCTGTGCTAAGCACAGAGGTGCCTTCTGCCACAACAGTTGGAAACCTACTGCCCAGAAAAGGGAAGAGCATTCCCACCAAGCCCCCAGTATCCCAGCAAGCCTACACTAGCATCCACAGTTGCAGACACCTCCCCTGCATTGCCCACACAACATCTTAAACTATCAACTGTCTAAGTAAGAGCCCACTTCCCTGGTTCTGGCGTTCTAGCTTAAAGGGTCCCCTGGTAGAAACATCTGGAGTGGGCCCCAACAGCCGCTGTAATGAGCTGGAGAGAGATGTGCTGTTCCTCACAAGGTGGTCCCCAGTGAGAGGGAGGAGATGGACATCCTCACTTCCTCCTTCACCTTGCTTCCCCCATTAAGCCTTTAGCACAGAGTGACTTTCTTTGGAGGGTCTAATAGGGACATCTCAATGTGCCTCTCCATCCCTTAAAGCCATTAGTCTGATAGGAGGAGACAAATCTCTTTTCTACTGGCAACCACAAGGCACTTGGGTGTGTCTGACACTGCCCTGGTTTTCCTTGGACCTTCTGGGAAGAAGGATGATAAAATCAGCCCAGCCCTGAGAGCTGAAGGGTCCTTAATGGTGTTGAAGCCATTAGGCCTGCATCACTTAAGGACGGATGGAGAAGGAACTTACCCACCATCCTGAAGTGTGTTGCTCAGAGGAAATGGGAATAGGTTAGGTTCCCAAGGGCCCTACCTGCACTCTGGGAGTCTTGGGCATGTTAGGTAGGCTCCATTACCAAGATCTTCCAGAGCCCTGCCCAGAAGAAAGCATCATCTGCCCAGGGCCTCTAGCTAAGATAGAGGAGATCCTCTAAGTGCCCCTGAGGGAAGAACAGGACATGCAGAATCCTGGAAGAAATATTATTGATTTGGTAGTCAGGAGCCCTAGACAAAAGCGCACATACTCTGTTCCTTAGCTGTCTGGGCTCCTACAAAAAGCACCAACAAGATTTTTTTTTTCCCTACATTCAAGTCAGGGAAACGTATCAGCTGCTGCTGGAAAGGAGGCCAGGGTCAGGGAGAGGCTTGGAGAATAGGAAACAGAGCATTGACATATAAGATGCTATGAGTGCATCGGGTGAACACACATAGTGGGTAGAGAGGCAACTGTAAGAACTGAAACACCCCGCATAGAAGCTTTTCCACGGGCCACAATGGGAGTCCCTGGCCATCAAAGATGCATAGTAACCAAGTTGGATCTCTTCTTTGGAGGATTGCACCAGGACAGGACTGTACAGGATGAGGCTGTGCTGAGGCCAGCCAGGGGTCTAGTCTTATCACCAAACTGGGCAAAGCATTACAGCAAGGAAAGCCTCTGGGTATGGAAGAGAGGATGCAGCTCTGGGCCCTTTGAGCCTTCGATGATGGAGGAAAAGGCAGAAGCTGCAGTGGAACAGCCATATGGTAAATCCTGAGAGGCCTGCTGACCTATGCTGCTGCTCCTCTCTTCCAGGCTGTCCCAGAGCTGTCAGGAGCTCAGGCCCACTGTGGCCCTTTTCACACCCTCTGCCTGCTTCTTCCATAAAGCTCTGGCTTGCAGCTAACCCTCCAGTCCTGCTGTGAGGAGTGGCTAAGAAAAGCATTTGAAAGCCCTTCACGGAGAGAAAGGGCTTTCAGGCAGAAGTGCGGGGGCAATGGAATATGAGGGCAGGAGGGGTGAAAGCGGAAGCAAGACAGAGGCTGGGCTGCTTCTGACGCAAGTGAGGACCACAGGGGCCTTCAGCAGGACTGTAGACGCTTCTAGGGAGGAGGGGCCTGCTGAGAAGCACCTCTGGGCTCTCTCCAGAGCCATCATAGGCTAGAAAACAAAACAAGTTAGGATTTGAGAAGGGTAGGCCCTTGTTTGGATTAAAAGGGACCTGGTTTCCAATAAACCTCATTGAAAAGGACAGGACAGTATGTAGAGCCCTCCTGTCTCACTTCTGTATCTGGACTGGGAAGAAGGTATCCCAAGCACCAGAAGGAGTCCTAACCAGTTAGGGTTGGGTTCAAGAGACTTTTTGCAATGATGACTCCAGCTAAGGAAGACAGAGGGTATGAGGGCTGCTATGGGAGATGCTGGGTTTGTTGTTTGTGAATCACCTCCAGTGTTATGCCCAGTAAAACCAGATCACCTGAGTATGTCTTTTTAAATGAATTTTTAAAAAAGATTTAAAAAAAAAAATATGTGTGTGTGTATGAGAGAAAGCTTGCACGCCAGGCGTGTACAGGATCCTAGAGAGAAGGTCAGATGCCCTGAAATTGGAGTTACAGGTGGTTGTGAGCCACCATATGTGCCCTGGGAACTGAACTTGGGTCTTATTCAAGATCAGTACATGCTCTTAATTGCTGAGCCGTCTCTCCAGCCTCCTAAAATGTATTCTTAAGACCGAGTTGTAGCTCAGTGGCAAAGTGCTTGCATAGCATGGGTAAGACCCATAGGTTCAATCCCTGGTTAAGATGGCAAGAAAAAGCTAGCAGTGGTGGCGCACGCCTTTAATCCCAGCACTTGGGAGGCAGAGGCAGACGGATTTCTGAGTTCGAGGCCAGCCTGGTCTACAGAGTGAGTTCCAGGACAGCCAGGGCTACACAGAGAAAAAAACAAAACAACAAACAAACAAACAAACAAAAAAGACGTCAAGAAAAAAAATAAAAAGTGAAATGGTTTCTTAAAACCATCCTGACCTAGGATGACTCAGGTTAGAGTCCAGATCTAGATCTGTAAACCTCTCCTGTAATTCTGACAGCTCAGCCAATTTGAAAACCACTTGTTTCACCTATGGAGAAGACAAGGAAAGATTCTGGATAAAAGAGGGTAAGCTAGATCTTATTTGCTGAGTGTGGCTGGCAGGATTATCCCTGTACAGAGTCTATCACTGCCCAGGAGTTCTGGCCTTGCTGACACACTGCCTGACGTGGACTTATGGGGCTCAGTCTTTTTCCTCAACAAAAGTAGGATCCTGTACAAGGCCAGACAGTAAATATTTTAGGCTTTGTAAGTCACGTGCTCCCTGGCACAGCTATTCAGCCCTGCCAGTGGTGCAAAAAAGTGATCATAGACAGCTTGCAAAGGATTGAGGGTGCCTGGCTTCTTCTAAAGCTTTACTCACGGACTCTGAGCTTTACACTTCATGTCATCTCATGCTGCAAAATATTATTCTTTTGCTGCTTCCTGTTTCGAGAAATGTAGAAACCATTCTTAGCTCACAGGACCCTACACAATCAAGCAGTGGGTCAGATGAGGTTCCGGAGCCATGACCCAGTAGATGGGACAGCACAAACATGCTAGAAGCACTCTGATGCGGCTACCCACCTGGGCAGAGACCATTTCAAGAAAGGCAGTAGTTTTCCACACAGGCACAGGGCTTGGCTCTGAGGGTCTGAGAGTTCCTGGAAACCAGCTCTGATCCTTCTGAGCCTGTGAAGCTTTCACCTCTAACCCGATTTCCTCATATGGAAAATAGGAACAATAGTACCCACTCAGTAGGATGGCTCGAAGGATATTACAGACAAGGGGCGTACAGTTCTTGACTCCAGGGGAAGTAGTGAACAGCCAGCTAGGTCTTTCGCTTGAGTAGGACCCGTTAGGGAGGTTCAGGAAGGATGGTGGAAGCTGCCTCTGAGCAATGATAGTGGGAATTGAGAATAGCAAAGCCAGCCAGAGACTGAGAGCAGGAACTGAGCATGTCCCAGCCCCCACTGCCCCTTTTCTCCTCCAGCCTCCCAGGACGGCTAGTGGCGCCAGTTGGCAGGGAGGGTGCCCCCTGCGGCGGGCACTCAGCCGCGGGGACACAGCTCCTCGAGGGAGGGGCACCTGATCCTACTCTCCCTGCTGCTATTTACCAGAAGCTAAAAATAACCCTAGAGTGACAGGGAGATGGGGCCGATTTGTAATTTAAATAGCAACAGGATAAAGCAAGAAGCTTGCAAGAGATCACATTCTGTCCCGAATTAAAAATGCAAAAACCGGGGGCAGAGAGCTGAGCTAGAGCAGAGGGAGGGAGGGGACTGCTGCCAAAGGAAGCCGGAAGCCGGGGGTCCGTCCATTTTCCTTCCTTGGCAAGAGCAAGAGCCCAGGCCCTGGCCGGAACTCTTTCCTCCAGTCGCAGGTCCACGCAGAAGAGGGAATGCAAGGCCAGAACCCGCAGAGTCCAAAGTCGGGAGTAGACTCATTTTAAGGCCTACTAGCATCAGTTGGCCTCCCAGAAGAAGGTTTCACCAGGTGATGTGTCCCCAGCCGCTCAGATGCCAGATGGCATAAGCCATTGAGTATGCCCAAGGCTGCTTGGAGGTAGCTGTGGCTTTTGAAAAGGTCCCCAGGTGTGCTTCGGAAGAAGTGAGGGTCGAAGAAGTTTTTGTCTCAGTCGGTACATTTTTCACAACAGGGCACTCAGAAGAGCCATAAAGGGTCAAGGCCCAAGAACAAGGGCCCATCCAGGCTGGGAAACCTCTTTGGTGCTCTGGAAGGAAGTGTGGGGAAGAGATTGGACTCTTGCAGATTTTTGAGAGCCACAGATGATTGGGGAGGAAGGTGTGTAGAGCAAGGCTGGGGTTCCCTGAAGGCCACTGTCATGGGCTATTGCAGTTCAGAGAAGTCAAGCAATTTCTTAAGATCACACATCAGCAACGTACCTGATTTATTTGGTTCCAAAGCTTTTACCCCAACCTTACAGGCTTCCAAGAGCTTGGCCTTTCATCCTGGAGGGTCTTTTCTTTGGGCTCCACACTAAGTGCTGGTATCTGGGAAGCATAATGGCACAGGTGGTGAGGAACAGAAAGGTTTCTTTAAAATATGAGGTGTGGGAAGAGTGCCAGGGACCTACCTGCCCTGCCCTAGGGATTTTGTAGAATCTAAACTGGGACCAGAAGGGAGACTCTGGAGCAGATCCTGCTGAACCAGAGAGAGAGCCATCTAAGCACCTTCAGTGCAGGGATTCTAATGGAGGCAGAGTGTCTTCCAAATGACCATAGTCTTAAGCCACCTCTGATTGCTAAGCTGCCTGTGCTGGCACTGTATCCCCCGTCCCGATGAAAGAGAGTCCTGCCTTTTCTCTGCTCAGACTCCTTTCTGTTCATAGCTTTCATAAAGCCACCCAGGAGGGGTTTCTTCAATTCCCATCTGTCACCAGCAGCACCTACTACATCCTAACGCAGGTACACCTGTCCTCTGAGTGAGGGTGGAGTCTCCCAGGGGCTATGCAAGTATTTGGCTCACAGGCTTCAGAGCTGGTGAGGGATTTAGACTTTAGAAAACCTCTAGGTGTCCAGTTGTGGCGATCTGTATAGACTCAGCTACTCTGGAAGCAGAGGCAAGAAATTCACCGAGTCTGGGTATTTGTGGCAGCAGTACTGTATGTGGACCAGCTGTATGCAGTAAGTTTGGCATTGTTAAGGTGACCTCTGGGGTGTCAGTGACTACCAGGTGGTGCTTAAGGAAAGGTGAACCAGCCCAAATCAGAAATGGAAATGTAGCGGGCTACAACTCCTATGCTGAACAGAACAGCCACAGGTCTCAGGGCAGAGCGAAGGCTCCACCAATAAAATGACTGTCACACACACAAGCATGAACAACCAAGTGTGCCGGTGAGTGATCTGTGATGCGGAGGAGGAGACAGGAAGAGACCTAGTACATACTAGGCAAGCACCTTACCAACTAAGCTGACCTCTCAGTCGAAAGAAGCCCATTTCCCTTTCTTTACTCCACTCGTCAAACACTCAACCTATTTCAACATTATATATATATATATATATATATATATATATATATATATATCACTGGGCTCATATTTTTGCACAGTGAGCAGCACAGGGTTCAATTGTGTCGTAAGAAAAGATAATGTGTGCAAAGCTGATGATACAAGATGCTTGGGAGCCAAGTGTCCAGAGTAAAAGTGTGGGTGGGAATACTGACAGGCGCAGTGCTGGCCCTTGGCAGGTGCTTATTAAAACACTTGTCTTAGGGATGAATGAAAACCTCAAGACTGGGGACAGAGATTCCAATGGAACTGCCAAATCTAGAGGAGATCTTCGATGCAGTCTGACTAGATCTGAGTGCAATAGCTTACCCTTAAATCCTAGAGCTTGGGAAGCTAAGGCAGGAAAGTTACTTGAGGTTCTGGGCCAGCCTGGGAAACAGTAAGTTTGAGGTTACTGTGGGCTACAGACTGAGATCCTGACACTCAGTACACTGCTGAGAGTACAACTTACTGTGATAGAGTACTAGCCTGCAAGAGAACCTAGGTAGTGTAAAAATACATACATAAATATGGAAAATAAAATAGAGATCATTGGATCCAATTTAAGGTTAATGCACAGCACACAGTCTCACAACAAGGGCTGAGGTATGAGCTAAAGGACTCTCTTGTGAGTTCTCTACACTTTCCTGGTTCTGTTGCTTGGGTTGGGGTCTGAGGGATGAAGACTCCAACTGACAAGATGGAAAGGCCACCATGACAGCAAGACAATGCATCCAGGAACATAGACAGAATGAAATTTAGGGGCCAGGACCACAGTTGAGAGAGCATGAAAAAAAAAATAGAGAAAATTTATTTATTGAGTACCTATTACAAAAGCATACACTTGCATGATATAAGCTGAAAGAAAACACCCACAGGGACAAGGGAAGGACACAAGAAGCCTGAAGGTCAGATGGAGGAGGCAGGCTTGGCAGTTTTGAGGGCAGAGGATGTCCAGGTCGTGGGTTGAGTATTTGGTGGCCTGGTACATTTCTTTTCCCCAGCTCCCACTTGCTCATCCAGGCCACAGAAAGTAGAACGTTTCATCCTCAGGGGCTTGAGCAAAGCCCAGAATAATTTTCTTACCCAGATTGCTCTTCCTGTGTATACCTGGGTGGATTCTGAGGGGTCCCTAGCTCCCCAGTGCTGGTGCATGTCCCAGTCCCAGGAACGTCCAGAATGTCCAAGGGCAATCTCCCCTGCCCTGTACACCTGTCTCTCCCAGCCTTGTCCTCCCTACCCAACCTGGATTGCAGAGCCAGCAGAGACAGCCTTGTACAGTATAAGCGCGATCAAAGTAGCCCTGAGAGTTAGCCTGGGACTCAGAGCCTCCTGGCAGCCTGGCTTCCCCTCCAGGAGCACCATTTCCTGCTCTCTGCCTGTCCAGATGAAAAACAAGCCCAGCCCCATTTCCTCTGTTTAACTGCCTGGAGCTACTTGCAGAAAGCCCGAGAGAGGAGGGCTGGGCCTTGCCACAGCCTCCTTTTAGAGTAGACTTTGGTCTGTTGGGTAAAGTCTTGATAGGCCACACCACCCAGAGCTCATCTTGAAGAATTCAGAGGTGATATGTTCAAGGGACAGCAACTGGAGAAAATGGGTGCAGAGCCTGACCATGCCCTCAGATCTTAGAAAGGCAATAAGGGATCTTAGACCCTGGGGTGAGATTCTTGTGTGTGTGTGTGTGTGTGTGTGTGTGTGTGTGTGTGTTTTAAAAAATTTTTTGAGGGGTTTAGATTCTTAATCTCAACACAAGAAGATCTTAGTCAAGTAAAATTAGAAGTTCTGTGCCTGTTTCCCAGTGAGGAAAACAGGGCTGGCAAGATGGCTCAGAGAGTAAGGATGCTGGCTGTGAGCCTGAGGACATGGGTTTGATTTTCAGGACCCACATGCTGGAAGGAGAGAACAGATTATTGTAAACAGTCTTCTGACCTCCACACATGGGGCACAAGTAAACACACACACACATGTGCACACACACACACTTGTGCACACACATACACATATACTCTAACACACAGAAATAAGTATAATTAGGGGAGGGGGTTGTCTGTGTTGTTGTTTGTTTTGTTTTTAGGACCAGGTCTTGCTATGTATCTCTGACTGCCCTGGAACTTGCTATGTAGAGAAGGTTGGCCTCAGAGATCCACCTGTTTCGGCCTCCCAGGTGGCAGAACTAAAGGCAGGCACCATCGTGCCTGGCTTCATTTGTTTTCTAACTTTAAAAAGAGGAAAATAACAAGCTATACCTCATAGGGTCATTAAAGGACTCAATGAGGTAATTATATATTCAGTAAGGTTTCTGACCCAGAAGTGCTTATTAGACTGAGTATTAATTATTCAAGTTATGCATCCATCAGGTAAGTTATTGAAAGCTACTATATTCTAGTCACGAGGAATACGAGAGCGAAGGCCAGCCCTGCATGGAGGGCTGGTAGCACTGTCAGCAGATTCTGTAGTGTTCGTGCTTTGTGAACTGAACTGACACTATTTCTATCCTCAAGAAATTCAGTCTTGGTGGAGTAACAAACACATACAGCTAAAGAACTAATTATAAAGCATCGTGGTTAGAGAATGCTCTCCAAAGTTTCAAATTCCTCTCAAAGTTGCCTGAACACTAAAGAATAAACATGGTCCTCACTACTGTTAGCTTAGCCCCTCATGGTAGCTTCAAATTCCAGGGCAGTCTGGCCTCAGAAGATTTTTCTAGACCCTTCCCCAGCATCCTCCTACCTCTCCCAATTCTTCAGCCACACTGCCTCATTCGTGCTTGGAACTTACACTTTACTGTTCCCTGCCTGCATCCACAATGCTATTCTCCAGATGGTCATGTGGTCTGCTGTCATGATTCATTTGAGTCCCTTCTGAAATGTCACCCTCGTTGCCCAATCCCCCTGATTGCCACTTGTTCCCCCTTCATGTTGGTTTCCCCTTTCCGTCTTTTTTAAAATAGCACATCTCATTGCTTAACATGCATAGATTGTCTTTTTTCTGACTATCTTCCCCTCCTGGCCTCTAGGTTCTGTGAAGGTACAACATACACTGCTCTAATACAGTGGCCTATGCATAAGATGTACCAACTAATATTTCCTAACTTTTCTATGTCCCCTTTCACCTCTTATTTAGTCCACTTACAACCCAATGAGTCCAAACTATAATCCACTCTACAGATGAGAAAAACTAAGGCTCCCGAAAGCTCTCTGACAAACTTATTCACCGATTTATTGTTTATAGCTATCTTCCTAAAAATGTAAGGTAACTTTAGAAGATTTATGACCTGGTCCAGGCCACAGTGCAGGCAGATGGGAGAAACTGAACATGACCTGGCGTCTTCCATCCACTACGGTTTCCAAGACACTGCCACCCTGTGTGCCTAGCTCTGTTGAAAGGTATGGTACATACATGATACTAAGAGAGAGCTGGATACAGACAGGCTGGAGCCAGTGTGCCACCAGGAATGTCATGAAGTGAGAGACCATTAGCAGGACCAAGAGGTGAAATTTGGAAAGTAAAGGCCTGGAGTTGGGATGCAAATTCCAGCCCAGGCAGGTCCAGTGGGTGCCTGGCAGCTTTTGACTCCCAGGGTTGTCTCTTGACTGCTAGGCTGGGCTTGTCCCCACCTGCCCCTGCACTCCCATGCAGCTCTGTGCCTTGCCAGTGTTCTGCCCCAGTCAGCGGAAGGCGCCGACAAGCCCTGTGGTCCTCGGCTTGAGCCTTCAGCCGGCCTCTAGCAGCCCCCCCACCCCCCCACGTCAGGAAGTGCGGAAAGAGGAAGAGAGTTGCTGGGCAGGATGAGCGCACTGGGGGCTGGCCACAGCGCCGGGGGAGGCTGCGATGTGGCTGCTGCTCTGGGCCCCGCGAAGGTGCTGGGGACGAAAGAAGCCGAGCTGCCAGGGGCACTGAGGCAGATGTGGCGCTCCCGCTCCTGGGACGTGCCACAGATCCCAGCTGAGGTTGCCCAGACACAGTAGGTACAAGGGTGGCCTGGGATGGGCACAGAGACCGCAATCTATGAACTGTCTGTATGCTGTGGAAGAATGGCAGAAGTGGGTTCACCCGTCTATTTCCCAGTAATTCCATGGAGACACAATCTAGAGGGGTTTGGAGGTAGCGCTGATGTTTCCAGACTTGGGGTAATTTGATAGAAGGCTTCTCTCTGGAATTGGAGTTGAGAGAGAACGGCGGGGGTTTTCGGGAGAGAAGCCCTCCCAGGACTGTGGTACACTATGGATGTAGGCGTTTTCTCTAATCCAATTCAAGGACTGTGTAAACTCAATGGAATCTCCAAGCTGTCCCCTCCTCCCCACCCCACAGCCCCTAGCTTTTCCCATCAAGCTTGGTGATAACAACCCGACGACTTCCTCAAAGAAAACATGCACCCCAGGAAGCCAGGGTCAGGACCTTTTCCTATCCAACTTGTTCCCCATTGCTGGCTGGAGATCTGGAACCCAGCTTCTCCAGGCCTGCTAGTGAATAAGAGAAAGTGGTGGGCTTCTGTGTGTTGGCTGTTGCTCAGAATCACAGCCCCCTAGCTTTGGCTATTTGTGGCAGACGAGGCCTGGAAAACAGGCTGCCAAAGCCCCAAAGGAAAGGGTGAAATCGAAGGCAACACAGGATGTGGCTTTCTAGAACGGAGGGCTAACTGAAACAGTAGGTATCAGGGTGGCATGGTCTGGGGAGGAGGTGGACCAAGGTCACTGGCTTCCAGGCCTCCCTGGCACAGTCCTGCAGCATCTAGAGACCACCGTAGTTGTGGATTCCCAAATGTATGTGATGGCATGTCTCCTGGTGACTTCTTGTTCCAGTTGGTCTCCCTTCTGGAGGAGAATGTGTGTCAAACATGAAGAATATTTCTGGATGTGTATGTAAAATATGAGGTCCTTATAGCCACTGCCCTCAGGGATATCTGTGTGTAGGAGATAGTTTCTTCTATATGGGTGTATATGTGAATGAGTGTGTAGGTTGTAACTGTTGTCCTTGTGTGAATTTGAATGTGTAGGAAGTACATAGTTCATCCTTATGGTAAAAGGATTCAAGGGAACATTGAACATTGTGCTGGGAAAATTTCCTTATGTTAGGAGTGGGTGAAGGGTTGAAGCCATTGTGAACAGCTGTAGAAGGATGACTTTGTCAGAGGAACATTGAAGTTCTTTGTGAGTGTGTGAAGGTCATTGAAAGACTTTGGTGTCCTAACTGCGAGAGAAAAGTATGAGTTTGATGAGTGAAGATAATTCCATGTGAGGGGCGTGCCTGCTGTGTATAGGGAGAGCGGTTGTGTGACTTTTTTTTGTGAGTGCGTTTATGGATAACCAAGGGGGTAAGGGTGGAGAGCGCATGAGTGGCTGAGTGGGTGCAAGAGAGCAATATATAACTTGTGGATGCGGGAGAAGTGGTGACAGCCGCCCTCGCGTGTGTATGCTTTGATCATGTAGGTTGTTTGGTGGAGGAGGACATGGGGGGGGGGAGGATCATACATCTGGGAACAGCTTGAGCGGTTCAGGCCAGGAAGTCAGTCCCATCCAGGCAGTCTGGCCACGGAGCTGGGGGGTGGTGCCCTTGTAAGTCCCGCCCCCCTAACCCGGCCTCTTCGACGGGCTTGCGACAAAGCTTGAGGCCGGCAGAGGGCGCGGTGGGGCGAGTGCGGCGGTGCGGCCGAGGGGGCGTGCTCGGCGGCGGGCGGGCAGGCAGAGGCCCGGCCAGCTATGCGGGGTCCTGCGGCCGCGGCTGTCGGCACTTCCTGGAGCGGAGGCTGCTTCCCCGGCACCTGGGAGTGGGGCGCGGGGACGCGCAGCACAGGGCGGGCGGAGCGCGCGCTCGCCATGAGCTTGGCGGGCGGTGCGGAGCCGGCGTGCTGAGCCCCGGCCGCCGGCCCGGCATGGGCGTCTCCCGCGGGCCCGCCGCCGGCCGGGGCTAGGGCCGGATGGAGCCGCGGGACCCCAGCCCCGAGGCTCGGAGCAGCGACTCGGAGTCGGCCTCCGCCTCGTCCAGCGGCTCCGAGCGCGACGCGGGTCCGGAGCCGGACAAGGCGCCGCGGCGCTTGACCAAGCGGCGCTTCCCGGGTCTGCGGCTCTTTGGGCACAGGTGAGCGGGGCGGCGGCGGGACCGGCTATCCCAGCGTGGGTATCCAAGCACCAGGCACAGGCGGTCCGGGTGGCGCGCGCGCTGGCACAGGCTAGTAGTGCGCTTCGTCCTTAGTGCCGTGACAGGGTCAGCTCCTGACCCTCCTGCAGGGAGACAGAGTCACCCCAACTCCTTGGCACCAGCAGTCTGGGACCCTACGACTGGTCACCACTGCTTCTTGACAGTCTCCCTGAGCCTGCAGTTACCAGCGTGGTGTGGGTGGTCATACCGCCCTTCGTGCTTCCCTGGAACCCATTTGCCAACTACCACTTCTTGGCATCTGCCGATTGTTATCATTGTGATTTGCCACAGCACATGGTTGACCCCAGGTCACTGATTAAATTACTCGATGTTTTAAACTTCTTGGGACTGTGGGTGCCTAGCGTTTTGCTCTACTTTGCTCTTACATAGCATGAAGG
This sequence comes from Mastomys natalensis, assembly GCA_021653895.1. Taxonomy (NCBI): domain Eukaryota; kingdom Metazoa; phylum Chordata; class Mammalia; order Rodentia; family Muridae; genus Mastomys; species Mastomys natalensis. The sequence goes on along the minus strand of JAJTUV010000328.1, from coordinate 1,641,874 downwards.
TAGCCCCTTCTCCCTCTGCTAGGCAATCATCTCTTCACCCTACCTTCTTCCAGCTCTTGCTTTGGAAAGGGACGAAGTGGCCTGTAGTTTTGAATCAAGAGTTGGCTGTTCAAGCTTCATCTTGCCCCTTCTCCAAGTACACAAAATGTCACCATATTGTACCTGTGACAGGGCTTTGACCATGACGGTGATAAGAAACTGGAGGGAGAGTATGGAAAGACTGAGTGCAGGCAGTTCATGGCATGTGTGCTCTGTCTGTGCCTGCTGGAAAAGCCCTGGTATAAGGTGCCACCCAAGAGTATTCTACCTGGCTCTCTGATCTTTTTTTTTTTTTTTCCTCCTTTCTTTTTTTCCTGTCTGACCTCTGAATTTCTTCGGTGGCTGAAGAGCTTGCAGCCAATCAGCTAAGAACCCTAGAGTTCTGATCGGACTCTGACCTCAGACTCTGCCCAGGGCCTCTCTCTTAGTTTTTGTGGCTGTTCAAGGCTTTGCTATCTTTGGCCCCTTCCTGAGCTTTGCCTGGGCCCTTTCCAGGGTAGACTTACCTACTAATAACCTGTGTGGTTTTCCTCTGTTGTGTGGGTGGTGTGCTGCTGATCTATGCCCTCCGCCTGGTTTACCCCTGCCAGGGCCCTTCTCTTTGCACTTGCAGCATGCTGCGAAGCACACGCCACCCACAAGGATTTCTGGATCCTTGCACTGGCAGCTTCTTTTGAGAAGCTACATGGGCTTCAAGATCTCCTACAAGAGGGCAGGCAGTAACACTTCCAATACTTCTGTTTTGTTACCCACAGCCCAGCAAGATAGAGCAGTTTACACCCAGCTCTGCAGGATGTAGCCTCCTGTGTTCTCAGGCTCCTGGGGGGGGGGGAGGGAGGGGCACCCTGAAGGCTTCCTGTTGCTGCCCATAGGGTACCAAGTGTTGGGTGCTTTTGACCTGAGCTGTGTTCATTTTGAAGAGCACAGATTTGTGGATGCAGGTATGAGCCTTGGGCATAGTCAACAGAAGATCAACAGAGTGCTGAGTACCTTTATATAATCCTCTAAAATAAGCAAGATAGGTTCTATTTTTCCATTTTTGTAGATGAAATAAACATACTGTCAGAGAGAGGAGCCATTTTCCCAGAGTCACACAGCACGTAAGAGGCAGAGACAGTGCCGGGTGGTGGTGGTGCACGCCTTTAATCCCAGCACTTGGGAGGCAGGCGGATTTCTGAGTTCAAGGCCAGCCTGGTCTACAGAGTGAGTTCCAGGACAGTCTGGGCTACACAGAGAAACTCTGTCTGGAAAAACCAAAAAAAAAAAAAAAAAAAAGGCAGAGACAGCATTTGAACTCAGGTTGGTCTGATTCCAAAATCCACATCCCTTTCTCTGTACCAGGATTTCAAATACAACATTACAGAGGCCCAGGGAGCTTTAAGAGGTCAGATTCTGCCGGGCGGTGGTGGCACATGCCTTTAATCCCAGCACTTGGGAGGCAGAGGCAGGCGGATTTCTGAGTTCGAGGCCAGCCTGGTCTACAGAGTGAGTTCCAGGACAGCCAGGACTACACAGAGAAACCCTGTCTCGGAAAAAAAAAAAAAAGAGGTCAGATTCTTAGATCTTACCATTGGCATGTCTGCCTGTTCAGCTCTAGAAGCGAGCCTGGGCTTTTTCTACAGCTTTCCAGGTGATTCTGTGATACCACACAGTCACAGGGTCACAGCCCCCTGGGATGTGGGGAGTGATTTCTAGCATGCTTATCAAGAAGAAAGTCAAAGAAGGCCTCTAGAAGCCTGGGTGTGGTAGTGTGTGCTATGTACAGAGGGCAGTGGTGCTTTAAAAAAAAAAAATGAAGACACTGGGAGCTCACAATGGGGAAGGCTCCTTTGCAGATTTGGGCCTTCAGGATCTGTACCCGTTGGTGCCGGACCTCCTTTGACTTCATTTGATGGCCAGGTGACAGGAGGAGCAGACATGTGGATTGCCCCAGTCCGGGTTCTGTTCTTTTAACTGATGCTGGTCATGTAGTCCTGCCATGCTGGGAAGTCTTTGGTTGAAGCCATCTTTTCCCAGGCTCCATGCTCATTTATAACTAGCTTTTGTTTCGCCTTGGACATTCAACCTCTGTGTTCTACTACATGCTTCTGCCACTTACACCTTACACCTCGGGCTGAGGGACCTTATAAGTGAACAGGCCAGAAGACAGGGTCATAGATGACACTGGATGAGTGTTGGCTCTGGAGGCTGCATTGAACTCTGTCCTTGGCTCAGGTGCAGTGTATGAACAGTTAGCAGTGTCTCCTGTGGGCTTGGCAGGGGGCCACATGTGTGCTGTTTGTGTCAGGTCAGGAAGAACTGTGTCCATGGTGTCTTCCTTCAAGCCTACCCCTGCCTCGTTCAACTGGTATTGCTGGGTGGGGTCTGGGGAGCAGTTTGCCATCCCCCTCATTTTCAGTCCAGAGAAACACGGAGCTGAGCTGTGACTTCCTCTTTTATAGATTCTTCCACCTCTAACTCTATCCCACTCCACTTCTTCATGGTGGAAACTGACGCCCCCCTCTTAGAGGAAGATGGGGGACAGAGGGATCTACTCTAACCCCCGGTCGTCTGGTTCTCCTCTACCCTGAGTGGGGCAGGTGGACTCTTTCCATGCAGGTTCTGTGACCCTAAGGTTTGGCCAGTCTCCAGTGAGGACAGTTGCCTAGAACCAGCCCCATGGAGAGGGGACAGACTCACCCTCTGGCCTTTTGCCAGCAGCCTAGTCCTGGGCAGGTCACTCAGCTTGTGGATTGGCTGGTTTTGCACCCCAAGGGCATCATAAATTACCTGGCACCATACACATTTTGACAGAAGGAGCTTTGGTTGTCCAAGCCCCTGAGAGTCAGGATGTCTGTTCTGCCATCTCTGCCCTTCATTAGTCTCAAAGTCAGAAGCTCCCAGAGGGCAGGAGACACACCTGTGGAGTGAGTTTGACACAATAGGTCTCATTTAGAGGCTATGCCACACGGGGCCTCTGAGCCTAGTCCTGAAGACAAGGCTGGCAGAGGTGCCCAGAGCAGGATGAGCAGAAACACCCCCTGTTTGGGGTGGTTTGCAATGAACAGGGAGGGACACCTTGAGGGATGTCTCTCTTTCAGAGTTGAGAACCCCTGTCTGTGACGCCAGGGTGTCTCAGGGCAAAAGGAATCTCTCTGAGTGAATCAGTTGTCTTGCTCAGGCTAATGCTGACAACAGTCCAGGTGGCTGTAGAACCTTGGCTTCCTGCCAGCCTGGGGAGGAGGGACCTCAGTGCCTGAGCTGGGTACATCTGACTGTCTGTTCCCACTAGAGCTGTGTGCCCAGGTACAGAGCTGACTCGGGTTGGCAGGTGAAGGAGGAATTCTGGTCCCTGTCTACTGTCACATGGACCAGTTTCTGGCTTACATGTCAGGGGCGGGAATGGGCAATTCCTGTTGTTTTGTCACCATAACAAAGGTCAAATCCCCACATGCAGACTGACAGGGATTTGCACTTAGTCTAAGACAGTAGAGAGAGGGTGTCCTTTCAGTAAAGGACAGAGGAAGGACTCCTGCTCCTTGAGCAGAGAAAGCCTAGGCTTGGGAGCTGTTTCTGGGAAGGGGCAACAGGCCTGCCTACATCTTTCTAAAAGCCTTCCCAGAATTTTCCATGTTTCCCCATGCAAAGGTTGATGGGCAGGCTGGCCCACTTTGAAGCTTGGGCTAGTAGGTTCCTCCATCTAGCACAGAGGCCCAGAGGGCGCCAAGGTCCTTGAGCTCCCCAGGAACCTGTCCTGCAGTATCACTGTGACAACAGCAGGGGGCCGAGGCTACCATAGGAAGGACACTGGGCCCAGAAATTTTCTTTTAGCAGACCACTTGCACCTGCCGTGGGTGAGTCCAGACACCTTCTCTTGGTGAGTTACCTGAAGACCCTAGCTGCCACAGTGAAGCCAGTGATCAGGGGTGTGTGTTTCCGTATCACGTAGCTCCACCCTTCCCTGTCCCTGAAGGGCAAGGCCTGGTGAAGTAGCCTCTACTCAGCCAAGGTCTCACAGCCAGCCAGGGACACGTTCATTAGTGCTGCATCACAGGACTCCAAGGTCTCACCTGCATTTGTCACCTGGCACTCCCAACCTGTCTCCCACTTCCTTCCTGCCCTGTCAGCCTAGGGAGGGGACATTGTATGCAGGAAGGTGACCGTTTGCCTTTAGGCCAGTGGTTCTTGACCTGTGGGTTACGACCCCCTTGGGGGTCAAATGACCTAAGTTGTTTGCTTAAGACCATCAGAAAACATAGATGTGTGCCTTACAGTTCCTAACAGTAGCAAGATTGCAGTTTTGAAGTCACTGCAGCCACAAAAGTAATGTGATGGTTGGGGGTCACCACAACCTGAGGGACTATATTAAAGGGCCACAGCATTAGGAAGGTTGAGAACCACTGCTCAAGGCTCACAGCTCCCTTCTTTCCTGGAGCCATTCCTGGTGCTGTTGTCCTCAGTCACTACACTACCCGAGTGAGTGTTTCATGTGAGGGCCCTGGATGCCCTGAGAGTGTAAGCATCTGGGTTGCAGTATGCTTCCCCCAGCCCCTTGACTCTCAGCCCTCAGCCTAGCTGGCACTCGTGTCCAGGAGGAAAAGGCTAGGCAGAGCAAAGACCAAATGCCTGCCCCCTTACCCTTGCCCCTGTCTTAGCTAAGGACATGTTGAGAGAGCAGCTCTGAGTGGGACCAAGAGCTGTGGTCCACAGGGGGAGGGTGGGTGAGAGGATTGACTGCTTGTCCAGCCCCTCCCACACACCTGTGTTCAGGTGGCTGGTGCTCATCTTTTTTGACCATCGACAGCTTCTCCAAGCTCGTACATCTGCCAGTTTCATAGACTCATCACAAGGTGACCTCTGTGGGCTTACTTCCATTTTACAGATGAAAAAGACCAAGGCTCATAAAGGTCATGAAGTTCGCTCGCCCTGGGCCTCAGCCCAAAACTCTTTCCACAGCACCTGGTTATAAACACTTCCCTTCCTATATCCCACCCTAACCCGCAGAGCCTCAGGAGGCCTTGGGTTCTGTCTGGGTTTATTGAGAGGTTTGCACCTCACTAGGAAGTTGCCAGAGATGCGTGAGATGCTCTGCCCCTAGAAGGTGACCCCCCCCCCCCCGGGTCCCTTGAGCAGGAGATACTGGGTAGGCAGCCCATGGCTGGAAGGCAGCCATCATGGTGCTCGACAGCTGGGCCTCGAGAAGGGCACACCTATGACCTTTTATTAGGTGTCAGGGGAAGAATACTCAGAAGATGGGTTAGAGGATCCTGGGCTAGCCTGGGGTCAGCGAGTGGCCTGTGTCCCGAGGAAGAGAGTAGGTCCCACTTGTACCCAGCACCCTCTCCCTTTACTTGCAGAGACCTGCTCCCCTCCCTTCTGGCAGAGTGCCAGTACAGAGCTCCCACAGAGAGGCCCCTCCCCTCCCAGGGCTAAGCACCATCTCAGCACATGCCAAAATAGCTGTCTGGGAGCCGGAGCCTGCACCACCCACGCCCCAGCATCTTGCGGGTTAACAGCTTGCCTGTCTCTCCACCCCCCTTCCCTAGCTTGCTGACATTTTACAGAGAGAGCCGGGGGTGGTTGTGAAAGGGGGCAAGTTGGTTCCTGCTCCTTAGCCCACATAGACAGCCCACTGATACAACCTGCTGCTGCCCACCTACCTCTGGAAGGCATCCTGTAGGAGGGTCCTGCTGTCTGACCTGGGGAGACAAAGTTGAGGTCTGCCTGTTAAGCCACCCAATGAGTGACATATTGTTGAAACCAGACAGGGGGAGACCCAAGACAACACTGGGCAGCTGGCCTCCCTCTCACGGCCTTTTTTAGTTTTTAGGGGTGTGTGTGAAAGATGGAGGTTGAGACATCTATTGCCTAGACCTGCCTTGAACTCATGGCAATCCTCCTGCCCTAGCCCCTTGAGTGTTGAGATTAGAGTGAGCTACTATACCCAGCTCCTCTGGAAATCTTTTAAAGAGACTAAGACTTGTTGGCTGATGCTAGGTTCTGTGGCTGACACTAGGACCAGTAGCAGATACTCAGGCTGGCATAATGGACACTTTCTTTCCCCAGATGCTGGATGGATTTTTACTTTGATCTGAATGGTATCCCTTAGTTGAGCATAGAGGTTCATGTATGTAATCTTAGCACTTTGGAGGCTGTGGCAGGAGGATGCTGAATTTGAGGTTAGCCTGGGCTATATGAGTTCTAGGCCAGGTTGCATGAAATAGCCAGACCCTCTCTTAAAAAAGGGTGAGGAGGTTAATATGGGGGAAGGATGTTGATCTGAGTTGCTTTAGTTTGGTTTTTGAGGCAGAGTCTTGAACTAAAAATGGCCCTCCCCCTTAGGCTCCCAGTTCAGCGTGAGCTTATTAACCTTTTTAGGGTTTTCACTGTTGGTTGCAGTCACCAGAGATTGCTCGTATGCCTAGCTCCCTGAGTGTCCCTTTCCATCAGTACTCTGGCCCGGACGTCTTGGCTTAGATAGATGTTACTGAATTGTCTTGCCAAGCGGTTCCCCTAATTTTTACACCTCTGGAGGTATTTATTTCCTTTTCTGAAACTCATTAAACTGAAGAAGTGTTTACTGTGAACACGGTCTCTTTCTAGCCTACAGCAATCCCTAGAGCCCCTCGAGCCCCAGTTATCAGTGAGGAGGTTGAGGCTAGGACAACGGAAGCCCCTTAACCTTAGAGCTGGTCAGAGGCAGAACTCTAAACCCTTCCAAGGGCAAGGTCGCCGCTTTTGTTGTACCAAGTTCTTGTTTTAGTAAGAAGAACCTTGGATGGCATTCCTCGGTGCCTGGGGACGAGGTGGAGGGGGGGGGGTCTGGAAGCTGGAGAGCTGATTCTAAGGACACTAGTGGAGGTTAAATTTTGAATGGAAGGAGGGGGTCCATCTCCTAGCAGATAGGGAATTGAAATTTGCTATAGGCACATGAGAAGGGGAATGGGACTTGAGAGCTCCATTGGGAGCGTCGGGGAGAAGCATCAGCACTAGCATCCCACAAAGTGTCAGTCTCCGGGCTGCCTGTAAGACACATGGCTTATCTACCCAATGCTAGCAGCAGGCAGGCCTGAGAAGTTGGCCAGCCATCCTGAAGCCTTGTGCTGTCAGCCTGAACAAGGCTAAGTCGAGCATTCACTAGCCCTCTCTTCACTCTTTAAGCTATACCCAACAATCGGGGATGCAATTACTAGCGATATAAGGTCCCAGGGTCTGTGACCTCACAGGGCAAGCAGCCTAGCAGGTCAGTGCTGCTGGCCCAGAATAACCAGAAGAGGGCCTGAGTGTGGGAGCTGCCAAACTCCCCACCTCCCCCAGGACAGGGTCCTGGGGAGAACTTTCTGGGAGAGCCAGTGTCTGAGCAAACTCTTACAAGATGAGAGGGAAAAGGAGAGGTTGAGTTCAGTAAACAGAGGGGCCTGGTTTCCATTATAGAGATTCCAGGTGGCAAGTATAGAGCCATTTGTCTATGTGCCAAGTGGCAAACACAGGCTTGCCAGTGTGGAACTACTGGGTTTTCATTGACGCTCTGCCACTTGTCAGCTGTAGGCCCGTGGCTAGCCACTGAACTACATTGTAACTTACTTGCTCATCGATACTGTGAGGATAGATAACAGGGATGAGCAGTACCAACTAGTAATTAAATCAGAATTAGGAGATAATATTTGCTTCGTCTGGTATGGTAGTGCTTGGGAGGTAGAGGCAGGAGAATCAGAAGTTCAGGGTTATCCTAAGCTATGTGAGACACTGTCCCAAACAAACAAATAAACAAAAAAATAGCCAAGTGAAGTATGTATTTGTTAACATATAAAAATAGAAAAATGGGCCAGAGAGATGGCTCAAAGGTTAAAGGTGCTTGCTGCCAATCGAATTGCTTGAGTTCAGTCCTCAGAATTTACATGGTAGAAGGAGAGAACCAACCTTGAAAGGTGTCCTCTAACCTTTACATGTGGTGTGATGACATAGGTGTACCTACACATTCATGTGAGGGTTCGTGTGTGCCTGCATGTACACAAAAATAAATGTTAAAAAAATTGTTTTTCAAAGGAAAAAAATAGGAGGGAAAGCTGCTGGCAGTCAGGCCCAGGACCTTCTCAGCTGTCAGTGGGAAGAGTCAGAATGACCTGAGTGCTCCCAGGTAATTCCAGGCAGCCGGGACTGAAGGGGGCTCTCAGAAGCAACTGGCCATTCATTACTAGCAGGACTAGACTGCGGTGGACCCAGAACATGGAGGAAGAAGCTGGGGACACTTCATCAAGGAGTTCAGCTAGGGCCCTGGCTGAGCACCCCAAGCTTTTACAGCAGCCCCCCTCCCCGGCTGTTTTATACAGAAAGCCACAGAGAATGTGGAATATGCAGTGACTTCCCAACATGGAAGGGGCCTCCAGGTGTCACTCACCAGATCTCCAAAAGAGGAGAGGAAGATGGCCACCCAAACAAAAGCTGTTGTTGTGCCCAAACAAAGAGAAGTGGCCTGGGCCTGTGGCCAGCCCTTGGTGGAGTACCCAGGAGGAAGAGCTTCCCACCCCTGAAGGCTCTAATCCCTCCCCCACGGAATTCCCTGTTCCTTCCTCCTGAGCTGACCTGAAGTAAACATAGCTCCCTGCCAGCCCTGTGCTGGACCCACCACACCCACATATGCTCACCAGGCCCCAGCCCCTGGAGCTGGCTGCCTGGTGGAAGAACAAGGCATAGGGACCTGAGACAAAGAGGTATCCAGGGTTTCTGTGGTTGAAGAACTAGATGGGTGGTCAGCTGGAGTGAGTGGTTATCTAGGCAGCTGTGAGCAGGTAGACTCTAGGTGACAAATTAGGAGGGGAGGGGAGGCCCGTGTTCTAGGCAGATTGTCAGGTGTAGAGGCACAGCACTGAAATTTGGCTCCATTATAGTTTAGGTTACACCTGGGGAGTTAGTGCCAGTGTAGAATCCACATCTGCCAGGCTGTGAGAATTCTCTCTCAGTCCATGGGTCTCTAAGTGACCTGGTACTGCAGATGCTGTGGACAAAGTGATTTTCATAGGAATCGTTTCTGAGCTGCCATGGTGTGTGCCTGTTCACGGTGCTGCCATCTGCAGAGGCAGAGATAGAAAGCATTAACAGCCAGCAGGGCCCCTACTATATATTAATGTTCTTTAGGGAAAAAAAGTTGAGAGGATTAGACTGAGGAGAGAGCTCAGTTAGTAGAATATTCATCTAACATTCCCAAAGCCTGGGATTTTATCCACGGTGCTCTGTAAACCAGGCGAGGTGGCACAGCTCCAATCCTAGCACTCAGAAGGTGGCTATGTAGGGGCTTTGAGGACAGTTTGGGCTATGTGAGACCATCTGAGAGAGAGAGATAGACAGAGAGACACTCACACAGAGAAATTGATTGAGGAGGCTGAGACAGGAGAATAACAGCAATAAGATAACTGATGCGTGTGTGTGTGTTGTGTGTGTGTGTGTGTAATTTGTGTGATGAAATGAAGTTTACCTAAGTCATTTTTGCTGCTGACTGTAATGTGCTAAAACTCTTAGCTGAGGCAAGCTGTGTGCTCTACTGATTGCTCCCTTCTTTCTTCCCTTTCTTTTAATGGGGCCTCTACATACCTCTGGCTATCCCGGAACTCACTATGAAGACAAGGTTGGCCTCATACTCCCAGAGATCTGCCAGCCTTTGTCTCCTGAGTGCTGGGATTAAAGGCATTGGCCACTACCTCAGGCCTGCCAGTGGCACCTTTTGTACTGAGGAGCTGACAGACAAACTAGTCAGACTTGAGGTGTCTGGCATACATTTTCCCAAATATGAGTGAGGTGAGACTAACACCTCAAAAACAGTATCGATATTTGTTTCCAACAAGAAATCTGAGTTTGAGCAGAACTCAGAATTTTGGAAACTTTGTATCTACCTTCTGGTGGAGGGCGGAGTTTTCCCAGACAGGAAACCTTTAAGAGCAATACAGACAGCAAAGGTGGTGATTGTTTGATGCTCAGTGAGGAAATGTATCAACCTTTGGAAGATCAGTATAGCACAGTACCACAGTATTCTCCACTGACTTACACTTGCTGTCACAAAATGCAACATAGTCCTGTAAGCCTGTGTCCCTAGCTGTTGAAGAGGCCAAGGTAGGGGTTCATGTGAACTCAGGAGTTCCAGACTAGCCTGAGCTACTTAATGAGACCCTTGTCCCAAAAACAGTCAATCCCATACCCCCCAAAAGAAAATCAAAACCTTGCAAGGTAAAACTTTATGCTCATTGGTAAGGTTTGACCTTGTACTGGCGTTTAAGAAGTAAGACTTGTCAGCCTGTCCTGGTGGCATACTCCTTTAATCCCAGCAGAGGCCGAGGCAGAGGCAGAGGCAGAGGCAGAGGCAGAGGCAGAGGCAGAGGCAGAGGCAGAGGCAGAGGCAGGCAGATGTTTTGAGTTTGAGGCTAGACTCATAGTGATTTCCAAGACAGCTAAGGTTACATATACATAGAAACCCTGTCTCAAAACAAAGAAAGACCACTAGTCATATTTTCTTGTGATGGCATAGAGTAGCCAGAGTTATCTGGAAACCTGGTAAACTGTTCTCCCTTTCCTCCACTCACAGAGAGTGGCCTGGTGTCTTGTGCAGGGATGGATGCTTCACAGGAACCAGCTGCTGCTGGAAAACCAAATATGAGGGTTGCAAAAGCACAAAATGGGTCAGCATGAGGGCTCAGCAGGTAAAGGCACTTGCCTCTGAGTTGGACTGTTGGATTTGGTCGCCAGGATTTGCACGGAGGAAAGCTCTCCGGAATGTTGTCCTGCGACTTCCACGTGTGTTCAGTGGCACTGGCACACAGAGCAAACATAATAATGTTTAAGTTAAACAGTGTCTTTTCACTGATTCTGTTGTGTTTTATGCAATATTGCTCTCCCCGCTCCTGGTCTGCCTTTTTGGTCTCCCTCCCTCCCTCCCTCCTTCCCTCCTTCCCTTCTTCCCTTCCTTCCTTCCTTTCCCTTAGACAGGTTTTCTCTATGTAGCCCAGGCTGGTCTAGAACTCACTATGTAGACTAGGTTGGCCTTGAACTCAAAGATCCACCTACCTCTGCTTCCTGAATAATTAATGCTCTTACATTTAGATTCTGTTTGGTTAAATCTTAGAATCTATCACCTGTTCCCCAGGCAAAATTCTTCTAGGAGTTTTAGAAATTATTATTTCTGAAAAATGGGAAGTGTTTCTGGAATCAGAAAGTTGATAGCTGCCATTCCCTAGAGAACCATGACAGAAACATGTGCTTGGGGGGTGGGGAGGTGTTGGCAGGGGTCACACCAGCTGGTCTCTCCTAAATATTCTTCAACTGGCATGGACCCAGGCAGCTCAGAAAGGCCCCAGCCCCCTTGACAGGACCAGAAGAGCCCAGCTGTGGAGTTGCAGCTCAGCCACTCCTCAGACAGGAGTCACAGGCTCCGGAGCCTCAGGGGCACCGTCTGTTCAGCGGGGACAGTAAGCCTCCTGCACAGGGGAATTACCAGCCTCTCGGCTAATAATGCTGGTGAGAAAAGGCTGTCTAAGTTGTGAAACACTCAATAGATAATTATTTTTGTGATTGTTTTGTCTGGATCCAGTGTGTTTAGCTGCCCAAGACCCCATAAAACCTGTCCCATGGACATAGGAGGACAGTAAGTGATTGTTTGCCCTAAAAGGGGGGACCGCTCCTGCCCTTCTATATACCTTGTCTCCCTTGTGCAGACACTGTGTGGGCTGGCCTGTTACTGAAGGAAAGAGTATATTGATGGCTGTCACCCAGCCTGGCTTGGGACATGGAGAAGAGGTGCCAGGAGGCCAGGTTCCTGTGCCTGTTCATGTGCACCGCCCCCCTCCCACCCACTGCCTGCCGCCTGCCTGCTATAGGGCCAGGAGCCACCACTGGGAGAGGAAGTGCAGTCGGTTACCAATCGGGCTATTTTCATAACGGTTGTCTCCGGCTTGGGGGAGGAGGGTGGTGAGGGGGAGGGGGCAGAGGCGCAGCCACTGCAGCTAGCTCTCCAAACTAGGACTTGCTCTGCAGAGTCCGGCAGCCCAAGCAAACTGGAGCAAGAGCGGAGGCGCCTGGGACCCCAGTCCCCACCTGCTTGTCCGTCCACCTCTTGCCTGCTGCCTTGCCTTCCAGATCAGGTCAAAGGGGGGGGGGGTCCCCTCCCTTCCTTACCTCCTGCTCCCTTCTGTGACTGGGTGAATTTGAAGGGTAGATCAGGGCAGGCCCAGGCACCACCATTTCTAGATAAGGGCTTTCCCTGCCAGCCCTCCCTCAGTCTGATAGAGGAGCAGGGCCTACTGGGCCCCCCATGCCTGGGCAGACCCTGAAAGAAACACTTGGCTTTCTGATTGCTCTGTTACTCTTCAGCCTGGTCCACCCATTTACCTGCATGCTGTCCCTGTGTGGAGCAGAATCTCTTTAGTGAGGAGACCTGGTAAAATCCACACCCTGCCTGGCTAGCCCAGGCCAACCTAGATGAGCTGGCTGCCTTCCCAGCTTTCCTCTCTTCCCCCTGACTCCTGGGGCTGTGGGAGCCGAGCAACCGGGCCTGGCTTCTGGCAAGCAGTCCCTCTGACCAGGCAAGCCTTTATTCTGGGACAGCTAGAGTACAGGTGTCCTACCCCAGGCCAGCCTTCGTGGAACAGAGGCCTGCAGGACCCACCCTTCCCATGGCATGAAGTAGCCACTGTAGCAGGACCCAACTGGTGTCCTGTGCAGGTTCCGCTGGAGACCAAGGAGGTCCTGGGGACCCGCCTATTGCCAGGTGCAGAGGGCATTCCTCAGGAGCAGACTCCCAGGTGGCATGGCTGTAGGCCTTTGTTCCTCATGTGGTGAGTGGTGGCCACCCTGGCCACTCCTGCTTCCTTTTCTGGGTTCCCACCCCCGCTGTGGGCAGAGACAAACCTCAGGAGGTGGCACAACCACAGGCCCTACAGTTCTACCCTGTCCCAGGTCTGCCAAGCAGCATCAAGTGCTTTCTGTGCATTGCTGCAGCAGAGTGCCCCTCATGCTGGCCTTTGGTGGTCTGACCCATCTTGCACATGGAAAATGGATTGAATGGCTAGTTGATCTGCTGAGGGTGTGGTGGTAGATGCTAGTCAAGAGTGTTTGCTTGCTTGCTTATTTATTTACAGACATGTCTTACGTAGCCCAGGCTGACATTGACCTTGCCTCCTGCCTCTGCCTCCCGAGTGCTGGGGATTACACCACTATACCAGGTTTTTCATAGTGCTGTTTTTTCCCACTTGAAGCCAGCATCAAGTGTGAGATGGTTTGGCTAGGAGGCTAGCGGCCCTTCCTAGCAGGTGGCTGAGGAAGCACATGGCCTGTCGCTCATGCCATCCCCGATCTCCTTCCCATAGGCCCTGTCCTCATCAGACTCCTGGGGGTCAGCTGGAGATTAATGTGGCCCTCTGAGACATTTTTATATTGTCCTCCTTGAGTGTGGCTGGCTGCCCCAGACAAGCCCAGGAAACCTAGGAGGCAGCCATTTTGCTGTGCAGTTGGTGTGAGAACCTTCAGGGGCCTCCCCAATGACCTTTACATGTACAGTGTGGTGTGTGGAGATGATAAGGGATGGGGTGAGAATAGGTGACCACTCAGAGCAGAACCATGGGAGAACTCCAGGCCCAAACAGGGCTTCTTTTGTTTGCCTGCTTTTTAGTTTAATTAATTAATTAATTAAGATGGGGTCTCACTGTGTAGCCCTGGCTGTCTTGGAACTTGCTTTGTTAGCCAGGTTAGCCTCAAAGTCACAGAGCTCCACCACCCTCTGCTTCTAAAGTACTGGGACTAAAGGCGTGAACCACCATGTCAAGTTTTCTTTTTTTTTTCCTTTTGTATTTCTTTTTAAAACAGTTGGTATATACACTGTAGCCCAGACTGGCCTAGAATTCACTATGTAGCCTAGGTTGGCTTCAGACACAGAGCAATCTTCCTGTCTCAGCTTTCCAAGTGCTGGGATAATAGGCATGAGCTGCCTTAGAGAAGCCTCAGCAGAGATAGGCAATCTCTGGCCAGCAGACCAATGTTTCTATGGAGATGAACTGAACAGGAAACATGGGACCAGTGGGAGGGGGCAGTGGGAGCCCAGTGGTATTTGGGGGTGGTAGTGTCCCTCAGGAGAACTTGCCATGTCAACTAGTCTTAACAGTCTTCTTAGATAAACAGGGAAACTGAGGTCCATGGTACCTGGCCTTGTGCTCCACTGGGAGGCTGCACCTGGAGCAGCTGAGGAAACTTGTTACAGGTGTGCCCTGGAGCACCCCACAGCGTGTGGGTTCTATAGTTGTTCATGGAAGCTACCATATGTCCTCACAAGGGCTGCTTCCTTCTTGTCTTGTCATGCAGGTCTGGGACAGCAGGGAGGGCCCAGCCTTTACCACTGACCAGAGAGCATAGCACCACCTCCCCCACAGTGACTGTGGCCTTTTGTTTTCTGGGTGACACTAGCTAGCATCAGGCGGTGTGATGCGTCTGGGTGACTAATCTCCTCCAGGCTGGGCAGCTGTCACAGTGGCCTGAGCAGACTCGTGGGGAAAGCTGACACCCTAGGGGAGAGCTGGCAAGCTAGTGCCCTGGTGACAGCAGGCAGCTAGGCCTGCAAGTTCCTCTTCCTGGGAAAGAAAATGGACCCTAAGTCAAGTAGCCCACACTGACTGGCTATGTGACCTGGGCATGCACTTGCCACTTTCTTATAATGAAGCTGCGGCCCTGCCTACCTCAGAGGGCTCTGGTAGGATTGTTGAGTGGTAGAGGGCTCACCCATGGCCTGGTACAGAGTAGCACTGGATGGGTGTTAACATTTTGGGTCCTTTCTCTAATCCGTCTCACTTCCATCTGAGGGTCCAACATCTGCTCCACAATCCCTGCCTGTGGGATTTGTGTGTGCTACCCTTAGTGCCTTAGCTTCCTCATCTGGTGCTCTCTTTCTCTTTCTCTGTCTCTCTGTCTCTCTGTCTCTGTCTCTCTCTCTCTCTGTGTGTGTGTGTGTGTGTGTATGTCTCTCTGTCCCCCCACCCCCACCATGTGTGCATGTGTATACATAGTAGACCCAATAAATGTTAGCTGGATGAACCCAGCCCTCTTACCAGTGCCTGCTCTTACCCGTCTCTGGATCTCACGTCCTGTCCAGTCTCAATGCTGCTTTCCTAGCACAGCTCCCCCGCCCCCGTCCCCCCCTCACTGACTGCAGGAGCTCTGTCCACTGGGCCCACTTATTTTCTCTACCACACCTTGTACTGGCTCTAAAGCCACCTGCCAAGACCCATAGCAAGGATAGATGGAGGGCTGAGATCAGGTGCTGCATGTATCAGGTAGGCCTCTTCTCCTAGACTGTCCTCTCAGACGGCCCTTCCTCTTGCCCAGTGCTCTGGGCTTCAGCCAGGCCCTCAGCAGGAAGAAAGTGTATGTCATCCATCCAGCAGTACTCATCCATGACTGGAACTTGGGCCTCCATGGCTCTTTGGAGCTATCACCCTCAGCTGACTGGGGGCTTCCTGCCATTCCTCAAGTGTAGAAGAGGTGTGAGCACAGAAAGTTGATCCCAGTGGCCTGGGAATGAGGAATGATAGACCAGGGAGTAGGTAAAAAGAATAGGTGTCTGGATAGTATGCACGGTATTGTAAGCTACCATATGTCACACCATATATACACCAAGGGTAGAGACCCAGGCCCCTGCTCTCTGCAGGAGTCAGTTTGGGTCATCTCAAGCATAGAATTCTGAGTCTGGGGACAGTGTGCTACACTAGGTCCCTCCGCAGGAAGGCTTTAGGGGTTTGGGGACCTCACACCTTCAGATACTCATACTCCGATCTTTGGAACGGTGAGACAGAGCAGCTTGGTACCAGAAAGTTCTTAGCAATGTATGCACATGGCATCTAACATCAGCATTCTCTTAGCCAGACCCTCTTCCTGTATCCCCAAGCTGAGACGTGACGCTCTGTGGGCAGGGCATTCCTTTCCAGTTCTCTGAAGCCTTCTTCCAGTGACCAAATCCAAGGTTTGGGACTTTATCAGGACTCAGATCCTTCACAGAGAGCCCAAGTTTATTACTTTTATTTCATTGCACTGTATCCCAGGAGAGGAACCCAGCCTGGTTCATGTGGGAGCAAAAGGAAGGCCAGATAAGAGGGAAATGCCCTATAGTCTACCCAGGCAGAGTCTGGTTCCCAGATTACCTTTTGTTTCCATTTCTGGTAAGGTAGATGAAGCCCTTTAGGCTCAGGTCTCTTGTTTCTGGTGCCTGGGCAGGTAAACTCCTGGGGTAGAGTTTAGGGAATGCTGGCTGGGAACAGTGTTTGCTTTCCAGTAACTGTGAGCCTGGGCTCCCCTGCTCCTCCTGTACCTTCAAGCTCTTTTCACAGAGGCCAGAGTTTTCTCATCCCTAGCACCAATGTGTCCCTTCTTTGCTTATGGGGCCCAGCTGGGCTTCCGCTTGGCCCAGCTCCTGACACTCCCAGTCTGTATGCCCAACAGCCCCTGGCATGGAGACCTTCTTTAGGAAGCATTTCCAGCGAAAGGCACCAGGTCCTGGAGAGAGGCAGCGACGGTCCAGTGGCATGGGGCTGCCCACAGGCAAGGCTCGTCGCCGCTCCCCTGCAGGGCAGGCCTCCTCTTCACTGGCCCAGAGGCGCCGCTCCAGTGCACAGCTCCAGGGCTGTTTTCCCAGCTGCGGGGTGGGCACGAGAGGTGCCAGCCGCAGGCGCTCCAGCACTGCACCCCCTACCTGCAATCCCCGCTTCATGGTAGATGTGGTGCCTACCCTACAGCCTGCCACGGTTGGAGCCCAGCTTCTGGGTACACCCCTGCTGTTGTCTGGGCTCATGAGCATGAAGGAGGAGGAGGAAGGGACCCAGGAGGGAGATGAGACAACTGAGGCATCAAGCGATGGCAGGCCAGGTACCAGGAACAACGCCCTTCTCACACCAGGGCACCAGGCCATTGCTTCCCATACCCCGCTGCCTGCGCAGAGCCTCCTCCCACCTGCTCCCTGCTGATGTGGAGTGCGGCCATACTCTTTGGGGCCTGCATGGTCACTATCGTCGCCTCAGCCAGCGGAGGCCCTCAGGCCAGCACCTTGGTCTTGGGGGCCGAAGCCCAAGAGCCTCGGGCACTGCAACAGGCCCCATGATACCGGCCCGTGTGCGCCCACTGTCTCGCAGACGTCAGGTAGCTCTAAGGCGGAAGTCAGCTGGACCCCAGCCCTGGAGCACCCTGCTTATGTAGGTATAGCAGTAGTCAGCAGGGCGAGTGGTGCAGCCTCCATGGGGTCTGGCTCAGAGTGAGGACTTTGGAGCTATGCCTAGCCTGGGGGTAGATGACTTGGAAGCAGCTCTGGGTAGAGCTGGAAGAAGGGCTGCCACTTCTCCTTAAGAGCCTCAAGGCACCTGAGCTTCTGTGGGTTTCTCTGTCTTGTACTTGCTGAAGGTCACAGGAGGCAGTTTTTCTGGGTAGTGGGAAGGAAGTAGAGTCAGCAAGCACCCAGCTGGTCAGGCTTCAGCTGTCCTCCTTTCTGTAGGAAAGCCATCACCAAGTCGGGCCTCCAGCACCTGGCACCCCTCCTCCCACGCCTGGGGCCCTGTGCGGTGAATCCGAGCGGCAGATCCAGAGCACTGTGGACTGGAGTGTGAGTATCAGTGCACTAGGCAGGGCAGAAGCTCAGACAGTTTGGTGCCAGTTCATGCTGGGTTCTCACCCTCCTAAGCAACCAGGACCCAGGGCTTGTGAGCAACTGGGAGAGAAGCCCCATGTCTGAGCAGACTTCCAAGTGAGGGGCAGTAGCCCGTGAGCCAGGCTTAAAGGCGTTTGTAAAGCAGGAGAGGAAAGCAGACTGTGGTGGCTATAGCAGACTTGAAAGGTGGATGATGGGTAGGGTAGGGGTGGCAGGTAAGCACTGAACCTGCTCGTCTCATGGTTTAGGAGTCAGCAGCATATGGGGAGCACATCTGGTTTGAGACCAACGTGTCCGGTGACTTCTGCTATGTCGGGGAGCAGCACTGTGTAGCTAAGATGCTGGTGAGTGAGCTCAGTGGGACCTGCTGCCCCCTGGTGGTGTAGTGGGGTCTAGACCTGCAAGGCAACTACTGCAGCCCTTGCTGGATGCTGCTCCTACCTGGCTGGGTGCACTTGCTATGGGATGCTCCAGGGTGAGGGGAAGGGGGTTTTGTCTGATGACAGGTACTGGAACTGGAACCCCATACATAGAAAACGTGTTATTTGGTCTCCCTGAGATGATATCTAGGGTGGAGTTACTTGATGTCTCAGCCCTCTCCTTCTGTCCTACAGCCAAAGTCAGCGCCCAGAAGAAAGTGTGCAGCCTGTAAGATCGTGGTGCACACCACATGCATTGCGCAGCTGGAAAAGGTGTGTGCAGCTACGCAGCCTTCTGTGCCCTCCCTTGGAATGCTGAAGTCCTCTTGATATGCACACTCATGTTTCTCCATGCACATACATGTTACACAAGTTCAGTTTGCTAAGAGTGACCGAGCAAGCGTAGTGACCAAGCATCTGAGACAAATGCACACATTTGAGCCCTGCCTCCCCATTGGTTAGCTATTGTACCCCACTCCCTAGAAGTGAGGTTCACTGAATATTACCTAATGACATGAATTAACAGGTGATGTCCAGCATGCCATTTCACCCTGTCCAGCCTAACTTCAGAAGGGGTCACAGAGCTGGGGATGCAGGAGTTGCCAGTGTGCGCAATGCTGTAGCTTCATTCCAGTTCTAGAAAGGGAAAACAAAATTGTCAAACTTCCTGGCACCACAGTGCTCAGGTGTGACCGAGCTTATCCGTGCTCCTTACATGCTACCTCTGTAAAAAATCTTTCCCTATGACTATTAAGTGTATCTGGGGGAGGGGGGGAGAAGAGGGCTCAGGCGACAGGGAATAGGCCTGACATAGGAGACAGGAGCTCCTGGGCCTGCAGAAATCAGGACATCATGTGGCAGCATCTTTAAAAACAGAAATACCCTGAGCAAGGTTGGTTTGGGCCAACTTCTCTAGTCCTCGAATTGTACAGTGAGGCTTTCTGGTGGGTCTTCTGAGACTGAAGCAGGCACTTTTGGGGAAAGAAAAGTAGAAATGTGTTGTCACACACTGGGATAGTGGGGGATACCTAAAATCCCAGCATTTGGAAGGCAAGGTGATCTCTTCAAGTTTAAAGCCAGTATGGTTTATGTAGAGATAATTCCAGGACAGCCAGAGCACTAATGCATGCTCGCTCTCTCTCTCTCTCTCTCTCTCTCTCTCTCTCTCTCTCTCTCTCGAGGGGAGGGAGGGAGGGAGGGAGGGAGGAGGGAGGGAGGGGGAGGAAGAAGAGAATATGCAGCCCATCATGGACGGTGACTATGAACCTGGGTTTAGCTCACTGCTAAGGGTCTCCAGGGGCAGTCTGCAGAGTCCACAGGAGGTCAGGAGTCCCAGTGGTCAGGAAGGCATCTGAGAGGGGGTATCCATGTTCCAAGTAGCTCTTGGGATGATTTGGGATTCTACTTGCCTGTGAGGTTGACTCTAGGTGCCCCTGTCCAAAAGAAGGCTCTGACATTTTGGTGGTCATCACAATGTTTCACAGATCAATTTCCGCTGTAAGCCATCGTTCCGTGAATCAGGCTCCAGGAATGTCCGTGAGGTAAGTGTCCAGGACAGCGAAAGCAGCAGAGAGGCCCAGGCTCCTAAGGCATCCTCTGCAGTGCCCCAGGAGGGCCACCAGGGGGCCAGGGGTCACCCAAAGGGGAAGTCAGATGTCCTGTCTGCAGATAGGTAGGGTTCCACATGTGTATTAAGGAATTACCTTCTCTCCACACCACGGAGAAAAGTCTACAGTCCCTTTCATTTCATTACAAGGGACTTCAGAGGGCTTCCTGTGAACTGAGTTCAGGGCTGTAACTGTCCAACCCCTCACCCATTCCCATGACCTTTCTGTCCTCCACCAGCCAACCTTCGTAAGACACCACTGGGTCCACAGGCGACGCCAGGATGGCAAGTGTCGGCACTGTGGGAAGGTAAGGACCCTGCCTAAGGGTACCAGCTACACGCTCTCCACTGGTCCTGTGTGTCAGTGTGGTCACTGATAATAGCTCTTTAGTGGAGTCTTGGGTTTGCTGTTATTCATTCAATCCCCAAGCCTCCTAGTTGTGCCATTGGTCTTTGAGTTAAGCAAGGGCATGGATTGTTTTCTTCTGATTTGGGTGTATGGCCTTTGAACTTGCAAGGGACCCTTTGAGAACTGTATGACCTTTCATCATTTCCGTAGCTACTTAGGGAGTGTCTGTGTGATGCTCCTGAGCTTGGCAGCAGGCCCCTGCCTCCGAGGACAGTGGCTTGTGCGCTGCTCAGGACAGTCCCCACCCAGCACTGGTTTGTTCACCTGTCGCCTGCTTGTCTGTCTCCCTTAGTACGACAGGCTCTCAAGAATGCAGGGGCTCATTCCTCCATTTTTTTTTCCCTGTGCCCTACACATAGTAACCCTTGATAATGATTTTTAGACAGGGCATGGATATATAGGGACACTAAGTGGGCAACTTACTGAACTTACAGAACTTGAATGGGCCTGTCTAGATATGGGGGCAGGAAGGAAACCTGAGTTAGGCAGATCTCCAGAAGACATACTCAGCATTTTGCAGTCAGTTACAGTGCTCATGGCTACTAGCTAAGCTTCCCTGCCCTTGGGGCTTATTTTATATTATTTTTTAAAATGTGCTTGGGTTGGGGTCCTGAGAGATGGCTCAGAGGTTAAGAGCACTGACTGTTCTTCCAGAGGTCCTGAGGTCAATTGCAACAATTACATGTAGCTCACCACCATCTGTAATGTGATCTGAACCCTCTTCTGGTGTGTCTGAAGACAGCTACAGTGTACTCATAAATAAAAGAAATAAATACATCTAATATAATAATTTTTAAAAAAAAAAAAAATAATGTGCTTGGTTTTCCTGGGTGAGGAAAGGTTGCCAGCAGCAGCATAGCTGGGTCTCTGCTAGGCCACCTTGACCCTTAGCCACCCTGTCCTCCCTCAGGGCTTCCAGCAGAAGTTCACCTTCCACAGCAAGGAGATCGTCGCCATCAGTCTGCTCCTGGTGCAAACAGGCGGTAAGCAGTCCCTGTGAGCCTGTGCTGAGCATCTTTTGGGTCCCCAGACTTATCTTGACCCAGCTCAGCCTGGCCCATGGCTGTCTTTCAGTACCACAGCAAGGTGTCCTGCTTCATGCTGCAGCAGATTGAGGAGCCCTGCTCCCTGGGGGTGCATGCAGCTGTGGTCATCCCACCTACCTGGATCCTACGGGCCCGGAGGCCCCAGGTGAGGCCTTCCTTTATGCGTAGCACCTTTCCCCATGGAACCTACCAGTCACTCCTAGTCACTCACACCCCTCATTCCTTTGCAGAACACCCTCAAGGCCAGCAAGAAAAAAAAAGAGCATCCTTCAAGAGGAGGTCCAGCAAGAAAGGACCTGAGGTAGGACCTGGACTGGGAGGGTTGAGACCAGGAACCGGGGAGGGAGTCTTCTCTGTCGGCCTTTGGACCACACTGCTAGTTTATACCTGGCTCGGGTTGGGCTCTTGGGGTCTAAGTGTGTGGGAGATCAGCTTTCTAGTTTCTTGTGGACTGATCAGGCCATGAAAGGTCTGAGACATGAGGGTTCTCACTTGTGGCAGGGGATGCTGGGAAGGATATAAGATAGGGCAGGAAAGCACATTAAAGGCTCTTTGTCCCCCAGGAAGGCCGCTGGAGACCCTTCATCATCAGGCCCACCCATCCCCCCTCATGAAGCCCCTGCTGGTGTTTGTGAACCCCAAGAGTGGAGGCAACCAGGTAAGCACAAGCTTTCTTCCTACCCAGAGCCACGAGTGAGAAGGTGGCTGATGTTACACCCACCTGCCCATGATGGTTTTCAGCAACAGTTTGGGGCTTTAGCCCCTACCTTGCTTTTCAGGGACCCTGAAAAGACCCTGTGCCATACCAGCCTTTACTGTATCTGGCTCCCACAACTCTGTTCCCTTGTGTGCCTCTGATACCTCCTCACCTGATTCCCCCTCACTGTCCCTCGGCTGTCCCTGCAGGGTGCCAAGATCATCCAGTCTTTTCTGTGGTACCTGAATCCCCGACAAGTCTTTGATCTGAGCCAGGGAGGACCCAGGGAAGCGTGAGTGCTCCACCAGATCCTCTGGGGACAGGGAGGTTGCAAGGCTCTGACTATGGCACATGCCTCCTGACTCTATTCCTGTCCTCCCCTGGCCCAGGCTGGAAATGTACCGCAAAGTACATAATTTGAGGATTCTGGCTTGCGGGGGTGATGGCACGGTGAGTTCTGAGAGCCGGGCTCGGGCCTGATGCATCACTCCTCCATCTCAGCCTGACTGACCCACTTTGCTCTGCTTCCTCCAGGTTGGCTGGATTCTCTCCACCCTGGACCAGCTGCGCTTAAAACCACCGCCTCCTGTGGCCATCCTGCCCCTGGGCACTGGCAATGACCTGGCCCGAACTCTCAACTGGGGTGGGGTAAGTGCCCTTCGGAACAGGGTTACCAGGGAGGAGAGGGAGAGGTATCCTTTGGCCACAGGGAAAACTCAGTCTTAGTCTCCTCCCACCAGGGTTACACAGATGAGCCTGTGTCAAAGATCCTTTCCCATGTAGAGGAGGGGAATGTGGTACAGCTGGACCGTTGGGACCTTCGAGCAGAGCCCAACCCTGAGGCAGGACCTGAGGAGCGAGATGATGGAGCCACTGACCGGGTATGTCAGCCAGGACTACAGCCAGGTCAGCAAGAGGGCGGTTCATGAGTCTGAGATTCTCAAGGACCTGCCTGGAAATGAAAACACACCTGGTTCTGGAAATGTGGCGAGTTTCTAGTTCTTCACATTCCAGCCTCTTTCTGTCCCAGGAGAATGGTACCCACTAAAAGCTGGTTTCTTCTTCAGCCTCGTGGCACATGCCTAGTGAGGCCCTCCAGTGTGCCAAGCTCTGTTCTAAGCAGCAGCAATACTTGAGTCCCTATTCCTGAAGTTGATGCAGTATATGACATCTGGGGACATAGTGTTGTAAGGACCCAGCAGGTCCTCTGAGGAGCTGCTGTCTCCCTTCCCAGCTGCAAGAGCAGGGTCTCCCAAGCAGTGCTGGGGGAGCTTTGAAGCACTGTTTACTTGACACAAAGGCCTCTAAAAGTAGTTGACTGAGCAAGGGCAGTGGGTGCTAATCTTGGCCTAGGAAAGAGTTGACACTTGTGAGTCACCTCTGTCATTTCTATACTTTGACATTCTTCTAGCTGCCCCTGGATGTCTTCAACAACTACTTCAGTTTGGGCTTTGATGCCCACGTCACCCTGGAGTTTCATGAGTCTCGAGGTTAGCATCCTCCTGCTGAAGGGGCCTTGGGAGGCCAGGGCAGGCACGGAAGGTTCAAGAGTGTCAGATGTTGCTCCCTTAGTCTCTCCCCACAACCTGGGAAGCAGGAGCAGTTTGACTGACATCACCACCCCTTGTCTCTACCCAGAAGCCAACCCGGAGAAGTTCAACAGCCGCTTTCGGAATAAGATGTTCTATGCGGGGGTGAGTCTGGGGCCAGCCGCCCCCAGCCTCTGTGTGCAGGTCACAGGAGCCCTATGACACCGTGGTGAAGGAAGGCCCCTGATGATGACACACCCCTTGTCTTCCACAGACGGCTTTCTCTGACTTCCTGATGGGCAGCTCCAAGGACTTAGCCAAGCACATCCGAGTAGTGGTAAGGAGTGCCGTTGATACCCATTGGAGGACCCAGGAGGAGGGAAGTTACCTGGGCACCTGTTCCTAACACTCCCTGTTCCTGTGTGCAGTGTGATGGAATAGACCTAACCCCCAAGATTCAGGACCTGAAACCGCAGTGCATCGTCTTTCTGAATATCCCCAGGTGAGCACGGCGGCTCCTGTGGGCCTGTGTCCCACCCTGCTGACTCCATGCCACAGCCGTCCATTGCCCTCCTTTAGGTACTGTGCAGGCACCATGCCCTGGGGCCACCCTGGAGAGCACCATGACTTCGAGCCCCAGAGGCATGATGATGGCTACCTCGAGGTCATCGGCTTCACCATGACATCCTTGGTGAGTGCTCCTAGTCCTAGCTTATCACTACCCTTCCCTTCCCTGGCCAGAGCAGAGCAGTCACCTCCGATCTTTTCTCTGGTCAAAGGTTCCGTGTCCTCTGATCTATAATTGGATAGTGACTCTTGCCCTTTCTCCCTTTGCTGTAGGGGAGGGCACTTTTACTTCCCATCTGATGAGGGAGTCTTTGGTACTTTTGCCTTGTCCCTCCATACTGTATTCTGTCTGGGGTTCCCTCTTATGTTTGTCCCCTCACCAGACCATGTCTGGAAAGAACAGAGCTTGCCCTGCCCACAGCTGACCTGAGCATCCTGTGCCCACAGGCAGCACTGCAGGTGGGTGGGCACGGCGAGCGGTTGACCCAGTGCCGAGAAGTGCTGCTCACCACTGCCAAGGCCATCCCTGTGCAGGTGGATGGTGAGCCCTGCAAGCTTTCAGCATCGAGGATTCGAATTGCCCTGCGCAACCAGGCCACCATGGTGCAGAAGGCCAAGCGCCGGAGCACTGCCCCACTGCACAGCGAGTAGGTCCTGTTTAGCCACCGTGTACTGGGGTCCAACCCAGGCCCTGCTTTACTTGAGCTTTAGTGTACTGACCTGCAAAGGGGAATTCATAGTCTGGTTGTACAGCTCAGTCAGAGCCCTTGTTTAGCATGTATGAGGCCTTAGGTTGCTCTGGCGTCCAAAGTAAAGGGCTTTGGGAGGGAGGCAGGATGCCCCTCTCAGTACCTGGCCTGCTGCCCAGCTGAGGATGAGTATCCTAGGCAGGGTCCTTGCTGAGTTCCCTGTCTTTGGCCCACCCTCCAGTCAGCAGCCAGTTCCTGAGCAGCTGAGGATCCAAGTGAGCAGGGTCAGTATGCACGACTATGAGGCTCTACATTATGACAAGGAGCAGCTCAAGGAGGCCTGTGAGTGGCTGCAGGGTTGGGGCAGGGAGGGATGAGCAGCTGCTGCTGAGCTGCCTGGGATGTGCAGACATGCAGCCAGCTGCTGAAGGGCCTCTCTGTCCTCCAGCTGTGCCTCTGGGTACTGTGGTGGTCCCCGGAGACAGTGACCTGGAGCTCTGCCGTGCCCACATTGAGAGACTCCAGCAGGTGACTGATGGGAGCAGGAGGAGGTGGGGCACAGCAGTCTCCAGCCTAGCTGTGACCCACCCTGACCTTTGCTTCTGTCTCAACAGGAGCCCGATGGGGCTGGAGCCAAGTCCCCGATGTGCCACCAACTATCCTCCAAGTGGTGTTTCCTGGATGGTGAGTCTGCCATGAAGGGTCCTTTGTAGGCTTCCTAGGCTGTCCTGCCTGTCCTTCTTGGGGGAACCTGGGTTAACTAACAGAAGACTTGGGCTGGGATAAGGATAGACTTCATACTCAGCCAGCCGTCTCTTCTGCAGCCACCACTGCCAGCCGCTTCTACAGGATCGACAGGGCCCAGGTAGGTCCCGCAGGCCTTCTCCATCCTCAAGCCGTTTCTGTACCCGACACACTCACACCTCTGTAGGCAAGCCTCGGGGTTGGTGGCACAAGCCCAGCATACTCACCACAGCCTTATGGCTGTGATATACTCACATGCCTGTGGCTGTGGATCACATGTCCCCACCCTCCAGGAATGTACAGGGATGGCGCCAACAGAAAAAGCTGGCATGCCAGAAAAGGCTTTCTAGGTGGGTGGAAGGGAGGGCCTGGAAGCATAGTGCTATCCAGGGAAACAGAAGAAAATAGCCAGGGCTAGACCACCTGGCTCGACAGTGGGAGGTAGTTGTTTGGCTGGTGAGTGCCACACATGGAGGACCACTGAAGCCATAATGGAAGGGGTGGGAAGAGGGGCGACTCCCCTCCCTGCTGCCCTCCCTGATGTTCTTGGTGCTGAGAGAGGCTTTTCTAGGTGTTCTGCCTTGCCTCTGGCCCCTAAACCCCACACCCATCACTGGAGACTAAGGGCCGTATGTCTGGCACTGACTTTCAGTTCTCCCCCCTCCTCCTACAGGAGCACCTCAACTATGTGACGGAGATTGCCCAGGACGAGATTTATATCCTAGACCCAGAGCTTCTGGGTGCATCAGCCCGGCCTGACCTCCCACCCCTACCTCCCCGCTCCCTGCCTCCCCCTGCTCCCCTACACCCGGGTGAGTCCCAGAGCCCCCCTAACTACCTCTCCCTTGGCTTTAAATCCTGTCTGCTGGCTGCAGGCATGGAATTTCTGCCAGCAGGAGCACTTAGGAGTACCCGATTCTGTCCCTCTGCCATCATGCCCCCCCACCATCGGAAGCAGTTCCCCCATCTGCATTCTGCTGCCTCTAGGCCTGAAAGTGCAAGTCCACACAGGCCACTCCCCTCTTTCTCAGAAGCTCTTCCATTCTGGGCCTCCTGGCCTCTGAGCTCAGCATTTTTCCCTGTCTGTCACCACAGTGCCTCAGCCCAGGTTCCTTGGGAGTCCCAGGCCATCTTCTGGACTTTTGCCTTACTGTCTCAGCCACTCCCCACCCCCATTTTAGCTTGGCTTTTCCCTTTCAGAGGGATTTTTTTTCCAGGAATGTCACCCGAAGGTTGGAAATTGTCCACCGCTGCTTGGTCACACTGCCCTGTTATTCTGTTTAATAGCACTTCCAAATTCCTTATTTATTGTGTCTGAGCTAGGATATGAGCCCCATGAAGCCAAGGTAGAAGCCAGATGTCTGGCCTTCTGCTTGTACCCACAGTGTGTGTCACACAGTAGGCACTCTTTGAAAAAATGAAGACCACCATGGTTGGTACCAGGGAAGGAGGCCAGCTGGGCTGAGCTGGGTCACATCTCACCCTCTTCTGTTTGCAGGTCACTGCAGGGGGACACTGCACTGCCTCAAGGTGAGGCCTCCTCCCCTAAAGCCCTGCCACTTTCCCTGGTTCTATGTATGAGGTTCCGTGGGGTCAGGGTTCACTATAGCTGACAAGCATAGCCATTGAGTCCCATGCGGTGACTTTGCTGCACAAGCCTGGCCTTTGGTATACACGCCCCATATTGTTCACATCAACCCTTGCTCAGCCTCTGCCCTCAGGGTTGATGGACAGATATTCTGTGCAGGTGACGAGCTGATTGAAGCGGCCAAGAGGAATGACTTCTGCAAGGTACTAACTAGTCAGAGCCCAGCCTTGCCCCTGGAGGCCCTCACCCTGGGAGGGATTGGACCCTTGTCATCTGTCATCAGCTGGTCCTCCATGGCGTTGCCCTGTCTAGGTGGCTCCCAACTAGGGGCTACTTCATCCAGTTTGCCTGTCCCCTGTCCCTGGTACTTGGAAGGGGGTCAGTCTTAAAGGAACTACAGGCTGATTTGGTTGGCTGTGCATTTGGGGGAGTTCCTCGCCCATAGGATGACAAAAGACTTGTGCCTCTAATAACACTCCCAAGACACCCTCAGAAGCCAGGGGTGGTGGCGCACCACCTTTAATCCAGCACCCAGAAGGCAGAAGCAGTAGGGTCTCTCTGAGTTTGAGGCCAACCTTGTCTACATGGTTGAGTACAGCCAAGACTACATAGAAGAAGAGCCTAGGGAAATAACTTGGGTGAGCCTGGGTCCTGCCTGTGAAGGGTGGGAGATCCAGCCCTGCCCTGCCCACTGCCCTCAGCTCCAGGAGCTACACCACGCAGGAGGTGACCTCATGCACCGCGACCCGCAGAGCCGCACACTCTTGCACCACGCAGTCAGCACTGGCAGTAAGGATGTGGTCCGCTATCTGCTGGACCATGGTGAGCCGAGTCGCTGGGGCTAGGTGGGAGAAAGGGGGTGCCAGGCTCTTAGCATCCCTTCCTTTATTTGCAGCACCACCAGAGATCCTTGATGCTGTGGAGGAGAAGTGAGTATCTGAGACACAGGCCCCTGGTTCACCTGAAAAACCACCTTCCTTCAGGCCTAACCATTTGACCACCCAAAGCCCAAGAACCCTTTCTGGCCAGAATGGCCAGCATGGAGTACCCTTCCCCTTCTTGCCAAACTCCTGCCCTTTGTAATGGCTGTTGGGAGACTGCTGGGCAGGCCTAGAGGACTCAGAGTGTCTACAACCAGCCCCTGTTCCCCAGTGGGGAGACCTGTCTACACCAGGCAGCCGCCCTGGGTCAGCGCACCATCTGCCACTACATTGTGGAAGCCGGGGCCTCCCTCATGAAGACAGATCAGCAGGTGAGTTGCCTGGCAGAACACAAGCCCACTCTTTCCCAGACTTGGGGGCAGGGCTAGGAAATTTTAAGCTCTTCTGAGCCAACACAGTCCAGGCCCAGAAACCCGAGCCAGCGGGGAAACCTTGTGACCTCTGAGGATACCCTCCCCCTCTGGCCGGGTAGAAGAACCCCTGCCCTTTCCTAAGGCCTTGGGGGCCATTCCACCCTTCTCCAGGGCGACACTCCCCGGCAGCGAGCTGAGAAGGCTCAAGACACAGAGCTAGCTGCTTACCTGGAGAACAGACAGCATTACCAGATGATCCAGCGTGAGGACCAGGAGACAGCTGTGTAGTTAAGGGGACCATGGATCAATGAGGGACACGACCAGAGGACTGGAGCTCTCCTTGCCCATCTCACTGCACATTCCTGTCAGATGGCTCTGGGGGGACCCTGCCACAGGGAAGGAGCCCCGTGCCACCCCCTGAGAAGCCGTTCAGATCTAGGGCTGGACTCTAAGGAGCTGGACTCTCACCTGTCCCTGGTCTCATGGGGAAATGGAAACAGGCCAGGCTGGCTAGGTCCCACCCTTCAACGCAGCCTCCCCCTCACCCCAGCAGATGGAAGGCTGGACAGAGCTCAGCAGTGAAGTCAGGGAGGCCTGCTCCCAGCAGGACTTTCAAAAGCCACCTGATCCTTGGGCTCTCTGGAGGGTTCTGGTGCCTAGCCCTCCTCTCTGACCCACCCACCCTGGGCATCCCAGCAACTCAAGAGCCTGCTGTATTCACCTGCCCGCTGCCCTGCTTGGCACCTACCCTGGTGATCCTCCTCATGTCATTTCATTTCTGACTGTATGGCCTGGGGTGGGGGGGTGGGGCTCCCACGGTGACTTGTTTACAGCTGGGTGTGACTCAGTAAAGTGAATTTTTTTTCCTTTCTTGTTTTCTTTTCTTCTTGTTGTGGGGGACTCTCTTGAGGCAAAGGCGTGTGCTGGGTAAATCCTTGGAGTGGTTGGAATGGCCACCAACATCTCAAACCACATAGGGAGTCCTTATAACAGAGATGGATCTGCCCTGCTCCTGACCTCTGCCTGGGGGCTTAGGCTCACAGGGCCAGGGGCGGAGCTGATTTCCTCTGCTTCCCGCTCCCGCTGGGATGATAACAATGAAAGTAAAAGAGGTGGGGCGGGGCCAGGCATGGGTTCTTTGGTCCATTGGCCCTGTGCCCTGGAGCAGTCCCCTCCCCCTGGCTTGTACTGGGGGATCTGGTTGAGGTGAGCCTGAGGCCCCGGGGTCAGGGGGTGGGCGGTTATCACCTCCGGCGAAGCCCAGTCTGGAACTTCTCAGACAACTCTTGTCAGCGACAAGATTTACCAAGCTCAGTTCTATATGCTCCCCATCCCCCCAACGCCCTTCCCTCCTCCTTCAAACCTGCACTAGAAAAAGGCTCAAGCCTTGCTCACCCGGAGCCATCTGAGGTCCCGGGTACCCAGCTCCCCGACACATCAGAGGTCTTTCTTGCACTCTGAGTGAACTGATCACAAACTAGCCGGAGGTGTGCCCGGCCTCGAAGGGATAGTTCTTGGGTGTGGTGGCCGCCCTGGGTCTGTGACACCAGGACTTACACCGGGGCTCGCAGTGGGCAAGCGAAGTGGTGACCTGAGAGCTGAACAGGCTGCTGCGAGAGGGAAAGTAGACAGGCCCAGATCAGGGGAAGGGGAGGAGAGAGAGTGCTGGGGCTGCTGCGAGGGGACCTGAGCCAGGAGTGCACTGGCACGAAGGAGCTCCAGGGCCAGAGACCTAGAGATCAGAGGTGAGTGGCTCAGGCGCGGGAGTCCCGGCTAGGCGAGGGGCGGGAGTGGAGGCGGGGACTAGGGGGTCGGGGAGGTATGGGTTTGAGGGGAGGGGGCGGGGCGGGTCCTTCCTTGGGGTGGGGGGAGGGGCGGGGGCCCATGTGACCGGCTCAGACCGGTTCTGGAGACAAAAGGGGCCTAAGCGGCCTTAGCGGGACAGGCCGTAGCGGGAGGGAGCGAGAAGCATCGCGCGAGAAGCAGTGAGCGAGTGAGCGCACGCAGTGGCTGTGGCCCCAGTCCCTGCAGGCTACTGCCACCAAGGGGGCTGAGGTGGGGGTGGGGGGTAACGCTGAGGCTCGTGATAGCGGCTTCAAGTCCTCCCTCCGTCGCCCCTTGTCGGTCCGACGTTTTGGGCCTGGAAAGTGGGACAAGTCAGTCAAGGGTGGGAGGTCCTTCCCGCGGTCCCTAGCGGAGAAGGGACTAGGCGAGCAACTCTAACCCAGGTTTTTCCCCCAGGATGCAGCACCGAGGCTTCTTCCTTCTAGCCCTTCTTGCCCTCTTGGCGGTCACGTCTGCGGTGGCCAAAAAAAAAGGTGATGGGGTAGGGTGGGCTCCGGAGTAAAAGAGAGCTGGGTCGGGCAGGTGAGGCCGTGTGACCCAGGTGCTGGTCTCCGAGGGAGTCTCCGGGCACGCCATGTCCTTAATTTTGTTCCTTGTGCCTTGTAGACAAGGTGAAGAAGGGCAGCGAGTGTTCGGAGTGGACCTGGGGACCCTGCACCCCCAGCAGCAAGGACTGCGGCATGGGTTTCCGCGAGGGTACCTGTGGGGCCCAAACCCAGCGCATCCATTGCAAGGTGCCCTGCAACTGGAAGAAGGAATTTGGAGGTGAGGTGGAGCACGGGAAGAGGGCGGGAAAGCAGAGGGTATGTCCTTAATAAAACTGTGGCATCCACAACCCTCCTGTCCTTCACCGTGGGGCCACTCTCCCATCAGCCGACTGCAAATACAAGTTTGAGAGCTGGGGCGCGTGTGACGGCAGCACTGGCACCAAAGCCCGCCAAGGGACCCTGAAGAAGGCTCGATACAATGCCCAGTGCCAGGAGACCATCCGCGTGACCAAGCCCTGCACCTCCAAGACCAAATCGAAGACCAAAGGTCAGCAAATGTGTTGGGGTTGTGGATCAGGCTACTCCATGCTATCTCTGCAGAGCAGCCTTCAAGTTAGGAATAGGCAGGGACTTGAGGGCCACTCTCAGGAGATGCTAAACCCTCTTCCCAAGTAGGAACTACTCCTTCTGATGGATCATCTAATCTGGGTTCCTGGAAAAGGCTTGTCTTTGTCACCTGAGGAACATGGGGTGGGGTCAGGGAGGAGTTCACTCTGCACTTAAAACTATAGGAAGGATGTCCCAAAGGGACATGCTGCAACTAGACTCACAAAAGCTATTGAGGCCGACAGGGCAGAGATCACTCTGCCCACTTCCCTGGTGAGGAACTTGGGCATACTCTGATCCTGGATGAAAATAGAAAGTTGAAAGTCAGGCTTGGTGGCTCATGCCCGGAAAAGCAGCACTTTAGGACGGAGGCAGTAAGACTGCCGTGAGTTCAAGGTTACAGACTGAGACCTGAGACTCTTTTTTCAAAAAAAAAAAAGGGGGGGGGGCTAAAAAGTTGAAGGAATAAAGAAAGGCTTGGCATCACATGGCTGCCCTTTTCCACCACTTCCAGGTTAATTGATCAGTCACCACTAGGGGGCAGGATTTTCTCTCCTTGATGGACTTGTATGTGTTGTCCGGTGAGTTGGAGCTAGGTTGGTCGTCACCCAAGGCACTAATGTATTTCTTTATTGTTTTCCAGCCAAGAAAGGAAAAGGAAAGGACTGAGTCAGGAGGCCAGAGAGCCTCTGGCCTTGCCTGGGGCCTGAACAGAGCCCTCCTCTCCCACAGGCCCAAGATATAACCCACCAGTGCCTTTTGTCTTCCTGTCAGCTTTGCCAATCACACCTGCCCTCTCTCGCCCACACCAAGTGCCCAAAGTGGGGAGGGACAAGGGATTCTGGGAAGTGAGCCTCCCCATACCCCCTTTTCTCCCCACACCTGATACCTGTTATTAAGAAATGAATAAAATAAACTCACTTTTTTCCAATAAAAGCTTCTTTTTTTTAATATATAAAAGCCCCTTCCCAGGGAGTTTGCCATGGAGCTTTGTTGGGGGAGGGAGGATGGGGAAAGATATACTAAGGGGAACAGAGGGCTATGTAGGAAGTGCTCCCAACAGTTCATGGAAAGAGCAGAACATTTACAAAAATGTCTTCCAGGGCCCCTTGGGTGTCATCACTCCCAAGGACCCACAGGGCTGGGGTTAGGGAAGAAGACTTAGGTGACTCACTTGAACTCTGCCTCACCTAGTCAAGAGTCTTTCTGGTCCAGGCTACTGCCAGTCTGGAATGAGATCTCATTGGGAATTGATGAGGGTACTTGCTTGCATCGCCCGCCACTGAAGCCTGTATGGATCACCAAGTTCCCCACCACCACCTTTTCCCCCTTGGACCCATACCTCCCTCCCTGTAGAGGTAGAGAGGAACACTGCCCACTGCGGTTCATTTGATGTGTGACCTGGTGGGTGGGCTCTGGACAATTGACAATGAGATCCACCATTAATTGACTCAGTCCCCTGGAGTCTGTATCTCAGCTTAGCATGGCCTCCCAGTTGCCCCATCCAGATGACTGCTGGCCAAAGGGCTTGGCTTCCCACCCAGAGCCTGACTAAGCAACAATAGCAGGGAAGTCCCTCACCCTGGAGTGGGACTTGGGGTCAGGGGAAGGGCTGAGCCTACATGCAGGGGGAGGAGGGTGCAGGAAGGCAGAAAGCACCAATTACAGCACAACGGGGGACCCCACCCTTGCAAGCCTGGCTCCTTTTGCTCCTCCCAAGATGCTCCTGGACTCTGCTCTGTTCATCCACCTCGGCTGACGGTTGGCCTTGATAGAGCCACTGCCTACTCCAGCTATTGTCCCCCTTCTTCCTGAGGCAAAGTATCAGATATGGACCGGGTAGTGCCAGTTCAGACCCTCCCTGGGCCGAGCCTCCTAGGCTTCAGTAGAAATCTGCTCTCCCATCCCAGCGAAGAGCCTCTTGTACCTCATGATGTCTGGGAGACCTGTTCTCTTCAGCAGATGTGAACTCAGAGTGGGGCCGCCTACTCTCTCCTCCACAGCCGGTGAGCCATGTGGTTCCCCGGTACACACTCATGACACCAGCACCTTCTAGGGCACCTGTCCGTCTACCTGGCTGTGCCGATGTTCCGATACTGGCACAGCAAAAGGTGCCGGAAGGTCTTTTTGAAAGTGGCATTGCAGAGTGCATAGCAAGCAGGGTTGATGGTGCTGTTGACGTAGCAGAGCCAGTAGCCGATGGACCACACCCTTTCGGGGATACAGCTCTGGCAAAAGGTGTTCACCAGGACCATGACATTGTAGGGTGTCCAGGTGAGGATGAAGGCCAGCAAAATGGCAAAGATTGTCCGAGTCACTTTCCGCTCCCGGGCTGCCATCTGGCGCTTCTTGCGCACCTGGTTGCGAGCGATGCTGGCAAACTTTCGGGCCACATTGGCTGCTGGGCGCATACCTGCTGGCGTGGCAGGTACAATCTCGATGGCTGTCACACATTCATTGCCTGTCTGCTTTGTCACAATTTGAATCTTGGACCATTTGGAGGCTGGGTTGAGGGTTCGTGGCTGCAGGGTAGGGGCAGGCAGCGCTGGTGTGGTGGCCTCTGTGGTGGACAGCTCTGTGGGTGGCCGTTCCTTGGTGTTCTGGGTGGCACTGCCTGAGCTGGACTCATTGGAAGTGTCCTTGTCAGGCACTGGGCGTGGAGGCGGGGGCAGGGCTGGCGGAGGAGCCTCTTCTAGCTTCCCGTTGCGCAGTTCCTCTCGAGAAGCGCCCCCTGGTGGAGGTTTCTTGATACTCGGCTTCATCAGAGGACTCTTGAGGAAAGCCAGAGTCTTGGCCTTCTTCTCCTTGGGGCCCTCAGGTCGATGCTTGTGAACGCGGCTGCGGCTGGCCAGTGAGATGTGAATGTACAGCACCGTCATGATGACCACAGGCAGGTAGAAGGCAGCAATGGCTGTGCCAAAGGTCACTGCCGGATTGGATAAGAACTGGATGAAGCACTGGTTATCAGGCACTGTCCTCTTGCCCACCACAAACTGCCAGAACAAGATGGCAGGGGCCCACAGCACAAAGGACAAGACCCAAGCAGCTGCAATCATGAGGCCTGCCATCTTAGTAGTGCGGCGGGCGGGATAGGTGAGGGGTTTGGTGACGCAGAAGTAGCGGTCAAAGCTGATGATGAGAAGGTTCATGACAGAGGCATTGCTCACCACATAGTCAAGGGCCAGCCACAGGTCACAGACCACGGCACCCAGGGGCCAGTAGCCCTTGATGATGTACAAGGTGTAGAGGTTCATAGAGAACGCCCCTATGATGAGATCTGCACATGCCAGGCTGAACAGGAAGTAGTTGTTGACCGTCTGCAACTGCCTGTTGACCTTGATGGATAGCATCACCAGGATGTTACCCACGACAGTCACCAGGCTCAGGGAGCCAGTTACTGTAGCAATGAACACCATCTCCACTGTCTCCAGGTGGCTGGGGGCGGCTGTGACCAGGCGCACAGACTGATTGGCTGAGCTGCCATTGACAGGTGTGAAGTTGGCCATGCTGAACCCAACTGGATCCAAGAGGGCAGAGGCTGGAGGAGGAAGGAGACAGCACAGGAGTGAATTGTGGAAGAAGATGGGGGTCAGGGGATTACACAGATGTTACCTGGAGTCATTGTGGCTGGAGGAACTTCATCCAGGAAAATGTCAGGGCACTCTGTGCCGACCATTCCTGAGTTTTCAGCCCTCTAACGTTTACTGAAAACTTCCTGAGCACTGCAATCAGCTCAGGGCTGAGATTATAGAAGTGAGTGGAACACACACGGTCCCCATCTCAGAATGGATCATCTAGTTTTGGGGAAAACAGAAACATGTGAGGGGGAAAACTGCTAGAAAGAAGATAAGGCAGTGAGCGTGAAGGGCCAGAGAGAGAAGACTGGTGCTTGCTGGCTGACCCGGGCCTCACCCAGAAGATGACGCACATGAGGGCAACAAGGAAGCCACTGCCAAGAGCTGCAGCACGTGGTTTGAGATAAGGCAAAGGCCCAGAGACAGAGCTCAGGAAAGCAAGGGGGAGCGTAAGGAGTGGCCCCACGGGCTGGAAGGCGGGCTGTGGGGACAAGTTTCTAGTCGTCTGCCCACTCAGGCCTGTTCACTTCCCAAGCCCTGCTTCTTGGTTACTGAAGGTTGTGCCCAAGGCCGTGCACATGACAGGACATGTACCACCACATGTGCCGCCAAGCTGCATCTGCAGCCCCGCTTGCTCATCTCTTCTCTTTCTTACTTTTTGTTGTTTTTGTTTTTGAGAAAAGGTCTTACTGTGTAGACCAGGCTGACCTCAAAGTCCAGGCCTTGATCTGCCTGCCTCTGCCTCTAGAGGGCTAGAACTGCAGGAATGCTCCACCGTATCCAGCCACTTGAACATTTCTTAACCAATCATGGCCAAGGGAGATTTGTTCTCCCATTCCTACATTGTAATAATAATAACAACAATAATAATAGCAACCAGCATAGATTGTCTACTGAGTTCCTGCACTCTGTGTTTCCCCACAACAAACCAAAGGCTGATATTGAGGAAACAGGCTCAGAGGTGTTAAATAAGGTTCCACATTTCCTTGACGTCCTGGGGCCGGTCCAGTGCATTTGGGAGCAGAGAGAGCGGTCAAGAAAGACACAGGACCCGATGGTTCTAAGGGCTAAGGAAGTCACTCTAGCGACCAGAGAAGGTGAGGTGGGAGCTGGGACACCTGGAAGAGGAATTAGAATAGGATAGGGAGCAGAGAGATGACTCAGGAAGTTCAGCTTTGCCTGCCCAGCCCAGCCCCAGGGGTGGAGAGTGGACAGTGTGGGGGCCGTTAGTTCCCCAGCAAAGAAATCAGAAGCCTAAAAGACCCAGCAGCTAAAGAAGGGTCTATCTGATTTCCCAAGAACTAAGGACAAGCTCCCTTATGGAGCCAAAAGATGAGGGAATTACCCCAGAGGGCACCTGCAGCCAGCCCCTGAGAGTTCACATCCCACACAGGGGATGACCCAGCTGAGGTCCAACAGAGCTCCTCCCCAGAGTTTGCCTTTCCTCCCACCAGGCTCCCTTCATCTCTCCTCCTCCCCTTCCTCTTCCATACATGTGAGGGAGGCCCACGCCCAGCATACTGTGCCAGGGCAGCCGCTCAGCCCAGCCTCCTTCACACCCGCCAACACACAAGCATTCCACATACGCACAAAGGCACCATCTCAGCCACACGCAGGTCGTATACGCAGTCCTGTGCGTCTGCGTGTGTGTGTGTGTGTGTGTGTGTGTGTGTATAAGAGGAAGAGAGGGTTCAGCAGCCGGCTGTGGAGAAGAGGCACCAAGTCTGCAATCTGTGTTCAATAGAAGGGCAGCAAGTTCGAGCTGTACAGCCTGAGGAGAGCCATTTGTCCTCTGGGAACTAGTTCTGTCGTTTACAAAATAGAGGATCTTGTCCCACCACAGCCTTTGAACAGCCAGGGGATCAAGTTAGCACCTCAGCTTGCTCTCCAACTGGAAATGGCACCGGGGGCTGCAGACACAAGCCAAGCTTAGGCCCAGCCCTCCAATTCCACCATAGCAGATAGACACAAGAGCTTGCCTTCTGGCTTCAAAGTTAAACCCACGGGCCAAAGGAGGACCAGAGGAAATGGGGATAATGATACCTCCAAGGTCACCCACAGAGTCAAGGGCAAAAGACAGATCCGTTCTTTCAAGAGACTCCACAGTGGCATTCAGCTCCAAAACGAAGCCTCAAGCATCAGCCTTAGAGCTGGGAGGGTAGTAGCATCAAACACAGAGGCTATCCCCCCTCCTCCCAATACCCACTGGCAGGGACAGGGGTAAACCAGTAGGGGAGCCATTAGCACACACCAAGGAAACCCTCACTTTAGTCTGTCAGGGCCAGAACACAGCCAGCAGCCAGCAGGATAAGAACAAGTTGGGGGGTGAGGGGGGGAGGAGAGATGTGAGAGAAAAATACAATCTCTCTTGTTTATTGAGTCAGGAGCCCTCAAAGCTTTTCCTTTAGATGATCAGGTTTAATGCCTATAGCAGCCAAAAAAGGTGAGTACTGTCGGTAACTTCATCTTACGATATAAAAGTCCTCTTACAGAAGGGCCTCATAATAATGAACTTGACAAAATTCATCCAGTTTGTAAGAAGGAGAGGGTCAGGATTAGCAACCAGGGACACTTTCTTATCTCCAAGGCATTCGTCAAACCACACAGGATAGAGCCCCCCCATCCAACTCGCCCCCAAACATCTTAGACCAGGAATCCTCATATTCCACCCAGCTCCCTCACTTGGGTTTGACCTTTTGTCCTCCTGGGACCAAGAAACAGCCTTGACAAGTAAATGACCAGACGAATGGTGGGTGGTTTGGTCTTCCCGGAGCCCCGACAGATGCAGACTGGGTAAAATTCAGTTTTCTCAACTTGGTCCCAGCTTTCTTTCCAGACTTCTCTGATAGTCTTTCAGACATTCAGACCGCAGCACCTTCAGGCACAATTCCCCCCCCTCCCCCCCACCCCGAGCCCCCAACTCTAATCCGGTCCAACTAGAATCTGAGAAGGCGAGCAGCCGTCACCCTGGTCTGTGCGCACCGCTAGATGGCAATGTCGGTCCCCGGTGCCAGCTCCGGACCCCGAGCCGGAGGTTCACCACATCCTCAAGTCCCAGTGTAAATCGCAAATACAGAAAAGCGGCAGGGCAGGGCAGGGCTCTCCCACAAGGGACCAAGGGAGGGATATACCGCCTGTCTCCCTGGCCCCAGACTGCCACAAAGGTTCCTTAGATTCGGCCAGGGTTTTGAGGATGAGAAACTTTAGGGCGTCGGGATTCCACCCGCACCTCACAAAGCACCCATCAAGGAACGTGTAGGTGGGAAGATGAGTGCGAGTTGTGTTTGTGTGTGACTACTTGGGAGAGGGAGTAGACACTAGTAGCTGTTTGCGTGTGCCAGTGTGCGCACCGCCACGCCTGGATACCGGTGCGCCTTTGAACGTGAGCATGCCAGCGCCATGTGAACACGTGTGTGTGCATGTGTGTGCGTGTCTGGCCATAGGACTTGGGTGGCCGTAACCGCAGACTTGTGTGTGGGAGAAAAATGCTGGACTATCCACGAATGACCCAGTCACATCCAACGCCCATGGCGGGAACCACCGGGAAGCGTCCAGCCTGTGGGTGGGGAAAGGATTGAGAAAGGACCAAAAATTAGGCTGCGAAGAAACCCTGACTTTGGAACCATTATCTTAGTGGCCCCGGCACCTGGTCCTGTCTGCATTGTCAAGAACGGAGAGCGCGCAGTCCCAGTCGTGGGCTGACTTCTGTCGAGAAGCCTCTGCGAGAGTCGACGAATCGAGCCGTGAGGGTCACCGAACTCAGTTCGATGTACCCTACGCATTGAGGGCAGGGGCAGGACCTCCATACGGGGAGCCCAGTCGAGGCTTGGGTCAAGAGGGTACAGTTGTTCTTCTTCATTCTTCAACCCGCACCCCCGGAGAGGCCCTGTCTAGTCCTGTCCGTCAAAACAGGCACCGAGTTCCTAAGCTCTGGGCTCGGGTCTACCTCAAAGGCCATCTCGGGGCTTACCCTTGGGCCCATCTCCCGGCT
Organism: Mastomys natalensis; assembly: GCA_021653895.1. Classification (NCBI taxonomy): domain Eukaryota; kingdom Metazoa; phylum Chordata; class Mammalia; order Rodentia; family Muridae; genus Mastomys; species Mastomys natalensis. The sequence goes on along the minus strand of JAJTUV010000328.1, from coordinate 1,603,104 downwards.
CCTCCACGTCTGGGTCCCGGTCGAAAGGGCCAAGGTTCTCTGATGCCCCGCCCTCCCATCAACCCCCAGGCACGCAGTTCCTGTAGTCTCTGGGCGTGGGCATTGTGCTTCCGCGGGTCCTCAAGCCCCCATCCCTGCTGGGTAGAAGACGGGAAACGGTGCTCTGGGCGCCCGTGGGGTTGCTCCTGGGGTAGATTTTCGACTATTAAGTGGTCACTTTAGGAAAGCTATGGCCCCCAGGACTGTTCCTGAGGCGGAGAGAAGCCTCTGTACTTAAGGGGAAGAGAGAGGGGTGCTGGATATTGGGCCAAATCATTGTGTCTAACACTTCCTCTAAGAGCTGGGAGGGTGAGGGGCTGGGAGATGTATCTCCCCGGTTGAGTAAAGAGAGGGTACTCCTGGAGAGGGGGAAGGGAAACAGGAGAGAACAGGGGTGTTTTCCGTCGGGGCTCAAGGTCGCGGACAGAGGACTCCACGGGCTAGAGCGTGCTGGAGGCTCCGGGTGGGTCAAGGTGGGAACGGAGGGCAGGGAGACGGGCGGGAAACGGGTGCTTTGGGGCTTCATCTTCCGGCGCCTTGAAGAACAGCCAACGGAAGGGAGTGAGGGAGTGTGGGTCCTGACCCGACGGCTGCTCTGCTTTGGGGTTGGGCTGTGGGCTGGGACTATTCCTCCCCTAGCCTTCTCAATGATCACCAATCCCTAGAGGCTCACCTGGAGAAACCTTTTAGAGACCTGGGGCCCTTCTTCCAGAGGGGTGCCCCATCCCTGGGCACTCCGCCCCTTCTGCACCGTGCTTGCCTCTTAAAGGGGTCTGGGGCCTCGTTCCAGCCGGACCCACCTCTGGAGACCTTCAGAGGGTCCCAGAACCCTACATCCTTATCTTGCATTGGAGCCCCCCGCCCCCGCGCTTACGCGGAGTTACTCACCCGCTGCTTCTGTCTTGCTCCGCTGGTGCCGGACAGACGGCGGAACAAACCAGAGGCCCCGCGAGTCGGTGGGGTGGACGACTGGGCCGGGGGCCGGGGGCGGGGACAGGGTGCCAAGGGGCGGCCCCTGCTTCGCCTGCAGCTCCCGGCGCTGTGGCTCCGACTCGCGCTCACGCTCGCACTTTTCCCCGAGCCGCGTGATGTCACAGGGAAGCAGCCAATCGTGGTGGGGACGCACCGCTCGCCCGGGGCCGGTCACCCAGCGGCGACGCGCGGGGGTCACCACCTGGAGTGTCAGGCACCCTTGGTGCTCACGCCCTTCCTGGGAGATGGCCCTCGACTTGGGACTCCAGCACCGAGGGCACCGCCCACAGTCGCCAGAGAGGATTAGCCTCCGGCGCTACCCTCCGGGGGGTGGGGTGGGGGCTGTCCGCGTTGTCATGGGGACTAGGCGCCCCCTCGCGGGCTGGGGAAGAACCAGGCGGCCAAGCTTGGCTATGAGTCCCGCCTCCGCCCTATCCACACACTCTGGACCCCGAAGAGTTTTCAAGCCTCTCCATGGCTTGTAGCTCCTTCCTTGTCCCGCCTGCGGTTTAATCCTGGTCTTGAGGGTTTGGCCCCAACAGGCTCCTGGTGTGCGGTGGGGCAGATTCTCCTGGTGTGCTTCTGTCGGGGCAGAGCGCTGCCTGTTGGCCGCCGGGCAGCCAAAAGACTGGAGCCGTCGGGGCCTGAGGAAGAGCAGGTGAGATTGGACAGGAGAGCAGCTATTTACCTTGGCAAAAGATCTTGTCACTCTCCACGCCCGGGAAGGGACGCGCACTAGCCGTGACACTGAAGATGGCACGAGCCTCCTATCCAGCCGCGACACCGAGAATGAGTTCATCGCTGCCTATGAGGGGAAGCCAGGTGTCCAAGGTCACCTGGGACAGAACAGGCCCCGGAGAGCCCAGTCTCCCAGACCTCCCGCAACAGTACTAAGCTAAGGCCCAAAGTAGGCAGATTCAGCACCTCGGACAGCTCTGCAGGTCCTTGGTCCGGAGGCCAGTTGCTCGGACCAGGTACCCGCGCTTGTTCCCCTGGGCCAGCCAGGGTTGAACGCACCCCTTCGCGCCCAGGCCCTGCGTACCGGTCACCCACAAAGCTTTTTAAGTGTCAACAGCCAATTAACCTTAAGCCGGCTGACTCCCTCTTCTTGGAAAACCCACCTGAGTCCCAGCTCTCTATCCTCCTGCAAGGACCGGTAGGGGCTCCTGGGGGGAGTGGTGGTAGTGGGGATAGCTTTGTAATAACAGAGGAGTTAGGAACCTTTGAACAGAGAGTGGGTGGAGATATGAACTAGAGCCGGTGAGAGAAGGCTCCTGCTTCATGCTCAAGAGGAGAGGGAGGTCAACATTGGTCAAAGTTGAAGGCAGGCTAGTGTGAGAAGCCATCTTCCCTCCTATGGGCGCTTTGGTCTCCTATGATCCTCGTAAGGAAAAAAAAAATGAAGAAAGTGCTATTGTTCTTGATCCCACTTCACAGGAGAGGAGAGAGCTCAGTTGATTCATATGTCATCAACTTCTTCCACTTTACCATATCCCCTTCCTGGGGCCAGGAGCAGGGTGCTCTCGGGAGAGTGAAAGTGGTGTATGGGAGAGGGCAGAATGTTAAGCAGTCACATGAGAAAACAAGGAAGCCAGGCTTGTTAAAGAGAGGAGGTTCCAGAAAACAGAAATGCCTCCAACCACAAGTGAAGCTAATGCAGTCTATGAAGCTTTGGGCTTTTACCTCACCCACCCACAGCTCAGAGCTCACGGATGAACTCTGGAAAGCTGAACTGGAACTAGGGAACCCAATTTAGTTTCTCTGCTTTCTTTGTTCTAACTGGGTCTTGGGACACTTTAAGGGACTACCCATCTTTATCTTGCTGACACCACATGGTTGTAGTGTGTAAGGGGTCCTGCAAAGGCTTACCACTGAGGAGGCTCTCCCTGGAATGTGGACTTCCTAAGGAACTGGTGTGGAGGTGTGACTGGCCCCTCCTCCGCTGATCAGCAGAGGTGGATAAGGCATGCTCGCTTCTGGATTACTTTATCACAAGCGCTCTTTCTATCCTGTTTCTATCAACTAGAGTGCACGTTCAGTTGCCCGTGTCTTGACTTCTGTGTTGATGACAGAGCCAGCTGTGTGTACCTTGGCTGTTGATCATGTGGTCATAAGTGATAACTGAAGTCACTACTTGAGGTTTTTAGAGGGTAGATCTAGCATACTTAGCATATTGTTTACACTCAAGAAATTCAGTCTCTCCTGTCAAACCAAGGCATACATCTGTTTGTAGTAGACTAGGCTTGGCAGTGGGTGTCCTTCCACCCTTCAAATATTTAATTCAAATTCTCTTCCTTAAAGGAAGGCTGGTCTCAAGATACCTGTGCAAGGAAAATCAAGGCACAGAGAAGGCAGGTGGCTTGTCCAAAGTCACACAGCTAGTGGATGCTTACTGATACAATTCACTGGCAGTATTCTACAGTGAACTGCTGATACAGTTTACATCACCTTAGTTTGCATTATTGCTTGCCTACTTTTGTTTTCATCTCTGTTGCGACAGAACCTGTAATTCTCGCCATCCTCACCTCCACCCAGATGACTGCCAGTACCCTACCTGTGGTAGTCCAGTTACTTGGGTTTTCTATTATACTTTAAAGAAATATTTTTATTTTATGTACATTGGTGTTTTGACTGTGTATCTGTATGAAGGTGTTGGATCTGTTGGAACGGGAGTTAGACAGTTGTGAGTTGCCATGCAGATGCTGGGAATTGAACCCAGGTCCTCTGGAAGGGCAGCCAGTGCTCTTCCCTGCTGGGCCATCTCTCCAGCTCTTTATTACACCTCTTTAAGGCCTCTCTCACTTTCTAAACTGGCTTGACACGTGAAGAAGCAAAACACATGAACAGGGCAGGACAATGGCTCCTTCAGGGCTATCTGCAGACAAGCCCACGGTCTCCTCTCCGCTGAGAATTTGTCGCAGTGGTCTCTAGGACTGGATGGAGAGTCAAGCTTTTGGTGACTCACTGTCACTCCAGGCCTATAGTCCTGGCAGGAAGCAGTCAGGATGACTTCCTCCATCACACCTACCTGCCCCAATGTGCATCAGAGTCTAGGATGCAAGTCTTTCAACCAGCTGACTTGGGCTAATGGGTCAAAGAGGATGCCATTACTAACTAGGTCCACTGAAATGCCTAGGGAAACCTGGCCAGCCAGTTTGATGCCCTCCAAACCCCAGTCCCAAACCCTTCTCCCTCCTCCCCTCTCCACAGAAATAAGCAGGAGCCTGGTGAGGGGCATGTCATCATTTTAATGATGTAGCTCTTTGGTGTCTCCCTCATTAGCAGTAGACTATTCCCTCTCCTCCCACCACAATGTCTCTATGATGAATGACAAACAGAAAGGAAATCACATTTTCATACTAAAAACAAAATGATCAGAGCCTTGATTTCTCCACTAAAAACTACACGTACAGTTCAGGATTCCACATGCAACACCTCAAACCACAGACCAAGACCTCACATTCTGACCTGGAATCTCCTCCCTCCAACCTTGGGCTGACTTTGGCCTATGCTTAGGTAATACTGACACCCATAGGTGCTGCATGGAGGGCCTTGTGGAGGGGGGAGCTTGGTGGACATGCTGGGGGCTGGCCAGCCTACACCCCCCACTCCTGAGGACCTGTCCACCATTGTGTATCGACTCCATCCTGTGTCAGGCAAGCAGGCTATTTTCTTCACTCCACAGGTGTCCGCACTTGTGAGTGTAAGTCACTGACACGGAAGCTGGGCCTGACTTTTCTGTCTCTGTGGGCTGAGAGGATGAGAGAGGGTAGAACTCTGGTTTAGATATGGAAGCAATTGGGGGGGGGGGTGGCTGCTCCTCTGCTGCTAGTGGCTCTTCCCTCCAGTAGTGGGCAGGGAAGAACTGTCCCACCATTCTGTTCAGGATGGTATAGTCTAGATCTGGAAGACTTCACTCTTCTGGGGCTCCTGCCCAGGGTTGTTTGAGTCCCCTAGGCCAGTGACTTAGGAGAAATGGGGTTTGTAGGAGAGACACCCACTTGCTTCTTCATTCACATCAGGCTCAGCAGTATGGCTCTTCTGGGCTCTAGATCATGGAAGGCTCTAGTACCCCCAGGGCAGCCTTGCCCCTTGGACTGCCCCTTACCCACTGGCTCCATGACCCACCCTCTCATTCCTCCTGTTCCTGGACGCAGGCATCAGCTCTTCTGTGTGTACAGTTCCCAGTCAGCTGTGAGGTCCTGCTTCTGCTCAGCAGCTTGAGGGAGGTACCAGTGCCTGGTTTTGTCTCTATCGGTTCCGTGGCTCCCCACTAGGGCCTGCAACTTCCCCCTGTTGCTACCATCACCCTCAGGAAGGTGACTGTTATTGGTCACATTGTAGTGCATTGTTGGTCCCTCATTGCTGGCAAGGGGACTGGAATGGGGACAGGGGAGGAAGAGGACAGGGCTGGCTGGGGTAGTTCCCTCCCAGAGGTACTAGGCTGGTCCCAGGAAGCTGTCCCGGGGCTTAGCCCTCGCTCTGCCAGTTGCCCAGGTTCTGAGAGCAGTCCTCGAGAGGTGGAGGGCTGGGGTGAGGAGGTCCGAGCAGCCCCTGACTCTGTGCCTGTCTGGGAGCTGCGGTGAATGCGGTGGCTAACGATGATGTTGTTGCCGAAGCCACCCATGGAGGCCATGGTGGTGCTCTGCTCCCGCTGTACCACAGCTGTCATGCCACCCTCAGCCATTAGCCTCTGGATCCGGCTGAGGGCATCTTCCCCACTGCCACCATATTCTGAGCCCTCGCCTGGAAGGTACAAAGCAGAAGAAAGAAGGAGTTAATTACTGGTCTGAGCCTATGAGCCAAGCAGCAGGAGCTAGCAGATGCTGGGGAATTCGATGCAAAACAAACAAACAAACAAACAAACAAACAAACGGAGTAAGGCCAGCCTCCCCACTGTGAAAACTGAAGTCCTAAGAGCAGGACAAGAGTGAGTCCCAAGGATCACTATTTATACCTCAGCTTTACTGGGGAGGAAAAGGCTAAGCTATGCATCTGTGTCAGAGCAGAGCTTGGACCAAGGCAAGTGCTTGGCTTTAATGAACCCTTTCTAGCCCCTTTCAGAATGCAGGTTGCTTTGAAAAGAGGTAGAGAAGACTGGACAGCTTGCTTTGTCTGACCTTGTCTGGGATGACTTTCCGACCTGGTCCTGGAATGGGACTTACCACCTAGTCTTTGGAAGAAACATGTGCCCTGTGGGGTGTGGTTCAAAGGCAGTCTGCCAGGTTTTAGTTCAACATTATCTTCACACAACTTTGCTCTGTTTTTGTTATTTTCTAGGAGCCTGAGAGGGGGCTGCATTTAATTGCTCCCTAGAAGTTCTGTTGTCTCTTTTCTCCCTTTACCTATAGGTCTTCATACATTATCTCTTAGTTACTGCTCTCCCTGGGTTGTATGCCTGATACTACATTTCCCTGGAGAGAACCAACAGCCGGTTGTGATGCCAACTTGCAGCCCTAGGTAACATAGTTTGTTCTCCTATGAGGCCTGGACATTCACAGCCCATCAGTGGCTGGCTGGACTTGTATAGTGTTGGAGAGGAAATGCTAGCCCAGAAAACTGGCACCCAGGGCAGCAGCTACTTCTTTCTATCTCAAGTCTTCTCTACTTCTTACCAAGCTGGGCAGCTACAGTCAAGGCTCCCAGCTGCCAGGTCCAGCTCCACCAGAGTGCTGATTTGTTTCCTTTGACTCTCATGCCCAGTTTGGAATTCTTTGGTTTTGGAGTACTAAAGGATGTTACCTGTTACCTAGTAACAGGTAACAGGAAGTTTTTACAAGGCTTTCTTTGTCCCTTGCCCTGAGTCTTTTCTCTGCTTGCTTATTTGTGTTAGACGTCTAGGCCAGTTACCTTCATTACTTCATGACTTAGCTCTGTCTAAGGCCTGATCAGTCTTGCATGGGACCTGGCAGGTATCTGCTCACATTCTTCCTCTGGGTCTTGATCCATTTTCCTCAGCACTAAGCAGTGAGGACTCTACCTAGGCTTTGGCTTTTATTCAGCTGGTTTTTCCTGAGTTCCCCAGGAAACTGTTCTTAACCCCCATGACAGCTGCCCTCCTCTATCTGGTCTGAATAGCTAAGCTTCAGCTTTGCATTCAGAAGACAGGAGACCTGAAGGGCTCTGAGTCCCAAGGGCCAAGCTTTCAAACAATAGGGCAGGGCAAAGGGGAAGGCCAAGTTAGACCTCAGTGCCAGTGAAGGTTCTATCTATGAGCTGCCTCTGGGGTCCTTCCTATGATTCAGCCAAGCCACATGGCTTCCCAAGAGCTCTCTGGGATGTCTCCTGTTCCCCGGGGACCTGTAGTGGGCTGGCCTGGGCCTATGGGCATTGAATCCATCATATCAACTGTGTCTGTTCAACTCCCAGAACTTTTCAGTGGTTGTTTCCAGGGAGAGAAAAGCTACCAAAGCCCAGCCCCAGAGTACCTTGTGACCAGCACTCAAGTATAAGACTCTGTCCTTTTCCGCTGTCTGTCCATGACTCCTCCACTTCCCCATTTGGCTATTTCCTAACTGATGTTGCTCTTCTCTCTTCCCATCCTATTTCCAGGTTGTTGTCACTATGGGTCTAATTCCCCTACCATGCCTCCCCTCCCTGAGTAAGACAAGGTTTCTCTGTGTAGCTCTGGTTGTTCTGAGACTTGATCTGTAGACCAGGTTGACCTTGAATTCAGAGATCTGCCTGTCTTTACCTCCTGAGTACTGGGATTAAAGGCATGGCTCTACTGCCTGGATACTGTTCTAATTCTTAGTTAATTGAGCTCTGGTTAAGTTCACAACTTGCTCAAAGCTCAGCAACTCTAGAGCTCTCAAAAGTCTCTTTGATAGTTGAGGACTTTCTGACTAGACCCTTGTCATTCTCTTGACCTATTCAATCAACGCACACAACAGTTCTAAAGCTGACCCAGCTCTGCTCCCTGACTATGCATATTGACATACTATACAAGCTCAGGTTCAGGGGTCAGTATAAATTCCACATCTTTCACTCAAGAGTTGGAGCTCCAATAATGCTACGAACCTTTTCTCTGACTCAGTTACTAGTGACTACATCTCTTGCTACTGGACCTTCCTGGAGATCTTATTCATCTCTGGGCAGTGTTAACACATGGTCTAGGATGAAATGTTTATTTTCCAAATACATGTATGGATGACTAAAAAGTAGCTCCTATGCTGCATATAGCAGCTCCAAGCAATTTTGAAAACTAGTTCTTACTCTTGCTTCAGGAGAAATCCTTCTGTCTCTGCTTCCCTTATGGACTTGCCCTTCCAGGGATGAGACACAACGGTTTCATTATGTGATTCATGTGATTCCTTTTCTAAAACCTGTCAGTTCACAGTGCTTCCTACAATGTGAGACAAAGTACATGCTGAAAAATAGTGGATGGGACATTGAGATATGTGTACACAACAGCTTCTGGGCTGAGTGAACAGTCTCAGCCCAGAATCCTAAGCTGTGTTTCTCTCCTAGAAGGCTAAGCTGAGGCTAAGAATCAGCTGGTATATTCTCAAGAGGAAACAAAGGCTGAAGCCCAATGGATATGGATCTGAGCCATGGTGACCATAGTGGGGGGGGGGGAGGGGGAGGACTCTGCTGCCTCTTCCCCGGGAACTTCAGTATTTCTTTTAGAGTTTCAAAAACAGGAGACTGGTTTAGTGCTGTTGGCAGATTGTTTCCTTGGCAAGTTCTGAATGCAGGAGACAGGTGGGATCAGCAACTTCCCATAATGCCCTTCAGCTGCATTTAATTCTGGGGGTGGTATATACAGCCAAGGAGGAGAAAGGAAGTGGGAATTAAGACCGTGTACCTCCCATCATATGTGTGTGTGTGTGTGTGTGTGCGCGTGCGCGCGTGTGCGTGCGCGTGCACAGTATGTTCTAGCTCTTTCATAATGGCACTTATTCTTTCCTGGCCTGGAGCCTGAACTGTTTTAACTTCTGTCTTCACCATAACAGAAAAAGGCCCAAGGCTAAGAGGCAGAGCCACGGAGTTCCCCAAGAAGCAGGGAGACAGGGCCTCCATGGTTCCATTCATTTGTTCTACACACTACTTGACTGCCAACTGCACACTAGACATGTACTGTTACATCAGTGCTGAGAGCAACAGTGAGCTTTTCTCCTTTACTGAGCTGCCTCCTGGACAGAGAGTAGGGCTACTTGTGGCAGGGTAACACTCACGTTCCAGAGCAGCTCCAACTTCTTGATTAAAGCCTGGCAAGCATGAGAGCAAATGTACTGTGGAGAGTTTCTCCAAAAAAAAAAAAAAAAAAAAAAAAAAAAAGTTAGAAATAGCTGAATGGCTCTCAGTTGTTTGGAGAGGGGGGAGTGCAAGCGATTGAACAGGACCTCACACATGTGCTCTACCCACTGAGCTATACTCCCAGACCCTCAGCTTTTTAGAAAAAGAAAAGAAGTAGATAGGTTCTGTTGGGTTTATATAATGTAAGGAACAGCTGGCTACAGGACAATGATTACTACAACCAGATCTAGTTCTCAAACTAACAAATTCAGGCCCTGGTGTGTGTGGGGTAGGGTGTTATACAGCCAAGCCCAGAAGGGCTAACTTCGACTAGGCTTCTCCTATGCATGCTCCTGGAGACCTGGCCACCAGTTCAGTCTCCTCCAAGAGTAGACTGCCTGCCTCTGGATGAGAAAGTGTAGGCAAGGAGAACACTGACAACTGGTATCTGGAATCAGAGACATGGGCCAAGCACCTGGCACAAGTGTCCCGAAGGGCATAGCAACCAATTCCTCATGTCCTCTTGCAGCTCACCCCTCCCTTTTTGTTTAGTTTTTGAAATGGGCTGCTATCCATGGAAAAGCTGGCTGGGGTCCAGAGCTCTGAGAGCAGTCTGCAGAGCTGAGGACAGAAGCCTCAGGGTCTGCCAGGACTCCTGATGCTGCTGCCTGCTGGGCTTCTGGACCAGCAACTTCTTGCTCTGCTTTAAGGAAACCAGAGATAGGGAGGGGTAAGAAACAAGGCTCTAGCTCCAAAAACCTGAAAAAGACTGCTCTACCCTTCTATCTTAGTCCCCAACTCCCAAACAAGAAGAAATAAACTGTAGTCCCAAACCAGCAAGACACAGACGGGATTCTCTGGAGACACAGGGGGTGCACAGCTCTTCAGTAGCAGATCCTGCTCACAGAGCCACCGCTGTACTTCATCTCCCCCACCTGGGAATCCTATAAGCAACTCTGCACATACAGCTAGCCGCAATTCTCAATGTGTGCCAGGCTTTTCTCAAACACCTGCTAGTGGGCCTCTGTCCACATGTTATAGTTTCCAACTCAGGGCTCTTACATATGCTGAAATGCTCCTGCCAGCACATTCTGTATAAATACTACTCAGCTCAAGGACTCAGAGTAGGTCTACTTTCTCTGGAAAGCTTCCCTGACCTCATAGATAGTCCTGGTCCCTCCTTGTTCCTCCCAAGATCCCCATCACACTGAAGTTACCAGCTGCTTAGCTGTTAGGATCATTCAACTCCAAGTTCTGAGGGGAAGAATGGAGGCTCATTCTTAGAATCTCTTCCCTGTGGGTAAACTTCCATGATACTTGCCTCATCAGGTCCTCTTAGAGACTACTGCCCCAGCTGAGAGCACCTTCTGGCTCTGCTGGAGAAGCAGTGGTTCCTGAGCACTTAGGACCTAAGACTCAGGGAATGAGCTTCAGATTCCAGGGTGGCTCAGAGTCCATAAATCCCTGCAAAACTGGGCCTGGAGATGGCTGAATGAGACTTCATCTGTCTCCTCCTCCTCCCCCACCTCCTCCTCCTCTTCTTCCTCCTTTCTCACTTAGGCTCAACGCTGCAGCTGGCTGGCTCAGCTAATACTGCCAGCTGCTCATGTCCCCAGCAAGGGGTTTCTTCTCCATAAAGAGCCCTGGGCTTCAGATGTGAGACATGGCCTAGGCTGCAAATGAGAAAAGGGATTTATTCTGAACATTTCAGTTCGTGGCAGGGAGAAGGAAAGTGCCCCATGGAGAGCTGCAGCGTAGAAAGCCATTCCCTGGAGGCAATATCAGTAGATTTGTTACTCTTGGCCTGATGCACACTGGGCTTCTCCTTCCATGATCTTTCAAATGGCTCGACCAGACCTAGAAAGTCTGTTTAGATGCTACCGTGTTTGGAACTAGGAGCAGCAAGGGGGCTAGAGGCAGGAGGTAAGGAGAATGAGAACAGCCTGCTTGACGCAGCTGCTGCTGGGTTACAAAGTGGCTTGAGCCCTACCACTGGGAAGTGCTAATTGGTTCTTAATGTGAGGCTGATGCTGGCAGTGTCATACCTGAAGTAGGTGAGAGGAAGGATTGCTGGTATGCCCAGCTGTATCCACAACATCATCAAAACACTGCTACCAGAGGAGTACCAAGAATTTCACTTGCAGCAATACCGATATGCCATGCTAGCTTAGTGGAGATAAGCTAGGGACCCTGCCTTGGATCTGGAAGGAGTACTCCCTATGGAATCTCACCTTCCACGCACACTCTTTGGTAAACAGCCTTGGTCCTCCATAAGCATAGGTCTAATTATCCCTGAGAAGACAGATGATTTTCATTCAGATGTCCCCAGCTCTTACCTTCACCAGGACCTGAAGATGCTGTCCCTGGTTCCTCTTCCTCCCTCTCAGTCTGTGTTTCAGCATTCTGCAGCTGGAGGGCCAGAGTCTGGGTGCCCTGAGACGTCACAGAGGTGGTTGGGTTCCGAGTTGCAGCCCAATTGCATTCATCAAGCCCATGTCTCTGTCTGTCCGCCACGTGGCTCTGCTGGTTCTAAAGTGAAAAAGACAGAAGTCAGGAAAGGCTTGGAGTGGGTCCTTTACAGAAGTCTTGGATTCTATACTGATTCTAGGCCTGCAGCCTAAGAAGGGAGAGCCATGATACTACAAGTACCCCTTCATGGCAGCTATGAAAAAAGAGCCTTGTCGGTCGGAAGCACAGCTACCAACAAATATAGCCCAGGTGCTAGGCTAGTGCTCGCCTTTCGTTGGGTATTTCTCAGACATAAGACTTTTGAGCCTAGGACAGGCAGGAAAGCTGAGACTCCCCATAGCCTCACTTTTAGCTTCTTCTGGATTATTGCTCTAGCTGTACTCTGCAATCTATACAGGAAGCAGGACCTGCCTTATCTCCCACTGAACCAGTATTTTGTTTTTACAATGCCCCAGGTTTCATTAGTGGATTAAGGAAAAAAGATGCTTAATGTCAGATTTCTATTTTCAGTGGCCCCTAGGCTACAGCCATTAGCAGTTTGGTCATTGTGGCTCTAGTCATCTGAAAGTGATACCCCACTCCTCAGTTCTCCTTGGGCAAATGAGCAGATTTCATGGGGCAGTATTTTTCTCCAGGACCCTTTATTTTCACTCCAAGTGTGCCCAGACACCATGGGCAGATTTAGAGAAAGCATGTGTTCTACAATAAGACTCCAAGAGTAAGGGTTTTGTCTTCTTTTGCAATTATGTGACGTATGTACATATCTGTGTATGGGTATGAGGATGTGAATACAGATATGAGTGTCCACAGAGACCAGAGGCATCAGGTATCCCTGGACCTGGAATTGCAGGTGATTATGAGCTGCTTGACGTAGGGCTGGGAACCAAATTCAGGACCTCTGTAAAAGCAGTATGTATTCTTAACCACCAAGCAATCTCTTTAGCCTCTGTCTTGTTTTGACTGTATGTAAAAGCTGAAGACATGTAACAGATCAATGAAAGGCTGCTCTGGTTGAGCAAAGATCCAGAGAACCTCAAACACAGGACTTTCCGACTTTAGCTTACCCAGGCCGCTCGCTGCTCCTGCTATTTGAGTGGACAGTGAAGACCGTTTCATTTAGCTGGTCCCAGTAGTACTCGATGCCAGAGTTTAAGGCCCTGATGATCCATTGGGAAAGGTGAGAAATAAAAGGTGAAAGGTATCAGAGAGGTGGTTAGGAATTCTTGACAAGTCCTGGTCTTGGGGGCTGTTGTGGGGTGGCCCATTCAGAAAGAAGAAGGTCCAGAAACCTCCCTCAGTAGGGTGCTCAATATTGGAGCATCTCATATATCTTGAATAGCCCAAATGCCTTCAGTAGGCTTCTCCTTGGAGCCAAGAGGCAATTAAAAACACCAATATAAGATGTGCAGCAGGTTTCAAGTATCTTTCAGAACTATAATGGTATAGACAGTGAACAAGAAGCTAGGGAGGGACTTACTGAAGAAACATATGCCATGGACAGCTGCCAGAAGGGTTCACTTAGTCCTCAAAAAGCAGACACTTGTGCCCCTGAGTCCTTTCCAATTGACAAGGGGCCATGAGGAAGAATGGAGGCACCTCAACAATCTTATCTATCTGTAGGCAAATGGCTGTGCCACTTTCCTTTTGTGGATGGAGAGTCTCCTTGGCCAGAGTCAGCAGGGTAAGCTGTATTCAGGTGAACAGTCTGCAGAGTTCCCTGGGCTGCCAAGTCTTATCAGGCAGCTTCTCCCCATGCCAGAAGGACCACTACAGACACAGACTATCTTTCTTTGGAAGATCCCTCCCAAGCCAGGCAGAATGGTAAATAACTATACTGCTGGCTACTTGGAAGATAAAGGTAGAAGGATCGAGAATTCCTAGCTAGTCTAGGCTACATGAAACTCTCTATCACAAAATAAATAAGGAGAAAATGAAAGATCTTTCTCTCATGAAGTATTGCCTTGTAACAGACACTGTGGTTGAGAACAGGTTGCTAGTGATGGTTGTGAAGTGCAAGAACAAGAAGTGGGAAAGAGGGTTGGTTTTTAAAGATTTCTTTTTATTTGTGCACCACAGGCATGCTTGGGGTCTCTAGAAGCCAAACAAAGGTGTTGGATCCCTCAGAACAGAAGTTACTTGTTATCAGCTGCCAGGGGAGTGCTAGGAATTGAACCTGGGTTCTCTGAAAGAACAGCAAATGAACCAGAGAGACATGCTGGTGCAATCATGGCATGAATGTTGTGGAAGTAGCCAACCCCTCAATAACTGGATTTAAGTTATTAACGTTCACCCCATGAAATGGAACCATGGCTGACACTGCTAGGTGGCCAAAAACCTGAGACTAATAGTCAGTTGGCCTAAAGAAAAACCAACACTATCATCTGTTAAAAGAATACAACACTGCCGGGCGGTGGTGGCACATGTCTTTAATCCCAGCACTTGGGAGGCAGAGGCAGGCGGATTTCTGAGTTTGAGGCCAGCCTGGTCTACAGAGTGAGTTCCAGGACAGCCAGGGCTACACAGAGAAACCCTGTCTTGAAAAACCAAAAAAAAAAAAAAAAAAAAAAAAAATAAAAAAAATAAAAATAAAAATAAAAAAAAAACCACTAAAATGACTCCTAATGATATCCACAGACCAATGCTTCACTCTGCCATCATCAGAGCAGCTGTAGATGATGCAGTAGATGATAATCAACACAGAAACCCTCAACTAGACGATGTGCAAGGAATATGAGACTTTGGGGCACTTATTCCTAAATGGGATGTCTTCCTCAGACCCCTCCCCTCATAGCTCAGAGAGCTCTACAGAGGAGTTGGAGGAGAGGGTCTAAGAGCTAGAGGTGGTGGATGACTCTAAGGAAACATTATTCTCCAGCTAGAACAGGACTGATGCACATACAAACCCCCAGAGACTGTGGTAACATGCACCGGACCTGAACAGGTTTGAGCTAGATGGAGTCCCAGTGCCCCAGTGCTAAGAGGGGGAAAGTAGACATGGTTACCACTTCTAGCCAAGAAGCCACCTACAATGATACCTGCTTGCAAAGAAAACGTTAATTTTCTCCAATGAAGTTTCACTGCGTATATTAACTACACTACAAGGTAAAGTCCCATGCACAGGAGCAGTTGGCCAACACAAAACAAGCTCAGTGATATTTTTGTAGACTTTTGTCTCATAGTGCTTTGTTTGGGTACTAGTTTGTATCACTGGTCTTTTGCTTGAATATTCTAGTTTCCATTTATATGGTTTTGTGTGTGTTTGTTTCCTGCTTTCTTTCTTGGAGTTGGGTGAATGGGGAGGGTCTGAAAGGAGTTGGTGGAGAGGAAAAGTATGATCAGAATATATTACACAAATTTTTTTTCAGCCAGGCAGTAGCAATACATGCAAATCCCAGCACTCAGGAGGCAGAACCAGGTGGCTCTCTAAGCTGAAGGCTAGCAAGGTCTACAGAGTGAGTTCTAGGACAGCTAGGACTACACGGAGAAACCCTGTCTCACAAAACCAACCAAACAAATAAAAAAAAAAAAAAAAGGAAGAAGAAGAAGAAGAAAAGAAAAAAAATCCAATTAAAATAAAAAGAACAGCAAGTGCTCTTAACTACTGAGCCATCTCTTCAACCCCTCCTAAAATAGACATTTTATATTTATTAAATATTATTAAATATTTATTTAGTGTAGTGTGTGTGTATCACATAGTATGTCAGGCATGCAAAGATTTGAGGATAATGTGTGGGAGTTGTACCTTCACCCATTGATATATCTAACCAACCAAACAAGTTTTTAGAAGTTCACTAATTAATTAGATCTCACAGACAGCCTAAATGATATCTAAAACACCTCACAATTCTCATAAACAAATCAGGAAATCAAGTTTCTGAAAAGCTCTGATCTTCCAACTTCATATTCTAGATCCAACACCAGTGTTTAGAAGGAAGACATGGTAAAGGGAGGCCATCAGGATGGGCTCTAACCTGATAGGACTATGGTCTAACAAGAAGAGGGAGAGAGAACTCTCTCTTAGAGACACAGTAATGGCATGGTGAGATGGTAAGCACCTATAAACAAAGAAGCCAGCTCTCTCAGGAAACCTCTGATGGTTGGCATTCCAACCTTCAGAACTGTAAGAAAATCATTATCTGTCGTTTAAGCCCCAGGTCTATGTGTTTTGCTAAGGCAGCTTAAATAGATTAAGATATATTCTAATATGTCAGTTTGCAACCTGGGGGCAGTGTCACTCTTCTTTGACAATAGAACATCCCCAGGGAACAAGAGATGGAAGTCAGCTAGAAAAGGTGGGTTTGGGGAGAAGTTATGAGGAGCTTCCTTTCCAATCTTGATGAGTCAGCACAGGCATAGCTGAGAGGACTACAGTGGAAGGTTGGGCTCCCTTGTGCAGAAGGCAGCAGAACTGGGGAGACCCCAGATCTAGCTGTACAGAGGCTGTCATTCTGGGTAGAGGCTTCACCTGAGGGAATGCTAGCTTCCTCTTTCTCTGCTCTCTTACATGCTTGTATACCTCATGCTCACTGGACTTTTATTTGGACCCCTCTATAAAAGTACAGTCTCATTTCTACAAAGAGTTACTTTTATGGGATCTAGAGACTACTGGAGAGCAAACGAGAGAGGTAGCCTTGTATTAAGAAAAGGCAAATGGCTAGAGGCAAACTGCAGATCCTCTCAAAATAGCACTTTTGGGTGAGCAAATCCTGGCTGCATTATGTCTATGTGAAGTCAGCTGCCAAGAAGCTTTTGATGTACAAACTTGTCAAGATTTATTGACAGGTTGCAATACCATGTGGGCCTGTGCCAAATCCCTCTTCTGTAATTCCTGTTACTCAGGGTTAGTTAGTGACAACAAACTGTTCACACCAAACCTACAACAAACCATGTACTGTGTGACCAGGAACCTTCTTCCTATCTCAGAAAGGAAACTTTGAAAGAACCTTTGTTCTGGTACCATCAACATAGCACTAGAAGCCGTGGACTACCACAAAAAACTATAATCAGGCTCCATGTACCATCCCTTAAGAGCTGGGGACTGGGCTACTTACTGAAGACATCAAAGCTGGGTGTGAATTACAGGTGTATACCTGTATTCCTAGAATCTGGGAGGGTAAGGATGGGCAGGTCTTGAATTTGAACCCTGCCTTACTCCTCTGTTTTTGTGGCCAGTGAGCCTGACAACGGCAAGGCACATTGTGGACTCGATTTCATATCTGGGTGCTGTACTAAAGGATCAGAGCTCCTGAGAGCGTTTCTGGTGACTAAATGTCACTGATTCTGCCTTTTGGTTAAAAGAATGATTTTCAGCCAGCTCCTTCTTTCTTGGGACTTGGTAAGGATGAATGAGTCACTATTTGTTCTAGGTTCTTCTTGGGAGCTAGACAAACATACAAAGGGATAAAGACTGGGAAGGTCTACAAGGGGCAGTGTTTCAAATGGACACTTCTACACAGCACCCAGTTCTCTTCAGCAGCCTCTCTAAGCTGTGCTTCTGGGTGTGGCTCAATTAGTCTCACTGCTGGAGCCCTCCTGGGCTCCTCAAGTAGAAGGAAAAAGCCAGCCTTGCTTTCTCAGTGATCCCAATGTTCTGTTCACATGATGGGTCTGCGGCTCAGAACTTCCCAAATTCTTAAGAACGCTCTTCATCTGATGTCTCAGGGATGACTCTGACGACGGCTTCCAGGAAGACTGGCATTTATCTGCACCATCTCTATGGGGAGGGAAAGAGCTGGCACCTGGGTCTCCTGGCTAGCCTGAAGGAGAGTCTCAGTGGAAGTTCTGGCTCCCTTTTTCATTCCAAAATATGCATTTTCCTTCCTTGGTTAATAATGCTTGATTATAATTACCATTCACACTGGTAGCTCCCTCTGACAGAACTGAGGCTTTATAAGGACTGCCATCCTTGGCCAAGGTTCCAGGTGCTCCACACTCAGGTGCTTCTCTTCTGCCAACCTCTATTCTGCCTTCTAAGATGATTCTAGAAGCAGTGGTGTAGTAACATCTCCCCTCACCCTCATTTACAGGAAAATCCATGAAGCCAGCCAGTGGTCCTATACACCCCACTGTGAGAGTCAGTGGTGGTGGCTAGGTTGGCAATCAGCCACAGGCACAGCAGCTTGGAAGTAGTGAGGTACAGCTCATTACCAGGAAGGGGAAAGGGGATTACTGAGCTTATCTGCCATCATGGTGTGATAGACTGGTACGGCCCTCAAGGGACAGTCTTTTCACTAGTCCTAAGAGTTCTTTCCTAGGGCAAGATGGGTTATTCTTTAAAACCTTTGTCTACTGGCAAGTAGGACTTTACAATCACCAAGAGATACCCAAGAAGCTTATTCCCAGTCTTTGTGCTTGGCAAGAGTACTGAGGCTGAGACAATGGAAAAGAATCAAGAGCAGCATTGAGAGTACAAAATGCAATGCAGCTGCCTGCGCCTGGACAAAGGCAGATAACCACCTGTTTTGGGGGAGGGCTGCAATCTTGGCCCAGCTGGTGGGCTAGATTCTGTGCCCTTGGGAATGGGTGTGCCAGGGAACTGCGTCACACAGGGACAGGCAGCAAGCCTTAAGCAGCTGCCTATGAAACAGACTGGCACTCTGAGCTCCTAGTTCTCTATTTGTTCTTAGTCTAGGTAAGAGGCCTACCAATCAAAGATGTCAACACTGGTTTATCCTCCTATTTTCCAACGCTCCAGACACCCGGTTCACCTAAATAGGACCGAGAGGTCTTAGGGAATTATAAAAGCATGGGTGTGTTCCTGTGGTGTATTTTTATGAAAGAGAGAATATGGTGCTTTTTTTTTTAAAAAAGAAAGGAATAAGAAAAAGGGAGCTGACTCTTTTCTCTTTCCATGAGTGTCCTGGGGACTAAACTCAGGCAATCAGACTTGAGATACAGGTCCTTCGCTGTCTGAGGCCTTGTTTTATGCTTCATTTTTTGAGATAGAGTCTTGCTATCCAACCCATGTTCAAACTCAAGACAATCCTCTTGCTTCAGCCACTTGGGTGCTGGAATAATAGGCATACACCACCCATATGTGGGTTTAGAGAGATTTTTGATTAGAATAGGCTTAAATATCAGTTGTAGGAAAGAGATCTGAACTGGAAAATCAGAGGCCCAATTCTAACAGTGATTTGTAAGGAGCGGGGAGGAACCCAAGATAACCTTCTTACTTTGCCTGAAGTAAAAATAAAAGATATGAAGGTGGCTGAGCTTTAAGTCCAGTAGTGGGAAGGGCTGTGATGGGAGTTTGAGGGACTCTAGGCTACAATGTGTGGCAAGGTCACTCAGAGATCTTGGGGGTAAATTTACAGAGCTTAAGACAAAGTTTCATCCATGCTAAATATTTATGAGACCCTAAATTTCCTGTCTTATGGCTACAGAATCCCAAGCAATCAGAATAAATAGCAGAACCATAACTGGTGGGTAAGTTACCCCTACTTGGCCTGGGATAGGGCTGTTTTATGGTCTAGTGCCCATTTTATTTAGGAAGAGGCTTGAGCTCCTAGAAGCCCAAGATGGTTTTAGGCTCACTGAGACTCTGGGATGTGGAAGACAACATATGGGAAGAAGAGAGAAAATAGAGGCCAAAGCCACCTTCATGTTTGGCTGAGATGTCTGTGACTCACACCAAATACGTGGGCTAGGGTTTGAAGCATGACATCTAGGAGGAGGGGTGACGACAAACTAGGTTAGAGAGTGCCTCTGAGGGGAATCACTTTGAGAGGGAGTGGGCTAGAGTACTTTGCTAGGGACAAAGGTGAGTGGTGGGAACCAAGTATAAAACCAGACTGTAGAAAAATCAGGTCTCTGAAAATCAGGAAACGAAATGCCTATAACTATAATGTTGGTATGAATAAAATTATAGTCCAGAATTCTATACCAATTTTGGAAAGGATATCTACTAGATTTATATTAGGAATTCCTAAGAAGAAATAAGATAGCCAACTTCATGTGGTTTGAGGAAAAGAAGCATTTGAGAATCCACACAGACTCTGGACAAGAGACAGCACAGAGAAAGGGCAAAAAGTGAGAGGTCCAGCATATGTACTAAAAGTAGCTCAGAGATGTAGGCTTTGTTATGGAAAGACAGAAGGTAGTAGTGAGAGAGCCTTCCTGGACTCAGAAACTTAGGAGTAAGTAGCAGCCAGAACAAGGCCCTCTCCCTTCTACAAGAGCAACTTCACTGGGTCAAACTTAAACAGCAGCCTCTTTTGGGGAGGGTATCCAAATATTCAAGATGGAATCAAGGTACTGCTGGTTGTAATGAACCAGGTTTTCTCTCCCTAATGCCACTGTCAACACAGCTGAGAGTTGATAGGGTCAATCACCAGATACCTACCAGATCATAAGAACTGATCCAAAACAGGAAAAGCAAGCAAGCAAACAACCAACCAAAAATCCCCCCACACCAAAGCCCCACCAAAAGCACAAAGGCAGTGTGGAAGGCAGGGATGCAGATCAGCTGAAGAATGATTGCCTAGCAAATTAATGTACAAAGTCCTAGTACAACATAAACTGGGTATGATGTCACATGGCTATAATCTCAGCACTGGAAAGTGGAGGCAGAGAGTCAGAAGTTCATGATCTTCCTTGGTGATATAAATTCTGAGGCTAGATTGGAATACATAAGATCTTATCTGGAAAAAATAAAATAAATAGAAATAAAGACAATGTGGGCCCTCCCAAAGGCCAAAGGCCTTGTGCGACTAGTCACAACAAGCACTCGGGTCTGTTCAACACTCTAGAAGACTGCACTGAGTGAAGAGCAGCATTAGGGCAGCCTAGAGACAGAAGTGGCATTTAGTCAGCTGGAACCCTGCAGTGCCCCACACAGCAATCAGCCTGCTCTGCAGTGAAGCAGAGCTCCATACTCTCCACCTGGCTGGGTCCAGAAACTGATAATAAATCAAGCTGATTCCAGGATCTTGAGTATGTGGTTGAAGAGACCTCTATCCTTCAAAAAGCCAGAGGAAGGGAAAAGGGGGTCATTAGGTCAGATGTGCTCCTGCTCCCCTTTTCTTCCTTACTTCAAAGTCAGAGAATAATCTCTGTGATTTCATACCGAGCCTTTTAGTCTGCTTCCACTATTATGAGCTACAGCTTCTAGTAAAAAGGAGCAGGACACAGAGACAGTCTGTTGGAGATCAATAGCCTGATTAGTTTGATTTATTTATCTTATGTGTATGTTTTTAAAGTATATTTTATTATATAGTATAGTTATGTTATATAACAAATTATTACATTTTATAATTTTATAAGTTATAATTTCATGATATTAAAAAGATAAAATATTTTATGTGTATGTTTGTTTGCATGTTTGTATATGCATGTGTATCCTAGTACACACATGGAGATTAGTAGAGGGAGTCAAATTCCCTGGAACTAGAGTTACAAATGGTTGTAAACCATCACAAGAGTACTGAGAACCTAACCTGGGTCTCTTGCAAGAGAAATAGTGCTCTCAACTGCTGAACCATCTCTTCAAGTTCCCAGATTTTTTTTTTTTTTGGAGGGGGGGGTGTGTAGAAACAAAGACTGTTCCCAATTTTATTTATTTAGGTTCTTTAAGACAACAGGGTTTCCTGTTCAACAGTCCTGGCTGTCCTGGAAGTCACGGTTCAACCAGATTGGCCTTAAACTCACAGAGATCCGTCTGTCTCTGCTTCCTAAGTGCTGGGACCAAAGGTGTGCAACACCATGCTAGCTTCAATTTTATTTAGGTTACTGTCTGTTGCATTTAAATAAACATGATACCACTTGTTGAATTTTTCTAGAAAAGATTTTAAAAAGACCCTTTGATATCTACTTTTTGCCTGAGGGTATTTTGCTATCACTAGGAAAACAGATAAGAGACAACAAAGGAAAAGACAACACTGTCTAGATTCAAGAAAGCAACCACTGAGGCATCTGGGCTTTGCTTTGTTTTGTTCTGGCAGTGCCAGAGACTGAACCTAAGAACTTACATACCCTAGACTCTCACTGACCCATACTCTCAGCTCTCTGTTACTTTGAAATTGGAGCTCAATATCTAACTCATGCTGGACTTGAACTCACCATCCTCCTGCTTCATCCTCTAAAGCAGTTGGATCATATGAATACCAGACTATACCCAGCAACTAAAACAGTTTTTTTGGGAGTATTTGGAATAAAGAGCTAACTTCATTTTGAGAGAAAAAGGTTCTTTAAGCAGCTGGGAAGCTGAGGTGCAGGGACCAACATAAAACAGAGGATTTTTTTTTTTTTTTTAAATCCCTTCTCGTTTTTTG
The DNA here is from genome assembly GCA_021653895.1 of Mastomys natalensis. Classification (NCBI taxonomy): domain Eukaryota; kingdom Metazoa; phylum Chordata; class Mammalia; order Rodentia; family Muridae; genus Mastomys; species Mastomys natalensis. The sequence goes on along the minus strand of JAJTUV010000328.1, from coordinate 1,581,118 downwards.
AGATAGGGTCTTGTTATATAATCCAGGCTTGTTTTGAACTTCATCCTTCTGCTCATCTTTTTCATGTACTACCTCCAATACCTCTCTAGTAGGTTTTGGATTGTCCTTGTAAAAGGACCTACCTATATGGCCAGGCCTACAAGTAAGTACTATTTTGTTTAGGTCTCTGTTCAGATAGTGTCCATACCCCTCCCCACCCCTCCTTGAGCAACTCACTCTGGTCGGCAGATCACCAGATCTCCTTTGTTGGTGCCATAGGCCAAACCAAGCCCTGGCTCAGGTAGCCAACGGGCAGAGTTGATGCTGACATGTCTCCGCTGGTCAGCAGGCATGGGGTAAAGGACGTTGAAAACTCTCTGGATGGGAGACAGAGAAGAGAATGGGAGGAGAAACAACTTGTAATTAAAAATAATGAAATGCAAGAATCAATTAACCACAGGGAAGGGAGGAAACTTTAGGCTGGAATGGGCTGACTTTCAACTCATATTTGAGACTCTGGGAAAGGAGGAGTGGGAGCCCTTTCACTTTCCACTTAGCATTCTTAGCCTCTCAGTACTCCTCAACTCATCTTTCTGACATCAGGACTTTAAAGGCCTCACCCACAACCCACCACACTGGCAAGGACTGGCTATAACTTCCCTCTGACCAGCATAAACAGCGAAAGGCAACCTGGGCTGGTAGTATTGTTACTATGGAAACCCAGATCTCTCACAGTAATAGGGAATTGAAGGTGATAGGGGGGCGGGAGGGGGTGACAACATTAGAGAACATTCTTAATTCATCTAATTAAAAGCACTGTTAAAACTGCTATTGTTAAGGAAACCCAAAGGTGTATTCAGATGTGGGGAGCAGAGCAGAGGGGAGTCTTCTACTTGTGAGTGCCTTCTGGCTTACATAAACCACTATTAGATGGATTCCTTCTCCAAAGGCAGAACTTTCCCTTTCAGTGACTTTTTTTTGTTTTTTTTTTTTTTTTGTTTTTAGAGACAGGGTTTCTCTGTATAGCCCTGGCTGTCCTGGAACTCACTCTGTAGACCAGGCTGGCCTCGAACTCAGAAATCTGCCTGCCTCTGCCTCCCAAGTGCTGGGATTAAAGGCATGTGCCACCACTGCCCAACTTTCAGTGACTTCTGTTATCTTCCCAAGCTACTCTGTCCTGAGGGTGACCTGGCTGCATGTAGAGTTTGGGCTGAAGGGAAATCCAGCTATAAAGTCTTTGACATTGACCTGTGAATCATTTCAAAAGAACCTTTGGTCAGAGATTGAGACAGGGAGGAGAGTATGAAGAGACAGGGATTTTTACTTGGACTTAACTTTGAACCCTTATGTGACTACATAACAACTTGTCTTGATCTCAGCCTAAAAATCTCCCACATTCAAGGCTGAGGATACAGCCCAATAGGTAGAGCGTTTGCCTAAGCATGCATGAAGCTCTGAGTTTGATCTCCAGCACCACATAAACTTGGCTTGGTGATATATAACTGAAATCCCAGCACTCAGAAGGTAGAGACAGGATGACCAGGCATCTTTCAGAACAGAAAATTAAAAACTAGCCTGAGTCATGTGACATTCTAGCTTAAAAAAAAACAAGAAAGAAGTGAGCTACAATGTGCTCAATAGTGGAGCACTTGCCAAGCATGACAAAACCCTGGGTTACATGCTGAGTACTGCAAATGTCAGGGAAATGGCGGGGGGTGGGGGACATAGGATCAACCAACCATTACTACACACAACAACACACTTGCATTCAAGTAACTAGGGAAACTTAAGTAAGCATTGAGGAACATAAAAATTGTCTGGCATGGCACAAGTTTATAAATGGTAGCTGCTGATACTATTGCTGAGAACATTCATCTAGGATCTTTTAAAAGGGTCTGTGAAAGGACAGGAATCAAGACTCATCTCTTCTGTCTCTTCTCAGTTCTCTCTGCTTTTGTTCTAGCCTTCCTGGTTTTTAAACTATCCAGTAGGGATAAACTTTCTCTGCCTTTACTTGTTTCTAGGGATGACAGAGGCAGGGTAGTTCAGAAAGCAGTGTGTGTGTGTGTGTGTGTGTGTGTGTATTCACACATGAAATTTAAGATGGTTTGGTAACTTTTAAAAATTATTATTATTGAGACAAGAAATTGTCCAAGCTGTCCTTCAATTTTTGTGTTCAAATGATCCTTCTACCTCAGCCATGTCTCTCTCTCTCTCTCCCTTCTCCCCCCAAACCCCTTCTGGTTTTTCCAGATAGGGCCTCTCTGTAGCTCTGGCTGTCCTGCAACTTGCTCTGTAGATAGGCCTCCTACTTGTGCCTCCAGAGCGCTGGGATTAAAGGTGTGCTCCACTACATTTGGATGATAATTATTTTTCTGATTATTCTAATAAGAGACTAAAAAGGGAAAGAGAAAATGATATGCTTAAAATATATTGTATGGCCGGGCAGTGGTGGTGCACACCTTTAATCCAGCACTTGGGAGGCAGAGGCAGGCGAATTTCTGAGTTCGAGGCCAGTCTGGTCTACAGAGTGAGTTCCAGGACAGCCAGGACTACATTGAGAAACCCTGTCTCAAAACACCAAAAACCAAAAACCAAAAAAAAAAAAAAGTATGAACACTTAAAAAATAAAAAATTTAAAAAGAGACTAGAAAGAAAAAGGAATGAAGTCAAAACTTGGGGTGGGTATAGTGGTGCAAGCTTGCCCAAACTGTCCTTCAATGTTTGTGTTCAAATGTCCTTCCACCTCGCCCTTGAGGCTGGTTAAGAAGACCTCAATTTTGCGGTCAGCTTAGGCTCCACGGTGTGACCCTATCTCAATACCCCACTCCAAAGAGGTAAAAATCAAACTAAGGGCCTCCTCTATAATCTGCTCAAACCAAGTAGTCTTGGATTTGAGAATATGGGTACCTGTGCCTTATGTATCAGCTAGAAGGGCCTTCACCAACAGTCTCTACAATGGATGCACATTCCATGCTATTGCCACATCCTGATATCAGTAACTTTTCAGGTATAGCACTGAGAAATGTATCCAGTAGCTGTTGGCACTCTTCCAGAATGGTTTTGCTGTGGTCCTAAGGCTGACTGAGCCTTTATCTACACAGAATTAGCTTTGGCTTGAGTCCTAACTACGCTTGATGTACTAAGAAACTCCTGGCCTGGCATGACTGAGCACATCTGGAATCCTAGCACCTAGAAGCTGGAGATGAGAAAATTAACTGGGCAAAAGTTTCCCCAATACTGACAGATGTTTGATAGCTCCAGCTACTCTCAAACCATGTGTGATCTCAGCCATTAGTCTGAGATCTAAACCAGAGACCGGGTCAGCTGTGAGACTCACTGGGGACTGCAGTGGGGATGAGATCAAGTCCATCTGTACGAGACAGAGCATCTGATTCAGTGTAGGTAGGGGACAGCTTCTCCTTAGCTAAGGTTCATAAATTCATGAGCTACAGACAAAGACTGTTTCAAGAAAAGAGAAAGACTAATGAAGTGTTTATTTAAAAACAATGATGAAAATACCAAGTTAGTTAATTTTCCTCTATTTATTTGGTCAAAACAAGAATAGCAGAATCATAAAATGAATAGGAAACTCTGTTTTCAAAAGGAAGCTCCTCATCAGTGCCTTGCTCAATGATGGTTTACTGTGTACACTGATGGCAGTGAACAGATTATGTGCATGTAGGGACTGGGAAGCACTTAACACAAAGAACTCAATGAAACTCACATTCATGAAACTAACAACTCACGCCTCCTGGGTGCCATACACAATAAAGATTTTGGAGGTGAAAGTGATTAAGACGAATCCAGAAGCAGGAGTTGGCCTGGCATCCTTAGATACAATTGTGATCCCAGAACTTAGGGAGCTAAAGCAGGAGGATCATGAGTTCAAGGCCAGCCTAGGCTACCTAGCAAGATGGTCTCAACCACAGCCCCCACCACCAAACAAAACAAAACAAAAGCAGCAAATTATTAAAGTGAGATGCACAAGAGGTCTCTGGTCACTGCTATATTCCTAGACTCAGTCTAGTACCTGGACCTTGACTGAAGCAAAATTCTAAGATGTCCTGAATTTAATTCAAAGAGTGGAGGGAGGTGGAGGAAAGTAATGAGACACATTAATTAGACATAATGAAAGACCCTCTTAGCTGGGCAGTGGTGGCACATGCCTTTAATTCCAGAACTTGGGAGGCAGAGGCAGATGGATTTCTGAGTTCAAGGCTAGCCTGGTCTACAGAGTGAATTCTAGGACAGCCAGGACTACACAGAGAAACCCTGTCTCAAACAAAACAAAACAAAACAAAACAAAACAAAACAAAACAAAACAAAACAAAACAAAACAAAAAAAAAGACCCTCTCTCACATTCCTTAATGCATATATTGAAACCTTGACTTCGTTCTTATCACATTCAATACCAATGCTAACATCCTTAGCTACTGATTTCTCCAATCCAGATGCAACAACCACTCTCCAGTTTCACAGAATAATTCTGCTCCTCTTATTTATAAACACAGGTCCGATGTGAACTTACATTTTCTTTCCCTTATTTTTTGTTACAAAACATTCTCAGATCTTGGTTTTAGGAACATTTTTTGAATTGCTATTTAGCTTCGCTGTAGGTGATGGAGAAAACATACCATACTTTCCCTTCCACTACTGGTGATTCACTATGTCTGCTCACATGCTAGGCAAGTACTCTGCTGCTGAACTACATGCCCAGTCTAATAAACTCTTAATTCAGAGCTCCCTGGGTCCCAAGAGTTTCAGTTTAATACCTATAGGAGGCACACAGCACACTTTTCTTTTGAGAAGACATGAATGTAGTATGGACTCCAATCTCCTAAGAGAGACACATCATGGTGTGTATGTGTGAGGGGATCATCAGAGCTGTGTGACTGTCATGGAAAAATTCTCCTGAACAAATGGCTCTGATGGCAGTTCTAATGATATTTTTAATTTTGTATCTTGTTCTCCCCTCCTTTGACAAATCACATCAGAGACACCTCTGACTTTTAACTTGCCCCTCCCACTTTTCTGCCATGTTCTGAAGAGAGGAACGTTTTGAGGATAGACACTTTGTGCTACACTGCAGAAGTCAACTTTAAGATAATTGCAGTGGAAACAGCTTTTAATCAACTGACAGGCAGCTTTAAGGAAATTAATGAGGGCAGAATCTTGGGAAGGAGTAAATCATTTTTGACAACAAAGCTGTCTCTTGCTTCTGTCCCAATATTCCCTTGAAGAAATGGTACCCTTCCAATATATAAAAATAAAGTGTCTGTAATTTCAGCATCTACTCTGCACTCAAAGCCAAATCTGCTTCCCCAAGATTAAGAAATAGTTCAGACCCTTGGATCTTCTGAGTGTTCTTCACCAAGCCAGAGTTTTGGATCACCTTTGAAAAATTAAAGTTTTAAAATCCAGATGTATAGAAGTGTGTAGGATTATACCACAAGGTGGGTCCTGGGGAGGAAGTGGTGAAGATTAGACACATTAAAATAAAAGTAGGATGGTTCAGAGGAGCCCATGTATAAGAAGTGATGTAAGTGCTGGCCAGGACTAATGGCTTCAGGCACCCACCCAGATCCAGGATCTAAGCTACAATGGAAATTACAGAAAGATGAGCACTCTTCATATCACATCTTTCCAATTAATCATCTTTTGTGGATACTGTTGTGCTTTTTGAGTCAGAGTTTCTATAGTCTAGGCTTGTCTTTTTTTTCTTGTAAGATTTATTTATTTTCATTTTGTGTGCATGGATATTTTGCTTCGTGTTGTGTGTGTGTGTGTGGTGTGTGTGGTGTGGTGTGTGTGCGCGCGCGCGCCACACACACGTGTGACATAATATGCATGTGGAGGTCTGAGGGCACCTTTTGGGAGTTAGTTTCCTCTTTTCACAATGTGTGTTTAAGGGATTAAACTCAGGCCAGGCTTAGTGGCAGGTGCCTTTACCTGATGAGCTATCTCACAGCCCAACCTTGAACTCTACCTTCAGTTCTCAGGTGCTAGGCTCAGGTGTGCATCATTCCTGGCTCAGCTCTAGTCTTTAAGCTTTCCAGGGCACTAACACTAGGATGATGGCTAACATGACCCAGAAAGTTTAGGATACGGGATACTCAGCATTTTCTCAGTTACTTAGAATATCTAAAAGACGGTTAACAGAAGGAACCATAGAAGTAAACCACTGAACAGCAGAACTCATAAAACCAAGAAGGGAAGAGAGTCATGGGGTGGCTCAGAGGTAAATTTCTGACTTTGTATGGGCAGGCGCTGAGCTCTGGGTATAATCTCTAGCATCATAAACACATGAAAACCAAACAGACATTCTAATACATCTTCCACATGGCTAACCAGGCCAACACTGAGCCTTTAAATACAGCTTTACTGCATAAAAAAAACCATTTTCAATAAATAGGCTGATACTCCCCAACCAAGTCCAGTGATGGTATTCTTGTCCATCCCTTCTACAGAAAGAGAGAAAGTGGGGTGGTATGTGGGCCAGCAGCACTGAGATTCAAGTTCCTAGAGCCTCTAATGTGCTGAGAATTGTTTCCAGTTCTTTCTCCTTGTGGTGTTGGGGATGGAATCTGGTCTTGTACAGGCTAGAAAAGCACTCTACTACTTAGTTCCAGCTCTAAACCATTTGTTTACCTATAATTTGCATCTGTTGCGGAAGGAAAGTCTGTGCCTTGGGGAGAAGAACATGACACGTTAACTCCCATTTGGAAGATACTTATCCTTATTCTTATTCTTACTTTCTAGTTGAGAATGCCTAGCAAATCCCGTGTCCTTGAGCCCTTGCCCCAGCCCTGACTTTTTACTCTTTCCCTGAGTAACACAGGGCTTATATGACACCAACTGAAGGAGCAATTTGGTATATGACTATTTCTGGCTTCATTAGTAATTTTGTTATTGTGCTTTCACTTGGTTACAACCAAAGTTATTATAATGTGCAAGTTGCCACTATTTTAGAAAATTAATTGCAGTTTTCTGTTACAATATTGTGCCTTGTTCCAATTAGAAAATGAAGCTGAGCGGGAACACAGGCAGTTTAAGTGTTTTGAGAATTCAGCAAAACTTCAGCTCAGCAGTCTCTAAAAGCCTAACTTAAAACAAAATAGAAATTAACAAAAAGCCCCGACTTGCTCTAGTGAAAGGGAATCAAACAGCAAAGGCGACTGAGTCACAGAGCGCCTCAACTCCAGCTTAGGGGTTCTCTAGTGGGCAGAGAAAGGGAGACAGGAAACAGGAGCCTGGGCCCATTCTTCCTGCTCTGCCAATTCTTAGAATTAGAAGGAGCCTCAGAAAGCAGCAACGGGGAATACTAAAAGGATCTTCTCTCCTAGAAATAGGACAGAACTGAAAATGACTCAACCTGAGGAATCAAAGCCTTGAACAGGTACAGACAATTAAGAGAAAGACTGGAGAACTGCAACAACTGAAAAAAACCGAGGTGAACACAGGCACTCAAGAAGGCTGAGTGTGGGCCATGCTGGAAATTGCTCTGCTCTATCTTGCCCTCCTACCACAATGAACCTAGGACAGCTCTATGACCAGGCTATACTGGGTGGCCATGCAGTTAAGAACAGTTCTAGTCTTTACCTGCTCTATCCTACCAAGCTAACACCAGAAGTGTATGTAAATAGCTGAAGATATAATGGAAATAAAAGCATTGTCTTCTAAAATCTGAAGTAAAAGGACAGGGAGACTTTAATCCCTGAGCTTGGGTGGTAAAGGCAGGCAGATCCCTGTAAATTAAGGTCAGCCTATTCTGTATAGTGAGACCCTGAGGAGGCTGAGTTTGGTGGAAACAACACAAACGGCAATAAAATCAGCAAAGGATCAAGGCAAGACATACCTTAGAATCATGATGGTCTAAGAAAATCTGAGATCGAACCTCTGCTTGCCTTGATGAAATACTAAAGGTGACACCTTAGTGAAGGTGGTAGACATTAAGACCAGCAGTTCCAAAGCTCTTGTGTAAAGCAGAACCACTGGGAGGAAGGGGCTTGTTTTAAATTCTAAAATGATATATATGAACATCATATGAATGTTTTGCTTGCATTTATGTACAGGCACCACCTACATGTGTGCCAGATACCCTTCTTAGAGGTTAGAAGGAAGCATCAGATTCCCTGGAATTGGAGTCATTCATGAGTGTGAGCCTCCAGGTGGGTGTTTGGGAACCAGACCTGGTCCTCTGCAAAAGCAGTAAGTGGTCTTACCCACTGAGCCACCTCTCCAGTATGGGAAGCTTGTTTTAAGATCTGACACTATACCATTGTTAAATCTTGTAAATACTTTTCATCTGGAGACAAGGTCTCATAATAGAACAGGCTGTCCTCAACCTCACAATCCTGATCTAGCCTCTGAATAGCTGGGATCACCAGAACCTACTCTTGTGACTGTACATCTAAAGTGAATTTGTGTTTGAGGGCCCCCTGTTACACAAGGAACTATATAGTTCTAATGCCCAAGGACTACTATTGAACTCTTAAGAATAAGCACATCAAGGCTAACAACAATTAGCAATTCATTTACAGAAGAGAGTTCATATGGGATCCTGTAAGAGATCATCTCCTGGGAGAGACATTACTTAGTGGGAATTAAAATAAATCAATACCCCAGAGGATTTTCCCCTGGGAATGTCTGATGGTACAACAAGTTCATCTCTTTGAATATTATCATAGTGAATCTGAGAAGTTATTCTATAGTGGGGAGGGGGAATACACGGTGGAGAAGCTCTAGGCTCCTTCTCTGCATAAGCATGTTTCAAGGGCAAAGTTAACTTTACAGATAGAGAAGCACCTACGCTAATCTATGCAGAGAAAGGGGGGTGGGGTGGTGGGGAGGAGGGAGGGGCAGGAAGACAGACAGAGACAGAAACGGACAGAGAGATAGGCAGAAACCAACGCAGAGAGATCCTTCAGTCCCATTTGACAAACTCCCCAGAACTTTTGGATATGCTGGATGACACATTACAGTGTGCCTAAGGATGGCATAGCACAACTAAAAAGAGGGAATGTCAGGCTGCCTAGCATGTGTGAAGGCATCTAATGCCTAGAACACACACACACCACATGCGCGAATTTGTGCACTCATACAACATGTGTGGCTTCCCTTCCACTGAAGAGTGAATTCAGGGCCATTTGCTGAATGCTTTGGTTCTTTGAATACAGGACCTCAAAACCCAGAAAAGCAGAGTCAGCGAATGTCTGATTGAGCAAAATATTTGTTGAGATACTTTGATCCTCTTGGTGAGAAGAATGTTCACCCAAATGAGATTTCTTTTTTTTTCCCAGTCACTTCAGTTTTCTCACCTAATGACAGATGGTACTTATTGGGAATCAAAAAACCTCACTGGAGATCGGGGCATGCTCAGAAACTGCTGCTCGCATGAGGCACACAGCTGGCTAGCTGCCTGAATGCCTCAGCAAGACAGCAGTGGACCAACTGGATCTTGTCTTCCCAGCAGAGTCCCCCAACCAAATTCCCGGAGCTCTGACCTCACATGACAAAAGACACCTTAGCTTTTGCTTGTAGGTTTTTTATTTTAGCCAGGTATTTTTGACTGATCATGAGAAAGACAGAGAGCTGGCAAGTTTTGCCTAGGAACTGGACAAGAGGCCTGTTTTTTGAGAAGTAGCTGGAAATGGTATTAGCATTACTGCAATAAGATCCATAAGAAATTTTTATTTTTTACAACTAGTTACAAGACCTGTTGGGATCAGGATGTAAGTGGTGAGAGGTAGATACCAGGTGCTTTTATGGTCTGCTTAGGATTAGCGAAAGAACAACACTACAGTAAAACTCTACTTCCATCCTCAGATATCTAGTTAAGAAAATGAGTTTGGTGAACTACCATGGTTTTCTTATTCTCACTCATACCGAACTCAAGTATCAAAACTCCCCTGTCATGTTATCAAAAGCAGAGTGCCTTGTTGCTGCCCCTTTCAGAGGTTTTCAAGGATGCCACTGGTTCTGAAAACTACCACCTGAAAATGATAAGGGGCAAAGGTGCTTTTCTGAGATTCTCTTTAATTCACTTAGTTTCTACTGTGTATCAGGTTCTCTACTAGGTACTTGGATTTTATAAAGAAAAAACAGATGTCTCTGCTCTTCGAAGGAGCTAAAGTCCAGCATATAGAAACAACTGCAGTTTGGTGAGACAACAATTAGCATAATGGTATGTACTCAGTAGAGGAGTGGGAGTAGTCAGTTCTATAAAGGAAGCTGCCAAAGGAGAGGACAAACTTGAGGGCAACTGCAAGAGGAAAACGTCCCAGGTTTTAAGGTATCCTGGCAAACACTAGCCTTTTCAGGATCAGATTCAGGGAGTCTGAAAAGCAGTTCAGTACGGTCAGCCAAGAGATACTATAATTAAGAGACCAGAGGAAGAAGAGGCCAGCAAAGGAAAGACCACCCCAGGCAGACCCTTCCATCACTTTGCATATCTCTAATTTTTTTTTCTTGACAGTAAATGCTTCCTAGTTCAAGCATTCAACCAGTCTCTACAAGCACAGCACAAGATGAAGGGCCCAGGGACTATATTCTCAAGGAAATTATATTGAACCCACTTGGGTTAGATTAACCATATATGGAACACAGCTAAAGGGAACAAAACAAACAAACACACAAAAACCAACCAAAAAACAAAATAAAACAAAACAACCCCACCAAATGCACCAAACTATAAATGGCACAGACTACATGAAACTGAAGAAATCAATTCACCAGTTCTTAGACTGGAACTGAGCTTAAATACTATCTAATTAGAGAACTGTTTAAATGTTTGATTATCTCTGACAAAACCCTAGCCAATATAAGCCCCTAGAGGATGAGGGAAACTCAGTCAACCATACTAGTCTGGGTTGAGTCCAGAAGATAATTAACCATACTACACCCCAAAAATTTTCATGGCCATACAAGAGGGACATGCCTTATACAGGAGTGGGTCCTAAATAGCATTTCTACTCTGTTGGTAAAAGGGTTTGATAATTCAGAGCAAAGAAGCTGCCTAACGTCCTTTTGTTCCACCATGACATGGTGAAATCATGGTATACAATCACTTTTTAAGCTTGTTTCCTCAATACCAAATCAGAACAAGAATTTTATTTAAAGACACAATTTTTACTGGGCCCTTCACATATCTCTGCATTACAGGTTCACATCGAGGTTAGGAAGTTTTACGCTTCTGGGTTCATAATCTTGGGTTTGAGAAAGTTCCTGAGTTTCTTGGTGCTATGATCCTCACTCACACACAAGGCAAGTATGCCACCAAGATACTACTTCCCATTATCTATATTTTTATTTTAAGGCAAAAATCTTCTTGCCTCAGCCTCCCAAGTAGTTGACATTATGGAACAATTTCAACAGGCGCAGCTGAAAGTTCCTGATTTTGTACAAGTGAAATATACTGGTTATGGGTCACCTGGACTAAGGTACTGGCCCGACTGGAGGATCACATCATAGTCCCTCATTACCCTGCCAAGTCCAGGAGATGTAAACAATGACACTCACCCTCATGGAAGTCTCACCACCATGGGCCTGTTGGAGTCTGAAGACCTGGGCTACCATGTGCTCTGTGGAGGGGTGCAGCAGGATCCTTCGTGAGGCCAAGCCCACCATAACGTATCGGCCCATTGGGGACAGGCTTACAGAAATGGCATTGGGACCTGAGGGCCAACAGAAGACAGTCACATTTCTCAGAACTCTTGCCATTCCATGGAAACAACTTTCATGTAGTCCTTTCTCCTTTTCTCCAGTCTGACTATGCTCAGGTGATCTCCTAGGGTTGCAGTGTGCAGTGAGAGGAGGTGCACCTTAGTGCAGTACAGTGCACACTTAGCACTACTCAAGACTAGCTATGGTTCTCATAACTTTACAAGACTGCTAGCACACTCTAAGCACTGTTATGAAATATTTTTTCACTTAGGCATTATAAATCTTTTCCATTATTAAATAATCTTCCATAAGAGCAGTGGTAAAGCTACTTGTATTTTATGCCAACACTGTACAGTCATTTATTTAAGCTATTCCTTAAAAAAAAAAAATCCCTTGAAGTAACAATTTGATGTTTTCCTGTATGATAAATAACACAGCGCAAACATCTTTGTAGTTTTCTGATTATGTCTTAGAAGTGGGTTATTCCCTTAGAGTAAAATTTCTGGATTAAAGAATGCACATACTTTAGAAGGCTTTTAAAACACAAAGCCAAACTACCTTGTAGTATATGTGCTTACCCAGCTTTCCATGCCACAACTAAAAAGCTCCTTTCTTATTGCTAGCCTTTGTCACAGGGGCACACCAGTGATGCTATTGTGGCAGGGAGAGCTCTTACTGTGAGGTTCTTCTGTAATGAATGCTAAGTCAGGACTCCCACAAAGCAATCTTGGTCTGGCCTATGCCTCAGTGAATGAAGGCAGAGGTAGTACGTGACCATTACTCTCACCCATGCACTCCATGCCTCACCTAGGAATGCCTATGCCAAGGCATCAGCGTCAACTCTGTCATTAGGTTGGGCTTCCTATCCCTTACCAAATCGCTTGGTGTAGAGCATTTCCCCCAAGTTATGGGGGGCCAGGGAATACACTGCTAGGATGCCTTCATCAGGAAAGCCCCTCTGGCTGCTCGGGATGAAAGCTGCCAGGAGCTGGCCATCTGCAGAAATGTCACAGCTGGCATCATTATAGATCTTGCAGTTCTGTACCAGGACATTCACGGAGGCTGCATTGGACAAAGAAAAGAAAGGGAGAAAGTTTAAACACCATGCTGTTAAGAATTCTGAGACCAAGATGTTTTGGGGCCCTTCTAAGGGTATGAATCCTCTTTGGAAATGGAGCAAGCTGTCTTAATTAACTTACGATGTTGGGAAGCAGGAAATAAACGAGGCAGGAAGGATCTGTGTATCTACCACTTAGTAGAAACTATAGGACAGTTCATTTCCACCACCACCACCACCAGTGGAGTCTTAGTTCACAACTGATTAGATAAGAAAAAAGTTACTAACAAATGCCCCGGAGATCCACTCCAATGCTGCTATTGTTCAAAGTATGAAACCAAGACAAATGAAAACACAAATCCACTGGTTCTAAAATAAATGGGACGCAGGTAGAGTGCTCCTGGGAAAGCAAGCCTCCTCAGAACCTGCTATGTGATCTCACAGAAGGAAGTCATTTCAGACACTTGTGTCTATAGCTCCAGGAACACTAATCCCAACTCCACACAGAGGAAAAAGAGAAACAAAGCCCATCCTGGACTAGACAGTGGGAGTTTTGTGCATTTTTCATTACATTCTGTGCCTCTTAAATACCATGACCTGGCTGGGCAGTGGTGGCACACGCCTTTGATCCCAGAACTTGAGAGGCAGAGGCAAGCGGATTTCTGAGTTCGAGGCCAGCCTGGTCTACAGAGTGTCCAGAACAGCCAGGGCTATACAGAGAAACCCTGTCTCGAAAAACAAAACAAAACAAAAACAAAACAAAACAAAAAAACCCCCAAAAAACCAGGTAGTCCTTATCTACATCTACGCTACCAAGACTAACATTGGACTGGCTAGCAGTAGACTGGACCTACTGAGGAAACAAAGTTGGAGGCTAGAGGCTAGAAATGGTGAGGAGACCCTACTCTGCCTGAAAGGATTAATGAGATGCTGGAGAGCACAGGACTGTGCCTAGTTTGTTTGCACTGTGGGATTCCCTGCTCAGGGAAAGAGGTTTATCCTTGACATGAGACTGGAACAAAAGAGCCCACCTGCCACCCAAAGGGCAGGACAGTAGAGCACATGCTGAGAGGCCAAGTTCCTAAGCTATGTTTCACTTTGCTCCATTCCAGGTACAGTGACTTCATTATATTTATACTTGTTCTCGTATTTGAATGAGATGTCCACCATTAGAGGAATAAAAGTTAAAAAATAAGTTAAAGCAAAGCCAAACCAAGCTCAGGCTGCCTTCATCAGATTCCAGGTAATATGTCCCAGTAAGCCAAAATTCAGGACTGAGATGGAAAGGGCAAATTTCCCTGGGAAACTAGCCAAGGAAAACAAAACAAAAAGATGATTTTAAAAGGCTTATGGGTCTGGAGTGATGTATAAAATTGTATTTGTTCCCCTTTCCCTATGTGTTGCTAACAAAGCTACAGAGATAACGGAGTAGATAAAAAAAAAAAAAAATGACATCACAGAACACATTGATTAGGCTGTTGTGCCAATCCCTGGGGGCTGACACCTACAGTACCATTACACATAAAACTGAGGACAGTTCTGTTTGCTAACTAATAAAATAATGACATCCAAATACTACTGCTATCACCATTAGGCCTCTCTGCTGCTCAACTCCCAATCCACCATCTGCTCCAGCCTGCATGACTAGATTTATCTTGTTAGCATGGAACCGTCTGCTCCTGACACAGGGTCCCAAGCCTTTTGCCAAAAATATGGCAACTTCCTCTGGATCCACATGATTCTAGTCAAGGACCAGACACAAAAGAATTATAAAGCTGCTTTCAGGAGTGAGTCCATTTTGCTTTTCTAACCTTGATGTGGGCATAATCCTCAGTAAGAGACAAAGAAATGAATAATTTAGAGCTTTGCCACCAAAGGAGGGAATAGAGATAATAACAGATAGTAAGTAGAGGGGTGGAGAAACGGCACAGCAGTTACAGACTCCAACAGGACCTGAGTTTGATTCCTGGCACCCACAAGGGATGACTCACAACCACTGAACTCTAGCTCCAGAGGATCTGACACCTTTTCCTATAAGCACATACACACAAACAAAAATACATATAAATAAAAATAAAAATGAATTTTAAAACTATTAAGTGGGATTAAGAATAGGAAGATAATAGAATGCTATGGATTCCTTTGCATAATTACCATTTTTACCTATACTCTATGTCCCAACATATATGATGGTTCGTCTGTCTAGATGATACAGAGATCTAGCTTGTACATATCAGCATATATTTTGGTAAAAAACAGAAGTCTACAATAAGCTGAACCTACAGGCACTGGCCTGTAATTACAGCTACTCAAAAGGCTGAGGCAGACGGATAGCAAATTCAAGGTTTGTCTGGGCTACATACAGAGAGTTCAAGACCAGCCTGGATAACTTGACCTAACTATAGAAAGTAATGAAGAGCGCTGGGGATATTGCAGTGAAAGAACATTGGCCTATATAGAATATACCTTGGCTCAATCCCATTACCACTAAGTGGCAGGGAGGGACCATAATGACCTTAAACCACTAACATTCTTAAGAAGTATCTGACTGATTATAAAGATGAGAAGAAAATAAGGTTTTTCTTCTGGAAAGCTTGGCTTAAAGCTTGCAAAAACTGTGCAGATGGACAAAAAACATTCTGTCAGACTCAATTCCAAGCCACTGTATTTGTGTTTGTATATTATCTTATGATAAAGTCAACGGCTCCCTCCCAAAGTTTGCTCCCTCTTCCAACTCTACCCAATTTCATTACAGTTCCTGGTAACTATAATGAACTCAGAAAGACAGCTAGTGATCTGTTTATCTGGGCCCATGTTTCTACCCTATTAAAGGCATTTGGTAGGCACACAGAAGAATATGATAGCTCCATTATAGACAGCACCTAGCACTGTTATATAGATAGCACTATTTCATTTTTCTTTCAAAGCTCCAATTAACAACTTAAACTTGCTGTCTGTTGCTTAATAATTTCCTATATAGAAACAAAAATAGTTATAATGGTCAGTAGTTACTATAGTTCATGTGTGCAGCTTCCCCTCACAAAGTTGAAATTTCAGTGAGTTAATAATATGTAGAAGGACAATTCTTGGGTAGAAAAAAAGTAATGTTTTAAAAGTAAAGACCAACTCATCTCTTTTTTGGATTGAGCAACTAGGTAAGTAGATAGGAAGAAAGATGTAAATGAAACACAGCCTACGCCACTGGCAGTTGACAGCACTGGGAAACCCTGTTGATGTTTCATACCTCACTCTGCCATGTAGTTTGGATCAGTGACACCTGAACAATGTTGGGCAGAGTCTGAGAGCAAATATTCCAGCAAGACCCCAGGTGTCTCAAATGCTGCAAGTCTGGGACCACAGTTGAGAACTCAGCAATTTGCTGTCCCTTAGTGGTGAAACATATGGAAAAGAATTATAGGACAGTTAGAACTGGGGAAATATAGAACTCAATGGGACAATGTTTACCTTGCATGTGATAAGCTCTGAATTCAATACTGGTATGGAAAGAAAATAAACAAAACTGAAACTACTTAAGAGGGTCAGGAGAAGCCAAGTACATCAGTGTATATCTGTAACCATTGCACTGAGGAGTGATGGGGTGCAAAGGCAGAAGGACGGATGCAAGTTTGAGGCTACCCTGATCTACATAGTGTGTTCTAGGCCAGCCACAGTTACAAAGTAGCTCTCAAAAAAAAAAAAAAAAATAACAAAACAACAATAACAAAAACAACACCTCAACCAACCAACCAACTAGCCAATCAAAAAGCAAACACAAAACCCCAAAAGGTTCAGGCATACCTTCAAAGAGAAATTATTTCCAAGTGAAAATGCCTTAGCAAGAAACAGAAAGGGCTAGAAATACTGATGCTCAGAAGTAGATGGCTCTGCTTTCCTGTCAGATCTGTAAATTATAAACTATACCTTACAGAAAGATCCCTGGGTAGCCTGTTGCTATCCAGATGAGATCATGAGAGTGACTGGCAGCTGCAGTACTTTACAAATCACACAGAGATCTGGAAAATCAAAAGCAAAATTTTCTCTTGGCTACATCTCTGAGTCCCTCTGGCTACTGCCAAGCAGAGCTCCAGATGGTATTATAAACATACCTTACAGGTATCAGTCACCATATTCACTGGATCTTACGTCCTCTTCTGTCAGGATATCTTAGTGATCAAAGCCATTCAACAAGGAAGAGTTTCCTCTCAAAAATTAGAGGGAGCCAGGTGTGGTGGTACACACCTTTAATCCCAGCCTTGGAGGCAGATGGATCTCTGTGAGTTCAAAGCCAGTCTGTGTCCACATAGTGAGTTCCAGGATAGTCAGGACATGGATAAAGAGACTCTGTCTCAAAACCAAACCAAACCAAACCAAACAAACCAAACCAAACCAAACCAAACCAAACCAAACCAAAAATCCCAAAGTGAATTTAATTAGCTTTTTCCTCACTCTACTTCCCCCCTTTTTTGGGGGTGGGGGTTGTTGTTGTTGTTCATGAAAGCAGCATAAAAAAAATCTACGTGAGGGGCTAGAGATGATGGCTCAGTGGCTAAGAACACTGCTGCTCTCCTATAGGCATGGATTAAGTTCTCAGCACCCATATATCAGTCAGCTCACAACCTCTTGGAACTCTAGCTCCAGGAAACTCAATCCCTTCTTCTGGGATTGCTTCTCTGTAAGCATCTGAACACATAGAACATATACATATATAGGCATCACACACATAAATAAAAACCTACATGAGGTGAAGCATTATTCCCAACATTCTAAGCATCTAACACAGGTTAGAATTCATTAGCTCTCTTATCTCAAGTGACAGAAACAAGTAGCAAGAATCTTTAACCTAATTCTAAAAAAGGGTTAAACTTGATTCAGAAAAATCATATGAGCAGCAACGTGGTAAAGCCAAAGATCAGCGGCTCCAGGCTGGGGCGTAGCTGCTGAAACCTAAAGCTGTCCTCTAGTAGGAGGCAGATGACTTTGAGAAAAAAATGAATCCTACAGCAACAGAGTCAGCCCCAAGTTACTGACTAAATCTACCAAGAGTAAATAAAGGTCACGACTATATATATTTTATAGCTTAACTAAAATTTTAGCTAAAACAGTTAAACATAATAAATAGGAACCTGTTGGGTATTATGGCTCACTCATTTTAATCCCAACACTTAGGAGGAAGAGGTGGGCAGATCTCTGTGAGCTCAAGGACAACATGGTCTACATAGAGAGCTCCAGGACAGCTGGGATACATATTCATGTTCTACTTGCCCCCATCCCCCAAAACACATACCAAAAAATAACAAAAAAGTTAGCTTAAATCCATATTGAATGCATAGCAGTTGGTCATCTGGAACTAAGTTTCCTAATGAATCAATGATTTAAATGTATAAAACTAAAAGATAAAAGTAGGAAATGATCTTAATGATGACACAAAGCCTAGGAACCATAAAAGGAAAGGTGTATAATTCTGACTTAAAATAAGTTCTATGACAAAAATAACCTTCACCAAAGTCAAGACAAATGACAAGAAACTCCTATTATAAGTTAATTTTCCAATTTATAAAGAACTTCTACAGAATTATTAAGGGGGGAAAAAAACCAGTAACATGAAGAGAAAGAGATAAAGCACATGGCCAGCCAAGACAAGGCAGCACCGTTAAGGATGTGGGGGAACATAAGGAATAGAAACATAAATGCTCATGTAGTAGTCTTTACCCTATTAAATCCATAAATATCGAAAATTTGGTAACACATTCCTACAGTAAGTGTTTATAAAAATCAAGCACTCTGAAAGACTATGGGGGTGGAGCCGGCAAGCACAGTGGCTCACACTTGTAATCCCAAGCATTCAAAGAGGCAAGAGGACTGACTGTTCTGAATATAAAACCATCTTGGCTACAATGAGGATTTGTTTGAAAACAAAAAGGAACAAACAACGCCTATAGATGTGGTTACTAGTTGGAACAAGCTGTATAGAGAGGGAGATAAGGCATGTCTACCAAAATTATACACACACCTTTTCTTCCCTGCAGTTGTATTTCAAAGCAGCTATCTTACAGATATGCATGTGTAAAAGACAATCTGTAGCAGTTTGTATAGCAAGACTGTAAACTCCAAAGTCCTTCAACAGGACATTGGTTACAATGAATTACTAGGTAGCTATTTTTTCAAAAGAGGAGAAAGGGGTGCAGGGCAGAGAAGGAGGAGGAGTGGCAGCTGTGGGGGCTGCCTGCACCAGCAGCAATAGCAGCAGCAGCTGCAGCTGCCACCAGAGTGATAGCTCATGCCTATAATCTCAGCACTCCAGGAAGCAGAGACAAGAGAACTGCTGCAAGCTCCCAGCTAACCTGGGATTCAGAGTAAGACCCTATCTCTAAACAAGACAAGAAGAACTAGAGACAGCTCATTGGTTAAAACACAAGCTTGCCCTGATAGCATGAGAACTTGAGTTTAAATCTCCCAGCACCAAAGCAATAAACTGTTTCATAGAAAGGTGAAAAGGGGAAAAGGCATTCTGAACACTGAGGAATGGAGACAGCCAAATCCTGTGCGCCAAGTGACTCTCTCAATAGTAGGATGAAAAGCAATACAGGAAGACTACTGACATCTTGCTCATGCCTCTGCATGTGCACACACAGATGCATATAACACACACACACACACACACACACACACACACACACACACACACATACAGACACTCTTTACAAAAATATAGAAGTTCATGAGATATACCGTACAGAAAAAAAAGTGCAGAAGAGTATTGTATAGCACACTGTCATTTAGATCCCACAAAAGATGAAAAGCATTGCTCTCTATGTGCCTACACATACATATACTATCTTTCCAGAGATATGTAAGAACTGAAACTGACAGTGGTTACCTATTGCAAGGAGTCACAGGCAGCAGGGTGTAGGGTTAAGAAAAGTTCTTATTTTATATCCTTTAATTAAGTTTTGAGTTGTAACTATATTATATAATTTAAACAGTGATAAAGTAAAAAATCAAAATAACTGAAGGTGAACTGTGGCCAATAAGATATATGGGTCACAAATCTACAGATGAACTTAAGTTTAATAAGGCAAAGGCAGACTGCCATGGATTCTGAGTAGAACTGAACAGATTAGTGTACCAGTCAGCAAGATGGCTTATTGGGTAAAAGCACTTTGCCTCACAAGCATGGTAACTTGAGTACAACCCACAGAATTCATAGTGCGAGAAGAGAATTTATTCCTGAAAGTTATCCTCTGACCTCAGCACAGGTGCTGTGGTATGTGCATTCCCACACACAATAATAAATAAAACAAAATATCAAAAGAACAGATTACTTGACATATGGCTTATAGGCACTTAGAATAAAATGAGTAGTTGCTACTTAGGATTCATTAAGAACAAAGCATGAAAAATTAACCTCATTTATCTTGTCTGATAAGAATACTAAAAACTGGTACATCATAAAGTGATTATCTTAAAGTAATTAAGGTATTTTTATCTGTATCTCCAAACTCTTACAATGCTTTACACGATACTGAAAACATAAGAGCAGTCACAATGTGTACACCTGCAGCCCTAACACTTGAGGCTGCGGCAGGAGACAACCAGGTCAAGACTCGCCTATACATACAAAGCTACTGTTTTTTATTAATTATTTATTTAAAAGATTTGTTTTACTTTTTATTTATGTATATGTGTATCTATGTATGTTTTCTTTCTTTTGGGGGTGGAGTGGCGAGTGGGGGTTTCCCTGTGTAGCCCTGACTGTTCTGGAACTTGCTCTGTAGATAAGGCTGGTCTTGAACTCAGAGATTTGCCTGCCTCTGCCTTCCAGATGCTGGGGACTGAAAGGCATGTGCCACTACACCTGGCACGTGTACATTTTCTATGAATGTGGGTACTCTCAGAGGCCAGAAGAGGGCAATGGATCCCATGGAGCAGTAGTTAACAGGCACTTGTGAGTTTCCCATGGTGTTGGAAACTGAACTATAATCCTCTGGAAAGTTAGCAAGTGCTGCTAACTGCTGAGTCATCTCCCCAGACCCAGAGAAATTGTTTTTTTAAACATCAAAGAACTTTAGATGTGAAGCCCAAAGTACTAATAATTCATGTTCCAAAAGTGATACAGGATAGGAGTCCAAAAACATACCACAAGGTTTAATGCAATTTCCTGATTTATTTGCCATTTTTTGCTAGAAATCTGAAGGAATACTGAAAAAAAGATGTTTATCAAATTAGCAGATGATCCTAAGACTGAAAGAAAAGGGCAAATCAGAGTTCATAAAGATCTAGAACTAGAATTTAAGGCAAGAATTAGAACTGCGATGACATGGCCGGGCGGTGGTGGCGCACGCCTTTAATCCCAGCACTTGGGAGGCAGAGGCAGGTGGATTTCTGAGTTCGAGGCCAGCCTGGTCTACAGAGTGAGCTCCAGGACAGCCCGGGCTATACAGAGAAACCCTGTCTCGAAAAACCAAAAAAAAAAAAAAAAAAAAAAAAAAAAAGAACTGCGATGACAGGAAGATAATACAAACTGGCTGAATTCTGGCTTACTAACAATTATCAAGGAACTTTAAGTTACTGTAAATGCAATAGTAACTTCAGAAAAAGCTGCTGGAATCTGTAGCAAACATCACTGTATTACGTTTTAGCTCACATCATGAATTTTTTGATCTGTTCTCTTTCATCCTACCCTCAAAGTTAAGGGGAAAAAGAACAGATTGGAAACCACATTAGAAAAAATAATCTGCAGAGGTTTGATCTGAAAGGCGAGGTGTAGAGGTACTTCCAGATTACTGAATGACTGTTTAAAAGACAGTAAACAGATTATATGGCATTGCAGCAGCAGAAATAGGACCAATGGGATGAATTGACATCAAAAGAAAGAATCCGTGGTGACTTGCTATGAGAAAGAACCTTCTAGCAGAAATGTAACAGTGATAGTGAGGCCATCATCAGCTGCAAACAAGTAGGGGCTGATTCTCACCTCTTAGGAACGCACAAAAGCCCTTCTTAGGCAGAGGAAACATCTACAATGCTGAACAATGGAACCATGGATGTCTTTCAAAGGAAATATATCTATCAGTCACATATGTTTGTAAACAGATATTAATCAAACCACTCATCTGGTTAGTTGAGGCCTGGATTTACCAACAAGTCTACACTCACTACAGTCTTTTCTCAATCTCAGTTCCATCTGTCTTTTAGTCTCTATGAACTTCTCCACAAATTCCTCAGGGGATCTGGCATTTTCCCTGAACTGTTTTCTGAGTTGCGTAACTGGCAGCTGATGATAAGCTGTAGAAAGAGTGCATGGCCATCAATAACTCAGTGAGAGACAGACAAGGCAGTGCTACTTTGGTGTTTTTGTATTTTTTAAAGTTCTGTCTCACCAGAAACCCATCTTGCCCATCACTACTCCAGTTTTACATCAACTCACCATTACTGATTTCTGGAAGGTCAAACTTAGTGAAATCCCACCACTGGAGCCTGTAGGTAGTATTGGCAATGTTACTAGCCACAGCAGACTGTCCATCTCCAATTACTGCCCCTGGTAACAGAGAAGACAAAAAGACCACATTAGACTACATACACTGCATTCTTTTTCTGTATGTTTCTACTGCAGAATATAATGGAACACATAAATTAGTAGAGGAGAAAAAGAACCACAACTAAAACTCATGAAAGCTTGAGAGAGCTGCATGACAAGTCAGCGCAAAGAGAAACTAGACACAACCTTTCACAAGAAACAGTTCTATGTGGAAATGGAACATCATTCATATGTCCTTCCCAGTATTAATGTCTCAGGTCCTGAATATACGGTATCTAAGAGTATATACATTATCTGAAGAAACAGATGAGTTTTCATACAAATGTGGGTAAAGAAATTTGAAAACAAAGGGAAGATATCATGAACACAGAAAGATCAGATGAAAATTTCAGTTCAGTTCTGGGTGTCTTGGCAGCAAGAAGTGCTCTTTAGGAGAAGCGGTTCCTCCTTAGTTAGTGACCTTTTTCCTAATAAGACATCTCAAAAGAGGACTTCCTCCAGGAAGAGGCAGTCACCACATGGTGACTGGAGAGAGGCAGTAAAGAAAAAATGAGGTAATACTGTTAATCTCTTTTGAAACGCAGGCATATAACACAGCAGATATTTATGAGCCTGCCTTTGTAACACGAAAATATTTTTATTAAGGCAATTTTTAAAAATTCTCCCCTCCAAGACCTTCCTTTAATTCCAGATTCACTTGTAATGTTTCAGCTTAATTTTCCCTGAGATACACACTTCAGTATGACATTTTTTTTCCTTAGTAACCAATTAAATAAAAATTTGATTTTTTTTTAAACAGGGTGACACTTTAATTTGCAGTTGTATTTCATTTACATGAACATGTCATTTCCTCCTCCTCCTTCCTAGGTGCATTTCATACACAGCCACCCTTTGGATCAGGCAGAATCAATCCTTCTTAGGAGAATAGAAGATCCTTGTGCGCAAGACAAGCTAGATGGCATTTTCAGCTGCAGATTTGGTCCATGCTGATTAGTCTTGGGACAAGGCAGTTTTATGCCAGAATTCATCAATATCATCTAGCCTTTGCCTTCTGAATACCACTGTGAAAAAAAATCTCTAGATTGTTTCTTTTAAAGAGCTACATTTATTAACTCCACTGCCTCTAGATTTCTCTGCTTTTTCCTCAAGTGACCAAGAGAGAAACTACCCTCTACACAATCAGGAAATATAGGGAACTTATTCTTTTCCCTTATCCAGGGGCTCCCGGGCATTGTACCAGAAGATATTTTTCAGTGTTAGTTTATTAACAGTCCTTTCAGTTTTAATTTGAGAAAAGATACAAATAATAGTTCATTTCCTAAATGATGACATTTTTAGGTTTATATGGCTTCAACATGGCCAATATTGCCTTCCTGGAGGTAAAAAATGGCTTATGGGGCCAAAATGAAATAAAAGCCTCCAGGCTAGGAAGATGGTTTAGCAGGCAGAAGTGCTTACCATACAAACTTGATGAGCTTCGTTTACCCCTCAGAACTCTGTAACCCAGCACTCCTACAGCAACAGGGGTTGGGGGTGGAAGGTGGGGGGGACAGACAGAGAGCTGGATGGAAGCTCTTGCACACAGCCCAGCAGCTGAAACAAGATCCTGTCTCAAAATAAGGAAGGAGGAGAGAACCAACTGACAAAGAGTTATCCTCTGACCTCTACACATGTGCTGTGATGTATGTGTATGCTCTTGTTCTCTCCATTTCCCCATATAAATAAATAATAAAAAGGAGTGCTCCCTACAAACTTAGTATAATCTCATTAATTCGCCTTTCAAATGACAGAATATATGGATACACACCATGTATGTATGTGTCCATGGGAAGGAGAATGAAAAGAAATATCTTGGGAGAAGGATAATAAAAAGTTGAAAAATACTATTGTAAATAAACTGATAGCCTTAAATATTTTTAAAGTCTTACAAAATCAAACAGTCTCAAACAGTTGTGATGTACTCAAGAGCATTAGAAACATAGCATTTGCAGGTGCTATCAATGTGGCCACTGACTTCAAACCTCTACTGATGGCTCCATGATACATATAGACCATTCATATGAGGTGCATATTTACCCTTTTAGAAAATTCTCCTTCCATAGTTGTATCTGAGAGCTCGTGAAATGGTTCACCAGGCAAGCCACTGGCTGCCAAGGCCAAAGACTTGAGTTTGATCTTCTAGACCCACACAGTGAAGGAGAGAACTAACTCCCACAAAATGTCCTCTGACCTCAACATCTGTGCTGTGGCAGGTGCATGCATGAGCTCATGAGTGTATACACACACCACACACACACACACACACACACACACACACACACGGGGGGGGGGCACGCGGGTCAAAGAAATGTAAAAATATCTGAATATAGGGTAGAGGGGGATACAGGAGGGACAGGTAAAACTAAGGGCCATTTGAGGGGTCACGTGGAATCTAATACAGATGAAGCATCTTAAAATATATACATATATGAAATGGAATCACCAAATAACAAGGAGACAAAGACACAAGTAGACATCTCCAGCCACCAAATGAAACCTCCAGTGCTGGGAATAAGCCACATTTAATCTAGTTGTTGGCAAAAGGGGCGCAATGGAAAGCTAAATAACCCAGGTTATTGCTAAAGGTATTGGTTGCTCTCCACAAAGTGATGATAAGGCCCTATTGCTGCAGATGACACCTACATAATTCACTGAATACAGAGAAGTCGCCCTAACTGGATCAGTGTCCATAGTACTGAAGGGTACTCTGCACACTACCAGAGGAAAAAAAGGGAAACACCAATACAGCTAGCTTCAAAGCCTTCCATCTACAATGGTGACCTGCTGTGAGATACAGTAGTGCAACAGTGGCACAAAAGTTGTGAGAGTAACCAACCACTATCTGATGGAATTTAAGGACCACTCCATGAGATGGGGCCCAACACTGCTTTGCCTGGTCAAGAACCTGAGATGAAACAGGCCACAGACCTAGGAAAAGCCAAGCACTACTGTTCTCTTAAAGGGAACATAGGAATAAAATGATTCTCAACAACATTCTGTTATACTCTTGCTCAGTCATCATTGGAGAAGCTTCCTTCTGCAGTAAATAAGACCCACAACTGGACAATGTGCAGAGTAAGAAACCTTGGAACACTCAGTTCTAAATGGAGTGTTTCTATCAAATCCTTCCCCTGAGGGTTCAGAGAACTCTGTGGAAGAACAAGTAGAAATTTTCTAAGAGCCAGTGGGGATAGAAGGCACAAAGAAAAAAAGGCTTCTAGACACAACAGGACTAATGTACCTATGAACTCACAGACTGTGATAGCATCTCTAAGGTTTAAGCCAGATGGGGTTCCAGCACTGAGAGAAGTGAACATGAGCTTCCATCTTGAAAAATAGTTTTCTCCAAGGGAGTCTCACTGGGTATACAAACTACATTAAAGGGCAGACCCTATGCCCAGCAGTAGATGGTCAACACAAAACAAATTTAATGGTATTTTGGTTTCTTTAGTTTGGGGTTTGGGGGCTTTTATTGTCTACAATTGTGTTTCCATGAAATTTCTGTATATGTGAATGTGAGGTGTCTCTCCCATTTGTTTTCTTGCCCTATTCTGGTTTGTTTTTATTTTGTTTTGGATGCCCTTTTCTAATAGAGAAAGAAAGGATATAGTTTAGGGAGATGGGGTAGATCCAGGAGGAGTCGGGAGAAGGGAACCATAATAAGAATCATAAAAGAAAATCTATTTTCTTTTCTTTTTTTTTGTTTTTTGAGACAGGGTTTCTCTGTGTAGTCTTGGCTGCCCTGGAACTCACTCTGTAGACCAGGCTGGCCTCGAACTCCGAAATCCGCCTGCCTCTGCCTCCCAAGTGCTGGGATTAAAGGTGTGTGCCACCACTGCTGGGCAGAAAATCTATTTTCAATAAAAAAAAAAAAAATCTGCTGATTATTGGGTCAAGAAAGAGGCTCAGTTGTCTGTAGGAATTTCCTTTCTTTTTTTCTTTTCCTTTATGAAAGATTTTAGTGGGTTTTATTTTATGACTCTAGAATTCCACAAAATAGAAGAAGTCTGAAAGATATGTGTGTATGTGTGTGTGTGTCTGTACGTATACATACACTATATATATATATATTTGGTTGTGAGCCTAGCCTTGCTGAGCCATTCTCCAGCCCAAAAATTTCTTAAAAAGAAATCAGGCTCAGATTTTCTTGGCATCATTAATAATGTAAATCATTTAAACTGTTTTAATTAGAAGATCTACCACTTCCCTGGAAGGAATCACTCTTCATTTCTATGTAGGCTCCATTCCACTGAGCTTCCAAATTATTCCCCAGGCTTTAACATTTATTATCTAGATCACAGACATCTCCTTTAACAGCCAGTCTCAAACTGCTTTAGTTCCTTAACATTTCTTCTAAGTTACTAGAAAAGCATATATCTAACCCCAAACACAAGGAGATACATTGGTTTTCTTCATGTATGATGAACTAAATGTTAATTGCTAAGAGAGATTGAAGAAACAACTATATTCTCAGGGAGAGGATTAGATCTACAACCAGGGAAACAGTTCAGAAATGCACATGCTGTCTTTGTAACTGGGAACACAATGATTTCAGTTCTAGCCCCAACTCCAGAGACATCCTGTACAGCGTATGCTTCTGAAAACAGCTGTGCAATAAATACACGTGTAGGGCGGTACTATGACGAGACTAGGGAGGGGATCTCTGCCAACTGTGCAGGAGCACTGCACAGAAACAGAGCTTGGCATCAGAGAGTCAATTTTCAGTGCCATGTAAACACAGATTAGGGAGTGAAAGATGCCAGCAACAGATTAAAGTATTGTTACCAGGTTCTCTTGCACAAGAACTGCTGGCCAACTGAGCCTGTCTCTTGGAAACATCAGGAAGAAAAAGCATTGTCCTGTTTAAAAAAAAACAAACCAAAAAACCCACCCACCATTTAGCAGCTCTGGCTCAAGGTGCAGGCAATGTGCTAGGGCTAGTTAATTAATGGACTGAGCCATGGATAGAGGTGGCATTCAGCCTTAGAAGCAAATCCTGATTTAATAAAAGATTTCTAAGGCTTAAAGGTTTTCATATGTAGTAAACTAGAATGGTATTAACTTCTTAAAATATTGTTTGTTTGATTGTTTATTTTTGGAGACAAGGTCTCACTATGTAGCTCTGGCTGTCCTGGAACTCACTCTGCTGACCAGGCTGGCCTCCCAATGCTAGAGGCCTCACAGACATCCACCTGCCTCTGCCTCCCAATGCTAGAATTAAAGGCAAGTGCCACCACTCCTGGCTATATTTTTTATTTAAAAAAATTATTTTTAATAGGTGTAGTGGTACAGGCCTTTAATCCTAGGACTTGTGAGGCTGAGACATGCAGATCTCTGAGTTTCAGGCCAGCCTGGTCTACATAGCAAATTCCAAGACACCCAAGACTACATAGAAAGACCCTGTCTCAAAAACAAATGCACCTTTTAAAACTCACAAAAATAACATCTGTTTGTACTTTCTGTGTATGCATATTTCTCTTAGTATATTTATGTGTACCATACGGTGCCTGCAGAGGTCAGAAAATGGAGTCAGGTACTTTGGATATGGAGCTCTGCGTTGCCATGTAAGGTGCAGAAAACTGAATCTGGGGCCTCTGGAAGAGCAGCCAATACTCATCACTACTGGGTCATGTCTCCAGCCCTAGATTCAGCATTTCTTAACTGTCGTACTTATGATATTCCAGATCAGATCATTTATCAAAGAACAGTAAAGAGGCTTGTGTACTGGAGAACATTTGGAAGCATCTCTGGTTTCCACCCATGAACACTGTGACAACAAAGAAAATTTTTCCAGATATCACCAAATATTCCCTATTGATAAAAGCCATCCCTTGTTGGGAAGCTCTATGCCAGCTAAATTGTAATTCTAAGACAAGTAACCTTAGATCTATTTGAGCTGGTCATGGTCATATATACCTGTAATTATAGCAATTGGGAGGCCAAAATATCTAATAATAGTATATATTATTATTATTCCTATTCTAGGTTAGTATGGCTACATAGTAAGACCATATCTGAACAAACCAAACCAAACCAAACCAAACCAAGAAAGCACTGCTCTTAGAAGTCAATTCTCTTACCTCCGGCAAAAGGGGCATATGGCTACCTATGGTGCATATTGGCCTTCAGGCTGTTTCAGAATCACACGTACCCTTATACACCTCAAAGTCCATGCTAGTATCTTAGTCTTTCTTACCTCCTCCCCAAGCTAAACTCCCTCCAGCTTGCAGGCTTCTCTTACCCTAGCTACTGTTTCTCTCTCTGCTCTGGACACTTCCAAATGCCTCTAGATGTTCTTTCATATCTACAGTAAAAACTTTCCCCTTAACTATGGAGCTGCTTACCCTACACCATAGAACAACTATGACAGTTTATATAAAAGGAAATTAATAAAAGGTATAAAATAATTTAAATACGTCTTAGCAAACCTTATTTTTCCATTTCTACCTGAGATTGGGGCAGGCTTAAAGTAGAATCTTACTATTTTGTACTTTTCCCCCCAATGGTTTCAAAAAGGTTTCAACACAGGTGAGTCAAATGTACCAGATTTTGACATTTCCTGCAACTATGTAGTTGTGTGACCTTTTTATAAATCAATAATTTGAATCTATTAAAAAAAGTATGCAATAGCTTGGCATGGATATGCATGCCTGTAATCCCAGTTATAGAAATACGGTGCCTTCTCAGTAAGAAATCACTCCACATACTTAGAGATGAAGGAAAAGTTCTTTACTAAAGCACCTGGCTAACTGTGGCTGATGGTCCAAAAAAGAGATAGCTCCCAACACAAGATTTTACTAATTTATATACACCTTAGGCATTACAAACCACTGTCATCCTTAAATCTCTTTCAAGTCCCTGCCCCAGGTTACATTTCAATCAATTTAAACAAAGACAGGAGACTGAGTCTTGCCACTTAGGCAGATAGATTTACACAGCAAAGGCATTTCATATTGCCAGAATTAGTTTAATGACATCAGTGTTGTTCTTTTTTGAATAGTTGTTACCCAGGGTCATCTTGCCCCACTGGAAAAATTATGTTTTGTTTTTTTTCGGTTTTTGTTTGTTTGTTTTTTGATAACAGCATAGAGAATTATGTTTTGTTTTGGTTTTGGAGACAGGGTTTCTCTGTTTGGTGGTTGCTCCCTCAACTAGATTCTACTTGTGGAACTTAATGTCTCCTGTGCTAATCTATTAACAAATCCTTTATAACACCAATCCTATAACTTTGATTTTTTTTCTGTATCATTTGGAAGGTAGAATCTGGAATTTGAGGTCAGCCTAGTTAACTATGAGAAGCTATCTCAAAACAAATATTTTTTAAAAAGCAAGAAAATAAACAACAAACCCTCTAAAAACGAAACAATAAGAAAATCAGTCCTGGCAGTGATGGCAGAGGCCTTTAATTCCAGCACTCAGAGGTAGGTGGATCTCTTTGTGTTTGAGGCCAGCTTGCTCTACAGAGTGAGTTCCAGGAAAGCCAGGGTAGAAACCCTGTCTGGGGTAGGGGGTGGGGGTGGGAGTGGGTGAAGAAAAAGAAAAAAAGGAAAGAAGGAGGGAGGGAAAAAGGGAGAGAAGGAAGGAAGGAAGGAAGGAAGGAAGGAAGGAAGGAAGGAAGGAAGGAAGGAAGGAAATAAGGAAAAGAAAACCAACAGCATGATTTTGAAAATGGGCAAAGGACTTGAAATAAATGAGCACATGAAAGAGGCTCCAACACAGTCATTAGAGTAGCAAATTTAAATAACAAGGAGAAACATTCCCCAAGTATCATCAGGGCAAACCTCTAAAGCAGTGATAACTCCAAATGCAGGCAAGGCCTGGAGTAACATTCCTTACTGGTGGGAATGCAAATGGCACATCTACTTTAAAAGACAGTTTGACAGTCTCCTGGAAAACTGAATATACTCTTACCATATGATCTGTGACAGGGTAAGACAGTGCAAACATTCCTCCATCTTGTATTCTTGCTGAGGCCATTTCAGGTTTGGCTAGAATTTGATCTTGATAGAGGATCCCAAGTAACTTAGTAACTAACTGAGTTTCTGTTAAACTGCCTGCTTGTACAAACTTCCCCCTGAGGCTGGCATGTGAGACAACAGGATGATTTTTACCTTTAAAAGCCCACACACTTGCTCTACCTCCCAAATATCCAAGAATAAAGACTTTTAAAGACTTTCAATTGGCTATAAACTGTCTGGTGGTCTTCTCTGGCTCCCCATAATAGGTCCAGTACTCTTCTTTTGCATCTATTCACATGAATGGAAAACTTATTTCCATACAAAAACCTACACATTAAAGTGTATAACACTTTATTCACAATTGCCAGAACTTCAACCAGCCAAGATATTAGTGAAAGAAGCACAAAAGCTAAAGAGCACATAACTCCAACTAAAAATAAAATATTCCTAATCTGAAATACAAAACAAACAAAAACCCAGAATGGAAGAATTACGTGTGTGCCACTATGCTCAGCTTCAAAAATCTGAACATTTTTCTTTGTAATTTCTTAAATATTTAAGTTGCAAAGCACAGGTGCTAGAGAGATGTCTAAGCAGTTAAAATCACAGGCTGCTCTTGCAAAGGACAGGAGTTCAATTCCCAGCAGGCAGCTCATAATCCTGTAACTCCAGCTCAGGGAATTCAATGGCCCTGGCTTTGGCTTCCACATAGACCCACACACAAATAAATCTTTCTTAAAAAATGTGATGCACAGTGTTGGATATTGGAACATTATGAATATTTAGATTAGAGATGCTCAATCAGCAAAGTCTAGAGGCACAGTCACTATAGTCACAACAGTCAGTGGACAGGTCTACACATCTGATGCCTGTATCCATCTCTGCCTCTATTTGTCCCAGACTCAGTCTCCTGTTACTCAGAAAGGAGAATTTGGAACATTTTGCCAAAACAGCTTCTTAGTCTATCTCCAGGATCTGTTCTAGGAATAGGGAAATGAAGATTATGATTCAACATTTCAGTAAGACTACCAAACAATGGGAATCATTAGCAAATCTATCAGAAAGGCTAATTTGAAGAGGGTAAAAAAGGGCAAGCTGCAAAGAAGGAAATGTTTAAATTACATTTCAGTCCTACAAAATCTGTTTCATTGGAGACTGCATAATTTAGAATGGCCATGTGCTGCTGCTAGGAAGATGGGATGAGAATGGGGCTGGGTGAAGCTAAGAAGCATAACTTAGTAACAGAACACTTGTCTACCAAGCACAAGGTCCTAGGTTCCATCTCCAACAGTAAGGTTGGGGGGGGGGATCAGATAGAGAGCAGTGGATACACACCACAAAATCACTCTTTCTGCCTCTGCCTCACTGGCTGTCATACAGGAGTTTAGATTCAACCTGCTAAACCTGCTAAGCGGTTGGTACAGCTGAACCTAGAAAGCCCAGGGCAGGTTCAAGTGAACAAATTTAACAATTTTTCATAATTCTTCTTAGAAAGCCATATACTGTAGAATTCCATTCACATGAAATACAAGGAACAGGCAAAGCTACAAAAACCAAAATGCACATTAATGGTTGCCTGGGGCTAGAAGGAAGTAAAGAAAGGGAAAGGAGGGGAAGAATAAAGTAGCTGTTAATGCCTAAAGGGTGTTTTGGTGATAAAAATGTCTGGGACTATAAAGAGAGTAGAAATGGCTGCTTTACTCTATTAAGAACCACTGACTTACATCTTCAAATAGGTGAATCTTGTCACAGTAAGGATATTTTAAAAGTTGCTGAATTCAATGTGATTGTGTTTAATCCCAGCATTTGGAAACAGAGGCAGGTGGACCTCAGTCAGTGGGCCTGGTCTACATAGTGAGTAACAGGTCAGCTAGAGTTATGTGGGCAATAAAACAAAACAAACAAAAAATTAGCTGAGGCAGTAGAACCACGCATTTAAGGCCATTTGGGGCTATATGTAAACATCCAGGCTAGACTATATTAAGAGGCAAAAACAATCTTCAACATAAATTTCATCCAATTAAAGAAGAAGAAGAAAAAGAAGGAGGAGGAGGAGGAAGAGGAGGAGATTTCTCTGTATAGCCCTGGCTGTCCTGGAACTCACTCAGTAGAATAGGCTGGCCTTGAACTCAGAGATATATGCACCTCTGCCTCCAGAGTGCTATGATTAAAGGTGTGTGCTACCACCACAAACAGGCACAACCCTTTTTTTAAAAAAAGGCTACTTTTTTTTTTATTACTCATTTGTATTTCTTAATAACACAGAACATTGGCAATATCCTTTTCTTTTCATATGTATATTGCCTTGCTGCATTTTTTTCCTCTCTCTTTTTTAAAAAGATATATTTATTTAATGTATCTGAGTACAGTATCACTCTCTTCAGACACACCAAAAGAGGGCACTGATTGCATTAGAAATGGTTGTGAGCCACCATGTGGTTGCTGGGAATTGAACTCAGGACCTCTGGAAGAACAGTCGGTGCTCTTAACTGCTGAGCCATCTCTCTAGCCCCCTATGTTTTTCTCTTTTCTTAATTAGAAATTTTAAAAAAATCCTTAAATTTTTTATTTTATTTTTAATTTTTTTGTGTGTGTGTTCGAGTGCGCAGACATGCGCATGCATACTTTAGTGCCAGAGAAATGAAGGCCAAAGGCATCAGACTCCTTGGAGCTGGAATTATAGTTAAGTTTGAGCCACCCAACAAGAATGTTGGGAAGCCAACTCGGGTCCTTTGTGGTACAAGGTCTTAACCACCAAGCCATCTTTCCATCCCCTGGGATTATTTTATATTTGCAATTACTTTACTTTTGGGGGTAAGGTTTTGTTATGTAGCCTAGGCTGGTTTTGAACTAATAACCCTGCTGAACCCCAGGTGGGTTTGATTTATAGGCATGTCACCACTAGATCTCTGTAGTTTATTTGTTATTATTTTTGTTTGTTTTGTTTTGGTTTTTTGAAATAGGCCGGGGTGGCCTCAAACTTGCTGTGGCTAAAGTTGACCTTTAAGTCCTGATATTCCGGCTTTTTGCCTGCTTGCCCTCTTTCTCCAGGGAAGGTTCACTTATCCTGTCTCTGAGGTATTTTTAAATAGTATTAGAACCTACTTCTGTGGGATTCTGATAGAATCCCCTAGTACTCCAGCACTGGTTTGGGACTGCTAAGGTATCCAGTCGTGTGCACTGATCATCAACTCCATTGTGGCAGCCATTGTTGGACTACCTGGACCACTGCCTGTTAACACTCTACATAGTCGCTATCCATTCTCTTCTTTTAGAGAGGCCTAACACACTATCCTTTCTCCGTAACCTGTGTACCTGGTCCACTTGTCTGAAGACCCGAAGCAGGTTTCCTTGAAGGACACCTTGAAGCTCTTGTTCATTCCAGCCGCGACTCAGCAACTCCTTAATCAGCACTGGGGCCCGTTCCTCCTACAGCTCCTTCCGGATATTACCACGTCCTCTACAAAGGGCATGCGCAAACCCAGATGGCCTGGCATGGAGAGACATACTGCCTGATTGGAGGCTACCGTGTCTACGGAGATGCTACACTTCCCACACCTACAAAGGCTGAGGAAGAGAAGCCAGTGCCCAGACGGGCTCCCAAGAGAGCGAGTTCAGGAAGAGTCAGATCAGGATCTAGGGTGTCCCAGTGCAAAAATTCCT
This sequence comes from Mastomys natalensis, assembly GCA_021653895.1. Lineage (NCBI taxonomy): Eukaryota > Metazoa > Chordata > Mammalia > Rodentia > Muridae > Mastomys > Mastomys natalensis. The sequence goes on along the minus strand of JAJTUV010000328.1, from coordinate 1,547,219 downwards.
CGCCTGAAATTGAAGCATGGTGGCAAAGGGTAGCCCCACAGAAGCATGCTGCCTGAGCATCCCCGAAGAGAAGAAAGGCTGGTAGCTGCCTCAGAAGGCTGAGCCCTCTTCAGCAATGGCCTCTGCTGACCACCAATGTAGACAGAACCGTAGCTGCACTGTCTGCACCCTCTGCACTACCACCTGGTGCAGGCAGTGTCCTAACCATTGAGCCATCTCTAGCTCCTGGGCTTTTTTTTAAACTTTGAGTTTGGAAGACTGAATTCAGGTCCTCATGCCTGTATGGCAAGCGCTTTGCTGACTGAGCTACCTCCTCATGTCTTTTATTTTTTTTTTCCTTTGGAGTCATGAGCCCATGTATCACAAGCTGGTTATACCTTGAAGTGCCTTTTCTTCTTGACTCTACCTCTCAAGTGCTGGAGTCACAAGTGTGAATCTCCAAGACTGTTTTTTTTTCGAGACAGTGTTTCTCTGTGTACCCCTGGCTGTTCTGGAACTCACTCTGTAGACCAGGCTGGCCTCTGCCTCCCAAGTGCTGGGATTAAAGGCATGCGTCACCACTGGAAAAAAAAAAAAAGTCCTGATATTCCTCTGTCTGCTTCTTTGATATTTCTTTTATTGTATATAGCTTACCTGGGGTTAAGTGCCCTTTTACATATTTTGCTACTTTGTATGGACTGTCTGTGTTTTGTAGTAAATAAATGAACTATCTATCTATGAAAGGAAAACTGGCCATAAAACCCACCCTTTCTCTCTAATAAACACTGAATGACATCAGAAGAGCTCTTATGGTTTGGAAATGAAAAGTCCCCTGAAGGCTGTATGTTGAAGGCTGAATTCCGAGCCTGTGGATCCAATCATAAAATTGGACCATTAACACTCTGATCTATTTACTAGATTAATCCATTGATGGCTTCCTATTTTGATAACATATTGGGAGGTGGTAGAAACTAGGAGAGGGGTCTTCCAGGGAGTCTACCTTGAATGGATATAGTTTGTTTCTGCCTCTTCTGTCTCTTTCTACCTCCTGATAGCCACAATGTAGGTAGCCTCTTCCATCACACACAAATGCCACAATATTCTGCCTTGCTGCTATAGAGCAATGGAGCCAACGAACCTCTGAAACTATGAGCCAAAATGAACCTTTTCTCTTTTTAAGTTGCTCATTCAGATGTCACAACTATGGAAAATCTATCAGTTGTATTCACTGAAGCTTCATTTAAATACAGTCTTTAAATCTGTCTTAAGAAAGGGACACCACTAAGCATTTAGCCATATTCTGTCACCATTTAACAATGATCAGATGAACAATAAGAAAATATTCTCGGAATCTGTTTCACAACACTGCAAATATACTTTAACACTGAAACTGGTTTATATTATGTACTTTTAATTATCCTATATATTTTTTATATTGTAAATCTGAAAGAGTTCCTAATAGAAAACAAAACTTCCTCCATGGTAAATGTTACACGTTCCCTTCATTCCCACTCATGGTTCTGATGATGAAGAAAACAGTCAAACATGCATATACACATTTGTTTAGAATTATAACTTTATGATGATATGATTCTTATACCATATACTATTTAAATAACACAAGCCAAGGGTTGTTAATATATTCACAACATCAAATCAATCTTGCAACCATTGTTGCCATCTCTGATCTCAAAACATTTTCGTCTTCTTCCCCAAACTGCACTCATTAGTAGCCAGATCTCTTCACTCTACCCCCATTCCTTTCCTAACCCTCAGTAACTAGTAATCTTTTTTTTCCTTACTTTTTACAATTATGTTTCTCTAGGACATTTCATATCATAGAAATCACACAGGAAGTGGTCTTTTGTATCTAGCTTCTTTCACTAACATAATGCTTTCAGGGTTTAGCCATGCTATGGTGTGTATTAGAACTTCATTTCTTTTTATGGTTAAAATAATATGTCATTGTACGATTAAAACTGAATCATGAGGTCATATGAGAATTAGATAATGCTTTTTTAAAAATTTATTTTAGAGAAAATACATGGCATGGAAATCCTGCAATCATAAAAGGGCTTGAGGGAAACAGAATAATTTCCTTTGGAAGAAAAGAAGTCCACTTTCAAAGACCAATTCTGAGAACACTACCTATAGTTAGAACTGAGTCTGCACCCCTTTCCCCCACCATAGGCCAACATAAAAATAAGAGGAATGTTAGGGTACATCATTTTCAGTAAAACCACAAAAAAGCAGCACATGAATTTCTACGATTCTAGCATAAACAATACTCTTAAGTTAGGTTTTAGGTCTTTATATTGGACTTAGGCTGCTTAGTTGCTTATCTGATGTAGAGGTCAATCATTACACAAAACACACGTAAAGGTTAAATGTTTTGTTAAGTACAGACTCTAATAACTTACCTGTACTTCTCTGCAGAAACGATTCCCCTAAACTGATGAACACTTAGTGTAAATACTCTAAACCAAAGCTCTGACTCTGAACAACTGAGCTACATTAGTCCACACCCAAATTGTGGGCTCTGGGAACAGAATGAAGACAGGTATTACTGAAACCAAAGGTATCAAATGTGGCTAATAAAACAAACAATAGTGTAAGGACTCAGTGTGAAAATGAGTAAGGCAGGACTATGGATAGTTGCAAAGAAAGGAAGAGCTACTGAAAGTTTCTATATAGCACAGCTTCATTCTCAAGACAATTCAAATGAAGATTGTATAGCTACAATGGAGTGTGGTTTAAAGGAGAATCAACAAAAGAAAGAAAAATTAACCTGTTATTCATAGCAGCATGCACTGCCTTCCCAGAGTCAGCATGTGATGGTTAATCTCATTGTCAAGCAAGCCTCCACTCACACCTTGGGGAAATTACCCAGATTAGTTTAACCTTGGAACATGCCCTTAAGATTTTTTGTTTGTTTGTTTTTTAAGGAATTATTTATTTTATTTATATTACACCGTAGCTGTCTTCAGACACACCAGAAGAGGGTATTGGATCCCCATTACAGATGGTTGTGAGCTACCATGTGGTTGCTGGGAATTGAACTCATGATCTCTGGAAAAGCAGTCAGTGCTCTTAACCGCTGAGCCATCTCTCCAGCCCCCATGAGAAGATTATTTATTTAGATTAGGTTAACTGAGAAGAAGCCTGTAGGGTGGGTAGCATCATCCCATGGTTTAGGGTCCTGGGCTGAATAAAGGGAGAAATCTAGCTGAGCAGCAGCACTCATTCCAACTCCTGACTGTGGATGAAAAGTAACCAGCTGCCTCAAGCTCCCGCTGCCTTGACTTTTAACTACTTTCTTGAATTGTAAGTTGAAATAAGTTGCTTTTGTCAGAGTATTTTATTCCAGCAATGAGAAGTATAATCAATTCAGAGTGTAAAGAGTACCATGCATCTGGTATTGGCTTTTAAAAATCATAGTAAAACAGAACATAAATATAAAACCGTTTTTAGGTTAAAGTATATTCAGAGTGTTGTAAAACAGTCTCTAGAACATTTTTATAATTTATATATGAAATTCTATACCTACTAAACAATTCCCTTTATTATCTCTCACTAATACTGCCGACCATTACTTGACTTTCTGTTTCTCTTTAGCTAACTCACAGATGTAGAATAATAGAATATTAGTGTGGACTTTCTAAGCACACACCTTCAAAGAAGAGACACATAGAGAACATGCTCACAAAGCTATTTGCAGACATGGCATGAAACTGTCTGCTAAAAACAGCAAAGTAGAGCCAGGTGGTGGTGGCACACACCTTTGATCTCAGCACTTGGGAGGCAGAGGCAGGTGGATCTCTCTGAGTTCCAAGACAGCCAAAGCTACACTGAGAAATGGGGTGGAGATGTGCAGAAAAAGAAAGAAAAAAAAGCAAGGTAGGTATGTCTGACTGGGAATCAAAACTCTAGAGGCTTTTCATGACCCTTTTTTTCCAGCAAAGATGTCACACAAAGGAGGGCTCATGCTAAACTGTGATCTACTGAAAGCCTGAGGGTAATGAGGCTGCCATTAGACTACGATTTCTAACTATGTGATCTGTGATTCAATCACACTGCTCGGAAAACACCAGTGTCACCCAGAGTTCAGCAATGTGCTTCCACCATGAATAAAGAGAATGAGTACTCCTTATTGGATCCTGATTCTTTGATCCTATCTCTTTGAAACTGAGGCCTAATCTTGGCTACTGGCAGGGAAACTGGCAGATTCTAGATCTCTGAGGTCTGATGTCAAACTTAGTCCCATTTTTTATCACCACATAGTATTCCTACCTTCTTTGTTATATATGTCCAAATAAAGCAATTACTTGCACTTATACTATATGCTGAGGCTATAATTGAGGCAAGTAATTATGAAAGTAGACTATCCATTTTGAAAGAAATGAAGATCATTACCTTTCTTCCACCCACAAACATTATTTAAGACAAAAACAAATAAGCTTACAAGAACACATGCTACTGAAAGATTATTAGGAACAGCACGCTGAAAACCCATAGCATTTAAGGAAAACTGGGGTTGGGGGAGCCTCATAAAAATCCATCCCCCAAAAACACTTAGCAATCACGCCCACCAGGTGGAAATTTCCTCAAAGCCTCTACCTCTGCTAGAGGATAGACAGGTGAATAAATTATTAAAAACCGCTCTATCACCCTTCTCTCTTTTTACTTATACCATATTTACAGCCTGGCATCTCCTGTATTTAGGTCCCAGAGACAAAGGTTACTACTGATTTGGTGGGCTGGTACAGACAGGAAAGCTACCTTTCTTTCAACAAGCCTCAAGAGCACAAAGATGGACTGGGGGGGGGGGGCTTAAGAAAGGGAGGGAGAACGGTGAAAGAAAGATAAAGAACATCTCACTGACTCACTGAATAGCTCTCACCAATCATTTGTCTTGAACTCTGGAGACTCCTGCAGCTTTTATTATTTGGGGCAAGCACAAGTGAGTGGAATTGGACCAGAGGGTCTTGGGCTTGTCAGCAGCAAGAGGCAAACAACCTTTATTGCTGCAAAGAGGATGCAGATTTCAAAAGCCTAAAATTTGCAATGAAGGGAAATGGAAATGTGCTGAACGTGGGTTTGACTGGCAGCTTTCCTCATCTGTCGATCACAGGGTAATAAACACTAGGAGATGGCAGAAATGAAGATAAATGCTTTCAGTAGCACCAGTCCCCACCCTCCCCTCCTCTTCCGCCCCCAGTCAGCACATGACAAGAGAATTAAAGAAAAAAAAAAAATCAGCTTCTTAACCAACTCTTTTGTTAAAACTTTCCTTACAGGCCACCTACACGTGAATTACTGCTCTATGAGCCTACATTCTCATTAGGGGGCCCAGCTTTTAGAGGTGAAAAGCTCCTGTCAAGAAAGCACCTGTACATGTCAGGGTACTGTTTACACAGCCTAGTCAGCTAGGGTCAGCATGCAAGAAAGAGTTCAGATAGCCTGGGACAGACCCAGAATGTCTAAGCTTGACTAACTTTCCAATTCAAAGTCTGGCTCCCTGGGCCTCCAGGAATAACATGGTGTCCTTTACACTGCCACATTACCCAGGGCAGAAAAAGCTCAGCAACAGGGCCAACAGAGAGGCCCTTGGAGCTTGGAGGGCAAAGATGCTGTCAGGTCAGAAAGATGAGCTCCACATACAGCACTCAGTCTTGCTTACTAGCTTTACATGGGGATGAAAGAAAACTTTTAATAAGCCATGATCTTACAAATGTTACACAGCTTGGTCCAAAGAAGTATCATTCTGGGCCATGGAACACCGAGACCAATGTGACCCTAACAACATAGTAGTTTGAAAGAATGGTTCCTATATTTAATTCTTAGTCACTAAGGAGTGCAACTCTTAGGATTAGGATTAGGATGTGTGGGCTTATTGAAAGAACTCCTTGTTGGGAGTTGGAGGAAGAGTGTCACTTGGTGTGGGCTTTAAGGTTTTAAAAGCCCATGCCAGGACCAGCATCTTTTCTGCCTGCTGCCAGTAGATCAGTAACTGCTCCAACCAATGACATTCATTCCACTATGTTCTCCACCATGATGAGAATGGACTAAGCCTTTGAAACTGTAATGCTTTCTTTTATAAGAATAGTTATCTTGGTCATGTTTTTTCTTCACAGTAATAGAACAGTAACTAAGTCAAGTGACTTATAAAAAAAAAAAAAAAGTAAAGCCAAAAGGCTGGCAACTCCTAATGCAAGGGAGGCAGCATGTGCTAATAATAAGATGGGGGGTGGGCACTCACAAGAGGCATACATGCTTGGGATCTCAGCAAGATAGAATTGGAGGCAGAAGGAACAGGAAGGAGTTTAAATCTTATCTCAGGTACATAGTAAATTCAGAGTGGGCTCTGAGACTTCTCCTTAAAAAACAAACAACTCAAAAAACAAAGATAGCTTTGATTTTTGCAAAAAACAACCTACTAATTCTGCTGAATAGGCCTAAGAGAAATATTAGTGATCAGAGGCTTTATAGACATCCAAGAAGACACTGCCAGTATTTCCCTTCAGATCCCAGCACAGAAATAAGATGCCAGGCTGTTGTTCTAAAGTACAAGGATCCATTGATAAATCTGGAGCATAAGTGGGAGAGACAGTTTCACCACAGGCTGGTAACACTTGCGACTCTCCACAACCACACATGTGTTGTGTATCTTGGGAGAACAGTACTTGATTTGAAATAGTTTCTAATTAAAACCACTGTTCAGTCATAAATACCAGGCATACAATGGAAAAGCTTAGAGAGCCATTTCCGTGATACAGCCAAAGGATGTCCCTTCAATGTCAACAGGCTCCATTAGCCTCTGCAGTCTTAAAACCCAAATAATACTGGGCACAGACCTGTAAACCCTACATTTGGATGGTGAGGCAGGAGGATTACTGTGAATCTGAGGCTAGCTAGTCTGGCATACATACTCAGTAGTGGCCAGCCAGGGCTAACAGCAAGAACCTATCTTATCTTAATAAAACCAAAAAAGGGTCTGTGGAGATGGTTTGATGGATAAAGTGCTTGCTGCCAAGAGTGACAGACCTAAGGTTCAGATATCCAGCATTCCTATAAAAAGCTACAGCATACATCTGTAACCATCACAGTGCAGACAGTAGATCTCAGGCGCTCAAAGGCCAGATTAGATAAAATAGGGAGCTCAGTGAAAAGATCCTGGAATCATCATCGGTAGTTCTTGAGGATAAAACTTGAGGTTGACTTTTAGTTTTACGCACACACACGCACACGCACATATACACCCCCCCCCCCAAAAGTTAAGACTCAAGACTAAAACAAAATAGTAATAATAATAAACCGAAAAATCTGCTTTCTAAAAGTGTCCTCAATCCTACTGGTCACTTTCACAATAAGATATACTTGTCAGGGGCCACATGAGGGGGATGTTGGGAAGAGGGGCTGCGATCAGGATGTAAAGTGAATGAATAAATAAAATAACGGAAAAAAAGCCCAACTCTTGTTACCTGTTGGGTTTCCTGGCTCTTACCAATCATATAGTTGGGAGTTTGAGTGATTCTTTGTATGCAGTTAGTCATCAAGTCAGCAGCTGACAGTGCACAATTCTTTCTTCTTGAAATGGAGAGCTACTTGAAGGGAAAGGGTCAATTTTAAATGTCACATTGCTGGGTGTGGTGGTATACTTGTAGCCTTGGAAGACTAAAGTAAGTTCCATGGAGCCAATGCTGAGTTGAAGGACTACAGAAAAATGCTTTGGTCTCAGGAGTAGAAAGAAACTCATAAACCTGAGGCTCCCTTTGTAAGGAGAATCAGAATGATCCCCTGAGACGCCTTTCATGTGTCTAAGAAATAAAAGGGCTCATGTAGCCTAGGGTGACCTTAAATTTTACACGTAGGTGAGGATGACCTTGAATTGACCCTCCTGCCACCACCTGCCAAGTGCCAGGATGATAGGCTTAACATAAATATATTTTAAAGAAAATAGCAGCTGTAATGTGTCCTTCAGATTTCTGTCACCTCAAAAGTGCCGCCAAAGCAGTCCCCCAGAATTATAAGCAAGTACTGCCTGCTAAGGAACTGAGTACAACAGTGGTGCCCGGAGACCAGAGGCTATATACAACAGGAGCTGTTGGCCTTCATGATATCTGGTGATACATTTCTGCTCTGTCCCAGTCTTTTCAAACAGGTAAAGACCATCAATGTTAAGTTACTGCCAGGTGGGGTAGTATATATCTTTGATCCAAGAAGTTGTGAGGCTGAGGTACAAGGATCTCTAAAAGTTGGAGGCCAGACTGTTCTACATAGCAAGTTCCAGGCCAGCTACAACTATATAAGTAGCCTCTGTCTCAAAATAAAAATAAAAACCAAAATAGGAGCTAGAGAGATGGCTCAGTGATAATGAGTATTGTTAGCTCTTCCAGAAGATCCAGGTTTGGTTCCCAGTAACAACATGGTGTCTCACAACTATCTGTAACTCCAGTTTTAAGGGATCCAACATACTTTTCTGGCTTCCTGGGGCACCAGGGCAAACATGTGGGGCATATATGCAGGAAAAATGTCCATATATATTAAAAACTATATATCTATTTAAGCCCTTTTCTCTAGTAGCTATCCTTCTAACACATCCACGGGGAAGTTCCTCACATCCTGCTACTATACATCCCAATGTGGACACCTCAAGCAAGATCTGCCTGGGCATCTTCAAGGACAAGTGTCATTCACCTGTATGACCTTCCTATTCTCCATCCTGTTGGAAGAACCGAATATTGACAGCTGTTTGAACGAAAGCTGCCAAACTCTGGAAAAGTCCTAAATCTTTAAGAAGCACTTACAAGAAACCTGCTAAAAAGGGGGAAGGGAACAGTATGATAGCTCAGTGAGATTTGAGGCCAAGCCTAATAATCCTGAGTTCAATCCCTGGGACCCATATGTGTCCCTGACTACACTAAAAACAAATAAATGTATTCAGAAGAGGAGGAGGAAGCAGCAGTAACTGTCCTTGCTTAATCAAGGTCAGTCTTTAGCAAAATCCCCCACCTGATTGTCCAGCTTCTCCTTAAGCCATCTTTACAACATTTCCTTAAACTCATTCTTTCCTTGATGTCTATAAAGAACTCTGTTCCGTGAGCTGTAGTACTTTTGTTTTGTTTCTATTCTTTACATTAAGCCCATGTCTATATATTAAATTAATAAATTTGGGTTGTCTTTTGTAGTAAAAAAAAACAAAACAAAATAAAACCAAACAAAAATCAGAAAATACTATCTTACTAACATTTTAAGTCATCAAAGATGGATTGCAACCATTCTAATAAATGATAGGAGCTGCCTTTTTGTGAAGTGAGAAAATCTAATTAAGGGAGTCCTATAAAAACTTCAAATTTATCTGAGATTTATTTATTTAGTTATTTAATTTGTTGCTCAGAGAAAGATGTGATGGTACAAGCCTATACTCTTAGTACTCGGAAGGCTGAGGAAGCAGATCATCCATCCCAGGCCAGCCTGGCCTACCAAGCAGAGCCCTGAAAGGGAGCTAGGGGTGGCAGTACATTGAAGGTAAAAAACAAAACAAAAAAACAAAAAACCTCAACTAGCTGAGGGGAACTAGGACACATTGCTAACAATGTGTTCAAATGCTCATTATATACGTCTACACAGGCACTTGTTTTTTGTTTGGCAGCAATTGGGATTGAATCCCAGGCCTTGAGCAAATTTCTTACATTTGTAGAATTTTTCACAAGTAGGAAAGAAGCAATAAGCAACAAAGAACAAAGATAAAAGCCTTCACAGTATCCCACAGCCTTCAGCTTTACCCAGGAAGCTGTAGAGGAGGCAGTAATCAGCTAGAGTGAAATGTTTTGGGATATGAAGTCTGACTAAATTCCCAAGCAGGCAGAAAGGCTACATTCTATTTACTTGGAATTCCTCACTAAAACACATCTTTAGTCTTGAAACATCAAGTTTATGCCATGTGACACTTGAGCTACTGTCCTGGTACCCTGTGAATAGCACAAGCTTTGTATGGCACAAAAGCAGGGAATCTATGGCCATGGGCTTCAGGGTTTAAACTAGAAACTGCCTGATCGATCGGATCAAACATGCATAAACATGCCAGGGCAGTTATCTTGACGGCTTACCTTCAAGATAAGAAAGGCTTATTTTAAATGTCAGGTTAGATAAATGTTGAAGAAAGGCTGGTGGCAAATTTCTAGTTTTCAAAAGAGATATTTTACAAAAGAAGACAAAGGGAGAAGATGTATTTTTGGTGCCTTTTTTTTCTACCAGAGCTGTTTATATGTACTATTCAGAAAACATGACCCGATATCAAGTCAAGAGTCCTGTGGATCATGGTGGGATAGCATCTGCCTTTTCAAGGCCACATCCGTTATTAGTCACCACAAAGAAAGCTTGAAATAGGCAAACTTCTCTTAGAGTAAATGTAACACCACAAAGGAGTCTTATAATTAATTCTAAATTATGGGCTCCTCCTTTAAAAAATTACCCATTTCTCTGTACTCTCCTCACTCTCTATTTCAACTCTGGCAGATTATTTATACTTTTATTACATTATGTAATTTAAAGACAAGCCGGGCAGTGGTGGCGCACGCCTTTAATCCCAGCACTTCGGGGGCAGAGGCAGGTGGATTTCTGAGTTCAAGGCCAGCCTGGTCTACAGAGTGAGTTCCAGGACAGCCTGGGCTATCTAGAGAAACCCTGTGGGGGAGGGGGCGGGAATTTAAAGACAGGGTTTTCACTATGTAGTCCTGGATGGCTTGGAAATTGCTATATAGACCAAGCCAGCCTCAAACTTGGAATGGTCCTCCCACCGCTGACCCATACGTACTGGGGTTATAGGCATGTGCCACTGGTACTCAACTGCAAGAGTGACTTATTTTATTAGTTTTTAGAGAAATTTACTTAATTTTACATGGATGTTTTTCCTGTGTATATATGTATACGGACCACATATGAGTACTGGTATCCAGAGCGGACCAAAGAGGGTTTTGGATTTGTTGGTTGTGAATCACAGTGTAGGTGCAGGGACCTGAACCTGGGTTCTTTGAGAGAAGTATTCTTAACTGCTAAGCTATCTCTCCAGCCCCAAGATTGATTATTTTTAAAGGAGAATTTTGAATCATCTACTCAAAAACCTTCAAAGGCTCTGTACTACCTGGGAAGAGGCAGGCTCCTTATCTGCTATTCAGTGTCCTCAACAATCTCGCTGAAACCTGCTTTCCTGTTACTCACATTTACTAAATGTTTTAAGATTACCCTAAATTTATATTTTGTTCACACTAACCCTACTATGGATATGGTACCCTCTACCCCCTTGTAATGCCTAGTAAAAGTCCTTGCCCCTTAGCTCCTGTTTAAGGACCTGCAAGCCCCCTTTTCTATAAAATGTTTTCTAGTCTTACTACCCTGACACCATCTTCTCTTTGGAAGCCTTATTCCATACTTTCAATACAGAATGGATTGTTTTTATTAATTCTTTACACTCAAAAATAGACAGACAGACAGACAGACAGATTAGGTGAAGGGAAAGAAAGAGAAGCTAGTGTGCGGGTACACGCTTGTAATGCCAGCACTGAAAAAGCTGAGGCAGGATTGCTACCAATTCAAGGGAGTTTAGGTTGCAGCCTAGATTACTTTCCAGCAAGTAAGACCTTATTGGAAAGAAGAAAAGGGGGGGGGGGAGAAAAGGGAGAAATTGATGGTTTCATACAGGGGAAACATTCCAAGAATTAACTTCTTTCATGACTGCAGCCAAAACAAAGCTGGGGTGGGCAGATTTCCTGCTGCAAGTTGGTAAAATGTGAAAGTTTCCTCCTATGGCCTGTGGAGGATCCATGCTGAGAGCAGGCCTCCTCTTTTGTTAGCTTCACCAGTGGCTTTTGCCTGAAGGCCAACAGGATTAGCACTCCCATTTCATGCTCTGAAAAGTCAGAAAAGAAAAGATGGAGAGCTTTTCATTCTAGGAGATGCCTACTCATCAGAGAGAGAGTTCTGTTTCTGATAAGCAGGGATGCTGAGGTTAAAAAGCAAAATTTCTAACAATGGTTAATGAAAGGTTTGGAAACAATGTACAGAATTAGGCAATGGGATCAACTCCAAGAAGAGAAGAGCAGGTGCCAGAGCAAAATCGCAGCAGAGAATCAGTACTAGACGTTTTCATGCATTCAAAAATTTCCATGTATTTAAAATGTCATCAGGAGGCCCTACGAGCACAGACTGGATGCAGCAATTAGGAATGCAGGCTTAGCTTTTTGGCACAGAATACAAACAAACTCCCCTACAAAAGTCTCAAGGAAGTGAAAAGAAAAGCTTTACCATGAAGTTGAGCAGTTAGTTGCTACACTCTCTTCACTTTAACAGATAATTAACTAGAACCTCCCCACCCCCTTTGTAAAAGATAAACTTAATTAACATCCAAAGACATTAAGTTCCCAGGATCCAAGTTAGGTTTTGAGGTATTGGTCTACAAATGGACTTCAGAGGGTCAAAATAAATCACTCAGAAGCAAATACACTATATGCCTGTGTTTGTGATGATAATGCACTAGTTGTGTTTTTAAATTTTTCTGTATTTTATGAGGCAGTGACAGCTTCAGGTCTTACAAAGAACTGTTTCTCCCAGGGCTAATGTCAAAAGACATGTCTTTAATATACAAACCAATCACCAGTAGAGAGTTTTTAACCAGGGCAAAGTATGGACAACTAGCAACCTCTCCTATATTTCAGAGTCCAAAACTGTACTAATCCTAAACTTTCCTCAGCCCACCTACTCTACCTCACTCATTCTTCCCTTTCATAACCTATTATTTCCCCCTTACCTCCTTGGCCTCCAGGTAAATTCCAAGGCAGCCTTGTGTTAGTTGCTATATGACATCCTTCTTCCTTCCCTTGGAACCCCTCTCTTGGGAACTGTAACAAACTTAACTTTTTAATGGGAAAAACCTCTTTACTTGTGGTCCTTACCATACTTGAAAAAAACAAAAATATGGTCATTCACAAATACACATTCCCTCTACCCCTTGTCCCCAGTACCCAAGGTCAGGAGTCAAAGATACATCACAAATGACACCTCTCTATAAAACCAAGTGAGTGTTTAGACAGTGCATGGGGAAACAGTAGGAATGGGATGTTTGCTGACTCCCCATTCTCCCAGTCTTTTCCAGCAGAGGATTATGAAGCAAGGTGGGATAAAGGAAGAACATTCATAGTTCTCAATATCAGTGATGTTGTAGTAGTGTTTCTTTGACATAACAAATATTTCTGAAATGCATACTTACAATTTTAAATATCTACTTTGCAAGATAGAAATTGCATATGTTATGTTCTGTCAAAACAACTGGCACACTGAGCCAACCAATAACAGTGTCATCAGCAAAGAAATGAAGCCTTGGCCTTCAACCTTACTACGGCTGACAAAGATAGAGATCTGGAATCTAAACAAAAGCACAAAGTCTTGAAATATGCCCAGAATCAAGAATTAGTGATTACAAATCAAAACATTTTTTTGGGGGGGACAGCTTTGTGAGAACTGAATATTAAGCAGATATTCATCAAACACAGATCTGTGGAAGACGTCTATAAAATGGTAATAAGATGTGCTCCTTGCTTGTTGAAGATGAAAACCTAGTTTAGAAGATAAGACTTCCATCAAAAACATTAAACAGCAGAAAGGAAACATGAGTGTTCTAATGAGAGACAGACAACCAGAGCCACAGATGTTTAGAAGGGAATCACTGGACACAGAGGGCTCATAAGAAAGACAAAGAAAGCTTAGTGGGAAACAAGAGCCTTAAAGAAGGCTTATAGAAAAGAGCACCAGGGCTTAGAAAGAAAGAGGTAGCTTGGTAAAGAAAGTGGTTACCAGGCTAGGGAGCTCAGTGGGAGAACTCTTGCCTAACATATACTAGGTCCCCTGTTTGATCTCCAACACTGCAAACAAACAATAACAACAACAGCTACAAAAACAGTGGCTCTTGAGGGAGTCAGATACTACTATTAGTTTAGTAAGAAACACTGTTTCCTATAAAAGCAAAACAAGCAAAAACAAACAAACAAAAAACCCCAGGAGTCTGGGGGAGATGGCTTAGATGGTAAAGTATCTGCCTCACAACCATGAGGTTGGACCTCAAGATACCCAACTTCACATTTAAACAAGCCAGGTATGTTTGTCTGCAACCCAGGACTAGTGTTGGTGCAGAAAGGTGGTTCCTTAATGCCAGCGACCCACAAATCAATAAACTCCAGATTCAATGGAAGACTCTGTCTCAAAAATGAAGGTGGAGGTTGTTGTGGGAGAAGTTGGACCCAAGTTGTTTTTTTTTTTTTCCAAATGGCATCAGTAAACCATGATTTCAGAAAGGTAACCTCTCACCGCCACCAAAGGAACATTTCTAATTTGTTTTAAACTAACAGTTGTGGTAATCTGATTTCTCTAGAGTTGCTCATACCTTTTAAGTTCTTGCCTATGATAGTGACATCCATATAGTATTGAGTCTTTGGAGATTACGCTTCCCTAATAAATAGATTAGTTCAACAACAACAACAACAAAAAAGGTGAAAAACAGTCAAAGAAGTCACCTGCCACCAACCTCTGGCTTCCACAGGCACTTGTACAAATGCATCATGCACCCCACCCATACATGCAAATAGGTATACATCCCCATTCACATAGAAAATGCATATGGGCCTGGGGAATCAGTTCTATAATCCCTCAGCAGGTTGAGGCAGGAGCATCACAAGTTCAAGGGCCTGTCAAGGATAGAGAATAAGTTCATATCTGTCTGGACAACTTAATGAGTTCTTGTCTCAAAAATAAAAACCCTTTACAAATGATAGGGGGTTTTGTTGTTTTTGTCAACTTGGCAAAAGCTAGAATTATCTAGTAAGAGGAAATCACAACTGAGAAAATACCTCCATAATATTTGCCTGTAGCAAGCCTGGGAACATTTAAAAAAAAATTAACACACACACACACACACACACACACACACACACACACACAACACATATATATATTTTGGTTTTTCGAGACAGGGTTTCTCTGTATAGCCCTGGCTGTCCTGGAACTCACTCTATAGACCAGGCTGGCCTCGAACTCAGAAATCTGCCTGCCTCTGCCTCCCAAGTGCTGGGATTAAAGGCGTGCACCACCACCGCCCAGTAAAAAATATTTTTATCTTATGTGTTTGAGTGTTTTGCCCACATGTATATCTCTGGCTCTGAGGAGGCCAGAAGAGTGCACTGGATTCCCTGGAACTGGAGTTACAACTGTTGTTAGCTGCCATGTGGGTGGTTAGGAATCTAACATGGGTCCTCAGGAAGAGCATCTAGTGTTCTTCACCACTGAGCCATCTCTCTAGGACCCCTACCCCAACCTCTTTATCTTCCTGTGGGTCATGTGAACCCTGTTATCTCTGGGTAAGGGGTCCTGCCTTGGCTGTGTAAGAGAGCAGGCTAAACAAGTCAAGAGGATCAAGCTGGTAAGCAATGTTCCTCTATGGCTTCTGTTTTAGTTCATACTTTGAGGTTCTTGAGTTCCTGTCCTGACTTCCTTCAATAATGACCTGTGTGACTTGAAGTGTAAGCTGCTTTTGGTGATGGTGTTTTATCACAGCAACAGAAACTCTAAGACAGTGGGAATATAGCTCCATGGTAAACTATTTGCCTAGTATGTGAAAGGCCCTGAGCTCAATCTTCAACATCACCCCAACTCAATCAATATTACAAAAAGAATACAGGAACCAGAAGTGCTGAATGCTAATACTCTAGAGGCTAAGTAGGAGGTTTAAGAGGTACAGGATAGCTTGGGATACAAATTGAGACATTGTATCAAAAAGTAAGAAAAGGGACTGGAGAGATGGCTCAGCCGTTAAGAGCACTGACTGCTCTTCCAGAGGTCCTGAGTTCAATTCCCAGCAACCACATAGTGGCTCACAACCATCTTTAATGGGATCTGATACCCTCTTCTGGTGTGTCTGAAGACAGCTACAGTGTATTCATATACATTAAATAAATAATATTTTTTAAAAGTAAAAAAAGAAATAGAAACTAGGCTAAAAAGACCTAAACTTATCATCTGTGTAACAGATGATCCTTTGAGGTTTTATTGAGTAAAAGAATTACACAATGGACAATGTTTAGCTTTTGTTGTTTAGAAACCTGACCTCCCTATAGACTGGGCTGGCTGGATCTCCCAGAAATCCCCTTCGAATTACAGGCATACACTACCACACCTGGCTTAACTCGTTTGTTTTTTCTTTTCCCCCTTAAATCAACATACCACAAACACGTACTCTTAAAAGGCAGTAAGTATTATAAGATGAATAGAATTAAATACTAGCTTAATAGCCCCAGGGCCTGCTATGACTTAATTTCTACTCCCTATAGTCAATTTATTTTCAAATCCTTTTATTTTTAGGTTTTTGAGGCGAGGTCTAATATAGCCTAGGCTGATCTTGAACCCCTGATCTGTCTTCCAAGATGTGCTGAAATTATTGCTGTATTGCTACCATACCTCACTATACGATCTAACTCTGTACCCAAGCTAGCACCAAACTAGTGTCAATATATCTGGCTCTGCTCACCGTATCACAATTATAGGCTTAAGCCTCTATAAGCTGGCTTCTTGTGACATCGTTTTTGTGATTTGTCTTCTGATAATTAGTTATTTTATTTCTGTTGTTACTGACTTTTCAAAGTTGGCTATTACTTACTAGATTCCTAGATATTATGATAGGTGGGTAACACATAAATACTCCATGAAAAGGAAAGATTTGCTCCCTGATCACTTTCTTTCTTATTCTTCCAAACTAATTAATCACTTTTTCATTAATATCATTTACAGTATTATGGGTATATAAATTCAACCATACCTTTCTTTCCCTCTTGGAAACTGTTAATTACATTTTCAATGGCAATATTTCCTTACCTCTTGCCCTTGTATTTCCTTTTAGATATATGTTCATCCCTCTACAGGAAGCACTCACCCTAATAATGTATTTTTCAATTGTCTGTTACAATAATTTGAATTAGTTCTAAAATCACATAAGGAGGGGATGAGGAAAAGGTTTTCTTAGCTCTCAACTATTTAATTTAAAAATATGGATTGAGTGATGATAGTGTATAGGGTACAAGAACTTAACTCAAAACCTGAATCAAATTTCAATTATAAAACAGCAATTTGTTTCTAATCCTGGATCGTTCAGTTTACTTAGAAAAAGAAAAAGGTAACTATATCTCCTGGGCAAAGGTGATATTGGAAGGCAGCTATGTGACTCTCAGCCATTTGATTGATTTTAACTGACAGGATCTCCCTGCATTACCTAGGCCTATCCTAAACTCTTCGGTTCAAGTGATGCTTCTGCCTCGGTCTCACAGTAGCTATGGCTGAGTGCTACTGTGCTCAGAAATTTGGTTCAGCATTTGTTGAAAGAATACAAAGTAGTACTGTCTCCTTTGAGTGTTTTTTGTACTGTAAGTGTTTTTTGTACTCAAATGAGAAGAGCCTGATGGTGAAGGCTATAATTCCAGCACTGTGGAGACTAGCACAGGAGAATCTCTGTTAGTTCTAGGCTAGCCTGGTCTACAATCGTGTACTAACAGTGCTAAACATACACAACAAGCAATTTTGAAGAAAAAAGGAAAGCCTGTACATAGACCTAGTTACATATTAGATTTGTCAATTTGGGCTTTGTACTAATGCCTAACATTTTAACAGAAATTGTCCCTTACTGAACTCTAGCTCCCAACTCTTCCCTCCCTCTAAACTGGTATTATTTTTACAACAGATTTTTTTTTTTTAATTTCTGTGAATGTCCTAGAAATATAATCATTGCATTACACTGAAACAGGCTGTGATGGAAAATCTGAGGACAAAAAGTCTCCTGGCTAGTATTATGTCTATTTGACTCAAGCCAGGGGCACTCAAAAACGAGGGAAAACCAATGGAGAAAAATGCCTCCATACAGTCCAGTTGCAGGGCATTTTTTTAATGAGTGATTGATGAGGGAGGGCCCAGTACACTGTGGGTGGAGCCATCTCTGAGCTGGTGGTCCTGGGGTCTATTAAGAAAACAGACTAAAGCAAGCTAGGAGGACCAAGCCAGTAAGCAGAACCCATCCAAGACTTTGCATCAGCTCCTGCCTCCATGTTCCTGCCCTGTTTGGGTTCCTGTTCTGGCTTCCTTCAATGATAGTCTACAATGTGGTAGTGTAAGCCAAACAAACTCTTTCCTCCAGAACTTGTTTTTGGTAATAGTGTTTCATCTCAGCAGTACAAACTCTGAGTAGGAAAATAAGTATGAATAAAGAAACAGAGGATGACCTTGAACTCCCACCCTCCTGCTAAGTTTTGGGATTACAAGTATGTGCCACAAGACTTAGTTATGTGGTTCTGGAGACTGAACCTATGGCCTCCTGATTCTAGTTAAGCAACCATTCTATCAACTGAGCTGTATCCTCAGTCCAAGACAAGACTCTTGACTTGAGAAGAGTAACAATCCAGTAGGAGAGAGAACATAAACACATAAATACCAAACTACAAGGGAAGAAGACCCAGGTACAGTGGCTCATGTTTATAATGTGAGCACTTTCAGGCAGAGGCAAGAGGATTGACGTAAGTCCAGGCCAGACTGGCCAACACATCAGGACCTTGTGTACTAATTAACTAAAAGGGTAGGGGTATTGGAAAGGATGGCTCAGTGGTTAAGAGCACTAGAGCACTGTCTGGCTCCAGAGGACTTGAATTTAATTCCGACTGCCTACACGGTGGTTAACAACTGTCTCCAACTCCAGTCTCAAGGGACTCATCATTCTACTCTGCCTGTACATCCTGCAAGACACCATACACATACAAATATAAAAATAATTAAGTAGATGTAAAATTTTAAAAATTTAAAAACAAGCAAAAACCCTGCCTTTATAGAAACCACATTCAGCCGGGCGGTGGTGGCGCACGCCTTTAATCCCAGCACTTGGGAGGCAGAGGCAGGCGGATTTCTGAGTTCGAGGCCAGCCTGGTCTACAGAGCGAGTTTCAGGACAGCCAGGGCTACACAGAGAAACCCTGTCTCGAAAAACCAAAAAAAATAAATTAAAAAAAATATTATTATTAGAAACCACATTCATGGAGGAAGAAGAGAGCAAAGATAAATAAATCCACCATATAGCATGTTAAATGTGTTAAGCACCACAAGAAACTTAGATGAGGAATAGAAGGAGGGGAAGGGGGCTGAACGCTTTAGATGACACAGTTTTCTGTTGCTGTTCTCAGCTTTGTTTGAGACACAGTCTCACATTATAGTTTGGTTGCCTAAACTTGTGATCCTCCTGCCTCCACCTCCCATGAGTCACCATGTTCAACTGATTGGATAGTTTCTAACTGTTGGTTGAATGCCTTACAAAAGAGAAAAATCATAATCAGACAAATTAAATTTGTCTTAACTAAGAGGTAAAAGATGAGATGTGAATTCAGCCTGCCTCTACTACTAAACTACATGGCACTTCACTAGGTCAGTAATAAATTCAGTAATCAAAGTCTGGTTTATGTTGGCATTTTTAATCCCTCAGAAAGGGTAAGAAATAACTTTTAATTTCAGTCTTTAATATCCTATTACATATCAAAATTAACTTTTTCTAAGGTGTTATGAGTGACCTAAGGACTTTAGTTAACACTATACTTTTGGAAAAGCTGAGAAGAGATCAAAATAACAATTATTCAGCGGGTTTCAAAGGACAATCATGTCACTGAGGCTGTGGGATTAGGTACAAATCCAAAATCTGAGATAATTTCTACTGTCTCACTGTTGCTGTGACTTCTTCTAATTAATTCAGTAAGTTTTTGTGGGGTGGGGGTGGAAGGTTGTATTGTAATTATTACTGAGACAGACCTTGATTCAATGATGTAGCCAAAGATGATACTGAATTTCTGATCCTCCTGCCTTCCCCTCCCAAGTACTAACATTACTGGTGTGCTCCAAGGACCCACTTAAGTGATTTGATTGTAAGGATTGACCTCGGGGCCTTGGGCATGTTATGCAAGCATTATATCACCTGAGCCCTGTTTTGTTTTGTTTGAGATGGTGTCTTAATCTTACTGTATAGTCCAGGTCAGCCCGGAACTCATTCCATAACACAAGTCAGGATGGATTTGAAAGTGATGCTTCTACCTCAGATTCCTAGGAGCTAGGATAGGATTACAGATTTGAGCCACCACACTTGGCTTGATACATTACTTCATGTCCTAAGGGTGCCTAGCACTATTCAGATGTTCCTCAGCAACTTCTTTTATTAAACTAACCTGAAGCTGTCTCTTAATGTCAAGAAGTCCCTGTCACTGAAACCTGGCACCCCAGCTTGCTTGTGTGAGGTAGTTCTTGCATATCATCATCCTGGGTTAGAGGAGGTAGGTAGCTACTTTGATTACTTTGGCTTCCAACAAATAGCTTTTCATAAGAAGGCAGAGAGCTTTGGCAGTTTTTCTTAACTTCTGGAAGGAACATGGAAGCAAGCATATACTCTCACCTTTCAAGCAGACAGAGATTAAATGATTCACTCAAATAATTCAGTAAATCACTGAGGGAGCAAAAACGAGAACAAACTGGCTGTCAACTTCTACCTCATTTACTAAACACAAGAGCAGTAGTTCTAAATCTTTTTTGTGTTCATGACATATAATTGGATACTATATTTTTTGGCAATTTATCAAAAGACAGGAAAAGACATAAAACAACAATAAAGTCAGCAATAATAAAACCACAACCATCATTATAGGGAGACAAGCCCGCCCCCTACCCCCCAGTCCCTATGTGGTGTCATAAGCAGTGTGTTACTGAGCAGAACTGTTTTCCCTGTCCTGGCACCATGCTCACTCACAGGGAAACTTCTCTTATGCTCTAGGAAACACAAGCTTGGGTCTTTTATCACTTACACCTTCCAACTTTGTGTTCTACTCTAAGATATACTATGTGACTCCTTCAACTTCAAAGTTAATCTAATACTGTATGTCTTAGTCACTGTTTCATTGCTGTGAAGAGACACCATGACCAAGGAAAATCTTACAAAAGAAAACATTTAATTGGGGCCTTGAATAGAGTTTCAGAAGTTTAGTCCATTATCACCATAGTGGGAAGTATGGCAGGAGTACTGCAGCACTCATGGCGGTGTAGCAGTAGCTGAGAGCTACATTCTGCTCTACAGGTAACAAGCAGAGAGAGCTGGGCAGGCTATGAGTGGTTTTTTTTGGAACTTCAAAGCCCATGCTATGGCACACTTCCTTCAACAAGACCACATCTCCTAATCCTTCTCAAATAGTCTCACTCCATTAGTGATGACTACACAATTCAAATATATGAACCTATGGAGACCATTCTTATTCAAACTACCGAATTGCAGTTAAGTCCTAGTAAAACTGCAGAGATCAAAGCTGGTGGCAGGATGTGTGAAAAATGTTTTGATGAAATCCCTTATTTTGGCAGTACTGGGGAGTGAACCTAAGACTTCATGCAAACAAGGAAAGCACTCCATCACTGAGCTTCAATCCTAGCCCTGAAAACCCATTATTGTGCACACTCACTAAGGGTATTAGATCGCTTGAAACTGGAGTTATAGATCGCTGTAAGCCACCATGTGGGAGCTGGGAATTGAGCCCAGGTCCTCTGGAAGAGCAGCTAGCTTGTAACTGCTGAGTCTAGCTCTCCAGACCCACTTCCAATATTTTTTAATGTGATGAAATAACACTGCACTAGGTTAAACAAGATGTCACCTTGCCCTCAAGAAAGAAAAGCCTCCTCAACTATGAAATTAACTTGTATTTAGTAGTTAGTACTTTTTAATGCAACATCAGGAGGAAATAAGAAACTGACAGGAGTGCCAAGGACACTCATTAAAGACCTCCTGTGTCATGTCAGAATGACAGCCTCTGTGACAGCCTCTGAGAGGAAGGCACTGACCTCATCTCAGGAAGCCAAAGCTGAAGGCTGTTTAAGTCTTGTCTGGATGGTAGAATTGCAGGTATGGTTAGGAGACAGAGTGGTGTTTTATCCATATAATTCCAGGACTCCAGAGGCTCAGGCAAGAAAATGGCACTGAGTTCAAGTCCAGACTAGGCTACAGAATAAGGGCTCATCTCAGGGAGAAAATGAAAAAGGTTGGAAAATAAAGAAGAGGGGAGAAAGGGAGGGAATGAGGCAAACAGATAGGCAGGAAGAAAAATCAAAACTAAACCAAACCAGAAAGTTGCGTTTCTCTAATGGGATGAGTAATCCATTGGTATCTTTGAGTAAACCCTGTTGTAAAACAAAGTTAATCATCTTACTTATTGGGGACATTGTGAAAGAGATATAATGATCAGCAGCAAGGAATCAGACAGATCTTAATCATCTTACTTATTGGGGACATTGTGAAAGAGATATAATGATCAGCAGCAAGGAATCAGACAGATCCTGGACGTCTAAGTACAGAGTAACAATAATAAAGCTCCTGAAAAGGCAGAAAAACATTAATTCAACCTGAAATTTTTCATAGGATATACATAAAGGGCTGAAGAAATAACTGAGGACCTTCGTTCAGGTCCTAGCACCCATATGTGATAACCCATATGTGATAACTGACGACTGCTTTTCACTCTGATACCCAAGAATCCAACCTAATCCACATAGGCCTTCTTCCGGCTCAGCTACTCAGGAAGTCAAGGCGGGAAGATTACTTGAACCCATGAGTTTGAGGCCAACCTGAATGTGACCCTGCCTCGTTTTTATTTATATTACTGTTGTTTGTTATTTTAGTTTTTCTGAGACAAGGTCTTATGTTAACCAGGTTGGTCTTAAACTCTTGATCCTTCTGTTTCTACCTGCCAAGTGCTGGTATGTGTTGCCACATCTGGTTTTATTTTTAGCTGTGGAGACAGGGTCTTACTCAGTAGCCTAGGCTGACTCAAACTGTGGGCAATCTCCTGTTCAGTCTCTCAAGTACTGGGATCATACGGGAGTGGTGGTAAATATGAATTTTTATATGTAGCTAGGTTTTGTTTTTGTTTTTTTAAGGGGAAGGAGTTATAGAGATAGTGCAGTAGCTAAGTATACTTTCTCACAGAGGGCCTGGGTTTGGTTTCCAGTACCCACAGGGAAGCTCACAGCCATCTACAAATCCAGTTCCAATGGATCAGACATCCCTTTCTGACCTCCTGGACATTGCATGCACTGAAAACACTTACACACATAAAAAAATATATAATTCAAGAAATATATCACATCAAAACTTAAAAGCATTAATATATATTACCCATCTGAATGTTCCACTAGTAAGATCAGTTAGTTATTTTAATATTATTTCATTGTGAAGTAATCAATTAAAAATAACAAAGTGTTTACACCATTGAAAGAAAATATATTTTGTCACATGGTAGTGGTGCACACTTTTAATCCCAGCACTCTGGAGGCAGAGGTAGGAGGATCTCTGAGTTTGTGGTCAGCCTGGTCTATAAAGCAAACAAGTTCCAAGACAGCCAGTATCACAAAGAGGAACAAAAAAAAAAGGAAGGAAAGGAAGGAAGGAGGGAGGGAGGGAAAGGGGAGAGGGAGAAAGAGAAAAGAGAAAAGAAAAAAGAAGCCGGGCGGTGGTGGCGCACGCCTTTAAATCCCAGCACTTGGGAGGCAGAGGCAGGCGGATTTCTGAGTTCGAGGCCAGCCTGGTCTACCAAGTGAGTTCCAGGACAGCCAGGGCTATACAGAGAAACCCTGTCTCAAAAAAAAACCAAAAAAAAAAAAAAAGAAAAGAAATTTCTTTTTCTTTTTTGCTTGCTTTTGTTTTCTTTGAGGTAGCCTCTCATGTGGCCCAAGCTGACTTAGAACTTGCTATGTCGTTAAAGATAACCTTAAACTTCAGATCCTTCTGCATCTATCTCTGAAGGCCTGGGATTACAAGTCTATAACACCAACACAACCAGTTCAGGAAGAAAGTATTTTTCAGTGGCTTCAGAAATAAGAAATAATTGCTTGAAGGTACATATTGCTATGTATATCTCAAAGACCGTGCTGTGTGATGCACATAACACGGGTACAGACTACAAGTATTCATTGGTGTTCATTCTATAGAGCTGCCACTTTTGCTGACAGATAAAGATTAGATTCAAGGACAGAAATACTGAATTGTTTACTGAGGATACCTAGTTCATATCTACAAAAGTCCTAGGTTCAATATGAAGAAAGGGAAAAACTAAGCGTCCTGTGGAAAGATGAAAAGTTTAAAAATCAGCTTGAGAAGCTCCATATATGTCTGTAATATGATGAAGACAACTGCATTCTATACCTCCAGGACCAACCTGAGCTCTTAAGAGAGTAGATAGAGGAGAAAATTGATTGGGCAGATTGAATACTTTCAATTATATTGAGACAAGGTCCCACTATGTAGCACTGGCATGCCAGGCTAGTCTAGAACTAACAGAAATTGATGTCTCTGCCTCCTGCGTGCTAGAATAAATTGTTTAAGTGGAGGGAAAAAAGAAAGGAAGGATGGGAGGTAGAGATGGAGAAAAATAAGAAGTAACTTTAAAACCTACCCAGACTATCTGTCAGTCAGCTTTCGGAGCCTAATGTTATGCATAATTTGGTATAGAAAGCATTATAAACACTATTAACAGAAAATTTTATATTTCTTTTCTTATAAGAAAGCAGCTATAGAGTATTTTCTTTATATGCCCTAATGCTCATCATTTAAGAATATCAAAGCCAGGGATGAGGAGATAGTTCATTCAGTAAATTACTTGCTATGCATGCATGAATACACAGTGACCTGGATTAGGGATTATAGACCGATAGATCTCTGGAACCCCTGGCTAACCAGTCTAGCCAAATCAGTGAGTTCCAAATTTACCATTAAGACTCTGTCAAGGGAGGGAAGGAGGAACTAAGACTGAGACTGATCTTTGGGAGTTCGAGGCCAGTCTGGTCTACATAGTGAGTTCCAAGCTAGGGTACACAGTGAGACATTAATTATCTGAAAGAAAGAAAGAAAGGAAGGAAGGAAGGAAGGAAGGAAGGAAGGAAGGAAGGAAGGAAGGAAGGAAGGAAGGAAGGAAGGAAAGAAAAAAGTAAAGAGTAGTGACCTCTGGCCTTCACACATGCAGTAAACACCTACCCCAAGACACACACCATCTCACACAAAAGAACAACAAAGCCCAAGTGAAGTATTCAAAAGTTTAATGTCCAGATCTTCTTAGGAAAAGGGAAACAAACTTGTATGCCTTTCAGAAGTTAAACAGTCCTCAATCTTATCTGTATTAGCCAGCAATATTCACTGACTGAGTCAATTTCTTTACACACAAATTCTCCTTCTATGTCAGATTACTCAATGAAGGAAACAAAAAAAGGGAGGGGTCTAATAGAAGTCCCAAAGATAACTGAATTTATCAAAATCAGAAAGTTTAACCTCAAATTCCAGCCTTTTCTTTTAGTGGCATGCTCCTAAGGCCACTGCTAGCTATGATCCACACACACTGACTCTCAGAATTTTAAAGTGCCACAAAGTCAATTAAAACTAGCTTGATACAGGAAATTTGGGGGAAATTTTTTTTTTTTTTTTTTTTTGCCTTGTAATTTTCTTTTTTACTTTAAGGTCTTGGGGTCTGAGAAAGGTAGAATAAGAAACTGTGGCATTCAAAATAAGGTGAACAAATCAGGTCTAGTGACACAGGCTTAATCTCTTGGCTTAAGACATAGTTGCAAGGATAAAAAGTAAAATGTGGCTGGGAATATAGCTCAGTGGAAGAGTGCTTGCCTACACATGATCCCAGGTTTAATCCCCAGTACCTTCCCCTGAAAAGGAGCCAGGTGTAGTGGCCCAGGCTTGTAATTCTAGCACCTGGGACACAGAAGTATAAGGTTCAAGGCCAGCCTTGTTATTTCTAAGGTCAGTTTGAGCTTTATGAGACCCCGTCTTACAATATCAACAGCTTTAAATAAAGTCTAAACTCAACAAGAATTAATTGTTGGAGTTTTTTGTTGTTTTGTTCATTAAGACTTTGAAACTCTACCACTTTCTTCCAGGCCCAGAAAAGAACCCTGTACCCCTCTCTGTTGACTTAATACCTTTTCATCATAGGAGATACTGAGAACACAAAGGAAAGGGAGGGGGTCTCCATTTAAAGCCTGAAAATGTACTGATAACACTACTCAAACCTACAATATGTAGTACCTAGAAATGATGATAGAGAAAGGAAAAAGAAAGTACATGAGGTGAGGGAGGAAAAGGAGCAGTTAGGTTTTCCTCTGCGCTATCCTCCACATGCTATGGACTTCTACCCTGGGGCAGCTTGGAAAATTTTATACATGAGTCTGTTGGCAGCCAAATGGGTAAGGTAGAGACATGTTAGGTGATGTCACAAAGTTACCAGTAGAACTAGGACACAATTTTCACTCAGAATATTTCTGGGAGTGGCTTAGTGTTGGATAATAGCTGGGAAGTTATGTGAAGAGTCCTATGCCAACCCTTGGGTTTGGGGCTGCTCTAATCTACGGAGCTTTAAAATTCTTCCTGAGCAAGACAAAGACAGAATAGCTAAAAACTTCTTCACAAATGCTTCTAAGCTGTTCCTCTATATGAAAGTGAAAAAACTAGTAATTAAGGAAACTCATTTCAGTTTCATAATCATATTTTTGGTTTTAGTTAATTTACCTAATAAGCAATGTAACATTTTCCACTTTTATTCCAGTTACTTCAGTGGAGTCAATGAAAATATTTTGACTAGAAACTATTTTGTGCCTTTTATTAGCTAAGTTAGCTCTGTTGGCAGCCGTATGTATGTATGAGTTCGGCCTTAAGAAAGATCCAGTTTAAATTGTTTAAATACTGAAACCTGTGAGAGAAAGAAGACTCACAGTACACTGAGAGAAGAAAGGCTGGACACTAGGCGTCTCATGGCTGTTGACATTCCTCTTACTGGGCAAGAGAGATAAGGTCTTATTTCTTATGAGGGAGACTCTGCTTCTTCAGGTTATAGTCCATATGTTTCCATTTTTGGCACCACTCATCTGACTTGAGAATGGATTCTACATTTCCACCACTCAGGATAAGATGAACATGTTGTTTCTCTCTCTCTGGAGCACACTTGGAGCTGTAGCAGTGGCCCGTTTTGCCTCACCATTGTATCGAGTTTTGACTAAGCTTTGAGACAAAGCAAAGGGATGTTTATAAACCATACTAGCCCATGTAGTGTTCCACAGAGTTTCATCATGAAACACTGGTCAAAGCCAGCTTAAAACTGGTACAACAGCTCGGCTGGAGAGATGGCTCAGCAGTTGGGAGCGAGTGCTGACTGCTCTTCCTAAAGGTCTCCTAACAGCCCAAGAGACAGCCCTACATGAACACTAAGGAAGTTCTAAAACATGCCTTGATGAGTACTGATTTGTCTCTATGTAACACATTCAACTTTGGAGCCATAATAGCTTTTAACCACCACTATCAAGAAAGGCAAGTCTATTAAGTCCTACGCAAGAGAAGACCTGAATCCTAGCTTCTCCAACCACTGCTATAAAAAGGCAGCATGTAAACTAGGAGTGCTGGTACACACTTATAATCCCAGCACTTAAGAGACTGAGGCAGCAAGAGTTATGAGTTTGACCTAGCCTGAAAACACTGTGACCCAATCTGAGAAAAGTCCTCTTCCACAAAGAAAGCATCACCAGCTGCAGTGACTGGATCTGCAAAGGTTCCTTGCCATAGTTTCCAGGAACTTTTCTTCTAATTTGCTTCTGTTAAAGGAACTGTGGATTATAAATGAGACCATGAATACAGGTTCACTTACAGACAATTTAGTAAGTGCTCCCAGTTAATTCTGTCAGTCTTCCTCCTACACAGAAATACATGTGGCCCCAAGGGGCCCAACCACCCACAGAGCTCTTTTGAACATCTTTTTACCCTCCAGCACATAGAAGTGCAGGGCTATATCCTAGCAAACACCCAGGGGAATAAAAAGGTAGTTTCTCTGAAATGCTCTGTCTAGAAAACCAGAGCTATCTTTTTATTGGGATGTCATTTCTAAATTCAATTTTCTCTGAACAATAATATAAAAGTGATGTAAAAAAATCTTTGCATGTTTCAAATTTACGCATATATATTCCTCCATATACAGAGCTCTCCCTTAGTATGTGTAAAGAAACTTACAAAAGGAATTTTTCATCATGAACTACCAAGCTCTTTAGCATCCTCAAACCCATTTGAGGTAAAATATTACAACAACCCCTCATAATACAAGTCTTCCATTATCTGTCTTTAGACAGATCCCTCCCAATACACCTGGAACACAGGGAACTAGGTGTACTGGCTCATGTCCCCATTAGCCCATAATTCCAGCACATGGGAGGTTGAGGCAACAGGATTTTCACAAGCTCAAAGCTATCCTAGGCTTTGAGCCTATCTGTGAGTACCTGAATAGCCAGGGCTATGCCAAGATCCTGTCTTTACAAAATGAAACAAAAAATACAAAAAAATTCAACATAACACAAGATAAAAGGAGAGGCTCATTACATCGTGAGACCTGACCTATCTTGCCTATTATTTAGAATCATGAGACCCCGTGATGGAATAGTAAAGAAGCTAATTTACTGATGAACAAAAGAGGTCAACCCTCCTGCCAAATCCCAGGTATGCATATGAAGCCGACTTCCACTATGTGTTAGTTTTTTATGGTTGCTATAACAAACACCATGAATTTACTGGCTTAAACAACACAAATTTATTATTTTTCTGTAGGTCCAAAGTTCAATGAGGGTACCAAGGAGTTAGCAGGTCTGTCTTTCTAGATGTCATGGGAAGAATTCTGTTCCTTACACATGTAAAAAACTGAGGATTCTGATTTCTAGCAGAGACCATTCCTATCTTCATTACTGTGTAGCTGAAAGCTATAGTTCTTTGACTAACCATTCTGCATTCCACTTTTTTAATAGTTCACATAATAAGAATGAGACTACTCAGATAATTCAGGACAGCTCCCCTGTGATAGTTGATTTTTACTGCCAACTAGACAGGGTTTAGATTCACTATGGGCAAGCCTGTGGGGAATTTTTTAGAGCAAGCTAACAAAGGTGGGAAGACTCACCCTAAAGTGTGGGCAGCACACTTTAATGAGCTTGGGTCCTGGACTGGCTTAACACAAGAAAAGGACTAAGAAGCAGCATTTGGTGCCCTCTGGTTCCTCGCTGTGGATGCAATGTGATTAAATGCCTCAAGTTCCCATCACCATAATTCTACACACCATGATAGATTGCCTCAAACTGTAAGCCAGAATAAACCCTTAAGACCTTTAACACTCCCTGAAAAAAATTACTATAACTTACTTCAACCATATCTGTAAAGTCCTTCCTGCCACACAGCATGGTGTATGTCCATTGGGGACTAGGGGAGGTACCTGTTTGGCAGGTCACTATTTACAATCTATGACTATCTAGCCACATCATCAACCTATCATGAAGGGCAGCTAAGAGGCTAAAGACTTCCATACACAGAAGTGTGAGGGCAGTGAATAATTTTAAGCCATTCACCTTTGTGATAGTTTATTCATCAGGAAACTGATACAATGGTCAAGGCCAGACTATTCTGAATGTCCAATCCTTAAGCCAGTAACACACATCTTACCCTATTTTCCTAGTTTAACAAACATGACTTGTGAGGTCACTCAATCTTCTGTTCTCTGGTTCATGAAACAAAACAAATTGGTTGTACTATTTACTCTAGTCCAAAAGTAAAATTAATTTGACTTATTATCTCAACAGAACCAGAGAAGGGCTTTTTCTAGTTCTACAACTAGAAGCCATATAGATAAAAAATATATATACATGCTGGAAGTCTTAATAAAAGATTAAAGCAGGGCTGGAGAGAACGTGCAGTGGTTAAAAGCATTTGCTGCTTTACAGAAGACTCAGGTTTGGTTCCTAGAACCACATGTGACTTACATGGTGACTTACCTGTAGCTCCAGTTCCAGGGGATCTGATGCTTTCTCCTGACCCCAATAGGCACTGCACATACATGGCACACATACATGCATACATGTAGGCAAAGCATATATATACTTTTTTTTTTAAAGTACATCTTTTAAAAGACTGAAAGGAAGAAGCATCTATTTACAGAGCAAAAGCTGATGATGTGAGAGGAAAAATTCCCTGCTACCCACCATCTCTCCCCTGTTCACAATGACCAGTAAGGTATGATTGAAACAGGGTCTCTGTCCTTTTATTAGTCAAACACATGTTTTTAAGCAGGCACTCTTTTAAATTTGCTGATACGTAGGTATGGAAAACTTCAGTGGCAGGAAAACACCAATAGCAAGCTAATGTCCTCTTGGCTCTTTTGGCTGACTTCCCTGTGCCTGGGTCTTGACTATTAATTGAATGCTATTCAGATTCCATCTCAAAAACAAATGAGGATGGAGACCAGAGGCCTGCCTTCTCCAGACTGATAAGAGCAGCACAGTGCAATTATACCCGAATAGCTTTGTTTTGGAATGTAATCACCGCCCCAGCCTTCTTCCCAATGGGATGGCAACAGTGTAATTACCTCTTCAGGATTCATTGTTTGGGAATGTAATGCTCATACAGGCCTTCTTTCCAAGGGAAAGGAGCTTCAAGAACAATCTGTAGCTACAAGAATATAAGAATCTGCAGCCCTCTCCTTCTGAGTCCAGCAAATTATTTTTGTTTTCTTAAAGCCTGAGTGTATATTTCAGCCTGTTTCCTACCCATGAGAAAAATCACTCATATATCGGTACAGTTCTGTGTGAAGTGTCAATCTGAGCTGACTGCTTGGGTTCCAACTCTAGCTCTTTCAATCATCTCTGTTTCCCCAGCTTTCTCTATAAAAAAAAAACACCAGTAACAATGGTACATCATAGAAATGTAAATATTAGTATGCTTAGGAATGCTCAAAACAGTATTTGACAGAGTAAATGGTCCTATGATTTATAGTTGTTTGACTGAAACAGGATCTAATGTAGCCCAGGCCAGCCTCAAATGCAGTATGTATCCTGATGGTGGTCTTGAATTTCTGGTTTTCCTGCCTCTGTCACCCAAGTCCTGGAATTACCAGTGTGTATCACCATGACCAGGTTTATGTGGTGCTAGGGATCAAAACCAAGGCTTTTACATAACTAGGCCATATATTCAACTCCTGTGTGTTAAAAAGCATATTCGAAGCTCAATGTGTTAGCATACACTTATACTCCCAATACTTGGGAAACAGACAGGAAGGTCAGGAGTTTGAGGGCAGCCTGGGTTACAAGAAAGCCTGTTTAAACAAATGAACAAACAAACAAACAAACTAACAAACAAACAAATGAAATAACACAGCCCACAAATCTGAAAATATGATTTAATACTAGTTCATGGCCAAATCTATGAGTCACAAAAATTCCTATTTCACAATCCCTGTCAATTCGTCAAGATGGGCAAAGTTTTTGGATAATTTCAATGCTACTACAAAACTGTCACGGACTCAGCCAGAGTGAGCCATCACTCTAATAAGCAGGAGTGACTATGAATATTCCCACTATTTTCTCCCATGTCATTAGTTCCAGAGAAACTACTAATACAGTGTTGTAAAATCTTGTAAAGAAGTCAGCAAATACTATAAAAAGCAACCATTTGCAATACATGATTATGGCAGACTGCAGAGACAGTTCACCTTTCTAGCCAGGATGTTAGGAGGGAGACAGGTTGGTGTGAAGGAGAGAATTGGAAGAAGGTAAAAAGGGTAGATAAGATCAAAATACATCATATAAAAATAAAAAATGCCAAACAAAAAATATTACATACATGTGTAAAATTCTCAAAGAATAAGAATATTATCTTTTTTCTTTGGTTTTTTGAGACAGGGTTTCGGTGTGGCCCTTCTGTCCTAGAGCTCACTCTGTTGACCACACTGACCTCAAATTCACAGAGATATACCTGTTTCTTCCTCCTGAGTGTTGGGATTAAAAAGTATGTGCCATCACTGCATGGTAAAATAAAATACAACTTTTTAAAAGAAGAATGTTTTTACAGAATGGAGGATGTGGTTATAGGATATAACAAGCCAGCACTGAAGTAACAATAGGGAACAAAAAGAAACAGCTCCAACATCCGAAAAAGTCATTAGTAAGTTAGCTATATGTATCTCTTTCCACATTAAGACTCTTACCAAAATATTCATGCTGGCTATTCCAGTTGAGGTCACAGGGACCCAGGAAAAGACCTGACCTTGTGGATCAGCAAGTCTTAAAGTGAATAAACATTCACAGTCTTTACGTCTGTATAGAGAGTGAGAGGTGCTGTCTGTCAGCTTCCATGGCATTTCCAGCCAGCTTGGAATAAAATAAGGCTTCTGGGGACATGAGAAGGAAAAATGTAACTTGAGCCTGAGGTTTTAAAAAAGTGGTAGGGGGCTAATGAGATGGTCCAGCTTGATATTAAAGCCAGATGGCATGAGTTTGATCCCCAGAAAAAGGCAGGAGAATCAATTCTA
This sequence comes from Mastomys natalensis, assembly GCA_021653895.1. NCBI lineage: Eukaryota > Metazoa > Chordata > Mammalia > Rodentia > Muridae > Mastomys > Mastomys natalensis. The sequence goes on along the minus strand of JAJTUV010000328.1, from coordinate 1,514,770 downwards.
CAACGCTGTTCTCTAGCCTCTACAGGTATGCTGTGGCCCATGTATCACCTCCATCACATCCTACACCACCACCACCACCACCACCACCACCACCACTACATGGACTGTTACCTTCCAGCATATATATTCATCAGGTAAAAACTGATGGAGAAATAAGACAACAAAAAAAGGCTGTTTCAAGCCTTTCCTAAGTTTAGAATAGATTTCTGTTCCCAAAGAAAGTTTAAAGCTTAAAAAAAAAAAAAACAAAAAAATGAATACTACACCTGCCTCCATTAGGAATAAAGGCTTTAACCTCATACTTGGCTATTACTCTCCTTGTATCCTCTGAGTAGATTTCTACATCATTGGATTAATTATTTTAGGGGATGCAAATATGCCAAAGCATATCACATCATAAACAGATCATATCATAAACAGAGAACTAAAGAACTCTGGGAACTAGAGTGGGTCATTTCAGGATAAAAGACATCCTCAGTAAGCACAATCAAAATGAATAGTAATTCTAAGAAGTACAGGTCTTAGGATTTCTATTGCTGTAATAAAACACCAGACCACAAGCAACTCAGGGTGGAAAGCGTTTATGCTGCTTACATTTCCACATCATCGAAATATAGAGGCAGACATATAGAGGCAGGAACTCAATCAGAGGTGAGGAAGGAACCCTTCTCACTGGCTTGTTCAGACGCTTTCTTATCGCACCCAGGACCATTAGACCAGGGCTGCCACCACCCACAAAGAGCTGGTTCCTCCCACAGCAATCACAAATTAAGAAAAGGCCCTGCAAGAAAGCCCATATGCCAATCTGGTAGGGGTATTTTCTCCATTGAGGTTCCCACTTCCCAAATGACTCTAGCTTTTGACAAACTGACACAAAACTTAGCCAGCACAGAAGACAACCATGGGTCTTAAATCTTTAGATTATATTATGTCTATAGAAACCCCAGAAGATGGCAACTTAAAATACAAGTCAACAGTAGGGTCTCATACAGATGTTTGTTTATTTTTAAAGAAACAAATAGGACAAGTGGGAAGAAAGACTAAAAGTTGGAAGAAAGGTTGTATTAGTTACCATTCTGTTCCTGTGGTAAAAACATCAGAAGCAAATGGTTAAAATGATCAAAAGCAACTTATAGAAAAAGAGTTTATGGTTTGAAAGGGTGACTGCAGAATAGTGGGAAGTCATGGCAACAAGCAGCAGGCATGGTGTCTGGAACAGGAAGTCAAGAGATCACATCTTCAAACACAAAGCAGAGAGACAACTGGAGGTGGGGCATATTTCCTCCAGCAAGACCACACCTCCAATACATCTCACAAACAGTACCACTAGCTGGGGAACAAGTACTGTTCAAACACTTGAGTCTATAAGGGACATTACTCATTCAAACCACCACAAGGTTATAAGGTCAATTTCTCCTGGGAATAAAATGCTAACACATTTGCCAGGAACTTGTTGTTTCAACATAAAACAGCTACACAAGCTAATGTTTTCTACTTTGGAAAAGCTTTAAGGATCTCTGAGCTCGCAGCTTCTATTTCTGCTGCTACTTTAGCATTTAGCACTATATCTACTTTTCTTGCAGCTATTTTATGATGGTAGACTGTATATTTAGACGAACACAGCACCTTGCTCACACACTTTACCCTGTACTATCTAACAAAAAAAACTTAATAAATACTTACAGAGTCAAATGATTGATATACCAGTTTAGTGTCCAACAAGTGATTATGAGCTAATTCACTTTCCCTCATTCCATCAGGAGCTGACCAGCACAAACACTTCTTGAGTTTCTAGCATGTATATACTCTTTATGCCTCTGCCTGAGCCCCTGGCTTAATGAGTTACTCTATACAATGGTTCTCAAATTTTAAAGTGCACCCACCAGGAAGACATTTTAAAACACAAATTCCTAAACCCTAAAACCAGAGTGTCTTGCTCAGTGCATCAGGGGTACATTCCAGGAATCTGCATTTGATATAAGTTTCTAGGTAATGTTGATCTTAACTGGATTCTCTGTTGTCCTGGCTACATAACAGCAAATAATTAGCTGAACAGATATGTACTTCATTAGCAAAGAAAAGTGTTTTTTAAATGCAAACTCTGACTTCTTCACTCTTTCTCCCTTGGGTAACACAGCTATAGACAACAGTGCAAACACTGAACTGTTAAGCTCTCCATTTACCCACACATTGGTATCCTAGTATCTGAACTCTTGAGTTTTTATAACTCTCCAACCATTGCAAAAGGAAGCCCTTGTCAAGACCTAGGAAGAGTAGCAATATTGAGGAATGTAAAAGTTTCGAGAGAGCTGTGTGCAAGCAGATGCCTGTAATCCAGTACTCAAGGTGTTATAGCAAGATGATAATAAATTCAAGATAATCCTATGCTATGTAGTGGGTTTAAGGGCAGCCTGGATATTACTCTCTGTGTGACCATTCCCTAACATATATTAAAAAAAATTTCAATGAGAGAGCAAAACAGTATGAATGAGGAAACTAATTTATTTATTTTTTTAATTAATTAATTAATTAAAATAAAATCGTAATTTTTACTTATTCACACAGGGGTTATAAACACAAAAAGGCAGGACGTGGGGAAGGGGATGACACCAGAGCATAGGTGTTCAGGGGAAGTACAGATATCTTTCAGAACAGGGTATCAGCTGGGTGAAGGTTCAGGGGACAGGTCACTATGACTCTGCCTGTGAGTCACTTGTCCTTATCTAAGTTGATGCTATCCATCGAGGTCGATGACTACTCAGGCTGGTAAATTTCCACAAAAGCTGCCTGTTTACAATAGCTTATAGCCGTCTGTTTCAGTGTTTTCCCACAGAGACCCAAGACTTTGTGTTAGTATGCATGTATGTCAGGCCTATTGCTGATTTTAGGCTTATGGCTAATTGTAGGTTTGAGGCCAGACTGAACTACATTGTGAGCTCCAGGTCACCATGGGCCACAGAGCAAGACACGTCTCAAAGAACTAACAACCAACTAACCAAAGAACCAAACCACAACAAATCCCTCCCACAGTGTGTGTCACTCTTATTCCAAGTGCTTCACATATGTGAGTTTATCATCCTCTATTTGAAATTCTGGGCCTACAAGTATTCTGAATTTTAAACTTTCCTCCCTTGATTATGAATTACTGGGACCCAAGCGAAATTAAAAACTTTTATTTCAATGTATACACAATCTAAAGGTAATTCATACAATATTTTAAGTAATTTTATACATGAAACAAGGTTATATTGTACGAAACTTTCCTCCTGTATTGATGCTCAATAAATTGGACTTTTGAGTATTTCAGATTTTCAGCTTAGGAATGCTCCACTTGCTGATTCATTTAACCCTTAACCCTATATGCTAAGCTCTATTCTTTAGGTATAATATCATACAGATGAAAAACCTGTGTCCCAAAGTTAAACAATTATCAGAAATTAAACTGCTAGAAGGAGCACAATGACTATTTCATAATAAACAGTCTGGTCTGAGGCCACACTCAAAACAATGAATGTGGGGAAACAATCTATGCTTTTTCAAATTATACTAAGAGTCATACAGCACTCATAAAAGCCCAGTTTGGAGCTGTAACTGTGCTAATCTGTCTGGATTAACAATGAAAATTCTAGGGGAATCATTCATTTTTTTTAGTGGCAGGTCCCCAAACAAACAAACAAAAGCAAAAGGGAAAAACAAAACAACAAAAACCTAAACTCAACTCTTCAAAAAAAAAAAAAAAAAAACACAGAAACAAAAATCAGGTCATTCCCTGGCTAGACTGTAAGCTCCCTGAGGGCATTTAATTCTCTTATAATACCTAATGTGCCTTGGAAACAACTAGGCAATAAGCATTTATAAAGGTGCTGTGTATTTCAAAATGACAGTACAAAGAGGACTCAGGGGTAAATGGGAAAGATAAAAACTCAAGAAAAAAAACAAAACAAAAAAAAACCCCAAGTCTCAAATATTAAAGGGACAGTAAAGTTTATTGACAAACCCAGTTTTCTCCCCTAGAAAGGCCTGAAGGAGTGCAGGGATACAGCATAAACAACTGAAGGTAGGCTCTCACTAAGTCCAGCTTTCACTGGTGTTCTAAGAGGAGTCTAGGGCGAAGGGCTGTGATAAAAGAGTGTATACCTGTGCCAAATAAGCAAAGAGCTCTACCTGTAGCTGGCCAGCAGCTAGGCTGTGTTCTCAGGGAGTGCAACATTTACTACTTCCCAGGCAACCAAGCCAGCCCTTTATCACCCTCACTTTCATCACTGAAGCAGAAGAAAAGGTAATTGGGTTAATTATTAAAGCAGCACTAGTTAGTACCACCACCACTAATTGTCCATTTATCTGGTGTTATAAACAGCCATCTTAATTGATGTTGAGTTGGAATGTGTTACTCACTTTACTTGCCTGGCTAAAGTGTTCCAGAGGTGTACAGAGCAGAGAGAGAAAGAATGTAAAATCAGTATTTGGTTCTATTTGTACTAAATACCAAGATAGCCCATCTGTGTCTATTATCACTCATCTTTCCCAAAATTGATAATTCAAGTGCAGAGCTGGTACACAATACATGATAAAGCAATTTGTTGTACTAAATAATGCTGTTGTATCAGGTTGTCAAATTAAAATAATTCCTAAAAACTGAAAAGCCCCAGATGTTCACTGATGTCAATGGAACTAGGGTGGAAAGCCCCTGACAGGAAGTCCCTAATGTAACCGACAAGTGGAAGATATGTAAGAAAGAGCACTGGTGTTTTATAGAAAGTAAGAAGAATACTAGTGCTGGTAATACAATATCCACAATTACAGCACTTGGGCAAGCTGAGGTAGGATTGCAAGCATAAGGCCAAGCTGGGCTCCACAGTGAGACCCTGTCTCAACGAACAAAAATAATCAAATGAGATATAGTGTTTGGAAGGAAACTAGAAAAAAAGTTAATAAGGAAAAGCAAATTCTTGAAAATATTTTATCACTATTTATTTTACATATACATCTGTGTATGTCTGTATATGTACATGTACCTGAAATTAGGGTCATCTCTTGGATGCTGGAGTTACAAGCAGTTGTAAGCTGCCTGATGTGGGCGGTGGGAGTTGAACTCAGGTCTTCTGCAAGTGTTCTTAACCACTGAGTCATCTCTCAGCCTGTCTTACCCAAACTAGTCAGCAAACAGAAGAATGCTTGGAGCATAAGATTCCATAAAGCAATTAAATTTTGCTTGTAGTATCTCTATTTAACAAACATGCCAAGGACAGCACAACAGAGTTATGGAGAAAAATGTTTACCTATCTTACCAGAATCAAATCTATATAAATATCAAGCAAATTTTAATAAAATATTCTTTGAAAAACAGTAAAAGCATTAAAATGGCATGGTAGATGATATCATGTAATACAAAGTCATAGTAGGAGAAATCAAATCAAAAAGCACACTAAAGATACAGAAAACAAACACAAAAATGATGGACAAAAATCCACAATAATAACTTTAAATGCAAATTAATAATCCAAAGGCAGGACTGTCTGACTCATGTAAAAAAAAAATGTGGGCCAGTAAGAAGGTTCAGCAAGTAGAAGTGCTCACTATGCCTGACAATCCAAGTTCGATCCCCAGAATCCTTGGTAGGAAGAAAGAACCAAATCCTAAAGCTGGCCTCTTATTGAGTGTACTAGTTGTACTAGACAATGCTATGACACATGCATGTCCACACATTTACATATCATGTACATATACACAAATAACATATTTTTAAAAACTAAGATACAACCATATGCCTTCTTTTGGTTAAAAAGAAATCTAAATAAAAGCCACTCATAGTGGCTTATACATGGGAGGCTCACTGTGGGTTTGAGGCTAACCTGGATTAGAGAGTAAGTTCCAGGCCACCCTGAGCTACACAGTGAAACTATGCCAAACAAACAAACATAAAAACAACTAAGTTGAAAATGAAAGATGAAAAAAACATATCATGTAATCACAAAAGAGTTGGATTAGCTATTCAAATATAAAAATAGACTCTGGGACAGAAATACAAGTAGAGATATCTTAATGACAATGTCAAAAACACTTTAATAAAAAAGTAACAACACTAAAGGGAAAAATACACAATTCAGCAATAATACTTTTTTAATATCATCCTGACAATAGATAGAACGAGACACAAAACCAACAAGGATACAGAATACATTAACACAATTAACCAAACATCTACACAACTTCATCTAACAACAACAGGAATACACATTCTGATCAAGCACATTTGCTGGGTGAGGTCCTGAGTTCAATTCCCAGCAACCACATAGTGGCTCACAACCATCTGTAATGGGATCTGATGCCCTCTTCTGGTGTGTCTGAAGACAGCTACAGTGTACTCATATACATAAATAAATAAAATGAATCAGAATGTAAGTATCTGTATTTTCCAATGACCTTAGTGATTCCTGTGAAAGAGTAGTTCACACCCTCCATCCCCCAAGGGTCACAACTCATAGGTTGAGAACCCCTGGCTAAAGTGTCAAGGGAGAAACAAAGATGACTAGGAACAAGGCAATCTCTAATCTAGGACATTGGACTAGATTCTAATGACCTGTGGATAACAGGAAAAAAAAAAAAAAAAAAAAAAAAAAACAAACCTGACACTTCCCATTATTTTAATCAAAATAGTGAATTAAGTACATCAGGCGCACATCTGCCAGGAACAGATGCTCATTAGGATGAAAGTCAAGAGGATTATTCAGGACAGATAACATTCCCTACGTTACTCAGGCTCTATCTGCAGAAGATTTTTGTTCTTTAAGTAATTAAAAGGAAGCTGTCCTGTGCCAGGACTTCTCATTTCACTTCTCGGGGGCTTCAAACATGTCGAAAACTACTATAAGTTTAAGAACCTTTTAGGAGATTCTTGAACTCAAGCAAAATGGCTCAGAAGACAGTTAGGCATACCAGTTTTGATCTCCCAAATCTGCCTCTCACAGTACTATTCTGGGCAAATGAAGTGATTTCTCTGCTGGGTAGAAATACTAAAAACAACACTCACTTCACAGGGTAGAACAATGATTTACAGAGACAGTATATGGGAAAGTACTAAGAACCACACCCTGTCCACTGAGGTAGTGCTCAGCTTCATTTCAGTCCCTGTCTGCTAAAATGTCAACAAGGGAAGCTTTCTAGACTGCTACATGTCCCCTCTCCATATATGTGTTAAGAGATGCCATAGCATTTAAGTATATATATATTTCTTTAAATATGGGTACAGAGTCTGTGCTACCCTGGATTGATAGGTAGTTGGAGACTAGTAGGGACCTAGAAAATTATGGAGAAGACACAAAATAAAACAAGAGGGAGAGAGAGAGAGAGAGAGAGAGAGAGAGAGAGAGAGAGAAGAGATGAAGACTAACAAACTACTAGCACTCGGCTACAAGGGCTTAGTTTGTCTATGATCACTTTCAGGCTCTGGTGGAAGAGAGCACATTTAAAGAATTTTAATTTTCTACAAATCTACTTTTAATGATGTTTCAATATAGTTTTGCTGAGAGTCTACTGGAGACTTATTTGCCACTGCAATGCTGGTCACAACTCCTAAAACTGCAGATGTGTGCTTGCTTTGTCCCTCTATATCTTCTGAATTTCTATACCACCCTTTGTAAAGACCCACTTACCACTAAGAGCTTCTACTTATGTTTGGAACCAAGAACTGAGCAGCACTTTAAGATACGATTTACCACCAAGACTCCAAGACATAGGAGAGCAGGGATTATGTCTGTTTTGTCTGGGCTTGCCCACAACACTGACTGGACTGTAACCACAGCAGAACAAGTATTCGCCAAGTCTAACTGTTCTAGGACCATCACGATCTGGTTCCTATCATAGAAAAGTGCCTTTCCAGGAAAATTGGGAATGCTTACTGTTAAAAGACCAATTTCTCTTGCACTCTGAAAGTCATTACTACAGCACCTCAATTACATGATCATAAGTAAGTTTAATAAAAAGTTAAACATCTATACCCAGGAGAACAAGAAGGCTCAAAGAAAAAGCTACTATTATAGTAAGATTTCCTCAGCAAGCAACACTTAGATATAAAGCTTTGGTCACACACCTAGGAAGCATTTAAAAAAACAAAACAAAACAAAAAGTGATTAAGAAAAACTCTGAAGGTCAGCAAAAGCTTCCCAGGAGCCCTTTCTGTCTTCTATATTATGGTCTAGGAAATGGTTTAGAGGGAAGTCTTGCAGTCCATTGCCTGGGCTCAGTCCCTGGCTCCTATACTCTCTAGCTGGCAATGCAGCTGAGGCATGTCCAGGGACACCAGTGTTTCCTCCACTGTTCATTATATAATACCAGTTGTCTTGGAACTACTGCAGGACGAAAACAAAACATCCCTAAAGTACTTAAAATGCTTCCTAGTACATAGTAAGTAATATACACTTGGGTTTTGTGCCGTTACTATTAGTGCTTTTTCAAAAAGGAAAAATAAAGAAAAAAATGATATAGCTGTTAACAGAATTTGGAGGGATATCCAAGTATCTATACATGATGACAGCTTCATAGGCATGTTAATATTGATACTGAGAAAATGAGTATTAATGATGAAAAGAAATAATTGCTAACTCAGGCATAAGGTTCTAGAAGTCTAGATTTTCTTCTCTTGATAACATTTAGAACCATTTGAGAAATAAATTTTCCCTGTAGATGTCATACCCATACATAACCTATAAAATGTTACAACATTCCCCCTTACAGTCAAGTGCATCTGTAAGGACAAACAGGCCGTCAGGGATCAGGCCACTGGTCAGAAAGTAGGGAATGGAAAGTAAAGGTACAGAATTACTAGAGCAAAGGAAAAAAAAAAGAAAAAGAAAAAAGAAAAAAGAAAAACTATATAGCTGTTATTAAAAAAGAAAAAAGAAAACTATATAGCTGTTATTAAAAAAAAAAAAAAGCCGGGCGGTGGTGGCGCACGCCTTTAGTCCCAGCACTTGGGAGGCAGAGGCAGGCGGATTTCTGAGTTCGAGGCCAGCCTGGTCTACAGAGTGAGTTCCAGGACAGCCCGGGCTACACAGAGAAACCCTGTCTCGAAAAAACAAAAAAACAAAAACAACAACAACAACAACAAAAAAAAGCTTAATAACAAGGAAATAGATATTTTGTTGGCCAAAAAGCAAGATATGCCATATGGAGTGATAGAGACAGATGTTTGGAACAAAGAAGAGGGCAGAAGAGCTCTTTGGTATCATTGCCTGGCAGCAAGTGGTTATCTTTCACAAGACTTCAACCAAGCTACCTGCACAGAGAGGTATAAATCCACTGTTGAACAACTAGGGCCATAGTTATCTTCCAACAGCTATCTGGAGATTTCAATACTCAGCTCACCTACCAGGCGAGGGCCTATGAAGTCCTAATGTCTGGCAGAGAAACTCCTGAGGATTGTGGGATTCTAGAATTTTATGTTAGGTCAAGGGGAAGACCAGATCCTATGGCCTTCCAGCTGCCAAAACAGCACTGTAATTAAAAACAAAGCTGGGCATTGAGGATCAGGCCTTTATTCCCAGCTTCAGAAGGCAGAATCAGGCAGATCTCTATGAGTTCAAGGGAAGCCTGGTCTACAAAGCAAGTTCTGAGCCAATGAAGGATATACAGTGAGACTTTGTCTCAAAACAAAACAAATTTTCTAAAATACCTGGATTTAAAGATGAATACCTTTTTACCTTTGATCTCAGCACTTGGGAATCAGAGGCCAGCCTGGTCTACATAGCAAATTCCAGGCCTGGGGTCAGCAGTGAGACTGCGTTGCATTTAAAAAAGGAAAGAAAAAGGGAACGGAAAGGGAAAGAGGGAAAGGGAAGGAAAAGGGAGGGGGGAGATAGACAGACAGATGGATGGACAGGGGTAAGTGTATCTCTGAACCAAAGCTAACATTGTGCTACATTCTCATAGCCCCCCAGTGCCATCTTCACACCAGCTGCCTTTCTACCTTTAACCATCACATGGCCCAGGTTTTCCAAAACAGAATGCCACTTAAATTCTTCTAATAAAGACCCTTTAAAGATATGCCTAATAGAACTTGTTTTGTGTCTTTTCAGACATAATTATATAAGTTGGTGATGAAAGTGATGGGAAGAGGACAAAGAATGTAATGATGAAACAATCTTCACCACAAAAAGTAAATTTCTGCTTTTTTCCCTTTTCTGGATACTATCCAGAAGCAACTGCATACAACATGTCTCAGAATTTGGTCATATCATACCTCCAAGCCCTAAAATATGGATCACTAAAGGGGGCTCCCTAATCATAAACCACTACAGCAGTGCTTGCCCAGCCTCTTTTCTACACTGTGGAGTTCTGAGCTGCCTCCACGCGTCTCTTCCCTCCTCCGTCCTCATCCCACTCCAGTGCCTGGAATCTCCATGGGCTGGCAGAAGCAAATGGGAGGAGAGCTGTGCACTGGGCTCTTAATTAAAATCACAGGATCTAGCTCATGAGCATCTTACCAACTGACCCATGAACAAGACACCTTTATCACACCCAATTAAAGCACAGTCAGGATTTAGTTACCTATATTAAGAAACAAATGGTTTTTTTTTTAAGTTCTCCTTTCCAGACTTGGGAGGCAGAGGTAGGTGGACCTTTAGGAGTTCAAAGTTAGTCTGGTCTAACTAACTAGCAGAGTGAGTTCCAGGACAGCCAGGGCTACACAGAGAAACCCTGTCTTGAGGAAAAAAAGGTTTTTCTCTTCTTCCTTGCCACCCCCGTGCGCGCGCGCGTGCGCGGTGTGTGTGTGTGTGCGCGCGCGCGCGCGCGCGCGCGCACACACGTGCGTGCTCGCACGCGAGAGCTTTACAAAAAGGCCTGAAGGAAGTAGAACTAGGCAAGAGACACAGTTTCTCAACTGTACTAATTCTTGTCTGGAAGTAAGAAACTGCATTTAACACTCAACAGACTTTCAGCTGATGTTAAGAAACTATCATTATTACCCGGGCGGTGGTGGCACATGCCTTTAATCCCAGCACTTGGGAGGCAGAGGCAGGTGGATTTCTGCGTTCAAGGCCAGCCTGGTCTACAGAGTGAGTTCCAGGACAGCCCGGGCTACACAGAGAAACCCTGTCCTGAAAAAAACAAAAAAACAAAACAAAAAAAAGAAACTATCATTACTAACACTGGGAAAAGAGGAAGACTTTTTGGCTTCCTGCCTTTCACAATTTCAAAATCCAAAGAAATATTTCCTTACCTGCGAGGACCCTGTTAACAGAAGAATGAGTAGCCAAACCAGGCTGTCCACGTTCATGAAAAATCCCAGCATAAGGCAAGTACTCAGGCAGCAAAAAACGCCTGTAAGAAGGAACCACATGTGAAAAGTCAACTAAAGACTACCAAATAACAAAGGAGATACTACAGAGTTTCAAACTCATTGGCTAATAAGGCTGGGCATAATGGTTTATGACTGTAATCTATAAAGATGGGAGACTATGGCAAGAGGATTACAAGTTCAAGGCCAGACTGGGCCCCAAAAGATATTGTATAACAAAATATAGCCTAAGGGATATACTAAACAAAAATGCATAAAATCTACAGGATTTGTCCTTTTATAAATGTGTAACTGCTTATTGCCCTTCTTCTAAAGTAAAGCTAGTCAGGAGTTATGCACACCTTTAATTCCAGCAATTACAGGCAGAGCAGGTAGATCTGTGAGTTCCAGGCCAGCCTGGGTCTACATAAGTTCCAGGCCAACTAGGACTACATAGTGAGACTCAGACACAGACTTTGAACAGTATGCTCTTGGTGCCATTTTTCTATCTCTATGCACTGTAGCTAATAATCTCCCATCAAATGTTTAGATGGCAGGACCAGAATGGCAGGACTCACTAAAAAACAACTCTCTATATGGATAATCCAAAGGCCAGAGGTTGATGTAGCTCAGTGGTGGTATGCAAGGCCCTGAATTACAGTTCCAGCACTATAAAGCCAAATTAAACCAAACACACAAAAATGAAACCCTAGGCTTTCATCAAGGATCCTTCAATGCTTACAACCTAGTTCTTACCTTGGGACAAAGCGTCCAAGTGAAGGTGCAGACATTCGGGCATTTCGGGGAGCTCGGTGCCTAGATCTGTCACCATTGTCCCTGGAGAAAACAGAGAGACTACATATAAGACAGTTACTGAAGCAGAATTATTCACCTGCCACCAAAACTAAGCTTCTGCAAACTAAAGTCCTACACTCAGGAAAGGAGCCCAAAATCTATTGGCTAACTTAACTAATTTAGTACCCAAAAGCTAACTCTGAGTCAATGTGGTCTTTGAACTCTGTGGTATCGGAAAGTGAAGCCAGATAGATAGATAGAGAGAGAGAGATGGAGATGGAGATGGAGATGGAGATATGTTAGAATCTGGAAAGGCTATTCTTAGAATCTGGAAAGGCTATATAAGAATTTATTTTTCTTTCCTTTAATTTTTGAGACAGAGCCCCTTTATGTAGCCCTGGCTGTTGTGGAACACACTGTGTAGACCAAGGTGGCCTTGAACTCAGAGATCCACCTGCCTCTGCATCCTGAGTGCTGAGACTAAATGGCTTGTACCAGCACACCTTGCTCAGGAATATCTTTATCTTCATATAATCCCCTTGGCAGAAAGAATTACTGACAGGAAGAGATGGGGGTTGGGAGCTAGAGATGTAACTCAGTGTCACAGCCCTTGCCTGCCTGGCATACGCAAGGCCTCAATTCATTCCTTAGTATCACAAAAAAGGCAAGCAGGCAGAAAGACAGAAATAAGAAAAAGTCCACAGTTGCTTCTTTGAAAAACTGAAAACTGACCATGATGAAAAATATTAGAAAATGTATTCCTAAACAAAGTCATTCGATAAAAATTTTTTATTATAGATTTTGTTTGTTTGTTTATTTTTCGTTTTTTTGAGACAGGGTTTCTCTGTATAGCCCTGGCTGTCCTGGAACTCACTTTGTAGACCAGACTGGCCTCGAACTCAGAAATCCACCTGCCTCTGCCTCCCAAGTGCTGGGATGAAAGGCATGTGCCACCACTGCCCGGCTATTATAGATTTTTAACCCCCATTTATTAAGTGCCTGCTAAGTTCAGTACAATGTTGTTAATATCATCCTACTAAATCTCTCTAGCTATTCCATGAGGTGTTATTAGTCTGATTTTACATAAAGAAACTAAAGAATCAGACAGGCAAAACCATGAATGTGGTTGATGATTCAAAGAAGAGCTTTGGATCTTTTCACGGCATTTTACTGTTTCCTACAAGAAATGAGTAATGGAACTTCACGTGGCTTAACTTTCCAACACATCAAAGAAACAATAAGCCAAAGGGCACTGGCTGGACAAAACAGTTAATTAGCTGCTTAAATAACTCAAGAAATAAATGAACCTCTAAAAGCCTGATTTGGGACATCTGAATTCTCTCTTTGGATTATCTTCAAATCAATGAGATAATCTTCAAACTAGTCCTGGAACCAACGTTAAACATTTTGGCTTATAAGTGGCCCACTGGGAGCTGTACCAGCTAGAAACAAAAGCCTTTAAGGTTTTATGTTAGGCACAATGGGCTGCTGAGCATTAAGAGCAATCCATACCAAGGCTATTGGAAGCTGATCCATTAGAAATAAGTATTTGGGTCCCCCATCTCAAAGAAAAGATACACTCTTGTTTTCCTAAGATACTGTATTTTGTTGACTTGAAACTCTGAGTATAAAAGGAAGGATAAGGAGAAAGACATAAGATTATACAGGTAGTAAAAAGGAAGGTATAATTTATCAGAGATGGAGGTTTGGAAAGATGGCTCACTGGATAAAAAGTTTGCCGATGTAAGCATGAGGACTGGAGCTCAGATCATCAGAAGTCATATAAAAGCTGGGCTGATATAGAGGAGCTTGTAATTCTAGGACTGTGGAAACAGACACAGGATCCCAAAGGCAAGCTGGTTAACTAGCTAGGTTAACCAGATTCAGGGAGCTATGGGTTCATCAGGAAACTATGGGTTTTTCAGGAGACCCTGCCTTAACAAATAAAGTGAAGGAGCAACCAAGGAAGATACTCAACATCATCTTCAAGCCAAGTGTGCATGTATGCACACACACGTGCAATCACACACACACACACACACACACCAGAATATGCACATACAAATATACCAGAAGCTGCATAAATGTAATTATTGCAGAGTTCCTAACATGCACACACACACACCAGAATATGCACATACAAATATACCAGAAGCTGCATAAATGTAATTATTGCAGAGTTCCTAACATGCACACAAAGAAGCTGAGTATTAAACAAATAACACAGCTCTCACTATTGTTATTTTTCAAATATATGATTTTGGTTATGACAAGTTAAAGTACCAATTAATTTAAAAGTACAACGAAAGTAACAATAGCATTTTGTTATTGTGCATTTATCAATGATTGTAATCAATTATCATGAAAGGAGTTTAGAAAACATTTTAATGTTTAAAAATGTGCCATGAAAGGAACAAAGAGAGGCCCCTAGGTCTTAAGAAGACTGAAGACAAAGCTAGAAAGCAGCATTACAGAGTCGGTTCTATCCCATGGCTCTCTGGACAGAGCTGCTCTTCCTAGAAATCACTTGAGCTGACACATGTTCCTACAAGTCCATAAATCATCCCTTTCTGGTAACATGTACTATTATCTGCAAATACCAGATATGAAGATCAAGGTAGTGGATAGTACTGATGAGTTGCAATACTTTTTGAGAGAATATAAAGCCTGGTGAGAGATAAGGATGACAAGTGACAAGGATGAGTGGGGGAAAGTTTGACTCTTACAATACATATATCACAAACCTCTTTTGCTATTTTAAAACCTACAATCTAAATGTAGCTATTCTTTCTATTTTAAAAAAGAGGGGATGGGGGCTGGAGAGATGGTTCAGTGGTTAAAAACACCAGCTGCTCTTCCAGAGGACCTACGTTCAATTCCCAGTACCCACATGGCAACTTACAACTGTCTGTAACTCCAGGCCCAGGGGCAGCCTTATACAGACATGCATTCAGGCAAAACACTGATCAATGTTCATAAAATAAATAACATTTAAAGGGGGGTGGCAAAAATAGTAATTTTATATTATATAAGTGCTATAATACATGCACGCGTATGCACACACAAATAAACACCAACTAAAGAATTGAGGAGGGTGGGCTGAAATACAGCCACAGGTAATAGCTTTAAAATGTTTAGAGACTACTGAAATACGATATACAAAGAAAAATAAGATCAAGTCAGGTATGGTGACACACATAAGTGATCTCAGCACTCAGGAAGGCCAGTCTGAGCTATATAGTGCGACCCAATCACTAAAAAGAGACAGAGAGACAGAGACAGACAGTGGGCATAGTTAGCTCAGATATAGGCACACTCTCAATTGGATGGCACTATGGAACAACACACAAGGGAGAAATCTCTATGCAGGTCTTAATCTTAGCATCTTGGCTAAAGGTGGGTAAGCAGGAGCTGAACAGCATCTCAACATCATGCAGGTAAGCCTCTAATTCAGTGTTAGGATTTCAGCAACAGAGAAAATGGCAGGACAGGAACCAGAACTATTAGGAAAATGGGAAACATGGGAAACACACAAATGAGATGTTGTTGAGGGAGAAACCAGCAAAATCCTCTAGAACAGTGTAACAGAAGAGCAGCACCAATGTTTACTAACCAGGATAAACCTTGAAAAGAAAAATGTGTCAAGGTAGCAATGATCGGAAAGGCAAAAAGCCAAAGTGGGTGACAGGACGGGAAATAATTTTGACACAACTGCAAATAAACTCAAGGTGGAAGGATTAACTGATTTTATTGCCTAAAAAGAAGGGAATTTGGGGATGACTGGGAACAGAAGAACAAATTTTGTGCACGAGAGATTTGGGGAAAAGATAATGACAAGAGTTCCAGGAAAAGACTAAAGGAATTAGATGCACTTAAAATACACTATTATAAGACGATGAGGAGCCTGCCATTCACGTCACTGCTAACATGCAGTCAGCAAAAAGCAAGCTGCAAGAGTTAGAAAGCAGTGAAATAAGTCAAAACAAGACTGACGATAATGCCAGGTAAACAGACCTTAGTTGGTTGACATTAGCAATAGTAGCAAGTGCTAAATACTGGGCTCTAACATAATGTAGCCAACAACCTTTTATGGAAAAGACATAAAGAACAAAGTACACAAATATGCTAGTACTGCCTCTCTACCAAGAAGGACTACTTTTTTAAAGGAACATCAGAGATCTTCATCAATTTTAATATTTAGAAGCTGTGTTTAAGCCACCAGGAGAGAAACTGGCTGTACTATTCATGGCCATCCCAGTTGTTGAACTCTATGCATCTTTGATTAGCCCTCAGAGGGGTATTTGAAGGAGGGGGGACTAAAATTTTGCTTCAAATTATTTTATAAAGAAAAAACATCCTTCAAACAAGCTTCTAAGACATGTGTTGGAAGGAAAGGCAACATATCTCCAGGACAAAAGAGAGACACAGCAGCAATCTGCTAGATGTCCAGCATTAATAGCCTCAGAGAAAGACAATAATTTAAAGGAATAAAAAATATCCCTGCAGACTGTTGTCTGAGCCCTGACCAGACAGTCAGGTTGTCATTGTTCCTCAGTGACAAACACCTCTGATATGAGCCTTGATGAATGAATCTATTGCATCAAAAAGCTCAAAAGGCCATTGTCTTCCCAACAGTACTGTTGATTTTGCTAAATATTAAAAAAGAAAACTTGTCTAAAAACAAATATCAGAAGGCCTACTTAGCATTCCTATCTCTGAATGGCACAGTGATCATGGTCAAGTCCTTTTCTTACTAGCTGCTATTAGAAACTGAGGCACAGTCTCTGTTTCCAGAAACTATACTTACAAAGGTCTTAAATTTTTGTCCCAGCTGACATCCTTTGTAAGAAACCTAACAATGTACGTCTCCTAGAACAACAGAGCCTTAATTTTTCTCCAAGGAAAAGTAATATAAGATAATTATAATTTACAAATTCTTGTCCTCCTTTATTCTACCTCCTAATCTCATTTGTCTACATTATGCAAATTTATATTAGTATTGTACATTTTCTGATAAGACAACATATAAATCTAGTTGGTAATGCCTTCCTCCCTGTAGTTCCTGGCTGCTTACATCCCTTCCTTCTGTATTTTCCCATTTTCAGCCCAGGCACAATCTAGATATATTCTACTTTCCTTTCCTCATTTTTTATTCTCCATTACCCAAAATAAACATTCATAATGTACTTTATTTATTCAGAAAGAGGATTTCTATAGCTGTCAAATAATGTCACACATTTCTAAGCAACAAGTCATAATCCTTGGTTAAAAAAAAAAAAGTAGTATTATATAAGTAGATATTTTATAAACATATTGAGGCCTGACAAGTACTAGATAGCTTTTTTCCTTTTTTCTTCAGGAGGTTCCCTTACTTTCTGAGAATTCTCATTATTTTCTCTTTGCTGAGTATCAAGGAAAATCTTCTAAGGTAGTTAACACCAAGAGAGATCCAAGAACCTTAGGGTTAGAAGAACTAGTGTTGTCCAATTTCCTTTACTATCAGACACTGGTACCTTGGGAACAGGACTTGTTCTCAAACTCGTTCTTCTACATCAGTACACTTGCCAAAGTAGGTACCCTTAACTACCGCTTTTTATAGTTTGCTGTCTAAAGTAAAAAACTGAATAATGGCTATCCCAATACAAACAAAATCCAAACTTCCCGGTTAGATGGTCCAAGTTTTCTACAGCAGAGGCCCAACCAAGATAAGAACCCAAACAACAGAGCTAGCAAACAATGATAAAAGATTCCAATTCTAAGCAGTGCTGTTCTAAGGTTCACTTATTAACTTACAAATATATACTTTGGAATGGTTTCCAGTAATAGTAATCAAAGACTGAGGAAGCATTCTATTTGGAGAAGTAGATGAGATGGCTGTCTTTTCAAAGACATCTACAAATTGGCCTCTCAGTCTTAGAAAACATCAAGTAAGCTTGGATAGTGACCATGACCTACACTTGTAATGCTCCTACTCAGGAGGCCTAGGCAGGTCAATCATATGAGCTCAAAAATTCAGGTCCAGCCTCAGCGTCATACAAAAGCCCACACTTGAAAAACAACAACAACAATTTGACACCTAGATAGACATGATAGTGAGCATCTTTAGTTTCAGCATTCCAGAGGCAGAAACAGGGCAATCCCTGTGAGTGCAAGGCCAGCCTGACCTACATAATGAGTTCCAGGTCATTTAGAGCTATAAAATAAGACTCTGGTTTTTGTTTTTAAAAATGGTATCTATGTAGAAAACACTAAGGACTTTCACAATAAATACTTAAACATCTTCACTTATACTAGCCCATCACTACTGAACTGGTTCTTCTTCATCAGTTGACTTGTCACATTGTATCACCTTAATCAGGGTTGTCCAAGTTAGATTCCTAAAGCACATGCTTAATAATGGCTGCCTTTAATAAACATAGAGTTCAAATGTCTCCCAGACATTGCAAGCCCTTCATAGTTCCGATCTTTCTCTTATCACCAGCACTCTATAGCTCTAGAATGAGATCTATTCAGACTTCCGAATAAACCCTGAGTAAAATCTGTCTCTCAACTTTTACTTGTTATTCCCTTGATCTAGCACATCCTCCTACACCCATCCTTCTCACAGATTCACCTTTCAAAGTCGAGGGTCTGGGGAGATGGCTCACTGGGTAAGTACTGCTATGGAAGCCTGACAACCTGAATTTGGATCCCCAGAACCACGTAAAAACTAGATATACTGGTAGCCAGTGTAGAATCTCAGTATACCCTTTTAGGGAGATAGGCAGAAACAAGAAAATTCCCAGAAGCTCAAGAATCACCTAAGTTGGTCATACAACAGTGAACAAAACAGAACCAATGTCAGGTAAGGTAGAAGGTGAAACCCAATACATCCATGCACTGGGATGCCACTCTTCCCCACTACGTCAAGCCCCACACAATTTAAAAACAAACAAAACAAAAGTAGTCCTATTCAGTTTTCAAAACCAAGCTCAAACCATGGAGTCTCCATTTCTCCAAAATCTGTTCTTCCTTCCTGCAAAGCTGGTCAAACACTTTATTGTATCACAGTCTTTCATATATGTACTATTTGCTTTGTAGTTTATTGTTTATTTATATATGAGTATTTTGCCTGCAAGTATGTATGTGCACTATGTGTATGCAGTAATCATAGAGGCCAGAGAGGCACTGGGTTGCCTGAACTGGAGGTATAAACAATTGTCAATGTAGGTTCTGGGACCTGAGTCAGGGTCCCCTGAAAGACCAGCCAGTGCTATATGAACTTCTGAACCATTTCTCCAGCCCCTTTTCTTTTTCTTTTTTTTTTTTTTCCTTTTTTTAATTTTATTTTTTTGCTTATTCACTTTATAACCCGTCCCAGTCACCCCCTCCCACAATCCTTCCCCATCTCTTGTTTTCTGAGTACCCCCTCCTCCTGTATCCCCACCCTGCCACTTTAAGTCTCTGAGAGGCTAGGTGCTTCCTCTCCCATTTAGGCCAGATGAGGCACCCAGCTAGAAGACCATACTCCATATACAGGCTGCATGTTTTGGGATAGCCCCCGCTCCAGATGTTTGAGACCTGCATGAAAACCAAGCTGCACATTTACAACATATGTGCAGGGAGGCCTAGGTCCAGCCCATGGAGATAGATCTGTGTAGACTAGGTATGCTCCACGGTTGGTGATTCAGTCTCTGAGAGCTCCAAGGGTTCAGGTTGGTTTACTCTGTTGATCTTCCTGTGCAGTTCCTATCTCCTTAGGGCCCACAATCCTTCTGCCTATTCATCTATAAGAGTCCTCAAGCTCCATCCACTGTTTGGCTCTGGATGTCTGTATCTGTCTGAGTCAGCTGCTGGTTAGAGCCTCTCAGAGGACAGCTTGCCCCTGTCTGTTCTCAGGCTGGAGGTTTAGATCCTGGGAGCTCTGGCCCCTTTTCATATGTAAAAATCTGACCATTTTATTCTATAACTAAAATGTTTTAATGTCACCATCTTAACAGGCACACACGACTCTAACATCTGCACTTCTATGACTCCCAAGGTTCATCTTTTTAGACAGATTTGAACTTTACAGTGAATAACATAGTCCCAATTATCAAAAATCAAGAAAAGCCAACTGTCAAAACAACTATGCTTTTCTTGTTTTGTTTTGTTTTCTCCTAAGTTTAACTACAGAAAGATCCTATGTTTAAAACTGAATGGGTGGCTAAGGATGTAGCTTAGTGGCTGAGCACTTGCCCAGCAGCCTACAAGGAACAATACCAGGGTGTTGTTGTTTCTTTGTTTTTAGAAACAGGGTTTCTCTATGTGTAGCCCTGGCTGTCCTGGAACTCGCTCTGTAGACCAGGCTAGCCTCAAACTCTCAGAGATATGCCTGCCTCTGCCTTCCAAGTGCTCGGATTAAAGGTGTGTACTCCTACCTCCCAGCAAGAACAACATCTTTATAGTGCTGTTTCTCTTACACTTCTAAAGTTTGTATATGAAAGGAAGACATAAAGATCACTTTGAAATGATACAGCCATCTCTCTCTAAAGATTTCAGATGACAAAAGCTGCCATTCTCCTTCTTGCCTATGATATATTTGTTATTAAAGACAAGTCAAGAACTCCTACAGAAATCTTGGAACTTGCTAGCTCAGAAGAGAAAGTATAAATAAGTACTACTGAAGACATGTGGCTTCTCTGATGGAATTCCCAGCCATGATTTGAAGTAAATGTAGGAGTCTCATCCATGATTATCATCTGAAATGAGGAGCAATACTTATCTGGTTTTTAACATACTTCCTTTGCCAAAGGCTAAACGAAATCTCAGTCATATCAAAAGGGCAGAGGAAGAATAGTAAATTGTAAACTAAAGGTCAACAACTTTTCCTATGTCATATCCAGCCAGATGTCAAAGCTGATAGCCTTTGGAACTCTCCTCAGCTATTCCAAACACAAAATCTGTTAAGGCTATCTGAGCCACAAGATGCCTAGCAAGGGGACCAGAAAAAGAGAAGTTCAGGCAGGTGAGGTAGTCCATATGCTTATAGTCCCAAATACTTGAGAAGCTTGGGTGGGAACATTACATAAACTCCAAAGTTTGAGATCAGCCTTGGAAATATAACAAGACCCTGTCTCAAAAAGGAAATAAGGGTAGAGAGTTGGCTCAAAGGTTACAAATACTTGCTGCTCTTATAGAAGAAAGATCTAAGTTTAGTTCCTAATACTCACAGCTAATCACTTTTTGAAACTCCAGTTCAATGCTCTCTTCTGACTAGGCACACATGTGGTACACATATATATGCAGGCTAAACACTCATATCTATAAAAGAATAAAATAAATATATCTTTAAAATTCATTTATTAAAAATCAGTTGGGCGTGGTGGTACACACTCCTATAATCCCAGAACTCAGGAGGCTGCAGCAAGGAAAATCAAGAGTTACAAGTTAGCCTAGGCTACAATAGTGAGACTGTCTAAAAATAACAACAAAGGGGTCAACCAAGATCAGGTAGCTTGCTTAGAAAGCAAGAGGCCCAAGGTTCAATTCCTACTACTGCCCCTGCCCCACCCCTCCTAAAACGAAAGGGGAGAAGACAGGAAGAAAAAGAGAAGGGGTAGAGGAGAGGAAGGGAAAACAATTCTAACTAACCTGGAGAATCTATCTTAAACTGAAAGACTTAAGATTCTCACTGAGATTTTCCAAGTACAGCCAGTGTCAAAACCATGAATAAAGAAACGGTTTATTCTCTTCCATGGGAGCAACAATCCTTAAGAAGCTGAATATAATTACCAGTGGCTGTATGTATGGAGGAAGTTATTTGTGGCTGATCTAATCTGAAGCATCTCTAGTTCTATCTGTCATTAGAAAATATCGGATCAGTTTATTTATCGTTTGTCTCAAGAAGGTAAAGCAGCTACAAAAAGAGGCAGGAAGGGCAGGCAAATGAGTTGGGAAAGATTATAGAATCATAATTAGAATAACAGATAAAGAAAGGTACAAAAGTAACTGGAATCAAGGGTCAGTGAGATAGCTCAGCATGTAAAAATGTTTGCCACAAAAGCCTGGAATGAGTCTGATTACCGGATCTCACAATAGAAGGCAATAAAGAAGAGAATTACTCCCCCTCCCTTTTCTCTTTCTATTTTTGGATTTTTAAAACAGGGATTCTCTATGTGTCCCTAGGTATCTTGGAACTCACTCTGTAGATCAGGCTGGCCTTTATCTCAGAGATAGATCTATCTGCGTCTATGTCCTGAGTGCTGGAATTAAAAGTGTGTAGCACCACTACATGGCCCCTCTTTTTTTTTTTGGGGGGGGGGGGTGGGTTTCGAGACAAGGTTTCTCTGTGTAGCCCTGGCAGTCCTGGAACTCACTCTAGACCAGGCTGGCCTCTGGCCTCAAACTCAGAAATCTGCCTGCTTCTGCCTCTGCCTCCCAAGTGCTGGGATTAAAGGTGTGCACCACCACTGCCCGGCTCCCTCTCTAATAAATATATTTTAATTAAAAAAATAAAGACTAGCTAGAATTATCATAAACACACACACTAATCTTTTGCAAGTCTTAACAACTACTAAAAAAAAAGGCACTTTTCTTGTGCTTTTTATAAGAGCTACCTGTGCTTTATCTAACGAGACAGTTAAAAATTAAAATAGAATTTTGCTATGCTTATATGACAACTACATTCAAGTAAGCAGTCTGAGCTCTAAGATAGGCAGACAGTAATGTCAATGGACAGACACACCTTTACCCTGCTTGTGAACTTTATGCAAAGACAGCTGGCTGAGGACTGCAGAAAAGACCTGCTGACAGCAAGTTTCTGGACATCCTATTTGTACATTTTGATAAACACTGGGATCCTGCCATTTCAATCCTTAACACAGACAGAGATGAATGGCAGTAGAAGATGCTTGCCTACAAGACAGTCATAAATCCAGACTACAAAAGAATAGAAAATTTAACCTGACGAATTTCTAAGGGCATCTTCCCTGAAGATAAATCTGAAAGGTCTATTCCACAACAAGTATATGAAAGGACCCAAATATGATTGTGTATCACTGTTATAAGATTTTAGATCTGAAAACAATAAATATACTTATTCCTGTTCTCTAATCTGCTACATCTCTGATATGGTGATATCCTCAGTCAAATAACAACAGATGAGACTGATTTATCAGCCCTCTTGTTTGGTCCTTAAAAGGATTCAACAAGAATTTTAAATCTATTATTTATACATAAAAAGATATGCAAATAATCTACATCTGTATGCAAAGTATGAATATATCAGCAATTGCTACATATAAATATATGAGGTGGATACTTTGGCTATAAATATATAGACTATATATATACTCATATATACTACAAATATAAGTTGTTAACAACTATGCATATGAACTCTATAGTAGCTGATACTTTTTGATGATGAAAGAGAACCAAAGAAGACATGATCTGATTTCCTGGGGACTTTATGCATCTGGATGAAAACTGTACAAGAACAGTAAAATGAACCTATGACTTAGAAAACGGGAGAGTGGAGAGGATGATTTGAGGCCTTACAGGTAGGATTATGATGTGCTCAGAAAATACAGAAACCCAATAGAACAGTGTCTCTTAATGGTGTCCATTTAGGCAGATTCCAGATCACAAAAACCTTACCTGCTTCTCTGTACTAAAATAACTATAATTTATAACTATAAAACATCCCCCTAACACCTCCTGGCACATCTTTTCTTTTCTTTTTTTTTTTTTTTTTTTTTGGTTTTTCGAGACAGGGTTTCTCTGTGTAGCCCGGGCTGTCCTGAAACTCACTTGGTAGACCAGGCTGGCCTTGAACTCAGAAATCCGCCTGCCTCTGCCTCTCAAGTGCTGGGATTAAAGGCATGCGCCACCACCGCCCGGCCCCTGGCACATCTTTTCTGAGGGTTAGAGATACGGTTCAGAAGTTAAAAGCACTTGTTGCTCTTCCAGAGGACCAAGGTTCAGTTCTAAGCACCCACCCACATAGAAGCACACAAATGTCTGTAACTCCAGTTCTAAGAGACCTGATGCTCTAGTCAGATCTCTGTGGGTACCAGGCACCATGATGGTTCACAGATATACATGCAAGCAAAACATCCGTAAGTTAAAAAATTATTTAAAAAATTAATATCCTGAACTGGGTGGTAGTAGCACAGGCCTTTAATCTCAGCACTCAGATGGCAGAGACAGGTGGATGGAGCTCTGAGTTTTAGACTAGCTTGGTCTACAGAGCAAGTTCCAGGACAGCCTGGAACTACGCAGAGTCCAGAGTCCTAGAGCACTACAAAATAACTGAACTAAACTCACCCAGGTTTTTCAGCAGTACTACAATAGCAGCGACCTCAGTGTAAGTGTTCCTCTCCCTCTCCCTCCTCTCTATTCCTTCTCTATCACTCCCCACTGTGTGTGTGTTTATATGTTTGCAGTGCTGAGAAAAACCCTGTCTCCAAAAAAAAAAAAAAAGGAAAGAAAAGAAGGGAGGGAAGGAAGAAGGGAAGGAAGGAAAGAAGGATGCAAGGAGGGAAGGAGGGAAGAAAGGAAGCAAGCAAGGAAGGATTAAATACATCCTTTCTAGTTATCAAAGCTAAGGAATAGGATTATGGCAAATAAATTAGAACAGGCTGCTACAGTCTCTAGTTTCTGTCTCTCTCCTGAGTACTAGAGATGAAAAGGAGCAACTACAACCAGTACTCAGCTTACAGGACCAGGATGAGGGCAGAAAAGACAGAAAAAGAAGGAACAGATGGCAAGTCAGAATCAATCTCTTTCACTAGAAGACCTGTACTACTCATGTTAAGGTAGTTAATCCATACCTGCTATCAAAAGCAAGATTATAGTTTGTACCAAAACCATCTTCTTCCAAAAGGCAAACATCTGTAGAGGGTGGGACATTAGGGAGATTAGCCGACGGCTAATAAAGACACCTAGGGAAAAACTGGTAAGCTGATGAAGGAAAGGTAGAAGGCAATGTAAAACGAGGTCATGCTGAAGCCCAGGGAGATGAGAGCACAGGTGGGTTGGGGAACACATACAGAAGGCAGTCTGACAGAGGAAAATCGAGGGGGAAGGAAGGGGAGAGCGAGGAGGTGGCAGCAGAAGAAAGGGAAGGTAAAATGAGAACAGAACATTTTAAACTAACCCAGAACTCCATTGTGAAGGACAAGTCACGAGGCAGAGTACAGCTGAAAGGCATGATCCCCACATCACATCACTGCTTAAGAGGCAATTTCAACTTCTAAGCATGCATAGAAAGAGGCAAGGCAAGCCAGAGTCCAGAGTCCTAGAGCACTACAGAATAACTGAACTAAACTCACCCAGGTTTTTCAGCAGTACTACAATGGCAGCGACCTCAGTGTAAGTGTTCCTCTCCTTCTCCCTCCTCTCTATTCCTTCTCCATCACTCCCCACTGTGTGTGTGTTTATATGTTTGCAGTGCTGAGGAATCAAACACAGGACCTCACATGCTAAGCAAGTGAATTATATCCCAACCCCATTGGCATGAATTATTAAGCTCCTTCCCTAAAAGGACACTTGTGCTAGAAAAATTACTCCAGTATAACGTATGTCATTATAGACATCTATCTGGCTCCTTTCACTGTTGGTATATGCAGCCATCTTACCCAGGAGGACAGACAGAGACAAGGGCATGCTGTGGGTCATGGAAGAGGTGCTGGGCTCTTCTTCAGTGATTACTGACAGGACTAGCACACTCTTGCTCTATCTGCTTCAAGCTAAACCTGTATTTGTTGAGCACTACAATCTTTTTCAAACCACTGGATGTCCTTCCTTTTGCTTTCCAGGATTCAAATGTTCATGTGTTCACCATAAGCATCAGGAAGGCAAGCTGGCTCAAAGGTTTTCCATTTTATCTCAGATCTTTCTGGCAAAGAGGTCAAACATGCCCTATAGCTCTATTGCAAGATAACTTGTGGGGAACTATCCATGCAGTAGACAAAAGGAAAATGGTTGGGGGATAGGTAAGAACTCTTAAGATCCCAGATGTACCAAGGCATGTCAAGAAGGGCAGAGAAGACTGACATATTCCAATAAAGCCATCAAGAGAGGGAGAGAGGGAGGGAAATGCTTCTTCTTCTTCTTCTTCTTTTTTTTTTTTTTTTTTGCATGTTAAAAAATGACAAAATACAAAATCAAAACAAAAGCCAAATGTCTAATTTGATACAAGCTAGAAAAACTCAATTTCAAGCTGGGAGCACGATAAATGGCTAGAAGGTCAGGAACAGAATATCTGAAAGGCAAAACTCAGCAGTGGGGTTGGAAAACATAGACTCTGGAACTTGGGGCTGGTCCTGCTTTTTGGCCTTGTCCTCACCCCACTCAGCAACATAAGGAAAGAAAGAAAAAAGAGAAAGGAGTGGAGGAAGAGGAGATGCAGCATTGGCAGCAGCTGACAGTGGCATCAAGGAGTCACTCCTCAAGCCAGTACCTTAATCTGACAGGTGGGGCCAGGATCAGGAAGACTAAGTTGAGATGAAAGAGTCAGATCTTAAGGAATCATTTTATTCAAGGAAATCTAATACTTACAGTGAAACTTAAATTGTTACCTCTACTCTAGTTAAGAGAAAAAGCACCAAGCCTCCTGCTTCCTTTATCTGGTGAAGATAGCCCAAGAAAAACATTTCCTCCACACACACCACAAGGAGATACAAATGTCGCCAGGAGAGCAGCAGCCATCCTCTTTCCACTCCGGCCTGTGACCCAATGGGCTGTCTCTTCCCAAAGGCTCTGATGAACCAGCAATGTAATTCCCAGAAATTCGAGTAATCTAGGTACTTGAAGCCCTCTGATCCTCATCCCAGCTTGCTACTCATAAATAATAACTTAGGGGTTAGAAGCAAGAATGCGCACCACTGCTACAAAAACAGTGGCCAACTCAGAAGCACTCTCAGTCTGGGAGGAAGAAGAAAGGAAGCAAACTGAGAACATACTTACTCAAAGTCCTCAAATTCCAAGTCGGTTCCCTCTACTGACGGACCCTGGTTTTCTGAGGAAGAGGAGGAGGCGGAAGAACGAAGCCGATTCTGCTGGTAGCGCATGGAGCGCTGGCGAATACTGTCTCTCCTTGAGAGATACTGGATCATCCTCTGGGCGTAGTATGCAGCAGGAGATAATCTGAGAGAGACAGAGATGGACAAACACAAACTAGCACTAATGTGGGGAATACTGTGAAAGATAGAAAAAGCCAACTTTCCCATGGCCATCTCTCTGCTGAGACTGCTCTGGATATACAAGAAATATAGACCATGTAACTCACCAGGAAGTTTGTGCTGCTGAATTTGTGCACCAGACCACCCCAGTGCTTCTGCTTTGAGATAAGGCAAATGGGCCATGCAATCAGTCATCTTCTGATCAAGAGTGGCCCCTTCCCAAAAGGATTAGTACTGGGCCTTTCTTCCTTCTCAGGCTCTTACAGAACCTGGCTTAGCTTTTAAAGGTGTCCTTAAACAGCTCTTCCTTGCTCAGCGTCCATACATAAAGTTTAAGAAATGAAAAAGACCTTTGTAATCAAGTCTGGACGTTTTAAAGATGAGAAAACAAGCCAGAAGATGATATAACATGGAGATGATTAACAAAGGTACCCAGAGGTACCCTCTTTACCAGAACTTCTTTCTTCAACACACACACACACAGCTCCAGCTTTCACCTAGCTCCTTATTGTCTCTCTGAAACTGGTATCTCCTCCCTCACAAATTAACCATAGGTATTTGTGCATGGAAAAGTATCCAGGATAGGGATTGAGAGACATTTTGTACTTGGGAGAATAAAAAAAACCTAATAGAAAAAGAATTTCCAATTTTTAGAATGGAGAATACATCTCCTTTGCTAGGGTTCCAATAAACCATCATCAGTCTAGACTCCAGTTGAAACCAAGGACATGTCTTAGCTCTCTGACAATTTCTAACATATCACACAATTCTACACATTCCTTCCCCTTCTTAAGGTTTTCCTCCATCTTTACAACATGGTTCTGTAATTAGAGGCCATAAACTGAAAACAACAGAAAAATGTCTTATATGATAATGTTAAGAGATTGCTAAGTCAACTGTAAGACTTTAAAGAACTTACAATGATGCAAGTCCACTAGTAAATTATAGCACACAGAAATACACAAGAATATAAATGAATGATATATAAATTACATGAGAAAGCTCATTTGTAACACTGCCATCAGTAGGAAAAACCCAAGAAACAACCCAGAAACCCAACAGATTAAGTAAATTATTTCCACACAGAGAAACACCAGGAAACCATTAAAAAGAATAAATTGGCTGGGCACAGTGACACAAGCCTATACTCTCAGCACTACAAAACTAAAGGCAGATGGAACAGGAGTTCACGGTCAGTCTCAACCACATAAATTTGAAGCTAGCGTGAGCTATTTGAGACCTCTCAACATTTTAAGATGTATGTATATGTAATAATTGAATCCTCATCTACTCATAAGACAACTCTTCTAAAAGAAAATTTTACAATAAAGAAAGGGTTAGTGATATATATATATATATTACTATATATATATATAGTAATATATATATATATATCACTATATATATACACACATACACACACATACACACACACACATATATGAAAAAATGAAGTCATAAACCCGGTGTTAGAAACCTGGGAGATTTTACATTTTTAAAATGTTTGGATATCTAAAAAAGAAGGTGTGTTCTGTCTTCCTTTTATTGAGAATACTTTAAAACTGACTTAGAATATCTAAAATGAAATAAAAGTATTTATTGCTGAGCACACATGTGTTGACTGTAATCTCAGCTAATCAAGGAGGCTAAAAGACTACAGCTGGGAGACTTGTAAATTTGAGGTCAGTTGGGCAACTTATATTAGTAACAGAGGCACCCCCAAACTGCAAACATCTTTCAGTTCCACTTCTAGTGTCTTAGATACTCTGTTCTCACTGTTCTCAGGAGTTCTATCTTCCTCGGCTAAAACAGGTCTTGTAGTCAACTGCAATAGGACTAAGGCTGTTGTTAAAACTGTCCTTTGGGTCAGTCATCAAATAGAATTCTCAAGGAGCTGGCTAGCTAATCATTGGAACTCTAAAGTTTACATGTTAAAATAATATGCTACACTGAGCATGCTGACTCCAAATTACCTTTCTACAGTAGATGGCCAGGGACATGCAGAAGCCTGGACCACACTAATCAGACAACACCAACTATTTCCAAAAGCCTCAACTCACGGTGTTTTCATTACTCATTTGGACACCTATTGCCAAGCATGCAACCATTAAACATCAGACTTTGCACAGAAGTCACTACCTTCATGTTCTCATTGTTACCTAATATACTAAAATCTTCCAGCAGACATTAAACATGGATTAAACAAAGAAATGAGACTAGAGAAGAGACTATGTAACAGGAAAGAATGTTCAAGAGAACTGATGTAGAAGAGAACAAACGGGACAATAAGTGCACCCATTTCTCAGCTTATGGATGGCCAGAAAGAACAGGGAAAAAAATGGACTGTTATTGATAATGGTTGTAGAAATAATGTTGCTGTAATATTGAATAAAGACTACCCTTTTGTGTAGAGATGTAAGTACAGCATTGCATTAACTCTTATTTGTTTAATTACATTATAGGAATTTCTTAAACTATGAAACTACATTATCAGTAGTTACAAATAAACAAAGGAAGAGAGAGTTCTGACATAGTTTTGCCCTCTTATGTATCCAAGGGGAAAAGAAGGTTTCTGCAAGCTTTAGAAAATGTCTCACAAAAGCTTTCCCTATAACATAGGACACAACTCAGAGGACAAACGAAATGAGTAAGCCATGAGAAGACAGTAACGCATGCCCTCCACTGAGGAGCATCAGGACCATCCAAACAACCACAAGTGCTCCAAGTGAAATCTTAAGTATTTAAGAAGCCTTTTACTAGTAAAGAAATCAGAGTAGGAATTAATAACAGATTGCATGAAAGGACAATATCTGTAATGTCTACATTCTGAGGCAGAGGCAGAAAGATCACAAGTTTGAGACCAGCCTCCACTGGCTACACAGTGAGTTAGAGGCCAGCTCAGCTGTACATCTATCTGGCCCTGTCTCAGAAACAGATCATTAAGTTTCCCAGTCTAAAATTTCTGAGGATGAGATTCCTACTGCTATCAGAAACTCACTATGTAGAGCAGGCTGGCCTCAAACTCACAGAGATCTACCTATCTCTGCTTCCAATTGCTGGAATTAAAGGTGTGCACTGCCACAGCCTGAAAAGAAATTGTTTATGGCAGAAGTTATGTTGAGTGTTTTATGGTTCTTGAAAATGTGAAACTTTCCCTTCCCTTTTTAAGGACTTATACGTTTTTCCACATAATTAGAGACTAATATAAATGTCCTTGCTTCAATCACCATCTGAATTGCCCATCTATTTTTAAAGTCCCCATCTCTACTGTCTGGATCCTTGGATTGGCTACTTCTGGGATATGGAAAACACAGTAAGAGGCCATGGAAAGTTTTTGTTCCACTATCTTGGCGAGAATGTGCACTACTACAGCAAATCTGTGGCAACAACAAAATCATCTACAATCTCTGGAGTCAAGTTGGTCTATAAAGATGTTTCCAGGTGGACAGGAAAGCCTTAAAACTCATTTAGTTTGATCTGCTTATACTATTGACTTGCCTGCCCACCATTGTCAATTACCCTTCTCCTTATAACATTTCCTGATACTATTTAAATAATAGTCAAATTAGCTCTTTTCAGATCTCTAATAAGTCATCTAATCCAGCTCTGACAACCATATGAGGCTGCTCTTTACTGGTAAATGTTGTTCCAGCCTTGGTTTTGTTTTCAGCACCATCATCAGCACTAGGGACGTCAGGATGGTCCCTTAGGCTCAAATAAAAAAATATCTTTCCCTCCAACTTTTAAAAATTTCAGGCCTAGGAAAATATTTGACTGGGTGGATAAGTTTGCTGCAAAAGCAAAAGGGCCTGTGTGCAATTCTCCAGCACTTACATAAAGACTGGGCATGACACAGGTACCTGTGACCCAGCAATGCAAGATACAGAAAGATAGACCCTAGGGATGCCTAGGAAACAATGGCAAGCTTCTAGTTCAGCAAGAAATCCTGTCTCCGCGTGAAGAAACGGCTCAGTGGTTAAGAGCACTGTCTACTCTTCCAAAGGTCCTGAGTTCAATTCCCAGCAACCACATGCTGGCTCACAACCACCTGTAACGGGATTTGATGCCTTCTTCTGGTATGTCCGAAGACAGCTACAGTGTACTCATATACATAAAATAAATAAATCTTCAAAAAAAAAAAAGAAATGCTGTCTCAAAAATGAACAATGATAATGACAATGAAGAAGAAAAAGAAAAGAATTAGAAGAAGGAAAAGAATTACAAGAAGAGGAAGAAAAAGAAGAAGAAGAAGAAAATTTGAAGAACAACAGAGAAAGACTCCAAAGTCTTCATGTGGTCTCCTCAGCATGAACTCATACCACAAACATACATATGCATCTCTCTCTCTCTCTCTCACACACACACACACACACACACACACACACACACACACACACACTAGTCTTCAATAACCTTTCAAATGTCTTCTAAAACAGAATAAAGCAAGCACTTCAGTAAAATGACAATTTCATTCCATTATGCTTCCTTCATCTCTTCTTTTGGATAGTGTCTAAAAACTGGCTTTTCTTTTTTTTTTTTTTTTTTTAACCCTTTTGCTATTGTAAATTTGTTTAATTTTAAGTATCTTCCCTACACATAAAATGTTCAAAACTTTGGCTCTTCTTTTGGCTGTCCATCTGACAGGCAACAGCCTCTTAAGAAATAGAAAAGAATACCTATACCCTCCACAGGTACCCTAGTGCTCCACTGACAGATGTTGAATCCCAAAGGACAACAGCTCAATTATAATCCTCTGTCACCAGAGATGCCGTTCACTTACCTGCAACAATCCCCAATCACCTGAAACATCTGCCTTAACACTGTGACTGAAGAGTAAAAGAGCACCAGGACCAGAGAGGCACAAGTGGGGATTCCCACAACTTGGCAACCCCAAGGGCTGCCCCTCCCCCCTTCTAGTGCCATTTCTCACTTTGGCCTTACCTCGCTGGGTCTGGGTAAATTGGGTGCTCTCTGGATCCTGCTCCATCATAACGGGATAATGAAATGAGGGAAGACTCCAGCAGCCTCCTAGCAGAGATTAAAAAGATGGCAATAATCCCTGTCAATTACCAACTCAGAGCTCAATCATAAGAGAAATGGGGGAGAGATAAATAAGATCCCCCTTCACAACGAGCTAGCATTTATTATCTGGGGTGTTACCCTTCCAACAATCTAATTATACAGAAACATTAATAAATGGAGAGCTACAGAGCTCCCATACTGGATAGGACCATTGTATTATGCTGAATGCTACTCTTCAGTGAAATACACGCAAATGCAGCAGAAACATGAACTTATACCGCTTTACAGCTCCTTCAGCAGACAAATAGGCTAGAACCAACAGAAGAGAAAATGAAGCATACAGAGAGCGTATCACACATTTATCCTGGCAATTGGCTTCTGTATACCATCACAGTCCACTCCCTCATCCACTCCTTCTGTTCTACCCACACCCTTTTTTGTGAGAAAGAGTACACTTGGGATTCTTGTCATAACTGGCAAAAATGTGTCCTTTTATTACCCTGCCCCATTATAAATTCTAACTAATGATAGTAATACATATTTTATTAGGCAGTTTTTTGGGTAGGAGGCCTCAGCACACCCACGAGATCTTAAGAATTACTATGGGCTGGAGAGATGGCTCATCAGTTAAGAGCACTGACTGCTCTTCCAGAGGTCCTGAGTTCAATTCTCAGCAACCACATGGTGGCTCACAACCATCTGTAATGGGATCTGATGCCCTCTTCTGGTGTGTCTGAAGACAGTGACAGTGTACTCACATATATAAAAAGATAAATATTTAAAAAAAAAAGGGGGGGGGGGCGGAATTTAAGAAGAAAGAAACATCAGGCCATCAAGATACCACAGCATGGGGCTGCAGAAATGGCTCAGCAGTTAAGAGTACCAACTGCTCTTCCAGAGGCCCTGAGTTCAATTCCCAACGACCACATAGTGGCTCACAACCATCTGCAGTAGAATACAATGCCCTCTTCTGGTGTGTCTGAAGGCAGATACAATGTACTCATATAAATAAAAATAAACAAATCTTTAAAAAAAAGAATTACTACACACAAAAGAACACTGGGACTAGAGACTTAAGTACATAGGCCCATGACACACAACTACTAAGGATTCCCATAAGGCCTGTTTAAACTCCCAAAGGCTTCAACTATTCAACCGTCCAGAGGCTAGGTAGGAAACAAGTGCCTACTGCATGTAACCATGGTGAGCAATAAATACTATCAAACAAAGACTGGAATCCAACCACTCAGCTATAGCTGATTATTACCAAGCTACAAATTGGGCTCAGTATTGCTGGATTGTCTGATTTTGTATAGCCAAAATCTGGATTTCTGCATGAAATTTCATGGTTAAGTTTTAGCAAACAAATACAGCAAAGGTAATTTAAAACACATGCAATAAACAAGTGTGGTACAGGGGCTTCCTGGTCTACCATACTATTTCCCAGCTCACATATATGTGTATGAATATATATACATATATATGTTTGGCAGCCAGTCAACCTCCTAATGTAGAACTCATCTCAAAGGAAGTGGTCTCAGAAAAAAATTACATATTGTTCCTCTCCAGAAGCATCTTGCCTGGCTCTCCCAGGAGCAGGTCTCCGGCTCCCTGCCAGATTCCTCCTTAAACAGATCTGCAGGATAAGAACAGCAGCTACCCTTCTTTTCCAATTGAGTTAAGAAAATTCAGTGTTATTAAAACCAGCTGGCTTTAGGTATAATCATGGGCAGTCACTATCCCAGCAACTGCCCACAATGGCATTTCCAGTCATAGCCAAAACATAAATAATTGACGCCCCATCACCTTAGCTTTACCCATCCTGCCTGGGACAAGCAACCATTAAAGTATATGTCTACTAAGACATGGTCCACATGGCCAAACTCCAAAGAGCCCTAGCACTCAATAGAAAGAATACAATATACCCAATGAAGTAGGAAAGAAGGTAATAAAATACACCTTCTCTCTAGTGATATTTCTGTTTGCAACAGCAGAAATGCTACATTTCATTATTCTAAAACACACCTTTTTTTCACATTCCAATGTGTCGTAAACTGGGAAACATCTTACATTACGTGATGCAGATTAACTGGTATGTTTCTTTTTCTTTTCTAACATCGCAACAAAAATAACAACATATTTAGATCTTTCAAATGCAAAGCATTGATGGTTAGGGACAGTCTGAATTATTAACACATAAACTAGACAAAAAAGAAAAGTCAGTTTTTGAGAAAACTGGTCATTTACTTCCTCTTTATAAAACCTTATTTCTTAACTGACACATAAAAACATAGAGGTAAAACATGTTTATTTCCTCAAACAGTTTATCGTTTATATTGAAAACTGTCAAAACTTTTTTCCAGTTTCTTAAAATATACAGTATATTATATGTTATAGTCAACCCCCTCCCGCCCCCCGCAACAGCACTTTTCCCCCTTGTTTGAGACAGGGTCTATAGTCCATGCTGGCCCAGAATGAGAAATTTTCCTGTCTCTGGCTCCAAAATGCTGACATCCCAGTAAAAACTTTTTATTCTGAGCTCTATCTTAAAACCTACTGACCAACCTATTTCAGCTAAATAGTACTAATAACATCATTCCCTGAAAGCAGAGTCAGAGCTGAAGAATGAAGCAAGGCCTAAGAACAGCTGCCTGCCTTTAGAACCCAAGAAGATCATTCCACCCAATACTAAGTGCTCTGCAAGTGATGCTGAGTATTCCTGACCTCTGACTATTACTCTAAATAGCTGCTAGGTAAGGCAGAAGCATTTGGTGAGAAGGCTTTCAGAGTGACCTGCTTTAGTACTTATGTGTAGACAATGAACTGGATAAGTTATGAAACAAATATTGCCTACTACCAACTATGTCAAGGCAGTGACAGAGCTCAGTCTGAGAAAGAAGGCTTACCAGGGATGCTAAAAGAAGGTTCCTAAACTTAGAACAATCTGGATTAGACAACATCAATTTTAGTGACTCCATTTGATGTCTTGCATACTCCAGTTTC
The DNA here is from genome assembly GCA_021653895.1 of Mastomys natalensis. Classification (NCBI taxonomy): domain Eukaryota; kingdom Metazoa; phylum Chordata; class Mammalia; order Rodentia; family Muridae; genus Mastomys; species Mastomys natalensis. The sequence goes on along the minus strand of JAJTUV010000328.1, from coordinate 1,479,529 downwards.
CATCCTAACTTTCTATTTTAATCAGGAAGACTTCTTGTAATCTAAATAGCATCAAAATGTTAAGCTTTGTACCAATAGACAATGCAATAGGACTGACCGGCCGATGTTTATATGTACACAAAAGTGTAGGTGTTCGAGAGAGACAGAGAGAGAAATACTTGAAATCAAGAAAGACAATATAGATGAGCAACGTTTCTTCACATACACAATTCACTGATGAAACAAATTCTCTGCAAGGAATAAAAATAGGCTTCTCCAGTTGATGTGGATTAAAGAATGAACCAGAGTTGTTGTGAGATAAGTAGACATTACCACATTTACTTTTATGTTTTACAATTTTACTTTATGTGCAAAAGTGGCTTCTCTGTATATACTTCTATGTACCATATGTATTGCCTGCAGAAGCCAGAAGACAGCATCAGATGCCCTGGAAGTGGAGTTATGGAGAGTTATTAGCCACCGTGTAGGTGCTGGTATTTGAACCAGGGTTCTCTGAAAGAGTGGCCAATGCTTTTAACTGCTAAGCCATCTCTCCAGCCTCTAATTCTATTTTTTAATTATGTGTATGCATGCATGTCATTGTAAGGTATATATGCATGAGTGAAAGTGCCCATAAAAGCCAGAAGAGGACATTGAATCCCCTGGGGCTGGGGTTTAGGCCCTTATAACCAAGCTATGCAATATAGTTGGTGGAAACAGAATTTAGGTCCTCTGTCAGAGCAGTAAATGCTTTTAACCACTAAGCCACCCTCTCAGCTTCTAAAAAAGATTTTTGTTGTTGTTATTATTTTGTTTTTTAAGACAAGAAAAATGTTACCGGGCGGTGGTGGCGCATGCCTTTAATCCAAGCACTTGGGAGGCAGAGGCAGGCGGATTTCTGAGTTCAAGGCCAGCCTGGTCTACAGAGTGAGTTCCAGGATAGCCAGGGCTACACAGAGAAACCCTGTCTCGAAAAACCTAAAAAAAAAAAAAGAAAGAAAGAAAGAAAGAAAGAAAGAAAAGAAAAAAGACAGGAAAAATGTAACCTCTCTCTATATAACCCTGGTTGTCTGGGAACTCACAGAGATCTGTTTCTGCCTTCCAAGTGCTATTAAAAGCATGTATCAGCATGTCTAGCTTAAAAAATTTCTTTAAAACAGCAAATTACCCTACTGTTCTAAAGCATGTTTGATAAACAATAGGCTCTGAGTTAAGCTTTTTAAATAAAGATTTATCATACACACACACACACTTTATCATATACGCACATAATATATATAAAACCTACAGCTGGTTTAGAGGTAGGAACCAAGGCAGAGTTGAGTGATACTGAGACAAACAATGCCTAAAATATTTACTACCTTTGAAGAAAAAGCTCTCCTACTTCTATTCCAAAATACATATTTACATAAAATTCCTTGAAAGACAGCCTATCAAAGTAATTCTAGCTACTCCTTTGATTATTATATGGTAATAAAAAGTTAGAGACCAGCCTGGGCAACATAACAAGATCCTGGGGGATAGGGTGGGGAACATGACTGGAGAATACAACTCACTGTATGTGGAAGGGGGGACATTGTGAGACCAACTATGTGAATGAGAAAGAGCATGACTGCAGGATATGGCTTACTGACTGACTTTAGGTGTTCTAACTGCTCCTCACCGAAAAAATAAAAGATTATTAAGCTCTGCAGAGGGCATAAATCAAAATTTGAAATTCCTAACATTTTATATGAATGTTTTCTCCGATTAGTATTATGAATATTTTCAAGAGGTTCTCTGTTTCAAGAGGATCTTTGATAACAAGAAAAATAAAAACAATAAAAGAAAACTCTAGGGTGAAATGTGGTCAAGGAGTATGAGACAGATCAAGCAGAAGACAGAAAGAACCTTCAGGTGGATCTGGTGGCACAGGCCTAAAATCCCAGCACTTCCAAGATGAAAGGAGGGGGTCACCTTCAGCTTAGTATAAGTTGGACACCAGCCTGGACAACAAGAGACCCCATCTTAAAAACAAAAGAATAAACCAAAACAAACTTTCACTTTAAATTTAATAAATACTAAAATTTGGGAAGCAAAAGTCTGAAGTAGTCTAGTTATGATAATATCTCTGTACTAAACAATTATACCCAATAGACCCTGATTGCTAGGTTACAAAGAAAGCCAATATCCTAAAACAACAAACATGTGCAGACCTTCTCCAACCAGTGGAAACATCAAGTATCAGAGCTGCTCAGCCTCTGCAGACAGAAGAGCTCACTGGTGCCGCATGCCTTAAAGGGATAATTCCCTTGCCTTGTCTGTGTGACACCTACTGTTTACATTCAGGAGCCAAATGCAAATCAATAGCTTCCTTATGCCTATAAAATCAAATTTAAATGCTGTAGCTTGGCACAGAAAGTTTGCAGTGAAATTTCCCTTTCCCTTTAGGTATTCTATTCAGTTGCTTTCACACTTTCAATCTCAGAATTCCTTCAAAACCATGAGGCCACTTAAACAACTTTTTTTTAATATGGGATCTACTGATACTTAAAACCTTATTTCAAACTATAAATGGCACATACACTCAATTAGTGATCAGTTATATAATCACATTACATGCCATGTGGTCTAGGAAACCCCACAATACCTCTGTGAAACAATGTACTGAAAAGACAAAGGACACCTCAACATTCACAAGAGCCTCTAGACTTCTGGAGTTCCCGACCATACTGACACCCGTTACAGATAAACTATACCCTGCTGCCCATAAAAATCCATCAAAACTCAGATATCTAGCTTCTCCTGCCAAAAGTTCTTAATATTCCACAGCATTTGGTAACTCTCTTAAGAGACAGAGATCTCCTGGGGCTGGACATAGAGGTGAACACTTTTCATTCCAGCACTTGAGAGGCAGAAGTGGAGACAGGTAGATTTCTGTGATTCAAGACTAGCGTGGTTCATATTGCAAGCTCCAGGCTATCCGAGGCTACATAAACAGGCTCTCTTAAAAAAAACAAAAAACAAACAAAAACAACAACAACAACAACAACAAAAAAACCCAGACTTTCTCCCTGCGGTTATTTATAAACATGTCTGTGTCTGCTTTTAGACTTACAAGCTACATAAAAGCTGGTATTAGTTCCAAGTCATCTTTTTATCTCCATCAAAATTCACATCCTAATTAACATGTAATAGGAGACAAATAAATATCCAAGCTTATGAATCAGCAGGCAGTCTTACTAGACTGGGAAGAATAAGAAAGGAAGCATATCTGATTGTTCTTTACTGACCCCATGAGTCTCAAACATGGATAAATGAACACTAAAAAAATTCCTGAAGGAAGGAGAATTTTAGAAACTGCCTATATCACCCTTTATCCTTTTGGTCACTTAAGCCACTCAGGTTGAAGTGCTGACACAGTTGTCCTAATAAATATAATAAGCCTGGTCCCTTGAAGGTTCATTAAATCATAAAGTCAGAGGCTGGCTTCTTGCCTAGGAAATGACCATTGATGCTCCTAGACTGTATGTTCCCAAGAGACCTCATAAAGAAACAGGGCAATGTTTGGAGGGGATAAAGGGGCAGTAGGTCAAAGAATCTTGGATGTCATGTTGCCTGCTAGATTTCTTAATCTTGCTCTGCAAGCCCTAGATCTCTGTCTCAGTGCATGCCCAGGATGGGAGATGACAAGTCTTTATTCTTTGTAAAAAAAAAATAATAATTGTATGTTCTGAAATGACACCTCTATTATGATTTCCAAGTTGACATCTCTGATTTAAAGCAGAGGCATCAAAGCCTCCCTATTTCACACACTAGCAATTATCATTTAAGTTATCCAATGATAGGCATTCATCTGATCACTGTAGGGCCCCATAGTTCTAAGGGTGCACTCAGAGTACATGGTGCAGTTGCCAACAGAACCAGACAGATAAATCCTGTCCCTGATGTGAAGTGGACCAAAACAGGTCCACAGCTAAAGGGGTAACATGGGTAGGGGTGGTGTGGGAAGGCAATCAGACATACTACAGAAAGAGCTCATAATGTATGTGGTATGGAACAGCTTTATTTTATTATGACCAAGCATAAACAAACCAGGACATGCAAAACAGTGCCTTTTACCAGAAAAGCACAAAAAACATCTTTACCAAACATTACTGTATTCTGCAATATCTCTGGGCAGTGAGTAACAGATAGTGAAACATCAGAGCACAAGGTAATCTAGCACAAAATCTGTACCTAATATGCAATCATGATCTAGATAAAGTCAGCCAGACTCCTTTGGGAACATCTGGCCCCTTACTCTTTGATAGCTGGCTATTTCTCATATCTTTGCTACAAATCTTCCACATATTATAATATAGTTATGAAACTTCAATGTATAATTTAAAAAAAATCACTTTTGTCTACATTTAATTCAAAGGTACAAGCTGATCTATACAATGTCTCTGAGAAACTGGAGAGGTCTGTTCACAGACCCCAGACCAGTTTTGGAATCAGGAATTTAAATCTGAGATTTTTTCACTAGATGTTGCCTAAGAGCAGATCTCTGAAAACCTATTACACAGCTAGTTCTATATACTCACATGCACATCTCACAAGCTGCAGCTGGAATGTATCTTACTTATGAGATAACATATACACTGAGGGAGGGAGGGGGCAGTGCATTCTATCTTGTTCCTCTAAAATCATAAAATGATTTACAGAATTCCACAACTATGACTTCTGGGTTAACTTGATTCAGATAAATCCTAAAAATCTACCTCAAAACCCATTAATTCTACAAAGAACATGTTGATAGACCCAATACCAAGAAACATAACTATCTCCTAAGCTAGTTTTTCACATCTTTATTGCTAAACTGAAGATTTAAAAAATGCTTAACTAAGGCCAGTCATTAAAAAGTAACAACCACTGGGTGGCACCTTTAGTATCAGCACTCAGGAGGCAGAGGCAAGAGGATTTTTGTGAGTTCCAGGTCAGCCAGGGCCACACAAAGAAACCCTGTCTTGAAAAACCAACAAACAAAACAACTCAAAACAAACAAAAAAGAGAGTAACAACCAGGGCTAGAGAAGTGGTTTAGCAGTTAAGAGCGCTTCATGTTCTTCTAGTGGACCTGAGTTTCATTCCCACATGGTGGCTTGCAACTACCTATAACTGTAGTTCCAGGGGATCCAGTACTCTCTTCTGGCTTCCATGGGACCCAGGTATGCACATGGTGCACAGACATACTTGCAGGCAAATACCTATATACATAAAATACAGTGATAAAACATTTTTTAAAAAAAAATAACAGGCTTTGACTTGACTTTCACATAGTAAAAATACTATATAATGGGAAGTAAAATCTTAGGGCCCAAACCAGAAAGGCAAGGAGAGGAAGTAAATAGAGCCTTTTAAGAGATGTAGAAGAAAGCAGAGTAAGCTGGGTTTTATTAACCATCACAAGGGCAGCTTTTCCAGCTCACACCTTCATGTAACAAGTTTCTGAAGTCGAAAGAAAAGGGCAAGACTCCAGCATGTCTCAACAGTCCATGGTTAGTCCTTAAACTAACTCAGAGCTGGGAGTACAAGCAATTTTTATCTTTTTTATCTGAGGTTCTGACTGCTCCTCTTGGTGACACAGCTGACTTTGCTGATCTGCCTCTGGGAATGTGCTACTTGTCCTTCCACCCGGTTCCTGATTAGTAACCACATGAATCTGGACTCAGCATCTGAGAATCCACTGAAATAATTTCTCTACCATTTCCCTCTGTCTAGACAACATGAAATTGTCATAAGTGACACCTAAAGTACAATTAGTAGAGAAACTGCAATTTCTACTCTCCTCCTCCGTTCCCCAAAAGAACTGCACATTAACGTCCTCCACTATGTCAATCATACTACCCTGATGAAGATTAACTCTGAGGAGTCTGGAAGCCATTTCATTTCCAGCTTGCTAAAAAATTTGTAGCCCTCCCCCCTCCCCCGCTATAATTAGAACATGCAAATTGCTTTCTTTTTACTAGCACTAATGGCTATAATTGAAGTGATCTAAATGTCTACTGAATGGATACCTGTGTAAAAAAAAAATCCTCATAAATACCACTTTATCCAGCTGCATTTTATTTAAGAAAATCACAAACAAAAGAGAAAAGACAAAGTGGGGGCAATGAAAGGCATGAAGCCACCAGAACCCTGCCTTCTGTAACTACCATAAGAAGATACTTTGAAGCCACTGCCAATTCCTTTCAAGATGCCTCATTAAGACAGCAGACAGATCAAAGGACAACAAATCATGAAATACTTTATCAGTGTTTTCTGGAGGAGGGTTCCCCAGGGGACACTTGACGATTTCTGGAGACATTTTTGGTAGTCGCAACTGGTTTGGGGGAGTGTTACTTATGTAACAGCAGGAATACTACTAAACACCCTTCAAGGCATGAGACAGCCTCCCACAATGAAGGATTATCTAACCCAAATGGCAAGAGTGCTGTTGTTGCTAAACCTCCTTGACATACTTTAATGGTCTGAGTTTAAGCAACAGAAATTCTAAATAACAAAAATGGGTAGAAATGGGTAGAAATCTGGGGTCCAAGTCTCAGAATCAGGTAGACTGCAGCTTAAGCTCCATCCTGCATCACCTTCTCTTAGGCTATGCAACCTAGAGTTTATTCTTAGTTTCCACATTTGATGGGAAATCCCCATCTTATAAATTTTTATGATGAACTAAGAACACATATAAGGCTGGAATGTAGCTCAGAGATAGTATACTTGAGTCTAGCATGAATGAGGCCCTGGGTTTGATGTCCAACATAAAATAAACAAACAATACTAAGCAAACAGTCACTATGTAGTCCAATATTCAGCCAATTGTTTTACTTCTTTGGATCACAACTATATATCAGGAATATAAAATATACTGCTCATTCAACTCATCATGTCTAAAAGGGGTTTTGTCAGAAATATATTTTGAAGGTTAATACTATAAAAGCTTAAATATAGGAACATAAACCCTGAAAATCACACATACCACATCCAAATAAAGTCTTGTTAGAGCAGTCCCTCCAGCCACAAATACACACTATAAATACCAAGTTCTTGCTACTGGTATGTATCAGTACAGCTGGAGTATCCCTTATCTAAAATGCTGAGGACCAGAAACGTTCCTATATTTGGAGGTTTGCAGATTTAGGAATATTTGCATAGACTATGGGTTGAAGAATCTCACATCTGAGATATGCCCTTAAACCCAGGATTTGGGAAGCAGAGGCAAGGAGATCTCTTGAGTTCAAGGCCAAGCTGGTCTACAGGGAAAATTCCAATATAGCCAGGGCTACACAGAGAAAACTGTTTCAACCCCTCCCCCCAATCTCAAATCATAATTATGAAATTTTTGCTGTTGGGAGGGTTTGGACTCCGTAAAGGGAAGGGAGAAATGTAATTATAATATCAAAAAAATATGGCAAATTCATGTAACAGTTTTTTTTTTTTTTTTTGGTTTTTCAAGACAGGGTTTCTCTGTGTAGCCCTGGCTGTCCTAGAACTCACTCTGTAGACCAGGCTGGCCTCGAACTCAGAAATCCACCTGCCTCTGCCTCCCAAGTGCTTCAATTAAAGGCGTGAGTCACCACTGCCTGGCCATGTAACAGATTTTACAAATTAAGAAAAGTTAAGAAGGAAGTGGTGAGGGAGATAGTTCAAAGGGTAAAGTACCTGCCACACAAGCATGGGGATCTGAGTTTGATCGACCAGAATTCATGTATTTTTGTTTAAAAAAAAAAAAAAAAAAGCTGTACAAACAGTGTGGACTTTTAATCCCTGACTTGGAGTAGTTAAGACAAGATGATCCCTGGGGCTCAGTAGCCAGTTAGTCTAGCTGACTCAAGCTCTACTTTCAGTGAGACACTTCATCTCAAAAAATAAATGTGGAGAATAACTGACATCTGAAATCAACTTCTGGCTTCCATACACATGGCCACATACACAAAAAATAAAAAATAAGAACATTCTTAATACAAGGTACAACACAACACAGGTAAACCTTAAAAGTATGATGTTAACCAAAATAAGCCAAGCCAAAAAGACAACTGCTGCACTTACAAAAATTATATTAGATACTAGGAGTCATGATACAAACATACAATCCCAAGAAAAAAGACTGAGGATTAGGAATTCAAGGGCCTTTTAGGCTACAAAGTAAGACCCTGTCTCAAAAACAGACATATGGGAGCAGGGATATAATTCTATGGTAGAATACTTGACTAGCATATATGATTCCCTCTCTAGGTTCAACCTTCACCACTAAAAAACAATGTATGAGTATGTATAACCTAATCACCCATGAAACACATGGAGACTAGTAGTTGCCAGGGACTCCTAGAATATAGAATTCAATCAGGCAAGGAGAAACACTTCTCAAGATTATTGAACAAGACAGGCCTAGTGGTTCAGGCTTGTGATCTCAGCTATTCAAGAAGGGTTAAAGGACAAGTTCACAAGTTCAAGGACAGCCTGGGCATGACACTGCTTCAAAATGAAAAGCTGGGGCCAGTGAGGTGACTCTGCAGGTAAAGGGGCTAAGCTAAGCCCAACGGGATCTAACTCAGGTGCTAACCTGAGTTTTTCCCTGAGACTCACTTAATGGAAGACGGAGCTGATTCCCAAAGTTGTCCTCTGACTTCCGAATATGCATCATCACGGCACCCTTGCCTCAATCAAATTAACAGCCAGGTGGGAGTGGTGAACACCTTTATTCTCAGCACTCGGGGCGCATAGGGGCAGGTGGACCTTTTGAGTTTAAGGTCAGCCAGGTTTACACATTAAAACCCTGTCCCCCAAAACCAAATAAATAAATAAGAGTAGTTTTAAGCCGGGCAGCGGTGGTGCACGCCTTTAATCCCAGCACTTGGGAGGCAGAGGCAGGCGGATTTCTGAGTTAGAGGCTAGCCTGGTCTACAGAGTGAGTTCCAGGACAGCCAGGGCTATACAGAGAAACCCTGTCTCAAAAAAACCAACCAACCAATCAATCAAACAAACAAAAAAAACCAGAGAGATGACTCAGTGGTTAGTTAAAGCACTGCCTGACCATCCAGAGGATCCAGGTTCAATTCCCAGCACTTACATGGTGACTAACAACTATCACAACTCCAGTTTCAGGGGATTCTAGCTTTCTTGGGCAAGACATGCATATTTTTGCAGACATACATGCAGGTATTTGTACACATAAAATACCTATATACATAAAATAAAAATAAATCTTTTCCTAAAAAAGTCAAACAAGGGTTAGGAGTATAGCTTGGTGTAAAGAGAGCAGAGCATGTGCAAGGCTTTGATTTCAATCCCAGTACCATCTTAATCAATCAAAAATGTACTATATAGCAATGTGCATATAGCTAATATTGTAAAATATGCTTGAAAATTTATTGAGGGTAATCTATGTCACATATAGGGAGGGGGTTCTAACTGCCACCAGAACAAAGAGAAAATGATAACAAGCTACCTTACCAGACAAAGTGAATAAAAAGGACAGCAGAGAAGGCAGCTGCAGAAGCTGAGCTACTTATGTGATCAAGTAGAAGAGAAAAAAGGAGAGATGCAGAAAGATTCGTGCTCACACCTTTTGACACAGCAAAGGGAAAGGGCATGGTGACAACAAGCTCAACAATCAATGACAAGGTCATAATTTCAGCCTTAGAGTCTTTTATTAATACAAATTTCCACTTTTGTTCTCAGTTGATCTTAATTTCCTAGCAGGTAACAACCAAATCATGTGCTCATCCCTCTGTCAAGGGTGATCTGCTCATAAAGGGAGAAAGATTTTACATAGTCCATTCACATAGTCCAAATGAAGGTAGTTCTCATTCTGTGTAACTTCACAAAATGCAGAACTGCTAACTCAAGTGAGCCCCATCAGGGAAATCAGCTTGGAACCCACCTTCTTTCCCCTCTGGAAACCGAGGAGGAGCCTGTTAATTGATGGTATTAAAAAATCAGGCAGTTTCTTAGGTGAGAGGGCTGTCAGCATGTCAGCCCATAACCAGCAGGGAAGCGTCTATGGCTCAATTAGGTGGGATAGATCTTGTAGAAGCAAGGGTCTAATGTCCAGTGCCTCCCTCTGGTAAAATGGCATGGGGAAGCACATAGAAAATGCTATTTCTACCCATAATCATCAATAAAATGCAATGATATCACACACAAAATTGACTTAAGAACCATGAAGTCAGCTTAAAGTAGGCTAAGGCAAACCAGATATAGTAGTCCCCATTTCTAAGTCCAGCACTGGGAGGTATAGGCAAGAAAATCAAGGTCATCCTCAGATACACAGAAGTTTGAGGCTAGCCTAGGTTTTTTGAGCTTGACAAAAAAACAGGAGGGGTTGAGGGAAAGGTAAAGAGAGAGAGGCAGGGAGAGAGAGAGAAAGCCTATGCTTTTCCCCAGCACCCCTGTAATTTTAGGGGAGGAGGTAGGGCAGTAGTATGGAAACTGCAAGGCCAGGGCAGGTATGCCTGCAGTACTAGCACTGGGATACTGAGGGAGGAGGGATCACAAGTTGAGGGCCTCCTAGTCGACACATGGATTTAGTTCAAAGCCAGCCTTCAGACTATAGCAAGACTCTGACTCAAAAAAACACAGAAGAATCTTTGTCTTGGCTTGAGGAATAACTATTTAACTTCTGCTGATTATTAAGTGGGGATGTATATTAGTATTGCCATATTCTAGGTTTTTTTCTCCTTTCAACAAAATCTAGAAATCTAGATTTAAGTGGGAAACTGAAAATTTTAGAAACATCTTATGGGCCACATCTACTTTTAAGACTATTTGTCATCTCCAGATTAATTTAACAGGCCCACTCCCTGAAGCAGTATCTATTTACACAAACATAATCAGGAATGAGAAAAAGGACTAGAGAGATAGCTCAATGGTTAGGGCATTCCTGCTCTTACAGAGAGCCAGAGTTCAGTTTCCATTCCCTACATCAGGTAGCTCACAACCATATGTAACTTCTGTTTCAAGAAATTTGGCATCTCTGAACTTCACAGACACAGGGGCATGCACACAAGTTTGTTCGGTTTTTTAAAGAAGTAAACATAAGATATACTGGAAAACACACACAGGGAGATGCAGACACACAAATGCAAGAATAATCCAGAAGGAGAAACTATTGCATAGCTTTACTTGGCTGAGACCCATTACAATGTCTCTCTCTGTCTGTCTCTCTGTCTCTCTGTCTGTCTCTGTGGGGGGCGGGGGAAGGAAGGTAATTATATAATAAATATATTATGTAAACAGAATCCCCTAATACCTGGTCTTATTGTCTTGAAACATACTTCGATGTATCCTTTAAAAGATTTCTCTGAATAAACAATAGGGAGGAAGACCAAAGTGGGGGATGAATACATGGGAAGTTTCTCTCAGTGTATTTATAGCATAAAAACAAATTTCACCGTAGTCTCCTTAGAACTCCCCTGGACTGACAGAAACTGTCTTTTCATTACATCTTTTCACAGTTTGGTGGGCATACAAAGCACATGGTCTGCTCTATATCATTCAGCCTCAGAGAAGCAAGAGGCTTAATTTAGCTCAGCCCTACCAAGTGCTAATTTGACCTTCAATAAGGAAAGGGGTTGTTTGTCAGGCACACCCCCTCAAGACCTGGAGGCTCATACCTTTCTAAATTGACACAAAATTCCCAAAACAAACTTAATGAAGTTGGATGGCTGCTTCAAAGTAAATAATATAAGAAACAAGAAATTCTCAATTACATATGCCTGCTGTTTGTCGTGTCCTACCACATACAGCTCTTATGCCTGCTCTTAGCCACTGAAAAGTCTCACAGGTGGTTCTGGGGACGTAGCCAAGTGAGTAGAAGTATTGGGAAACAGAAGAAGCTGAAGTTGGATCTTTCAGCCTGAGAGACAAAGAAACCCTGTTACCTTCTCCCCACCTACCTACCCCCCAACAGAGAGAGTGTGAGACAGAGAGACAGAGACAGAGAGAGAGAGAGAGACAGATAAACCCTATCATACTAAACCATATGAACACACACCAAAAAACAAAACAAAAAATACTTACTACCTACAAAACCCAAAATATTTACCTTGTCAATGTTTATCTTGTCCTATTCAGAAAGTTTGCCAGCCCTAATATGAAAGAAGAAAAATGATCACACCTAGAATTCAGACTGACTGGAAGACAGACATAGTTTAATGGTAGAGCATCTGCTCAGCAAACAGGACTATGGGATCAATTGCCAACATTTGTCCAAGCTTAGCTGGCACATACCTGTAAACCTAAAACTTGGGAGAGTAAATCAGGAGGACAGCCTGGCTAGGTTTTCTTTCTCAAAACACTAAACAAACATAAAAGTAGGTAAACAGAAATGGTAAGAAAGAATGACATCAAATTTTAATCTAAGACCATTGTTTTATAATTAGCAAACAGATGCCCAGATGTTCACAGTCATTTCATAAGACAAAGACTATGTGGTCTGATGTCAGAGATGCTAGGCTTTTCTCCTGTGAGCATGTGAGTATGGAAAGTACATAACACCTGGATTTAGGATCAATAGGAGTCTTTCTCAAGATGTTTGCGAAAACCCAATAATGGGAGAATTTACTACTGCAAAACTTCAGACTTTGGACAAAAAGTAGAATGAGGTGTACTGGTCTTTGAAATTACATTCAGTAAGATAATACAGAAAACAGGGAAAATTTTAGGTCATCTTAAACTAGTAATAATAATAAACACTCTATAATTAATTATCATTTGCCATTAACAGCTACAATTATTGGCCCTGGCAATTCCACTTCCAGAAACTTATCTTCTGGAAACATATGCATGAATATACAAAAAATGCCACAGCAGTACAATAAAGAAATGGAAACCATCCAGATCACATCACCATGAAATAACTAACTACTGCTAGAATACTGTACCACTGTTAAACTATCAAACATGAAAATATGCTTGATACAGTATGAGAACTAAGTAACCAAGGAAAAAACTGTGTTTGTCTATACAGAGGACAATTGGGTGACACAGGATTGTTCACAGTTGTTATCTTTCAGCACTGGCTTCACAGAGGACTTCACTTTCTATAACTACAGCATATTTCTGAAAAGCTTCAATTTTTTTAACAAGTAAATCTACATTAGTTCTGAAAGCAACAAAACCCAGGCATTTCCACTTATGAAGCTTTGCTCTGTATAAATTTTCCAAGCTCTCCTTTTGCATATTTATAATAATACATCTTCTGATTTGGGGATTGTGGGGGAGCACTGTTGAAAATGATTGATTCTCTCATTCATCCATTCAGATGTCCTTCCTACACACATTCAAAACCTTTTTTTTCTTTTTCTTTTTCTTCTTCTTTTCTTCTCCTCACTCTAGTATTGGAGATTAAACTCAAGGCTTTTCACATGCTGGGCAAGTGCCCTACAACACTATTGTGTGTAGAATACTGTGCTATTCTGACAGTTGGTGGCTCTGACCTACTGACTTTCACCAGCCTTAAGACACAAAATAATCTCTTAGTGTGCGAGCTAGCATAATTTACATTATCTCACTCTTTGGTCTATTCTCCACCAGCAGCCAAACAATCTTTTTAAACGACATCTTTAGGACTATGATAAAACATTTATTTAACATGTAGGAGGCCTTAGGATCCCAGCACCACCCAAAAATAACAATAATTATGTCAGATCTTCGTATATACAATCATTCCAATCTGATGACTTATCAGATAAATGGGTAAAATCCTTTAAAAGGTTTACAGTCTATATAGCAACCCTGTCACCTCTCCAACATCATCTCCTACTGAATAGGGAGAGTTCTTAGGTTTGCCGAATTTGTCCATTTCCTTATGATGGTCCTACTCACAGTGTTGACAGTCCTAAAATTCCCTGAGGACACTGCTCAAATACTACCCTAACATACTTCCTCTAATCACCCTATTTTAAACTGCAACCCCCCCACACACACCCTATACCTTTTTATGTGTGTCCCTTTACTCCATAGAACTTGTAACCATCTAACATTCTAGATACATTTTTAATTCTCCCATTAGAATGAGAACTCTATGCTGATACTTAAAAAGTACCTAGTACACTTTAAGTAACTGTTAGTAAATATGTTAGCCAAATAATATTAACTCTGAACACACCTGATCTGATCAATTAGCTGAATACATGGAATCAATCACAAAGTACTTTGCAAGCCTGTCATTCTGGGTTATAAGAACCAAAGTTACACAGGGGAGAAAGGCCTTGTTAGAAATTCCTCTAAGGCCTTGGTTTAGCTTTCCTTGGCTTCATTGTGTGTCTCATAAACTACACTGTTTAACTACATCATAGGTTTTATTCCTTTTCTATTTTCTAATACCTGGTTCTCATTTTTTTTCCCAGGGAAAACAAAGTCATCATTTATCCACAAATAAAATTTTCTGGATTGACCATTCTCTATTCTTTGTCCCCAAATGCCAAGATTCTGAGTATTAATTCAAAAGTTTATTGTACTTTGAGTAACAAGGACCACAATTTCACCAGGTTGTTTTTAGAGGTAACTAACTAGCTAACCTTCTATATTATTAGAGAATAGAGAATATAGCAATATTATATGTGTGTGTGTGTGTGTATATATATATATATATATATATATATATATATAGAGAGAGAGAGAGAGAGAGAGAGAGAGAGAGAGAGAATATAAGCAAAAAATTTACCTAAGAATTCTGCATCCTCAAAAGAAAAATAACTACAACCAGAACCTAGAATCATCTTGGTGGACTAGCAAGATGACTCAGTTAGCTGGTAAAGGTATTAGCTAGCAAAGCTGATAACTTGAGTTCAATCCCTGAAACTCATATAGTAGAGAAAACAGACATGACTTTCACAAGTTATCCTCTTACATCTTAGCACTCCTGTCATGTGCATGTCTAATAAACAAATATATTTGTTTTTTTTTTTAAAAAGAACACAGGAAGAGATCCTGGGTTCTATCCCCAACACTACAAAAAATAAAATAAAATAAATAAAACAAAATAAAGTAATATCATTATAATGATGCTCAGAATCTCTTCCTGCCAAAAAGTATACACTTCCTCAAAACCTGAACAATCTATGTCTGAGAAAATCCAGTATATTCCACAAAAAACTAGAAGAAAAATAAAATATCAACAGGAAACAGAACCATTACACATAACTTTAATGAAACCACAAATACAGCCCCAACAATAGGTTGCTCCAAGCAGTTGGGAGTGTGGCCATATTTAACATTATCTCTCTGTTTTGAGACAGAATTTCATGTAGTCCAAGCTGACCATCAAAGGATAACACTGAATTATAATCTTCCTGCTTTTACTGTCTAAGGGCTGGGGTTACAGGCATATACTACCACAACTGGTTTATTCAGTGCTGGGGACACAACCTAAGGCTTCATGAACGCTAGGCAACCATTCTACCAAATGAGTTCTAGCTGTTCACAGATACTTCTTCAAACAGAAAAAAATTCCAACCGCATTGTCCAGTAGAAATAATAGTTTCACCAAGATGCTAAATGCCAACATCAAAGAATGCCCTCAGTTAGCAATAGATAATCAATGTAAAGGGCATCTGGCCAGATGCCAGAGACTTCATACAGGCTTCAGCACAACCAGGTCATAATTTGGAACTTTATTTCACTATAGTGAAATAAAGAAACAAGTTCAGGCCATGTGGGAGCATTATAAGTGTATCTTTACTTTAAGTAGTGCCACTTCATTGATTCTATATGTATTTATTGAACCAAGGATTCTCTATAAGATGAAAAGATAAGAGTTGAATAAGCTGGTACACATCCATAATCTCAGCACTTGAAAGACGGTGGAAGGAGGATCATAATTCAAGGCTAGCCTTAAGCTATTTGAGACAGAGTGGGGCGGCACCTAAGACTCTGTCTCAAAAAATTATTACAATAGAAAGAATATATAATGGATCCTTTAACCTCTCTTACTAAAAAGGGCAAGCAAGGGCACAGCCATATAATCAAAACTCCTAGGGAGGCTAACAGAGTAGGTCAGCATGGGCTGCATAGTGAATTTAAGGACAGCCTAAGCAAAATTAGCAAGAACATATCAAAACTTAACCAACACACTTTCTAAACAATCCTAATGACCCGAGTAAGCCTTGGAACCCCACGAAAGTGCAGAAGGAGATAACAGACTCCACAAAAGGTTCTCTGACCTTCAAAAGCTTACCATTGCCCCATGCCCCTCCATATCAAACATGCATGCACGCACATAAAATAATGTAAAAATAATTAATCATCAAAAAGGCTAGAGATGAATGAAGCTCAGTGGTTGAGTGCCTGCCTAGTACACTCAAGTTCAATCACTAATATCTCACACACAGACAAAAAGCAACATAATTTTAATTCCACTTACTCAATTCAACTGAGATTTATGGGGGCATGTGGCACACACCTTTAATCCTAGCACTCAGTAGGCAGAGGCAAGTGGATCTCTGTGAACTGGAAGCCAGACTGGTATACAAAGCAAGTTCCAGGACAGCCAAGGCTATTACACAGAAAAACCCTGTGTGGAAAAGCAAAACAAAACAAAAAAAAGAGCGAAAGAAAAAATTAACAAAGTAACTACTGAGTACTAGGTACTTACTATCCATGGGATAGCAGGCATTCATATATAACAGTGGGCTCATGACAGAAAGGTAACCAAATAAACCCAAGCCTGAACCATGTGCCTCTAATTCTAGCACTGGATGGATCCCAGCAGCTTCCCCAGACAGCCAGTATTATAGCCAATTGGTGAATTCTGGTTTGATCAGACCCTGTGTGAAAAAGTAAAGCAGAAAAGTGGGTGTGCTCTTTAATCTTAGCACCCATAAGACAGAGGCACACACAAAATAAAGAAAGAAATAATTTCCTGCCAGCAGTGAAATATAGAAGTATTTAGTACCCAAGTAGCAATAAGGAAGAAGTGATTATCTGGAGGAGTCAGGAAGGTTACTCAAAGGAAAGGTGCATTTCTCTGCCCTCCCCAACCCCCATCTCTCTCTCTCTCCCCCCCCCTTCCCCCCCCCGTGTGTGGTGTGAGAGAGAGAGAGAGAGAGAGAGAAAGGGAGGTATAAATAGTAGAGCTTGTGTCTTTTGGTGCACATATGGTGGGGGTCAGAGGACAGAGGATACCTTTTGAGTCAGTTCTTTTCTTCTCTGTGCATTCTGAGGACATCAGGTTATCCGGTTTCCATGGCTTTTACCTGATATATCTCACCAATTTTGTACTAGGCTCTGAATAACATGTTGAGAATATTCTCCATCTAAAGAAGCTATCTGTTACAGTCTGAAAGTGAAATAAGTGTCTTCAACTGGCCCTTGGATTTGAATAGTTGGTCCCTAGCTAATAACACTATTTAGGACCTTCTAGACATGGCTGACCTAAGGACCTGATGAGTTAAGGCACTGCTCTAGTTCTGGTCCAAGTTGTCTGCTTCCCAATGGACACCATATAATAACCAGCTGTTGCACATTTAATACACCATAAGATGTGGCCTGCTGCTATGTCTTCCCCACCATGAGGGTCTGGTTTGCCAAAAAAAGTGTTCATCCTTTAAGTTCTGTCCGTCACTTGGTTAACAGTGATAAGAACAGTTAGGTCAATGTCACAGAAAAAATAAAGTTAGACCCCTTTCTAAACAAGGCAAAACTTGCACTCGCCTAATTTCTAGGTTGCTTTCACCTTCTTGTAGATTTATAATTAGTTCAAATATCCATTTATTTCCCTCCAGATATGGTATTTGGGATGAAGGCTCCCTGGAAAATACCAACGTGATTGACTGGAGCTGAGTGGCTTACAGAACTTCAAGGGCCTGAAAACTCCAAAGTTACTTCTTCAAAAGTCTAAGAAACTTGAATCCAATGAAGGCACCCAACTCTAACCTTTGATGTTTTGGACTAAATTTTAATGCTAAGGCCATCACCACACTTCGTGGTCTTATGCGTCATCAAAGAAAAGATCAAAAGGATCAGTTCTCAGAACTCAATCTTTTGTTTTTAAGACAGGGTCTTAAATAAAGTGAAGGGGCTAGGGATGCAGCTCCCTGGGAGAGTGTTTAACCACCATTCACTAAGCCCTATGTTTGATCCCACTCCATACAAACTGGAATTGGTGGCACACAATTGTAATATAAGTACTTGGAAAGGCAGACAACAGAAAAATCAGAAATTCAAGATCTTTATGATACATTAAGATCAAGATTAAGAGTTCAAGGCCAGCCTGGGTTATAAACAAAACAAGTGGAAGAAAGAATGTCCTCTTCAGGATTTGGGAATTCAAATCTCACCTCTACTCTTAGTATCTCTTTGCTCAGTACCCATGAGACCCCAGAGTAAATTCCTAGCATTGAAGGAAAGAAAAGAAACAGGGAAGTTAGACTAATAACTCTAGGTTCCTTCTAGTTTCAAAACACTATTTCAACCAATCATGATGACACATGCTTCAGATTCCAGCATTTGGGAAGCAGAAATATACGAATATTTGTGAGTTCCAGGCCCAGCCAGAGCTAAATAGTAAGACCCTGTCTAAATAAATAAATAGCATTTCAAAAGTCAAAAGTCCTCACAATGCCCTGATCTTCTCCTAGACCAAAAAAAGATGTTTCTGAGAGTGAGACAAAAAGCCTGTCACCCAAGGTGTAAACTGGAATCAGACTACATAAACAGCTTGCCCTCCTCTGCCTGCAAGAAAAAGGAGACACCCTATGAGCTGATTACTACCACTCAGCAGCACAGAGCTCTACTGGAATACAGATGTGCTTAGTAATACATTTGCACACACAATTATCCCTGTAGCGCCAAGACAGCAAAACATATTTCCATAACCCATCTCTTATTAGGAGAGCAAAGAACACAACCCTCAACCTTTAAATACAATCACCTTTTATGAATTCCATGCATTTAGCAACAATAGTCACCTATAAAAATGGGCTTCTGTTGTAAGATTCTACCTCCTACACAAACCATAAGAACACCTTTTCTTCCCTGCAGGCCAAGCCCGGCAGTAGCAGCAGGCCAACAGTGACATCTGCTGGAAAACAGAAGCATGAGCTAGCTCACCAGGAAGAAGGTAGTTTAACTGAGAATTTAGTTAGCATATGATTTATTTGTAATTTACAACAGAACACAGGCATTCAATTTGTAAGTAATGGCCCCACTTCAATACTGTACACTTAAAATACCTCACAAAATGCCACATTTCTGAGGCAGCTATCAGTCCTCATAGTATACTGTATTCTGACTCACTTAAAAATAATTCCATAAGGAATATCAATACCATTTTAAAAGAATTATGCATTATTTGTATACATATCTTGAAAGAAAAAATTTAATTTATCACAAGATGACAGACTATAGAGTGTGTATGTGAGTGTGGTGTGTGTGTGTGTGTTTATATATACATACTTTCTGTCCCCCAGTGCTGGGGATAGAGCCTTAAGCACACTATGCAGGTTTTCTACTACTACTGAACTGCACTCTCAACCCTATAACATGCATTTTCAAAAGTTTAACATCACTTAAGTCACAACACAAACGACTTTTTAATCACTAGGAGAAAAGAAAACATTAAAACAAAAATTCCTGATAAATCCTTAAGGTTTCTAGGGCTTTAAAAGGACCAGCAAAATGTTTCAGTTGGTAAAAGTGCTACCAATCCTGAGAACCTGAGTTCATTTCCAGGACCAAGAAGGTAGAAGGAGAGAACCAACTCCCCAAAATTGTCCTCTGACTTTCATATGTGTGCTGTGGCACATATGCAACCCACCTTCCACATATACACAACAATAAATAAGTGTAATAAAAATATTAAGCCAGGCATTGTAGCACATACCTATGTTTAAGACCAGCCTGAGTTTCAAAGCAAGGCCATGTCTCAAAACATTTTTTTAAAAGAGGACTATCAATGTTAATGTCAAGATGGCTCAATGGATAAAAGCATTTTTTATAGCTGGAGTTCAATCCAGGAACTCATATGAAGGTGGAAAAAAATGGACTCTACAGAGTTGTCCTCTGGCCTCCACGCATTCCACTATAGCATGCAAATGCAACATTTTAATTTAAAAAAATATAATTAATATTTTATGAGTGCAATATAGCAATTACTAGTCATATCCATATATATATATGTGTATGTGTGTGTGTGTGTGTGTGTATGTATATATCCTCAGATACTAACAGTCACATTTCAGTTCCTCAGTGGTCCTATGTACCTCATGGCTATTATGGTTACAAGCACAGATACAGAACATTTTCATCAACACAGAAAGTTGCACTGAATAGCTTTGTTTCTAGAAACCATGAATTATTTACAGACAAAAATACACACTATGTGGGTTGGGGTAGCGGATAGCGGTACAGATAAAAGAAGGGAAAACAAAAAACAAAACAATAAGGCAGTTAGCTAATGACTGATGATTTTTTTTAATGTAAAGCGATGGATACACAGGAATTTATTTATTATTCTTTTCATTTTTAAGTTGGAAGAGTTCCATGATTGAAAAATTAATTGAGGGGGCTGGAGAGATGGCTCAGCTGTTAAGAGCACTGACTACTCTTCTAGAGGACCTGAGTTCAATTTCCAGCAACCACATGATGGCTCACAACCATCTGTAATGGGGTGCAATGCCTTCTTCTGGTGTGTCTGAAGGGAGCAACAGCGTACTCACATATATTAAATAGATGAATCTTTAAAAAAAAAAAAAATAGGGAAGTATTTCACTTAAAACTAAGGTTATCAGGACAGTGAGATTCTGTTTCCAAAACAATAACCAAAAAAAATTACATTTAAAAATAAAATAAATAAATGAGTAAATTAAAAACAAAAACTAAGGTCCATCTGGCTGGAGATGGCTCAATGGCTAAAAGGTATCTGCCACCAGGCTTGATGACCTAAGTTTGATGCCGTGGGCCCTACAAGGAAGAAGTTATCCTCTGCCTCTGACCTCCACATGAGAACACACACATGTATACACCACATACATATAAATGAACACAAAAAAATAAAAATACAATGAGAGGAGCTGGAAAGGTGGCTTAGCAATTAAGAGCACAGCTCTTGCTGAGGACTCAAGCACGACTCCTAGCATCCATGTAGCAGCTCACAACTATCTGTAATTCCAGTTCCAGAGGATCTAATGTTCTCTTCTGGTGTCCACAGGTACCAGGCACACACACAGTATACATACACACATGCAGGCCAAACAAATATAATTAAATAATCTAAAATAGCAGTACAAGGATTATCATAAGGAATACACCCTGAACTGACAGCTGGACAAGGCTTTAGTAATGCAGACCAGAGTTTAAATCTTCACTCTGACTTTTCCTGTTTTGTTTGTTTGTTTGTTTGTTTGGAATGTAGGAACATTCATATGCATGTGGGTACATGTGTCCACACCCAGAAGCCAGATGAGCACATCCCAAGCCCTGCCCTACTGATTTCTACTTTAGTTCTTTGAAACAGGGTTCTCATTGGACTAGGAACTCAGTTTCAGCTAGGTTGGTCAGCAAGGCCCCTAAAATCATGATGAGGTTAGTGGCATAGGTGCCAGATGTAGCTTTTTATATGAGTACTTGGAATTTGAACTCAAGTCTTCACATTCACATATGTGTTCTTAGCCACTGAGCCATCTCCCAAGTTCCTGTCCTCCTGTACCTTTAAAAGAAATTCTGACTGTTCTAAAGGACTCACTTTTCTTAACTGCAAAATATGAAATGTAATACCTATATTACACCGAGCTCTTGTAGAAATCAGAAATTATATCACCCAGCATGTTCTATCCCCTGCTTCCAATCACCTCAAAACAAGAATATGACACGTTACACAGTGAGCCCTCATTAACTGGTATCTCTAATGCTCTGTATACAGGTTTATTTTAAGCCATTTGGGCATTACTCAGAAGGACACCACATGAGAAGTACTGTTAAAGATGGACAAATGCTGACTAAAGGCTCAGTTATTTTGGAGGCACAAAATGATAAGCTTGTAATGCCAGTTAAAGATAGCCCTCTCTTGACTGCCTTTAATAAATTCTGAGTGCCAACAATATGCCAGGCACTGTGCGGGATGCCTTCTTGCTTTTCAAGAAGAACAGAGTCCCAGGCTCCTGATGTGGGCCCTTAAGCAAAGGAAAATATTCCAAGTAAAGAATTCAGAGCTATTCCCAAGAACTGGCCTCATTCACTCAGGCACAAACAACCTTATTATTCTATTTCTGATGTCCAGTCCACTATTCTGCATGCATTATATATTTTCTCCTTGAGAATGTGCAATTGTCCTAAAAGAAAAAGGTCTTTCCTTTTCCAAGTCTTACCAACATTTCATACTGAACATTATAAAACTTTTTTGGGTAATAGCTCCCTTTTATTAAAAATCAAACTAATTTTTTGTTGTTTTTTGCTTAGTCTCCATTTTAGCATCAGTAGTGCACAAAGAGGCACCAGGCTGGAGATGGTAAGAAGGCTAAGCAGGTTAAAAGTGCTTGCTACCATGTCCGATGACCTAATGATCCCAGGATCTCTACAAGGTGTAACCTCTATACATGTGTCATGGCACACACACCACCCCAATGTACACAATAAATATAGATGTGATTTTTTTTTAAAGTAGTATCAGATCATCTATACTTGTGATAGATTTCATGTAAATATGTCTTGCTTCCATAGTAAAAGTGTATGCTCCAGTGGGCACAGTGCCTAGCACAGTGCTGAAAAAACTATAACCATTCCACTAGTGTTTATTGACTAAATGACTGACTAAAGCATCCTCCAAAAATAACAAGTACATGATGTGCACAATCTATATTCCCACCCTAGCTTATGTCTGAAAATTTTCGGTTGCTTCTGCAGAGGATATAATAATAATGTACAGCAATATGCAGTTTGGCTCCAATATTCTGGGAATTGGTGATCATGCTAGATTTGACCTTTACATAATCACAGAAAGAAATCCCTAATATATCAAGATAGAAGTGCACATAGCCATTCACAGAACATGTGGTGGGTAGTTTATTACTCCTACTCTGTTTCACTCATGAGAGCTGGCTCGGATGCCAATTCATGTGTGGAGAGGCCTTCCTTCCATGAATTCTTTTCTCTCATCCCAAGATAATGGTCATCTGGAAGGTCCATTCAAAGAATTTGGGGTGTGGAAGTATATTTATAAAGCTTTGAGTTTAATTTCTACCACTATCAAAACTAAACCAAACAAACAAACAAACAAAAAACCCTAAATGAGCAGCCCAGATACTATCCAAAAACATAAACTTGGTAAATTAAAAAAACAAAAAACACTTTCCTTGATGTACATAGATTCATACATGGAATTCTTCACCTATTTATTGAACTGAATTGTTCAAAAGAATACACTCAAAGAATAGCTAGCACAAAATGCTGAACAAAATACCTCTGTCCGCACTATAGGTCTTTTTTAAAATTCTCACTATAAATAGTCCTTTGGAATATACTCTTATCTCAACAACTAGTCCTCTATCTATGATATTTCAAAGTCAAAAGGCGAGGCAAAAAAAAAAATCAATGATCATATCTCCTCATGCCTCTCTAACCCAATCAACATTTCCCTTTCAAGGCTAAAACCAGAGCTTTGGGCTTAGACAAAAATTAACTAGTACAACAGTTAACTCACACCACTAGGCCTGATGCTATCCCTGCCACCAAAGTAAGATTTCCCAAGATAATGCAAGATCAGAACGAGATGCATGGGTCCCAGATACTTTACATAAAGCCACAACACCACTAAGACTGCAGGACAATGAGTATTAAGGAGAAGAGGCTGGGAAGTAGAACACAGGACAGCTGCTGCTTACCTCCTGAGGGAGTCTTCCTCAGAGCTTTCTTCAGGCATATCTTGATGTAAGGCCTCCTGTGATACAGTTCCAGATCTGTTGGACTGAGTATAAATTCGTTCCCAGTGACCTGTTTCCTGGTTAAAGGCCACCCCACAGTCCTCTCCTCTTGTGAACTAGCAGAGCTGCTCAACTCCAGCCTGCTGGAGCTAGGCATTTGGCCCTCAGTCCGCTCAAGAGGTGGTAGCTGGTTGCCACTTGGTGACATGCCCTCAAAGGTAGTGGAGACGTGCCAGGAAGAGCTAGCCTCACCAGATGAGTAGTTAGGTGTGGTTCTTTCCAACGAAGGGTATCATTGTTGAAGGTTAGAAGATTATGGCAAGCACGGCATCGATTAAGATGGCCCCGAGACAGGTTGGAGTTGTTCTCACTGCTGTGTGGGGTAGGCTGATGGGAAGGACCTGGTCTCTCAGATTCAATATTATTGTTGAGCATTTCCTGGGCCTGTTGGGTCTGGGGAGTTTCCCCACTCAGGCTCTGATCCAGCTCCTGCAGCCTGTCATACTCCAAAAAGAAGCGTCTCAGGTCACATTGAAGCTCATGGCGAATGTTGCCTGAGTTGTTTTGGCTGGAACCATTCCCTCCATCTGACTCAGTTGCCAACCCTGATGATGGAAAACCCCTCCCTTCTGTAGCTGAAGTATACACAGATGCCTGAGAGCCACCTTCCTGCTGTCTCAGTACAGAGAGCAAACTCACTGAGGAGGCACTGGTCCTCGGTGGGGCATAGATTCTACCTCAGAACGTGAGTTCAGAGTGAGTACTGTCCTGGTCCACTCAGAACCTGTCAGCCCAGGGGCTAGTTCTCTGTGATACCTAGAAGGGTGGCTAGATAAAGGGCCCCCCAAAGATCGACGGGTAGGACCCAGACTGAGGTTGCGGAGCGTGTTGCCCGCAGTGCTGCTCTGGACTGTACTGAAGGCAGACGGCCGGTTCAGGAGGCCCTGGTCCTGCTGCGTTGATGAAGCCTGCTCCGGGGGATGGAAGGGCTCGGTCTGTACAAAAGAAAAGGAAGGGGTAGTAGCTCTGGCAGAAGCAGGGGGAACACTGTCCTGGTGTGGCAAGAGGGAAGGAACTCGAGTGCCAGCACAGCGGCTGCAAAGGCACAGGATCCCAGGGTGCTGGCAGCACTCAACTGTGGTGGGGTAACTGACCCGCTGTCGGAGTCTGATGTAAGCGGAAGTCCTGGGACGCTCCGTGGAGGGCTGAGGGGGAGGCGGTAGGGGTGAGGGGGTAGCAGAATCTTGTACTGTGCTTTGCTCTCCCACCTGGATGCCAGAGGAGCGGGAGGACAGCATGTGCAGGAAATTGTGGAGGAGAGGTGTCCGGCGAACTGGCTGTGATTGCAGGAGGGCACGCTGACGGTAGTGAGATAACTCTGTTCCATCTATAGGGATTTCTGGTTCGTCATCACCCTGCAACATGGACCAGCGGGAGGAGAGAGTAGAGCACAACAGTTAGATAGAACTTTCAAACAAATCAAGAGAAACTTAGAATTGACTGATAATCATCCAAGAAGAACCACCTTCATGGATAAGCAAACTCTCCTCTCCCCATAAGGTAATGAAAACTGGCTTCAGAGTCAAAACATCATATGGTATTAAATTATTCATTCCAATTGACTGACAACATATCTAAATAAGTACAGTCGGCAAAACAATTATAAAAGGCATCTCTGTGACATAGAAGCAGTACAGGGAAACAAAACATCAACCAGCCAGAGGCACACAAGTGACAAGTATGATGAAGACAAGTTATTTCCTTTTTATTTTAGGTTTATTTTTTTTTATTTTATTTTATTTTTTTATTTTATTTTATTTTATTTTTTTATTATTTTATTTTATTTTATTTTATTTTTTTTTTTTTATTTTATTTTATGTCTGAGTGGTTTTGCCTGTATGTATTTATGTGCACCACATACAGGTATGGTGCCTATGGAGATCAGAAGGAGGAATCAGATACCATAGACTGGTGTTACAAATGGTTGGTAATTTGAGTGCTGGCATTCAAACCAGGCTCCTCTGCAAAAACATCAAGTGCTCTTAACTGCTGAGCCATTTCTCTAACCTCTGGCTTCTTTCTTTCTTTCTTTTTTTTGGTTTTTCGAGACAGGGTTTCTCTGTGTAGCCCTGGCTGTCCTGAAACTCACTCTGTAGACCAGGCTGGCCTTGAACTCAGAGATCCGCCTACCTCTGCCTCCCAAGTGCTGGGATTAAAGGCGTGCGCCACCACTGCCCGGCTACTTCTTTCTTTTTAAGATTTATTTTTAGAAGCTAGAGAGATGGCTCAGTGGTTAAAACACTTGTTGCTTTTGCAGAGGACCTGGGTTTGGTTCTTAGTATCCACATGGTGGTTACAATTGGCTGTAACTCCAGTTCCAAGAAATCTAATGTCCTCTTCTGGCCTCTGTGGTCACTATATAAACACATTACACAGACACACATTCGATCAAAATTCCCACACATATTTCTCAAAATTATAGTTTGTTTGTTTATATGTATGTGTGGGCCTCTGTGTGGGTATATGCCACACATCTAAACACTGGAAACCAGGCAGAAAAGGGCATTGGATTCCTTGGAGCTAGAGTTAAGGACAAGTGTAAGCAGCTCAACATGAGACTGAAAACAGAACTCAGGTCCTCTTAAACAGACGTACACTACTTTTTTTTGTTGTTGTTTTTTCAAGACAGGGTTTCTCTGTGTAGCCTTGGCTGTCCTGGAACTCACTCTGTAGGCCAGTCTGGTCTTGAACTCAGAAATCCGCCTGCCTCTGCTTCCCCCAAGTGCTGGGATTAAAGGCAAGCGCCATCACTGCCTCGCTCAGAAGTACACTACTTTTAACAACCAAGTCATTTCTCCAGCTCTGACAAGGTTTGTTTCTAGTGATTTATTCACAAGGGTTAAAAAATTGACTCTTCTGTGAAAATTATGTCTGTAACTTTTGATATCATCAGAAATTAATTAAAATCTTGATGGAAAAGAATTACAGAAATGTTAAGAACTAAAATATAATCAGAATTACATTTTAGTAATAATATTCATTATTATAACATATAATAGATATTTAATAATAAAGAAATAATAATATGATCAAAATTATAGAGTGCTAGTTTAGAAAGTGCCTCACAGTTCAGCTAGAGCTGTTGGACCCTTACCTGCTGATTAGAAGGGTTAACAATAGCTGTAAGTAAGTAGTGTCCAAGTGGATCAAATCTCACCAAACTGAAATACAAAAGAAGAAGACAAGAGACAAAGACCATGTTAACTGAGAAATGGAAATTGTCAGACTACTCAATGCATGCTTTCAAAACTCTTTTATTTTCTCCCCTTCCCACTCTCTTCTGGAGATAGTCTATCTATGTAGTCCAGGTCATCTTCAGACTCACAAATGTTCTGCCTCAGATTCCTGAATACTGGGGTACCACCACACCTACCTAGTCTTTCAAAAAAAATTTTAAAGACATTAAAATAAGGCTTTATGTTGTTTCCTAATGTAAAATAAATAAATAAATAAAAAATACACATTAAGAAAGAAATTTCACTTTCTTTCTTTTTCTTTTTCTTTTTTTTTTTCTGAGACAGGGTTTTATATATCTCAGGCTAGCTTACAAGTAAACAGCCAGTTATAGATGACCTTGAACTTTTGATTCTGCTACCTTTACCATCCCAGTATTGGCATTACAGGTGTGCACCAACACACTCACCATATGTGGCACTAGGGATCAAACTGTAAGTTTCATTCATGCAAGACAAGCCATTCTATTAACTTGGGCTATATCCTCAGGCCATGGTTTCAGTTTTGAAAACCATCCAGGCTTACATGACAGTTAGCAGCTACATTAAATATGTATCTGTTCAACACCTAAGAGCCCATTTAAATGGTAGATCAGAATGCTGCCACACAGATTCAGGTTTCCCTTCATACAGCTTCTACACTTGGCAAAAAGTACTTACTCTAGTGACAACAAAGTACCAGTACAAACTGATATCGTTGGAAGCCAGAAAACCAGTCTATATCCAGCCATAATATGGTCAAAAACAGCCAAGGAAAACAATTTATCCAGTCTAACTTAGGCAGTGTATATCTTGTTTTTGTAGTGCAGAGAATTGAATCCAAGGCCATATACTATACATACTAGGCAAGAGCTGTAAAATCTTACCCCAGCCATATTGTGGTTTTGGTATTTTGGGTTTTTTTGTTTTGTTTTGTTTTTTTAAGACAGCCTCATTATGTAACTCTGGTTATCCTGAAACTTGCTATATAGACCAAGATGGTCTCAAACTTATAGAGATCTACCTACCTCTGCTAGATCCACCTACCAAATGCTGGGATTAGGGTGTGGACCACATCTAGCCTGGTATTTAGTTTTTTTAAGACAGAGTCTTGCTTACTAGTCCAGGAAGACTTAGACTCTTTATGTAGACCAGATACATATTTATATCTCTATTTTATAATTTGATAAATATAATGAATATAAATAGACAATAGTGAGCAATCAACCACCAAGCTATCAAACTACTCATTTATTTTTAAGAGGCTTCCCAAAGGGTAATCCTAAGTGCAGACAGCCTGGAACCTAAGTAAGATTTTACCAAATGACCCTGATCTGCAGAGACCACAAGATGAGGCCATAAACAAAATGAACTGCTTCTGGGCTAATCAGCCATGATGCTGCTGACAAATACCCTAAAGAAGACTAATAACTGCCCTAAGTAGGGATAACAACCTGTCTCCTGAAATAACAGTAGTTATAAATGTTCTTTCATGTTAGTCTAGTGCCTGATACAATTGGCAGAACACAGCACTCACCGGACACGTTCCATCTCACTAGCTGTTTTCACCACAGCAAAGGGTTCCCGACGACTCCAATCCCAGAAATGGATCTCATTTGCAGTGGCAATCAGTAGGAGCTGAGCTGTAGGGTGGAAAGCCAAGGAGGCTATGGCATTGTTGCTATCTGTGAACCAGCTTTCACTGCCACCCTGCAAATGAGCCAATCCAAAATATTCTCAGATTACAAACTGCCAAGAGACTGGGGAGTCCACGTGAAGAAAACTACATTGAAGAGCTAAATATGATTACTCACACCTATAATCCCAGCACCTGGGAAGGAAGGCAAGAAGACTGCCACAAATCTGAGGCCAGCCTGGACTATATAGTGATACACAGTCTCAAAAAAACAAAACAAACAAAAAAAAAAGAAGAAGAAGAAGAAGAAGAGGAGGGGGATAGGGAGGGGAAGGGGAGGAATGGAGGGAGAGAAAAAGAGGAGGTGTCTATATGGGATTATAACTCAGTGGTAAAGTATATACTTCACATGTATGAAGCCCTTGGTTTGATCACTAGTATTTCCACTTGCAATTGCAATCTTTTTTAGAGCACAGTGGTACATGGCTTTAATCCCAACACTCAGAAGGCAGAGGCATGTGGATTTCCATGAGTGTGAGGGTAGACTGGTCTACATAGTCATTTCCAAGTCAGCCAGGTTTGCATAGCAAGACTCTGTCTCTAAATAAATAAATTTCCATTTGAGATAAAATGAGTTCATAGAGGGCTTACTTTAAACATATCTTTTATAAAATAATGTTTATGAACAGTCATCTAGCAGTGCCAATAATTTATAGGAAAAATATTACTGTCTTCAAGTCAATTACAAAGCCTCTATTCAGTTCCTGTTTCTGACCCCTGTGAACACTCCAGCTTGGTGCAAACATAGAGGAGCGACTAGCCTATCAACAGGACAAGTCTTGCTGTGATGATCAAGAGCAAAGGACTTCAAGACAATGGAAGTCTATACTGAACTCATGTCAGAGCTCCTCCTATACAATCTTAAAATGAGCAGGTGGAAGAAAAGTTTGTTTACTTCATAATGGATAAGTACCAACTAAAATTTCCATCCTTTACATGAGCAATGTCTACCAGTCCTAAGAAAGTGGTTAGTTTCCCAACCAGAAGTAAGAATCAAATGGCAAAAAAGTCTTTATGTCTGGAATACCAAAGGAAAAAAAAGTAGTCCAAAAGATACTTACATGTAAATCCCAAATCCTAACTTCCCCATCTAGGCAGCCAGAAGCAATAAGGCCTGAGATGGTGGGATGAAAAGTGACACACCATGGAGTACGGCGGTGTCCAATCAGAGAGTGAACACACTTGCCAGTCTTAACCTCTGTAATGTAGATGTTATGGTTCACATGTGTAGACGCCAAGAGAGTCCTAGGGAATCAAAATGTACAAATAATTAAGAAACATATAGGGGGAAATAAATTTTACCAGCTTTAGAAAACAAAAACCAAACATTATTCCCTACATATGAAAGAAGTTAAGGTATGCCTGCTAGGTAATTTATCTACACACAAAAGAAATATTCTGATTTTTAAAGGCTTCTGGTTTTCCCACACTGTCTCCAAATAACACATATTGCCTTCATTGCTGGTGTCTACTGGTCAGGCAAAGCAATGTTATTAAGAGCCTAGTTAAGTTCTGAGCCTTGACTTTCACCATTCCATTTACAATTATTTTAATTCTTCTGTTTTGGCATTATTTGTTTACTTTCTCTCCATTTCTAAATTATATTATATATATAATTATATATAGAGAGAACATGTGTATGTGTCTGTATATATGTATGTATACCATACACACCTTCACACATTCATCCAGTGCTTCAAAGAGTCTCTAGGGATTAATCTGGATGATCAAGCTAAGCCAAGAGTACAGAAAGTCATGTCATCACAAATCTTAAGCTACAGCTAAGTATTAGGTACCTGTCTGGGCTGAAGGCCAGTAAGAAGGTCGAGCGTGGACTATCAGGCAGTTCTACTCTCTGGGAGAAAAAAAAAAATAAATAAACAAACAAACAAACACACACACACACACACACACATATACAGTATAGAATAGCATGATTTATAAAGTTGGGGTTACTCTGGCTCTAAAGCACAGAAGCCATTCCAGATTAGTATCACAGTGCAAACTAAAAATCTGAAGACATTAATCAAATTATAAATTAAGATAAATATAAATTCAGGAAGAACATTTCTATTCTTATCTCTTTACATTATAAACCAATTTCCCAAACTAGCTAAATCAAGTCTCATGGACAAGATAAATTATATCACCACTCTACCATTAATCTATTCCAAGGAGCCACTTTCCTGTCATCCCCACAAATCCTAGGTCAAGAACACCGTTTTCTTACCTTGCCTTCCCATTTCATCCATCGAGTCTTATCCTCCACCAGCTCCTGCAGAAGCCGCTGGGCACCCATGGCACGAGTGCCCCGTTCTCGGCCCCAAAGGATTCGTACAGCATTCTTCTCTGGGACAACTTTCATGGTGCTCAGGAGCCACTGTCGCACCAGGGATCAGAAATGAAGGAGCAAGCAATAGCCCCACACACAGAAATAGCTAAAATGAGGCCATTCAGATCCTTGTCAGCTGTCCACATGGAAATCTAAGGAATGAAGAATAATGTCAAATAATGCCTATTCTACACCAGAGAGGCTTCCATTACAAATACAATTCTAGCTCAAAGGAGAAAGTGTTCTTTTCATATTTAACAATGGCTTCATAGAAAAGGTACATCTTCCAGAATTTTTCTTTCAAAAATATTTCATCTTGTCATATTCCTTCTACTTTATATATGACAAATTGAATATTTTTGACCACTGATTATATTCAGTTCTTAATCTTTCATAAAGCAGAAAAAAAATCCCCTCTTAATAAAAATGCCTAAAAACTCTCCTTAAAAATAAAAATGTAGCCGGGCGGTGGTGGCGCACGCCTTTAATCCCAGCACTTGGGAGGCAGAGGCAGGCGGATTTCTGAGTTCGAGGCCAGTCTGGTCTACAGAGTGAGTTCCAGGACAGCCAGGGCTACACAGAGAAACCCTGTCTCGAAAAACAAAAAAAAAAAATAATAATAATAATAAATAAATAAATAAATAAAATAAAAAAATAAAAATGTAGAGTTATGGGTATGGCCTAGTGGTACAGGCCCTGGGCTCAATCCCTAGCACAAAATAAATAAACAAACAGCTGGGAAAACAGGGAGATGGCTCAGTGGGAAAAGAACTTGCCACCCAAGCATGAGTTCAGGTCCCTAGCACCCATGTAAAAAGCCAGGCATTGTAGTATACTACCTGTATCCTAGCACTGGGAAATGGAGACAAGTAGATTGCTGGAATTCACTGGCTGACTAGCCTAGTAAAATCAGTGAGCTCCAGATTTATTGAAAAGCCCTGTCACAAAAATAAGGTGAAGAGCAATTAAGGAAGATACCTAGCATCTACCTCTGGCTTATACATACATATACACTATGGTGCTTTGAATGAGAATGAGCCCAACAGGCTCATGTATTTAATGCATGGTCAATGGAACTGTTTTAGGAAGGATTAGGCAGTGTGGGCTTGTTGAGGAAGACGTGTCACTGGTAGTAAGCATTTAGTTTTCAAAAGCCAATTCCAGGTCCAGGTGTGTGTTCTCATTCTCTCTCTTTGTCTGTCTCTCTCTGCCTTGTGTTTGTTACTCCTATGTAAATTCTCACTACTGTTCCAGGACCATGCTCCCCACCATGATGGTCGTGAACTTACCCTCTGAAACTGTAAGCAAGCCCTTAACTGAATGGTTTCTTTTTATAAGTTGCCTTGGTCATGGTGTCTCTTTACAGTAATAGAAAAGCAACTAAAACAAACATGAACATGTACACATACATATACCACCACCCACAATAACAAAACATAAATAACTAAGCTGGAATGCAACTCAATGGTAGACCCCTTCCTGTTTAGCATGCACAAGCACCTATATTCAATTTGTAGCACTCCAAAAAGTATTAGTAATACTTTAAAATACTTTGGAAAGTCAGGGCACAGTAGCTTAGACAAAAATTATACAGAAGGGCTGTGGTGGAGGTCGACGTATGGCTTAGTAGTAGAATGCTTGCCTAGCATCTCTAAAGCCCCTGGTTTTGTCCTTAGCACTGGAAAAACAGAAAGAAGTGGGGAGGAAAGAAGGGGAGATAATTTTAAAATACAACGGTTGCTTCTGAGTGGTAGCTTAAGGTAACTTAAAAAAAAAAAAAAAAAAAGACATAGTTCATATAGTTCAGGCTACCCTCAAACTATGTAGCTTGAACTTCTGACTCTCCTGCCTCTGCTTCCCTAGGGCTTGGATTACAAATCTGTCACCATGACTAGTTTATGTGGTGCTGGGAACTAAACCCAGGGCTTTATTCATGCTAGGAAAGAATTCTACCAACCAGGGTATATATATTCCATGAATTGACAATTTTAAGAGGTGGTTTTCTACTTCAGTTTCAGGGAAAGGGTCTATAGAGCTCAAACTGGCCTCAAACTCCTGCTCCTAGTGTTTTTACCTGCAAATACTGCAAATACATAAGGCACTATCCCTGGCTTCTTCTAGCTTTTTTAAATTTCAAAAGTAGTAACTGTCAGAGTGGGTCATTGTTGTGTAAACCCAAAGCTTTGAAGGCAGTCCAGGCTACATGACAAATTCTAAGACATTCTGAACTGCTTTGACTTAAAAAGAGTAGAATGTGGCAAGATAGCTCAGTAATAAAGGTATTTGCCACAGAGACCTGAGTTTGATCCCCATAATCACTGTAAAGGTAGAAGCAAAGACCAACCACACAAAGTTGTTCTTTGACTTCCATATATACACATGCACAAAATAAAGTCTTTTAAATTAAAACAAAACAAGGGAGAATTAACTGCTTATTATGAGAGTCAAACAATAACTGCCTCCCTTCTATTTCTCAAAAGACTGCAATCTACAAAGCACACAATCAGATGCATAGAAATACAGACATAAGGAAAAGTATTTATAGCTTGTGCTGAAGGAGTTTTCTTCCTGGAGCATTAAAATGGATAAGGTCAGAAAGATTCCACAGTAAGGCACATCCTAAATTCCTAGTCCCATAGTCAGTTCCCTACAAAGTGCTAAACACAAAGCTTTGCTTCAATCTTATGGTATAATTCTTACCAAGCTTTGTTTGCTTTGCCGTGTCTGGGTGCTGGGGATTGAACTCAGGACCCTGAGTTTGCTTGTCAAGTACTGTACCACTATGACAACACACCCAACCTCTCATCACCAACTATTAACCAACAAAATATATATACACAGTGAAAATGTCAACAAGAGTTGCAAGCCAACCTCCAGAGTAGGCTAGAGTTGAATAACAGAAGGTAATGATCCTTTTAGTGAACCTGCTCCAGGCGTCCCTTTATTCAAACTAATAGCTGAAATATTTCTTACCTTTTACTACTAATGAAGAAACTACAAGAAAAACAGTTTCTATTAGTTCACCTTAACTCTTTTTAAAACTATAATTCTTTTACCTATTATAGAGACCTTCAGAAGAAATACTTGAAACTCCTTTGACCTAAAGATACAACATAAACTACATTGAAATCTTTTATAATCTCACAACAAACAGTAGAAACAGCAATAGCAGTCCCATTTCTTTGTGTGTGTCTGGATGTGTCTGTGCGAGTGTGCACCAAGTCACAGAATAACCTGCAAGAGTCAGTTCTCTATTTCCATCATATGGGTTCCAGGAATTACATTTAGGTCATTAGGCAACAAGCACCTTTACCCCTTGAGCAACCTCACTGATCCAGGCCCCCTTTTTAAAAAATAAAATACATCTTCCTTTCAGTCCTCCTGTAACTTTTGAGTTACAGGTTACAAATATTATATGATTCAAAGAACTATGATATAACCTTCAGTTCCTACAGGAAATAAAATGAAAGGAAGGGAGGGAGAGAGGGAGGAGAGGGAGGGAGGGAGGCAGAGAGAGAGAGAGAGAGAGAAAGAGAGAGAGAGAGAGAAGTTTCTACGAATATCATCATTACAACTTAAAAAAAACTAATCAAGACTCAAGAATACCAAAAAGGCCAGGGCAGTGATGGCACATGCCAGTGATGGCACATGCCAGTGGATCTCTGAGTTCAAGGCTAGCCTGGTCTACAGAGTGAGTTTCAGGACAACAAGGGCTACACAGAGAAACTATGTCTCAAAAGACAGAAACAAAACAAAACAAATTACCAAAAAACATGTCTATCAATTTCCAGGGACCTAAACTCAAGAGTTCAAACCATTAACAATCTGACTGACAGGTGGTCAAAACTTAAAGGTACCACAACAATTACACTTCTCTTTTTTCCCCTGGGGAAATATATTTACTATTGTTTAAAAGAAAATGGATCTTTTGTTGGTTTGTTTAAAACAGAGTCTCACTGATATCCTAGAACTCACTTTGCAGACCATGCTGGCCTTGAACTGAGACTCTGCCTGCTTCTCTGTCTCCCAAGTGCTTGTATTAAAGACAAGCCCCCACCACCATATGAGAGAAGACTTTGCTGCATCCCATATAACCAGAAGTCAGATTAAACAAAAGGTAGATAGGCCTGTTGAAGGGGCTCTAGCCAGCCTGGGCATTGCAGACATGGCCTAACAGGTCTTGCCCTTCTCTCTCATTTTCTCTGCCTTACTAATAATCATTAGATTACATTACTAAACCTAGCCACCAAGGTCTGTTCCCTTATTTGGCCACTTCCTCCTCCTGAGGCTGACTACCAAAGTACAGTTATCAAAGTATTAAAGTCCAGCAATCACCTAATTAACATGCCCTATTACAATTACACCTCATCCTAACACAGGGTTTCCCTCTTTTACCTTTACAGACCACCATGTTCCTATGTGTCGCATGTCTCCTATCTAGAGGCAGTCCTTTGTCCCCCTCTAGGACAGATACCTTCTCCCTCATCCTCTACCCCTCCCTCATCCTCTATCTCCTGTCTCTTATTCCCTGTCCTTTGATCCTCTGGGGCAAATAAACCTCCTTTGTGCTGAGAACTTGGTCTTGGGGGTTCTAGCTAAGGAGAAAGTGTTAGTGAGGTGCTTTTCATTCCTCTTTTCTGTTTGTTTTTAGTGTGTTGTGTGTGTGTGTGTGTGTGTGAGAGAGAGAGAGAGAGAGAGAGAGAGAGAGAGAGAGAAAATTTAAACCAGAATACATTTTAAACCACTATACATTCTTCTTTTTTTAAGATTTTATTTATTTATTTTATGTATGTGAGTACACTGTAGCTGTCTTCAGACACACCAAAAGAGAGTATTGGATCCTATTACAGATGGTTGTGAGCCGTCATGAATTGTAAGTTGGGAACTGAACTCAGGACCTCTGGAAGAACAGTCAGTGCTCTTAACCACCAAGCCATCTCTCCAGCCCTCATTCCTCTCTTTAAAAAGAAAAGTTTCCCAATGTGTAAAGTAAGAGACACAGAAAGCCCAAAATAGTCTCTGATGCCATTATGAAGTCCCCCAAATCAGTGCTTAATCACAAAAAGACATATGCAAGTAGGAGACAAAGGTATGTTATAACAAGGAGATGTGTACACACACACACACACATACACACAAAATTAATGCCAAGATTCCCATTTACCTAAACATATAAAATTAATCACTCCAAAAAGATAAAGGGAATAACCTTTACAGATTTTCTCTGATATCTAATATGTAATTATACTTAACTACTCTATAAAAAAAATCTAGCCGGGCAGTGGTGGCGCACGCCTTTAATCCCAGCACTTGGGAGGCAGAGACAGGCGGATTTCTGAGTTCGAGGCCAGCCTGGTCTACAGAGTGAGTTCCAGGACAGCCAGGGCTACACAGAGAAACCCTGTCTCAAACAAACCAAAAAAAAGAAAATCTAAAGTATGTCACAACTCAGTAGAAACTAAGAGTTATAGGTTCTTCTTGCAATTTGATCTATGCTAATGATTTTATCCCACATTCTAGTTAAGATTTGTAGGGAAGGAGAAGGGGGGAGGAAGGACAGACGGACAAGTGGACAGAGTTTGGGTAAGTCACTTACTTCATTGTGATTCAGGATCTTCTCTTCTCTACTTTATAAGATTATTATAAGGCTCCAATGAGTAAAGAGCAGTAGAAGTGTTAGATTCACTGCTGTTACATTACTAGTGAATCTTCATGAGTTCACTATGATTCCCCTCACTAAACTCACAGTTCTTCAAAGTAGCAGATTTCTAAGAAACATTTTAAAGGCAGTTACCACACAACAAAGTAAAACATATTCAAGACAAATAATGACTGTGGTGGGCAAAATAACTAAGTGCAGCTGGGACTATTTCCACATCAATAAAATGAGGCAAACAATTGAAATTAGGAATGAAAACACAAAAGTTCGTGCACGTGCACGCACACACACACACACACACACACATACACATAAAGAAGGGAGGAAGGATTTATTTATTAGCCAGTTATAGTCGTGCATCCCTTTAATACAAGAAATTGGGAGGCAGAGGCAGTTCCAGGCCAGCCAGGGCTACACCATCTCAAAAGAGACCCTGTCTTGAAAGAAAGAAGGAAAGAAATAGAGAGAGAGAGAGAGAGAATTTATTTTAAAGTATGACTATATGTGTGCAGGGGTGTGCACACAAGTGCAGTTGCCAATGGACTCCAGAGCAGGACATGGAATGCTCTGGAGGCAGAGTTTGTTTAAGGTCATTTATCCTACATAGGTGCTCAGAACTGAGATCAGGGCATATGCAAAAGTAATATCTTCCCTTAACTGCTGAGCCATTTGACCAGCTGATCTTATAGCACTTGGGGAATATGATTCAGAAAATTAAGATATTTTTAGTTGTTTGCAAACACTCCCACCCCCTGCTAGCTCCCTATGTAGCCAAGGATGACCTTGAACATCCTCTTGCCTTCACGTCCTCAAAATACCAGTACACCCAGTTTTCAATGCTAGGAGTCAAACCTAGTATTGGCTTAATGCATGTTAGGCAACCTCTCTAACAACTGAGCTTCATGTACACCAAGTCCCTGCTTAGCTATTAATAGAGCTCTATTTCCTCATTTGTTTAACTGTTACGTGTCTGCCACCTGAATGTGTCCATGAAGACAAAATGTAAGAATAAAATCAGCCATGAAATACTGACACATATTCAGTAATATATAGGTTTTAATCCAAGGATTTAACTCTTTTGGAAAAGAAGTCATTATCCTGGGGCTGGTTGAGATGGCTCAGCATATAGTGGCACTATTGTCAAGTCTAACAACTTAAGTTCAACCCTAAGAACCCTCATAGTAGGAGAGAACCAACTCACAAAGGCTGTCCTCAAACCTCTACAAGTGTGCTATAAATTTCACATGTGTATATGTACACACAATACACAAAATAAATTAAAAATAAATATAATAAAAAGTATAAATATAGGCTGGAGAGATGGTTCAGAGTCTGAGAGTACCAGCTGCTCTTCCAGAGAAGTTAGGTTTAATTACTAGCACCTACATGACAGCTCACAACTATCTGCAACTCCAGTTCCAGGGGACCCAATGTCCTTTTCTGGCCTCAGGTACAAAGTACACACAAGACGCACAAACATTTACTAAGGCAAAATGCTCAACACACATATAATTTTAAAACCCCTAGAACAGCATGATGGCACACACCTATAAGTCTAGAACTCCAGAGGCAGAGGCTGATGGACTAAAGTCCTGAGATTAAACAAAATCTAGAAAGAAAAAAAAGAAAGGAAGGAAGGAAGAGCAAGCACAAGCTGCATGATGGTGGTGGTGCATACCTTTAATGCCAACACTCTGGGAGGCAGAGGCAGGTGGATCTCTGAGTTCGAGGCCAGCCTGGAACAAGAGCCAGTTCCAGGACAGCCAGGGCTTTACAAAGAAACCCTATCTTGGGGGGAAGTGGAGGTACAGGACCAACAAAGGCAGAAAAAAAGGGTAGAGAGATAACTATGTTGCAGTTAAGAGCACCTGCTGCTCTTTCAGAGAATCCATGTTCAGTTCCTAGCATCCACATGGGGCTTCTCAGAACCGTCTACAATTCAAGGGCAGTGGTTCTCAACTTTCCTAATGCTGCAACCCTTTAATACAGTTCCTCATGCTGTGCTGACCCCCCATCATAAAATTACTTTGTTGCTACTTTATAACTGTAATTTTGCTACTGTTGTGAATCATAATGTAAATATTTGTATTCTCCAACGGTGTTAGGTGACCCTGTGAAAGGTTTATTCCACATCCTCACAAAGGAGTCTTTACCCACAAGTTGAGAAACACTGCTCTAGGGGATCTGATGCTGGCTGGCCTCCACTGGTACACACACAAACACACAATATACCCAATAACTGGAAAATTAACTACAAAATGTCAGTCCTTTAATTAGAAGCATAAAAGTGGCCTAGTGCTTTATAGAAATGGTATGCAGGTACAGTTTCTACACACAAGATAATTGGAAGCTTTGTTTTCATCAATAGGACCTTACTACAGGGCACACTACAGGACAATTCAAATGACACTGTAGAGAACCAAATCTAAAAAGCTAGCACCAAACATCTAGTAACCACACTTTTCTCTTGCCAGTCTTTTATACTAGACTAAACTTAGGGGGAAGATAGAATTTTAGGCAACATACCACACAAATCAGAGAATTAAACAAGTAACAAATTCTTAAGGCAAACTCACCCAGAAGAAGAAAAACTATTATCATGAACTGTGTTTCTACTCCATGTAGACTACAAAAAGATATTTTAAGATGTGACAAGGTGCTGGCACTGATTGAATCTAGATGGAGAAGTTATATGTACTGTTTATTTTTTTTTAGCCATAATTTCTAAGCTAGAGACAGTATAGGATATCCATGTATACAGTAGCTGATTAAACCTCAGTTTCAGCATTGGGGGTGTGAGTAGCTTAATGCTATTAAACTTTCTTGCTCTTCTTGAAGTCAAGGAAGTTCTGTGTTCCATACTCAGCATTAAAAAAAAAGGAGAGGATGGGGAAGCTAGCACAATCTTATAATTCTAGGGTACTTGGGAAGTAGGATCAGAAGAATCAGGAGTTCATTCTCAGCTACAGCAATGAAGTTGAGATCAATGAAGTTGTGCTACAACAGGCTGTCTCAGTAAAAACTAGCCCAACAACATTTTTCCACCATTTATCTCCTCCTCATAATATAGTCCAGGCTAGTCTCTGATTTGAAATCATCCAGCCTCAGTTTCACCAGTGTACAAGTGTGAGTGTGTACCATCACACCCTATTCTATCATTTTCTTGGCATACAAAAGTTTCCTGATTTCTCAGAATAATTACTTAACCTCCCTGTACCTCATTCATGAAACTGTAACTATCAGCAGTAGTATTCATTATAGAGTTATCATCAGGTTAAAAGATATACCATGTAAAAATCTGTTTACTACTATGTATTTCTAATGTTTGTGGTAGAGCAATAGCCTCACTCTGTAATGATAAATATAACCCAATAGTTTTAGACCACAAGGCCCTGTAAAACAAATATACTTTAGAGGCCACAAGCTAGAGAATGACCTGGGCTATACAGCAAGTTCCAAGCCAGCTTGAGCTATAAAATGAGACTCTGCTTCAAAACAAAACAAAACAGATAAACAAAAAAAATCCCACAACAGCAAGACGTAGTGCCATACGCCTTTAATTCACTATATGTGGGGCAGAAGCAGGCAAATCTCTGTAAGTTTCAGGATAGCCAAACCTACAGAGTAAGATCCTATTTCAAAAAATCAAAAACAAAACAGGCTTCTAAGTTCTAATTGTAAAAAATGTAACTCCTGCCTTAAGTTTTTTATTAGTTTGTATATGGGAATGCAAGTGTGTGTGCGTGTGAGAGACAGAGAGAGAGACAGAGAGAGAGAAAGAGAGAGAGAGAGAGAGCATACATGCACAAATGCAGAAAAGCCTGTTAGCAGGCTTGTCTTGAAACACTGGACATTGCTATCCTTTCTCTAAAGTCCCCTCCCCCAATACAGTTTCTTATAGAACTCTATTGCCCAGCTTTCCTGGACTCAAAAAATGACTTTCTTCTCCATTTCTCTCCTCTTGAAAGCTGCGGATATTTACAGCTGGCCTCCCCTGTTAAGAAAATGTGTCCCATAAAGTCTAGCAATTAGGTTCCTGAATTCACCCAGTGCAGAAATGTAAAACTTATGCTGGGTGTGGTGGCACACATCTAACCTCAGCAAGCACTCCCAAGGCACAGGTGAACAGATTTCTGTGAATCTGAAACCAGCCTGGTGGTATACACATCAAGTTCCTGGCTGGGGAGATCAAACTAGTAACACAGTCCTTCAGGGATGGCTCAGTGATTAAGAGCCCTGAATATTCTTCCGAAGAACCCAGGTTTGGCTCCCAGCACCCACATGGCAGCTCACAACCTTCTTTAACTCCAACTACAAGGGACCCAATGGTTTCTTCTGACCTCCTGTATTAGTCAGAGGTCTCTATAGTCACAAGAATGTCTCTATATATTAAGGGAATTTGTTGTGATGACTTACAGCCTGTAGTCCAACTACCCCAACAACGGTCAACTTGTTGACCGTTGAATGGAAAGTCCAAGGATCAGTCCCACAAGGCTAATTGTTTCAGCTGGTCTCCTGTAGAAGTAGATTCCAACAGGGATGTGCTGGCAAGTAAATGCAAGCAGGCGAAGAAGAGTGAATCTTCCTTCTTCCAATGTCCTTTTCTTTCTTCTTTTTTTTTTGAGACAGGGTTTCTCTGTGTAGCCCTGGCTGTCCTGGAACTCACTCTGTAGACCAGGCTGGACTCCACTGCCCAGCCAATGTTCTTATGTAGGTCTCCAGCAAAAGGTGTGTACCACCATGCCTAGATCTGGGACTTGTTTTGTCCCAGGCTGCTCTTGAACTTGGAGATCTCTTGCCTTATTCTCCTGGGATTAAAGGCATGTACTACGTTGCCTGGGCCTAAGCTTTTCATAGCCACTATGCCTCAAGATCTCCATGCCAAGATCCAGGTGGAAAACTTCCAGCCTCAAGATCAGCATCACAAGTGAGCACTCCACACCTTTAATCCCAGCACTTGGGAGGCAGAGGCAGGCGGATTTCTGAGTTTCAGGCCAGCCTGGTCTACAGAGTGAATTCCAGGACAGCCAAGGCTACACAGAGAAACCCTGTCTCGAAAAACCAAAAAAATAAAAAATAAAAAAAATTAAAAAAACAGGTGAGCGCTCCAATTCTGGATTGTAGTTCATTCCAGATACAGTCAAGTTGACAACCAGAAACAGCTATTACATCTCCACAGGTACCAGCCATATAGACAGGCAAAACGTCTCATACACACAAAATATTTTTTAAAATAGTCCTCCAGCATCAAATAAATAAAACAAAATTCTACAAAAAAAAAAAAAAAAAAAAAAAAAAAAAGTGTCCACTGCAGCACACTCAACAGCATTTTCGATGAAACCTTTTACCGCTGTCATCTTTTTTTCCTTTTTGACAAATATAAACTATGAGGTAATAGTTAAAATAACAGCTAACATTTTTATAGTGCCAGGCTCTAATCTTAATACTCTGCATAAGATTTTTTGGAAGTGAGGCTTCACGGTGTAGCTCAGGTTGTCCTTCAGGTTTTAATACTCCTGGCTCGAGTCTCAGATGCTACAATTACAGGCATGTCAAAGGAACTCTTTATAATCCTCATTAGCCCCACCCAAACATGAGATGCAAACAAGGCATCAGTCCCAGAGTGGAAGATTCAGAATTTGAACCCAGAAAAGCTGATGAGTAACTGTCTTAAAAAAAAAAAAGAAAAGAAAAGAAAAAAAGAACCAAGGCAGTCTGAATCCAGAGTCTACACACCTAATTACTACAGGCAGAGTCCCTACAATACTCCCTTGTTCATGTGCTAGCCTCACATATACTACATTAACCATGTTCCACCTACTTTACACTTTATCAACTGCAAATCTGTATGTTTTATATTTTTAGTGTTCATTTCCTCAGAGGTCAAGAAAAAAGGGGGCTTAGTGAGTAGCTCATCATGAGAGATCCCATCTTTCCATCTTCTGCTAACCCATGGGAAAGAGTCCAACTGCTTGAGGCACCACACAACCTCCAATTCTTAGAAACCCCTGGAGCTAAAGCAGTAGTATTATCAAAGCTTTAACAAAGTTAACCGAGGATTTTTTACCTCACCCAGAACAGACTAATAGCAAAACAAAGCCTGGAAGAACTTAAGAAATTTATCAAAGTTTACCAAATAAGTCAGTAGCCAGAGCAAGATTTGAATTCAGGCTTAGCCTTCAGACAGTATCAGAGGCAGGCTTCCAAGCCTTGGCTCAACGGATACTGAGTTCACTGTTCTTCAATCTTAAGAGTCAGCCCAGGTCAGGTTCTTGGCTATACAGAATAGGGAAAGACAAAAATTCCCTTAAGGCTTCAGGAAAAGAAGTCAAAATACAGAGTTCTTAGGCTAAAAGAACCAAATGCTCCTCTACTTTGCCAATCAGTTTCTCAGCCAGGCAAAATAAGGTGCTGCATTTAAGAACCTAGTCATTTTTAGCTCTAACTAGAAGCAGAATTCTTCTTGCCCAACATTTCAAATTAAGAATACTTGGGGCAGGCAATCTGGTAAATGTACTTGCTGTCAAGCCTGATGACCTGGGTTTGACTCTCAGAACCACATGGTGGAAGAGAACTAACTCCGAGAAGTTGTCTGACTTCTGCTCACATACATACATACATGAACCCAAAATAAATAAATAAATGTAATAAAAGAATACTCAAAAAGAAGGAAGATTTATAAAAGCCAGTAGCCAATGAATATTTACTAAACATAGACTATG
Organism: Mastomys natalensis; assembly: GCA_021653895.1. Classification (NCBI taxonomy): domain Eukaryota; kingdom Metazoa; phylum Chordata; class Mammalia; order Rodentia; family Muridae; genus Mastomys; species Mastomys natalensis. The sequence goes on along the minus strand of JAJTUV010000328.1, from coordinate 1,435,997 downwards.
TACTCAACACTGTTTTAGGCCCTGAAGATATGACAGAAAGAAAAACACTACTGTCTTTAGAAGCTTATGTGACAACTGATAATACTAAGTATTAACACTTTCAAGTACATTCTAGGAATAAAATATATGGGAAAACGGGGGAGTGGTCACTGACAGTCTTTTAATATAGGGTACTAGAAGAGACCTCTGAGATGAAGGTGACTTTAGATGAGCATACTAAAGTAAAAATATAAAAAGACAGAAAACCTTGACACATGTAAGAAGCCAGCAATCATGTGATTAAAGTACAACTGACAACAGAAAGAGACAGGTGAGTACTAGAATATTAGAGAATTTTAGCCAAAGAAATAACAAGATAATAGAAACTGGGACAAGGACAGAAACAACAATAATGGACATAATAAATAGAGAAATTCAAGCCCAAAAATTTGCAATACTCAAGATAAAATTCACAGACCACATGAAGCTCATGAAAAAGGAAGACCAAAGTGTGGGTGCTTTGGTCCTTCTTAGGAGTAACAAAATACTCATGGGAGCAAATGTGGAGACAAAGTGTGGGGCGGAAACTGAAGGAGGGGCCATCCGGAGACTGCTCCACCTGGGTACCCATCCCAGGTACAGTCAGCAAAGGCAGACACTGATGTGGATGTCGGGAAGTGCATGCTGACAAGAGCCTAATATAGCTGTCTCCTTAGAGGTCTGCCAGAGTCTGACATATACAGAGGAGGATGCTCACAGCTCACCATTGAATAGATCATGGGGTTCCCAATGGAGAAGTTAGAGAGGAGAAGACTGAAGGAGCTGAAGGGGCTTTCAACCCCATGGGAAGAGCAACAATACCAACCAACCAGGGCTCCCAGGGTCTAAACCACCAGCCTGGGAGCACACAGGGAGTTACCTATAGCTCCAGCTATATATGTAGGGGAGGATGGCCTTGTCCGGCATAGGTGGCAGAGGAAGCCCTTGGTCCTGTGAAGGCTGGATGCCTCAGTATGGGGGAATTCGAGGGTGGGGAGATGGGAGTGGGTGGGTGGGTGCATATCCTCATAGAAGCAGGAGGAGGGGGTATGGGATAGAGGGTTTCTGATTTGTTTTGTTTTTTGAGACAGAGTTTCTCTGTATAGCCCTGGCTGTCCTGGAACTCACTCTGTAGACCAGGCTGGCTTTGAACTTAGAAATCCACCTGCCTCTGCCTCCCAAGTTCTGGCATTAAAGGTATGAAGCACCGCTGCCCGGCCGATAGGGTGTTTCTGGGTGAGGGTGAAGTGGGAAAGGGGGTAACATCTGCAATGTAAATAAAATATCCAATAAAAAAAAAAGAAAAGGAAAAAAGATAGAGAAATTCAGAAGATGTTCTAAAGAGACAGCTAAGGAGCCCAGCAAAGTGGCAAACACTTGTAATCCTAGCACTCAGGAAGAGGTAGTAGTAGAAGGATCAGGAGTTCAAGACCAGCCTAAGCTATCTCAAAAAAGAAACAAACAAACAAACACAGAACTGATACATCAGTTATGAGAAAATATTGCACAGGTGAGCTTAGTTCCCAGCACCACTGTCATATCTGTCACTGCAGCTGCAGGGAGATCGATAGTCTCCGGCTTCCACAGACACTGCACTCATATACACATATCCACACGCAGAGACACATATTCACATGATTAAAAGTAATAAAATGAAAATAACTAAAGAAATTATACATGCAATATATGCAGTGGAGCATGAAGAAAAAAATTAAAAGTGGATCCTAGAGTCAGGTGGTTGTGGTGCAGGCCCTTGATCCCAGCACTCAGGAGGCTGAGGCAGGCATATCTTTATGAGTTTTGAGTCCAGCCTGGTCTAGTTTTGAGGCCAGCCTGGTCTACAAATTGAGTCCAGGACAGCCAAGGCTTGTTATACAGAGAAACCCTGTCTCAAAGAGAGACGGAAAAAGACTTTGGAATAAAAACCATTTTAAAACAATAACTAAAGTATCCTTATATCAGAAATAGGATCAATATTAAACCGGGAAGCTACTTCAGTCCCAAGCCATGAAGACATGAAGTCAAAGGTCCATCCTCAGAACGCATGCAAAAGGGCAGAGCATGGACGCACATGGTTGTAATCTCAGTACTGAACAGGAGAAGACAAGATGGATCCTAGGAGATGATAAAGCAGCCTGCCTAGCTTAATCAACAAGCCCAAGTCTGTGAGTGACCTTGTCTTGAAAAAAGCATGGTAGTTGGAACAATACCTAAAGTAGACTTCCAGCTCCCACATGGATATGCATACACCTGTGTACATGCATTATACATACATTCATACAAAATACAGTAATATGAAAGCTTTCTATGTATACTAGCAGAAAAATTCTAGTATCTAAATATCTGACAATTGATAGTTATAGAATGTAACATTGAAATTTAAAACATTACTTCACTATAATATGACTGAATAATACTCAGTGCTTTTCAAACACATTTATGCTTCGCAACAATACTATTAAGATAGTTACTATTATTATTCCCATTTCTCAGATAAGAAAACATGATGGCACACACGTCTAATGCCAGCACCCAGAAAGGTAGAAACAAGAGGATAGCCCAGAAATGCAAAGCCAGCCAGGACTAGAAGACAAGATGAAAAGAAAGAGGGGGGGGGGGAGAGGGAGGGAGGGAAAAGAGGAAAGAGAAAAAGAAAGAAGAGGAAGGAAAGGAAGGTTAGGAAGGAAGGATGGAAGGAAGAAAAAGAAAGAAGTAAGAAAGAGAATGAAAGCAAGAAAGAAAGGTCAAGTATGGGACTCAGAGACGTTAACAAAACAAGATCTGGTAACTCTCATCTCTAATCTAACACTGAGGTTGAAGCAGAGGATTGCTGTGAGTCTGGAGTCAGCCTGGACTACAACATGTCTCAAAACAAAAATCAAAATAGCCTGGGACTAGTTGGAAAAATGTCTTGCCAGCACTCATAAAACCCAATATAGCAATTTATTCCTGTAATTTTGGAAGGAGAACACAGATGGATCAAAAACTGAAGGTCATCCTTCCTGACTCAACCAAGCTTAAGGCCAGCCTGGACTGTATGAGACCCTGTCTCAAAACATCAAAAAGCTGACTTAGGAGATAGAAACAAGAAGGGAGAAAGTATCTGAATTTATCTTTTTTTTTTTTTTTTTTTTTTTTTTTTGGTTTTTTGAGACAGGGTTTCTCTGTGTAGCTCAGGTTGTCCTGGAACTCACTCTGTAGACCAGGCTGGCCTCGAACTCAGAAATCCGCCTGCCTCTGCCTCCCAAGTGCTGGGATTAAAGGCGTGCGCCACCACCGCCCGGCTTTTTTTTTTTTTTAAGATTTATTTATTGTATGTATGTGAGTACATTGTAGTTCTCTTCAGACACACCAGAAGAGGGCACCAGATTTCATTACAGATGGTTGTGAGTCACCATGTGGTTGCTGGGAATTGAACTCAGGACCTCTGGAAGAACAGTCAAGTGCTCTTAGCCACTGAGCCATTTCTCCAGCCCCCTGAATTTATCTCAGTACACAGTGATCCACTTTGAGCAAATTACTTGATACCCATGCCCCCCCACCTATATATAAAGAAATTTACCTTGCAGAAGTTAACCATTACTCACCAGTAATGGGTATGGAAGTTAATTAACATCTGTAATACATACACTGATCATCAGATCAGCAAGACAAAGTCTAGGCAACAGCAGTTTTAACCAGTGACACTGATGTGCAAACCATCAGAAACCCCTGTAAGTTATAAGAGCCAGGTGAAGTGAAGTGACACACGTCTGTAATCCCAGCACTCCAGAGGTGGAGACAGGAGGTCTGGGTTTTCAAGTTATCCCCAGCTACATAATGAGGCCGGCCTGAGCTACCAAAAAAACACTGTCTCAAAAAAAAATTTTTAAGTTATACATATCAAGAAAGGATGTAAAATAAAACCGTATTTCTTTTGCCTTAATTTTATTAAATTAAAAAATATAAACCATAGCCTAGTGGTGGTAGCCTTTAATACTAGTATTTGAGGCAGAGGCAGGCAGATCTCTGAGTTTAAGGCTAGCTTGGTCTACACAGAGAAACCCTGTCTTGAAGAAGAAAAAAAAAAAAAAACTGATGTATCATATAACCTAATAATTGTATTACTGGACATTTATTGCAAAAAAAATTAAATTATATTCACACAAAAGCTTGAACACAAAAGGACCCCTCATGCTTGCTGGCCAGCCAGTCCACCTGAATCAGTGAGCTCCAGGTTCAATGAGAGTCCCTATCTCAAAAACTAAGGTAAGGGTTAAAGAAATGGCTATGGTTGGGTTGCCCTTCCAGAGGTCCTGAGTTCAAGTCCCAGCCACTACATGGTGGCTAACGACCATCTATAATGTGATGTGACACCCTCTTCTGGTATGCAGGTATAGATACATACATATATACATGCACTTTAAAAGGGGAGCTGGAGAGTTGGCTCAGTGGTTAAAAGTACTGACTGCTCTTCCTGAAGTCCTAAGTTCAATTTCCAGCAACCACATGATGGCTCACAACCATCTATAATGAGATCTGATTCCTTCTTCTGGTACGTATGAAGACAAAGCACTCATCTCTATATAAAATGAATGAATCAATGAATTAACTAAAAAACTAAGGTGGAGAGTGATTTGAGGAAGACAATGCCAATCTCTGGCCTCCACCTACACATACATGCATACACATGAATATGTACACACACATTAAAAAAAAACTTGGACACAGATGTTCACAGCTGTTTTATTCATAACAGCCCTAAAACTGGGAGTGAAAAAAAATCCTTCAGTAAGTAAATAATTCAACAAATTCTATCACATCTAAACCAAGAAATACAATGTAAGAAAACAATTTTTTTTTTTTTTTTTTTTGGTTTTTCGAGACAGGGTTTCTCTGTATATCCCTGGCTGTCCTGGAACTCACTTGGTAGACCAGGCTGGCCTCGAACTCAGAAATCCGCCTGCCTCTGCCTCCCAAGTGCTGGGATTAAAGGCGTGAGCCACCACCGCCCGGCAAGAAAACAATTTAAGAAAATGAAAACTACTTTTATATATCGGTCATGATGGCTCACATTTTTAAATCTAACCCTCAGGAGGCAGAGGCAAGAGGATTTCTCTGAATCCATGGCTAGCCTGGTCTACACAGCAAGTTCAGAGCAGCTAGGACTATTTAGGAAGACTTTGTCTCAAAAAAACAAACAAACAAAAGAGAAGGAGAAGGAGAACTATTGATACTTAAAACATTCTAGGTAATTATGCTAGGTGAAAAAGGATAATCTAAAACTGCATGTTTCCATTTCTCCCTCTCTCACTCATTTGTTCATTTGTTTTATACAATGAGGATTGAACTTACACAGTCTCTGACATGCTCAGCAAGTGCTCTATCACTGGACTACACCTTAAATCTTTTTCTATTTGAGACAGTCTCACTAAATTGCCAGACAAGTCTGAAACTTGTCAATCCCTAGGTTAGCCTTCTGATTAAATGTGATTTCAGGTCTATTATCACCAGGCCCTGTTTATATAACATTATAGAAAGAACAAAGGGAAATATATTAGTGGCTACCAGGGATTTCTGATGGGTTGACAGTGTTTGGAGTTGGGGCATCTGCTCCTCCATGTGCTGTCCATAGAATCTCTAAGCAAAGCTTTATTGCAATTTAGCCCCCTGCACTGCCAGCCTAGATACTTTAACTTGGAGACTAAATGAGTATAAAAAGATATCAGAAGAGATCCTTGTAGTAGCAGAAATGTCCTGCATCAATATCAATACCCAGGCTGTAAAAAAGTACTAGGATTATCCAGGATATTCTAACTGGGCAAGACTAAAGAAAAGGCCTCACACAATGGATGGATAGATGGACATCTGTCCCCGTTTTTTACAATTGCATGTAAACATACAATGTCAAAATAGTTTAATTTTTTAAAGTAACATTCATTCCTTGTAACAAGTTTTTAAAGTGCTCTATTTTTCTTCCTCCTAATTTTTCCCACTCCCATGTTCCTAAAACCACAGTGACTCATACAACATAAAATATCCATTCAACTTAAGTTTTTGGGTTTTGTAACAAAATGTGATCATACAAACCATCTATTTCTCTGCAACCTATTTTTTCACTTTTTAATCACTAAATGATAGAAAGGGGGAAAATGAATCTTTTCTAAGCACCAATGAAGAGTACAGGTAGAGGACACTTGCTGCCTGAAACAAAGCTGGCAGATGTTTACCATGCTAATGTAGGACAGGTGAGTGAGCCACTCTGCCAGAGGGAAAGATAGAATACAGGCCGTATGCAGTAGCATTTTCAAGTTCTGCAAAAATGCAAGGTCTTCAAGAGGATCCCTCTATGCTTCCTTCATGAAATTAGACTGTAGACCCAAAACAGGAAGAAATACACATTATTTTTAAGCACTTATTATTATTATTAAGCACTTATTATTATTATTTAAGCACTTATGAGACAGAAGTGGGAGGAATCTATTTTGAGTTCCAGGCTAGCCCTGTTTTATAATTAAAAAAAAAAAAAAGGTTGGTGCTTTGTACTATGACATCTCTGTAAATACACTCCCAAACCATTTCTAATTTACAGATAGACCTGGCTCAGTGTGAAGTTACTTGCCTATGATCAAACAGCTAATTGTAGAATCTCTTAGAAGCATCATCTATCAATAAAAGGTCAATGGCCAATAAGCTCAGTCAGGAAATAGGAGGTGGGACACTGGCAGGAAAAGAGAGGATTCCAGGAAACATGAGAGGACAAAAAGGGAGATTCAAGGGAGAGCCAGACTGGACCAAGGAGACAGACCAGGTAGATTAAGGAAGAGGGCCGAGACTGAAGAGAGGTACTAGCCAAGTGATAGATATAGAACAGTTAAACATACATATATATATATATATATATATATATATATATATATATATATATATATATATAAAGAATAGTTTAAATGATTAAATAAGAGCTAGTCAGAGAATGAGCCAAAGCTTTTGGCCTAGGGATTTAATAATAACTGATTAGTTGCAGAGTCATCATTCCAAAAGTCAGGACCAAGAATGGACAAATGGTTAGATATTGTTTTAACAGCCAACAAATGTTGAAGCTGAAGTTCAAAGCTGCAAAATCAGTTTTCTTCCTTTCTCAGGTCCTTCTTTCCATTTGATTACATGTCAACAAAGGGATTGTAATAAATATTGTTTGGCACAAGCCTCTATATATGCATAGTCTTATAGAGACAGACAAGATATATGATGACTTTCACTGAACTTACTTCCATTTATTCTAATTTTGGAGGACTTCATCACTACATAGGAAACACTACTGCAGGTGACAGAGGACAGAGAACTGAAAACAAAGGCTTTTTAGTCTAGGAAAGAGACCACAACTACAGTACACTGAAACTTTTTTTTTTTTTTTTTTTTTTTTTGGTTTTTTCGAGACAGGGTTTCTCTGTGTATCCCTGGCTGTCCTGGAACTCACTCTGTAGACCAGGCTGGCCTCAAACTCAGAAATCCGCCTGCCTCTGCCTCCCAAGTGCTGGGATTAAAGGCGTGCGCCACCACCGCCCAGCAACACCGAAACTTTTAACTGCCATTCTGAACAATAGCAACTTCCCTTAAGGAAGTTCTAAGTGTTGTGGTTTGAAGATTCCTGCTACTCTTACCAGAGCAAAAAGACAATCTCACATTCTTTCTAACTGTCCTGGTTAAATTCTATCACAGTTTCTGTAAAACTACACATTTCCTTTCTTGATCCCCAAAGTCCGTATGAAACACAGCACTTGACATCCTCAATTAGATGGACAAGCCTGAAGGCTCATGTTAGAAGGAAACTCAATCTCCAAAACAATGTTGTTATTTTGGTATGTCTGGCAACAGTATAGCCCTGACTGTCCTAGAACTCACTCTGCAGACCAAGCTGGCCTCAAACTCAGCGATCCACCTGCCTGTCCCTCCCAAGTGCTATTTTTTTTTCCAGACAGTCTCATATAGCCCAGGTTGGCCTTGTTTTCCTGATCACCCTGCCTCCATCTCCAGAATGCTATGATTATAGGCATGTGCCATCTGTCTGGTTTATACAATGCTTGGGAATCAAACCTAGAACTCCATGCAAGCTAAAGAATCACTCTATCAATTAAACTACATTGCTAGGCCCTCAACTAATTTGTGTGTAGATTCACTGGGGGGATAGGGTTGTTCATGGGTGTGCCAGAGGTAAACTCTAGGTATCTTCTTCCTCCATTGCTCTCTACTTTCTTTCTTTCTTCTTCTTTCTTTCTTTTTAGATAGTGTCTCACTGAACATAGAACTGTTAACTGAGATTACTGGCTGGCCAATAAGCTTAAGCATCCATGAATTGCTGGCTTTTACATGGGTCTAAGAGGTCCTCATGTTTGCACAGAAGGCATTCTACTGACTGAGCCATCTCACCAACCTCTTAAGCAATTTTACAAGTGTCTCTATCTCAGGTAGGCCTGTGGAACAAGATTATCACAACACTTAATAGAGAAAACTCCAATGACATACTCTATAGCAGCTGCAGGTGATAGCTCTGATCTCTGTTGTTTAGGAAGAATGATGATTCACACATATCAGAAACCCTCCCTGGATAAGGAACACAGGAGCTAAGAAGGTGTTCAATCAGTAAAGACACCTGCCACCAAACCTGAGCACCTGAGTTCCAACCCCAAAGTCCATATGGTAGAAGAACTGTCTTCTAAAAGTTGTCCTCTGACCTCTACAAGTTCACCACAGCATTCACACATACCTCACCCCAATTAATAAATATAAAAAGAGAAAATTTTAAGACAAAGATAAGTGTTCATGGTTCATCAAGGATATAGGAGAAAGATTCAGAACACCAATACTATATTTTACCAGGCTTGACAAATTGGTTTTATTTATGCATTCTTTCCCTTTCTTTTTCTTTTTCTTTTTTTTTTTCAAGACAGGGTTTCTCTGTATAGCCTTGGCTGTCCTGGAACTCACTCTGTAGACCAGGCTCCCTTTCTTTTTCTTAAGACAGGGTCTCATATAATCCAGGCTAGCCTCCAACATACCATGTAGGCAGGACTGGCTTTTAATACCTGATCCTCCAGCCTCCATGTCCCACATGATTGTATTACAGACATGTCCAATCACCCCTGACTCAATTCACCTACTCTCTTCTGTGTGTATGAATGGGGGTGCTCCAGGTACATATCCATGTAAAGGTCAATGTCAGGTATCTTCCTAACAGCTCTTCATTTTGGCTTTTTAAAGACTTGTTTTTGTATGTGTATGAGTGTTTTACCTGTATGTATGTGCATAACATGTACACCCAGTGCCTAAGGAGGTCAGATGAAAGCATCAGATACCCTGGAACTGGAGTTACAAATGGCTGTGAGCTACATGTAGGTTCTGGGAACCCAACTCAGCTCCTCTGCAAGAGTAATAAGTACTCTTAAGCACTGAGCCATTGCTCTAGCACCCGCTTTTTAGTTTTTGAGATAAGGTCTCTCACAAAACCTAGAGTTTCCCACGTTGGCTTCATTGGCTAGACGCATGCTCCAGGAATCATCCAGTCTCCTCACTCCCTAACCCATCCCAGAACTGAGATTACGGGCACAAGCCACCTTATCTAGCTTTTACTTGAGTGCTGAGAATCTGAACTCAGGTCCTCATGCATGTGCAGCAATTACTTCACCAACAGAGCCATCTCCATAGCCCCCAGTTCACACACTATTGATAATTTCTTTGTGAGAACAATGAAAATATACTTGCTAAAATGGCAAAGATATTGTTCTGGTTAATTATCAAGCAGTTCTATCCTGAGGTTACTAGGGATCTGAGAATGCCATCTTCATCATCTCCCTTATTTCAAAACAAGTCTGTACCTACATCATCCCAAAAAGGTAGTTATTAAATCTTTAGGGAAGATATTTCACAATCACCCTTGGTAACTGTCCAGTATCTTGTTGTCAGGAAGTTCTAACAAATAATCCATATCCCTTCTGCCACCAATTAAGATATAGTCCCTCTTGTCCTGTTCTCTGTGGAAAGAGAACATCTGCTTAACACAACTTGAATGATATCCCTTTCAGAGACTATAAAATATAGGAAGTCCATTTCATACAGCTTCATGTAAATGTAATATGGCTTTATATAAGTCACCTTAGACAAAGAATGTGATTAAGAATCTTACATTCTTATTTCTATCATTGACTGACTCTAAGGATGATGGGAAGTTAAAACGACACAGATGCTGTACCCCAATTACCCCATCAGTAAAATGCAAATAAGTAAAACCAGAATGCTAGAAGAACCTAGTTCCTCAAAAAGCAATATTACCAAAAGATTCTGGTTGTGATGAGAGAAGTGGCAGGAAGATTCAAGGTCATCCTATACAGTCTCCAAGGCTAACCTGGGGCTACATCAAACTGTCTATAATTTTTTTAAAAAATGTACAGACACTGATTTGAAGTCTCAATTTAGGCCCACCCAACAACTCTCAAATTATACATGCTCTATGGAAGCTACAGGTGTTAGTTTTGACCTCTGATTTAAGAATAATTTATGGAATGATAGCTTAGCAGTTAGAGTACTATCTATGCTCTTCAGAAAGGCCTAGATTCAATTCCCAGCACCCACATGACAGCTCACAACCTTCTTCTGGCACCCATGGGTATCAAACAAACAAATAAAAATTAAGTCAATAGGTTAAAAAAAAAGTTAGGAGAACTAAAAGTCAGGCACAATGGCAAAGCAGAGAGAGAGACAGAGAGAAAAAGAAACAAAGAAGGAAAAGAAACAAAAGCAGTAAGAAAAAAATAAAGAATTAACTTAAAGGTTCAAGACATATTGGGCAGGAAGATGAAAAAATGTCCAAGATATCAAAAGTTCAATGTAAACAGAATAGAAAAACTTTACCCTTGAGGGGCAATGCTTAAAGATCATGAGAATCATTTCTCTGACAGAAATTCCTCCTACCTTAGGCCCTCGCCTTTACAACTTCCTACCAAGCAACCAAAAACAGTCAAGAACAGAAAAATGAAATCAGCATTGCTTTTTTTATGGGAAGACTCGCTACAATCAAAACATGAAGACTATCTCCACTTCATCTCTCCCCATTCCTTTAACCCACTTCCATCTGGCTTCTGACCCTGCAGTCCTCCACCATTGTTCTCGATTTACCCATCAGTGATCTGTTGCTAAATCATTCCTTAGATTCCTTAGGACTCAATCCTGAGCTCCCCTCACCCCACTCTATTCTGTTCTCTAGGTAGGTGAGCCCATCCATTTCCTGGGTTATAAATATCCTCTACATAGCAATTCCACCCAGATTTACCTCCAGCAACTTTCTGCCTCAGCCTGAAGATTGCTTTCTCAAAGCCTCCAAGTGTGCTTCACCAGCATCTCATGCTTGGTGTGACAAAAACAAAGCCTTCATTCTACTCCTCAATTCATCAAAACCAACTCTTCCCCCTGTTCCCATCTGAAATGTGGCACCTTCATCTATCCAGATGCTCACAGGAGAAACCTAGGCTCATACTTGACACCTCCCTCTTCCCACACATTACATTCAATCCAACATTAGGTCTTGTTTGTCCTGATTCTAAAATATGTTCTGAATTTGTCTACTTCCCTCCATCTCTACTGCCTACAGTCTAATCTAAGCTATCATAGCTTTTGCCTGGGCTACTAAATTGCTTCCAAACTACACTTCCCTCATTTCTTTTTTTCCAAACCACACCTCACATGGAAACTGGCATAAAGTTTTTAAAGCATGTATTATTATTAGGTCATGGCATTCATTCAAAAGCAGGTCATTGCAGTGTATACCTGTGGTCTGAAGACAAAGCCAAAAAACCTCTTGAGTGAGTCTAGGAGTCTGGGCAAGACTAGACAACATACTGCCAGACCCCATGTCCCAAAAAAAAAAAAAAAAAGCAAAGGCATGGTGGCACATGTTTTTTTAATCCCAGCAATAGGGTGGCAGAGGCAGGCTAATCTAAATTCAAGGTCAGCATGATCTACAGAGTGAGTTCCAGGACAGCAAAGGCTATACAGAGAAACCCTGTTTCCAAAACAAATCAAACAAAAACCAGGACTATATTGGGACTAGAGAGATGGCTCAGTGGTTAAGAGCATGGGCTACTCTTACAGAGGGCCTGAGGTCAATTCCCAGCACCCATGTAAGAGCTTACAACCATCTATCACTATAGTCCTATGAAATCTGATACCTTTTTTGTTGTTAGTGGTGTGCAGACATACATGTAGACAAATATCTATTTATATATAATACATAAAGTTTAAAAAATGGAAAAAAAAAATCCAGGCACATGCCTTTAATCATAGCACTTGGAGTCAAAGGCAGGCCTCTGTGAGTTCAAGGCCAGCCTGGTCAGGGAGAGTTTCAGGACAGCCTGGGTTACACAGAGAAACTGTCAATAAATACATACATACATACATACATACATACATACTATCATAATCATTAGGGATTTTTAATGACAGAGTGGGATTACTAAACAGACTTAAACTAAAAAAATGACTTAAGTAACCAACAATTTATAACAGCATTGTAAGAGATAAAAGTAATAGAAAACTAACTTTATTAATAGGATTCTTAGTCCTTACCATTATGTAACAAATACATCCATTATTCCAGTTTATCTGAGTTGATTTCATAGCTGACTATCCCCTAAATATTATTTTTTTTCACTCATTTAATCACCTTCTTCTAAATTCTTCAGCTTGAATGAGTTCAAACAGCAAAATTCAAATGCTTGCTTAAATGTTTTCTACCTGAATGTTCTATTCTAAAATAGCTCTGGCCTGTTTTGCTACAATGTCTCACAAAAAATTGTCATCTTTCTTATATTTAGAACTGTGTTTCTGATACTGTTACTTTCTAGGCTTCCCTCAACCAGTAAAGACTCACCCTTTGGTTAACTGAAGGGTACTGGGGGAAGGAAGCAGCAGATTCACAGTTCTACTGCCCAGTTCCCTGTTAGAAGTTTTCTCAAAAGCTCCAACACTTCAAACTAAGCATCACTATTATTTCCTCTTTCTCCTCCTCCTCCTCCTCCTGCTGCTGCTGCTGCTCTTGTTCCTCTTCTTATTATGTAGCCCTGGCTAACCTGAACCTCAGTATGTAGTCCTGGCTGGACTGAAACTCACAAGGATCCGCCTCTGCCTTCCAGGTGCTAGGATTAAATGTATTTGACACCATGTCTGGCCTATTTGTTCTTTTGAAGAATACATATGAACTATAACTGATTATACTAATGATGATAACCAATAGCACATATGAAATTATTAGAAGTATTCTACACAATAATTAATTTCTTACAACTCTATGTTTTAACAGATGAAGAAACTGGAAGGTTAATAACTTGCCTTGAGGGCTGGAGAGATGGCTCAGTGGTTAAGAGCACTGACTGCTCTTCCAGAGGTCCTGAGTTCAATTCCCAGCAACCACATGGTGGCTCACAACCATCTGTAATGGGATCTGATGCCCTCTGCTGAGTGTCTGAAGACAGCTACAGTGTACTCACATAATTAAAAAAAAAAAAAAAAAAAAGAACTTGCCTTGAGAGCAAGTTCTAGGATTTATAACCAGGCTACCTAGTTACTGAAGCAGTAACAACACCTACTAAGAGTTTGGGTTGAATGTGGTGGTACATGCCAGCACTTGGGAGGCTAAGGCTGAAAGATCACATGTTCAAGTTTTGTTTGGGCTACACAAGAGACCATGACTCAGGGAAGGGGAAAAAAGTTTGGAAGAGAAATGTTTTCTTTTGATAGAACACAAAGAACTTCATGCTGCCTAGGCCAGCCTAGAACTTGCTTATGTAGCCAAGGACGACCTTGAACTCCTGATCCTCTTGCCTCCACTATTTAAGTACTGGGATCATAGTCATGTACCACTACACCTATTATTGGCAAGTGACTTTTCCCTGGTCAGATAGACTAAAAATCTCCGGTTTGCTTCTCAAACACCGGTGTGCCCTGCAGCCAGGGAGAACACACTTTGTCCCACAGGTAGAATAAACAAGTCACAAAAAGTAAAATTTCCTCAGTGTATCTTGAAAGGATAAACACAGTTTCAATAACCAACAGTAAAGACAATATTTGCAAATATTTCTAATTTTTTGGTAGAAAGAACCACAACAAGATCATGGTATTATTTTATATACATTCAACAATGGCCTAAGTTCTCCTTTGCTCAATATCGTAAGTCAACTAAATCTACCCTAAGACTGACTACATGCTTCAACTTATTCTTTGGTACAAATTCACCTATAGACAAGTATTCTGCACTCAAACTGCATCTATAAGCAAGTATTCTGCATTCAAATTCAGTAAATTCAACCTCTAAAGAATATGTAATTAGAAAAAAAAAAAAACTAATGACAACTAATTAAATTCAAGACACATTACAAGTAAAAAAGCTAAAGTCATAGCCAAGCATGCCAACGTCAAACCCAATGCATCAAACAAATAGTACATGTACCAATCTTCACTGAAATTTTCTATTGTGGCCAGGTGTCTTAGTCAGGGTTTGTATTCCTACATAAACCTCCTGATCACGAAACAAATTGGGGAAGAAAGGGTTTATTCAGCTTATATTTCCACATTGCTGTTGATCAACAAAGGAAGTCAGGACTGGAACTCAAGCAGGTCAGGAGCTGATGCAGAGGCCATGGAGGGATATTACTTACTGGCTTGCCTCCCTGGCTTGCTCAGCTTGCTTTCTTACAGAACCTAAGACTACCAGCCCGGAATGGCACCACCCACAATGGGCCCTCCCACCCTTGATCACTAATTGAGAAAATGCCTTACAGCTGGATCTCGAAGAGGCATTTCCTCAAGGGAGGCTCCTTTCTCTGTGATAACTCTAGCTTGTGTCAAATTGACACACAAAACCAGCCAGTACACTAGGCATAGTGGGGCAGCTTATAATCCTAGCACTTGGGAGGCTGAAATAGGAGGATCAGTTCAGCTTGAAAAACACTAAGACCTATCTCAGAAAAGGGGGGTGGGGTGGGTGTGTTGCAACGCTTTTTTTCATTGTGATGGCAGGAAAAGAACTTACAGAATCATGTCGTGTCTGCAGTCATTCAGTGAGACAGATGCCACAAAAGGAACACCCAGTACCTACCTACCTTACTCCTCTATATCGGTCTGTTTTCCACAGAGCACTGTTTCGGCCTAAATTCCCACCCTTACCAGATTCCTTGCCAACTATACTCTCCACTGGAATAAACTTCACAAGGATAGGAACACTCCTATCAACTTCTGTATCATTGATCTAATATATCTAATGAGCTTTATATTTCCGGAAAATAGCAAAATCTGAAAGGTAGTTGAAAGAAAAGTTATAACCAAAAAAATCACCTGATGTGGGGATGTAGCTCAGCAGACAAAGATCTTGCCTAGCAAGCACAAAGTCTGGTCTTCAGCATTACATAGGCCAGGTGTGTTCTGGCATGCTTATAATTCCAGTACTAGGAAGGTAGAAGTCAAAAGAATCAGGGATTCAAGGATAGTGTAGACTCAAATGCAAAAACAAAAGTTTACCTAGAGAAACAGCTTATCAAGTCTAAGAGCAAAAGAGACAGCCGGGCAGTAGTGGTGCACGCCTTTAATCCCAGCACTTGGGAGGCAGAGGCAGGTGGATTTCTGAGTTCGAGGCCAGCCTGGTCTACAGAGTGAGTTCCAGGACAGCCTGGGCTATACAGAGAAATCCTGGGGGGAAAGGGGGGAGAGACAGAGGACAAGTCAGGAAGCAGTTAAACCTTACCTACAAACACAGAAGACTAACTACAAGGGTGGGAAAGGTGCCCAAGTAAGTCTGCAGCCTCCAAACCTTTCACTAACAGTTCCAAATACATATGCCTTCCTATGTGCACACTGGGAAGGCATGAAATTCAGCACTGAATCGCCAATGTTCTACACACAGTAGCTCCTATCCTCGGCTACTACTATAAGGCTGTCTTGAAAGAAAGACTACTAACCTGAATGACATCTAAGATTGCTGCTCTAGGATAGCACAGAAGTAACACTTGAACACTTCTTTTTTTAATTGTTTTTATTTTTTTTAAAGAAAGACAAGTTCATAATAATAATGTAGATTTCTGGGGTTTTTCTTAATATATATTTGTTTACTGGTACAAATTGAGACAGGAACTCCATGAAGGAGTAATGCCTAAACCAAGGACAGAGACAACATCCAGTTCCAAATGTGCATTTCTACATGTACACTGGAAAAAAAAGAAGTCCTCCACTGTATCACCACTGCTCTATGTACTGTGGGAAGCTCATCCTGGGCTAGCTCAATCAATCACAAAAAGGAAAAGGAAAAAAAATCAAAAGCTCAACCTGTGTTGGAGAGGCATATACATATATACATATATACATATATATATGTATACACACACACACACACACACACATACATATATCAAAATAAACAAAACAGGAAAACTGTAAGTTACCCAAGCATAGGGGCAGGCTGCTGTAGGGCATACTTCTAGACAAGCAGAGACCATAACAAGAAAACTGAAAGCCTTGAGCTTATGAGGAACTGGAGAAAGAAACGATTATGATGACTAAAGGCACTTCAGTTTGTTGTACTTTTGAGTTGGTTTTGCTGTTTTTGTATGCTAAACCACAGGACAAAATATTGATATCCCATTCCAAAATAACTCTATCAAGGCTGAGATCTATCTTTTTGGAAAGACCTTGATATGTTGACATGTTAATACCACTTTATCTTTGTTTGGTTTCTGTGTGTAGCCTTAGCTGTCCTGAAACTCTTTAGACTGGACTGGTCTCAAACTCAGATCCGCCTGCCTCTGCCTCCCAAGCACTGAGATTAAAGGCGTGCACCAGGAGCACTCAGCAGCAACACCTTTTTCCTAATTTATTTAAAAGTAAGATAGATGAGAAGGAAATAAATTGAGTTAAACTATCAATTCATGATGATACTGAATGAAGTCCATAAAAATTTAGATTCAGCATTAATAAAGCAAGATAAAAATACATCACCAAAAGAATAAAAGTCACCATGCGGTGGTGGCGCACGCCTTTAATCCCAGCACTTGGGAGGCAGAGGCAGGCGGATTTCTGAGTTCGAGGCCAGCCTGGTCTACAGAGTGAGTTCCAGGACAGCCAGAGCTACACAGAGAAACCCTGTCTCGAAAAACCAAAAAAAAAAAAAAAAAAAAAAAAAGATTATTTCGGTAACTCTGGTCCAGGGCCACATTCCAGAAAACATTCAGAGACTTTCATCTTTTCGTCCTTTTTGTCTTGTGTTGTTTTTATTCTTGTTGTTGTTGTTTCTTGAGGCAGTTTTAGTATGTTAACTCAGGCTGACCTAGAACTCACAATCTTACTGCCTCAGTCTCTGGACTGTTGGAATTTAAAGTATGTACAGCCATAGCTATTTGAAGCTTTTATCTCTTAATTATCCACAAGAACCATCTTACCAAAATATAGAATAATTCAGTCATAATGTGAACATTTCTGAAATCCCAGGAGACAGTCCAAATTGACTTTAGTAATTCCGTAGATATAGCATCAAGTAGTGGTTCACAATGGTAATCCAGTACTTGAGGCAGAGGCAGGATCAAGGAGCTCAAGGTCATCCCAGCTGCACAGTCAGTTTGAAACTAGCCTGGAACACAAGAGATCCTACCTCAAAAACTCAAAAACAAGAAACAAAAAAAAGCATACAAAAATTAATCAAGTAAAATGTGTATGAAGTCTATAGAAAAGTAGAGAAGCTTAAGAGTCTCAATTCTATTAACCTCAGCGGTACACCACCAAGTTTGTTATCTGCCTCAATTCAACTTAAACCTCTGCCAGTTCCTTCTTACAGAAACATTCAAAATGTTTCTAACCTTTTTCTTAATGACATACATAGCAATCGACATTTCTTATTTGTTATTCATTAGGAATCACTAAGACACCACTTACAAGTATAAATTCCCAGTGGACAATGTTACTTCTACCTCTACAGTCTTTGCTTTGGTATATATTTTTTCCATCATAAAAGTTCTCTTCAAAAAATACATAATTTTGGCTTAATTACCCAATCTAGAGTCTACACACTTATAAAAAGTACCAAAGTCCTGATAACTAAGAAATTGCTTATGAGCCAAAGATTTGATTTTCATGGACCATCAAAATGGCTCAGGAAATAAAATGGGATTACTGTCAAGCCAGATAACCTGAATTCACATGGGAACTATGTGCTGGAAGGAGAGAACTGACTCCTGAAAATTGTCCTCTGACATCCACATACATGCATGGCATGCCCACATGCAGACAGACACACAGACACACCATCATTCAATCAATCCAATCACTTTCATTTAAATCTTGCTGATCTCAGGAGTAGGGGTGTAGCTCTGTGGCAGAGCATACGCATATGGGTTCAAAATTCCCAGCACTACTAACGAAGAGAAAGAATGGTAAACCTCACTGACCTTCCACATACATTAAAGAAAAAGTTAAAGAAACAATGTAAAATTCTATCATCTTTCCAAAGTTCATGAAGCATCTAAAACTGTGTAGAAACAGAATTTCACAATCTGTACTCCCTTAAAGTCAGTCTCCTATGAATTCTACGTACCGTGGAAACTTATCCAACCTAGAATGATCTCTGAGACTTTTTTTTTCTACAAAGAATGACAGACTAGGATCATGACAGATTAGGATGATGACACTTGGTCAAATGAAATTAACAAAAACACTTAGACCTTAAGACCTTGAGAAAGAAAAGAGAAACACAGTGAAATTCACAAAAGATTCATCTTCAATTTAATTATGTTTGAATAATTTCTACACAGACTTTTGAACTCTTGAATAAAATGACTAAACAAATAACCAAATAAAAAAAAAAAAAAGTTTCAAAAGAGACTTCTTGGATTCCCTTTAGACACCTCCTAGAAAAGCCCTTCACAAGACAAGAACCTGAATTCACAGACTTAGCCATTTTCCATCTTGCACTAAGTATTTAACACCATAGCAGGAAGAGTTCCAGAGCAAGCTGAAGAGTGGAATCAGTATTAATCAGAAGTAAAGTGGAAGTAAACAAGATAATTTATGAGTAAACAAAAATAAACTATCCTTACTACTTTTGCTAAAATGACACAAACTTCGAAAAAACAAATCTGGTCAAAAACATCACTTGCTCCCTTATTGTCTGAAGCCTCCAGTAACACAATATATGTTTCTAAGAAAGAAGAGTTTCAAGTAGTCAAATGAGAAACCACTGTTAAGTGAAAAGTGACCAGTAAAATGGGAGAAAGAGAAGAGTGAACAGTTAAAGACAAAAAGAAACTTACAGCACATTTAATGATCTGTCGGGGTCACAGGGAAAAGTCACCTCCCATACCTCAGCCTCGGTTTCCCTATCCTAAAAGACTAGAAGTGACATTTCGTTCCAAGGAGCTGGAGGGCCTAGTTTCAATAGCCTCCACCTACTCAAAGGGCACTCCGAGGTTGGACTCCTCTGTGGGGGCCCCCAGTGCAACTGAGGAATGACATCCAGAACCTGAGCTGCAGGAAAGGAAAAAGGGAATAGGGTCTAAGAGAGCCAAGCTCTCACAATCTAGGGGTGGCGACACGCGTCCAGGACCCGACATCTCTTCTGTACAGAACCCGGACGGCAGCTTCAGCATCTTTCTCCCTCCTTCCGGCTTCTCGCTCAGTTCCGGGCCGCCCTCCGGCCGCGCCCCCGGGCGCAACCCCCTTCACAACGCGCGCCCCGGCGGGCCGCGCGCTCTCCCACCGGCCGGCGCCAAGGTCTCCTCCTGCCTTCGGCAGAGGGATGCCGGACCGGCCCTCCCAGGCTCCTCCCGGGCCTACCTGCGAGGCGAGTGAGAGCTCGGCCCCGAAGGCTAGCGAACGCACGGAGCCACGGACGGAAGGCGGGGAGAGGCCGAAGGAAGCGAGGGGTCCGCTCGACTGACCAGCGGAAGAAAGCGGCCAGAGCCCGGGCCTCCGGGATAACTCAGTCCTGGACCTGGCACCGCCGCCGCCGCTCTGGAGACATCAACCAAGAAGACGCCGCAAAAGATCATCGAACACACGAACGCCCAGACATCAAAGAAAGAGCGCCCCTGCAATCGTTCAAGGAACTGCAGCCGAGTGCCGAAACATTGCTCAGCTCCTGCGGCAAGTCCGGCTGCCTTCCTAGGCATAAATAAACAAATCCAGATCATAAACTATAGTGTAGAGTAGGCTGGGTTTCTGCCATTTTCTGTTGGTGACCGAGTGTTGAAGTAATTTAGGGAACTAAATTTTTGAGACAGGAGCACGCTTGTAATCCCAGCATTTTAGGAAGAGGAGGGATGTGGATTTGGAGTTCAAACGTATACTCAGTTAAACGCAAGGCCAACTTGGACTATATGAGACCTTGTCTTAAGAGAAAAAGGAATTAGTCTTTTGTAAGCACATTGGTTGAAAATAAATCATAGCAGAATAAAGCTCGTCTTAATAGTCCAACGACTGCCCTACAACTTACAGACTATCTCACACTACTTGTCCCAGTTGAACAAATGACTTTACCTTTTGATTCTTGGTTTCCTCTCAGAACTGAAGAAAACTGAACAATCTCAGTGAAAGCTCCTGTTCCTCTTTACAAGCAAATCCAAGAGAAGATGGAGAGAAAGGTTGCTGTACTTGTTTTTGAATTTTTATTCTTTGGTTTCGCTTGTTTTGCCAGACAAGATTTCTCTGTGTATCCTTGGCTGTCCTGGAACTGGTTCTGTAGACCAGGCTGGCCTCCAACGCACAAAGATCTGCCTGCCTGTCTCCAGAGTGCTGGGGTTAAAGGTAAGCACCACAACCTCCAAGCCTGTTCTATTCTTTCTCAAAGAACACTTAACTTCTCTTTTGTTTTCTTCCAAAGATCAAAAGCCACAGTCCACAAATGTGCTTTTAGTTACCTAAGTAGCTAGTTAGTTAACTAATTAGTTTTTAGAGACAGGATTTCATGTAGCCCACACACTAGTCTTGAACTCTGTGTAGCCAAGAATGACTTTAAAATTCTGATGTGCTTGCCTTTATGTTCCAAATTTGGAGTGTGCCTGAGGGATTGTGAGAGATTGAGGTGGAGGCTAGCCTCTGTAGCCTGGCTGGCTTGGAACTCACTATGTAGCCCAAACTGACCTCAAACTCACAGCAATCCTTTTGCCTCAAATTACTGAGTGCTGGGATTATAAGCAACCATGCCTTGCTTTTTTTTAAAAAAATAGATTCTCACTATGTAATCCATATTACTTCAAATCCTGTCTTCCTCCCTCTGCCTACCACTTGTTGGAATTGCAGGCATTTACCGACATATTTGATTTCTAGCTGATCCTAACAAATGTACTGAACTCCATACAATTAGTATGTTATTTCTAAATATTTTTCATGTGATAGGTATTTGCTACTCTTGAGAAAAGTCAATTATAACATTATTGTTTATGATTAGGTCTTCTTGGACATAAGCAACCAAAAATTATATTGTACATCTTTAATTCCAACTTTCTGGAGGCTGAGGCAAGGGGGATTGCGATATGAGTGAAGCTAGCCTTGGCAAAAAATTAAAAAAGCAAACAAACAAAAACAAAACAGTCACACATGCTAGCTCATGTCTTTAATCTCAGCACTTGGCACTCAGGAAGCAAAGGCAAACAGATCTCTATGAGTTCAAGAGGCCATCCTGATCAACACAATGAGTTCCTGAACAGCTAGGACTACATTGTGAGACCCTGTTTCCCCTACACACACACACACACACACACACACACCCCAAAAAAAAGTCCAAACCTGAAACAAAGTACAGGTTTATTTTTCTGCCATATAAGAAACCAAAGGTGTACAATTTAGAATGTTAGCCTACATTCAATTTCAAGGACTGGGTTCCTTCTTAGTGCCTTTCTCTATTCAATAAATGGCTTTTATCTATTTCCAAATAGTTGCTGAAGACCAGACTTTATATCCATATTCCCCTTTCCAGCCTCCAAAGCTGAAACAAGCAAAAAATAAATCTCCTTTTTTAGGGCACATCATAGGACTTCCACAGTTATGCCCTACTGACCAGAATTTAGTTACATAGCCACAATTACAGAAACTCTGTCTCCAGGCTTGACATGCTGTTGCCATCTTGGAATCAGAACAGCTGTTTGTCTGCATAAGATTGGGCCCACTAGTGGATAATAATATCCCCTGATGGGAAAGGGGCTCCAGAGTCTGTACAATGCCCCTCCCCTACTCAAGGACATATAGTTAATGACTGGAGGAGGGCAGAGACTCTTGGGTGGTATAGCTGCCATAAGTTGCCCATGTTCCTGTCAGTAACCCCTTGCTCATTCTTCTATAAGCAAGCCTCATTGACTCAAGCTAAACTTGGGTGGAATTATTTATTTAGTCGGCCACTGATGCCTTATTTGGCATGAATAGGTGTTTTGTTCACATGTCTCCAGGAAAACACTTGTTACCTGAACAGTTGAGGAACAGGATCAAAGATGAGATGGGGAGGAGTAAAGATGAGTTTGAGAAGAGTAAGTTGTACAGTCCTTGCTGTGGGTAATAAGATCTGCAACTGAAACTAAGCCATTTGAGGATAGAGCTGGCCCACAGGCATTTCTGATATAGCCATCCTTCCTCATGGGGTATGGAATGCCATGTTCTTGATATGGTGCCATTGCTTTATCCCTGCTGTGGGTGATAAGACTAAGATGCTACTCTCTGTGAAGGTGGAGCATTTATGGGAGAATCACAGAATGACTCTTTATATGAAAATGTAATACTGACTCCTTGATAAAGGAGGCCTACTTCATGTGTACAGGAGTACATAGCACCCTGAAATAGCTGACAGCAGAGAATATGTGACAGTGTCTGAAACCGGAACATATGGGATGGGAGTGTAAACAGATTATGGCATCAGTTATGTGAACTTTGCCAAAAGATATGCAACTGAGGTTCAGCTATCTCTTCAGAAAGAGGGAGCCCACATAAGGGCACTAGCCCCTGAATTATCAAGAAAATGAAGAGCCGGGCTGGAGAGATGGCTCAGTGGTTAAGAGCACTGACTGCTCTGCCAGAGGTTCTGAGTTCAATTCCCAGCAACCACATGGTGGCTCACAACCATCTATAATGTAATGTCCTCTTCTAGTGTGTGTCTGAAGACAGCTGCAGTGTACTCATATAAATAAAAAATAATAATAAACAAATATTAAAAAAAAAAAGAAAGAAAAAAAAAAGAAAATGAAAAGACAGCGTGTGGCAGTGCATGCCTTTGATCCCAGCACCAGGTAGGCAGAGACAGGCTGATCTCTGTGAGTATGAGACCAACTTAGTCTACATACTGAGTTCCAGACCAGCTAGGGCTACATAGTACAGAGTACCAGTTTTGTTTTGTGTAATGTTTTTGGAAGAAGGTGGGTGAAAATGATGAGGTAGAATTATCAGTTTGTTGGGGGTCTTTGATTGTTTTGGTTTTTTGGGGTTTTTTTGTTTTGTTTTTTTGTTTTTTGTTTTTTTTTTTTTTCGAGACAGGGTTTCTCTGGATAGCCCAAGCTGTCCTGGAACTCACTCTATAGACCAGGCTGGCCTCGAACTCAGAAATCCGCCTGCCTCTGCCTCCCAAGTGCTGGGATTAAAGGCGTGCACCACCACTGCCCGGCCTTGTTTTGTTTTGTAACAGTATTTCTCTGTGTAGCCCTGGCTGGCCTGGGGCTCACTCTGTAGACCAGGCTGGTCTCAAACTCAGAGACCACCTGCCTCTCCCTACCAAATGCTTGGATCAAAAGCATGTGCCACCACTGCATTGTGTATGTGTGTTGGTTTTCACATAAAGGAAAGAGTACAAATTAGAATCTCTTCTGGGGTCTGAAAACTTAGAACCCATACGAAGTATTGGACAGTGGAGCCAGGAGGTAGAACTAACAGAAAAATCCCTGTGAGACCCAATATTTAATACAGAGGAAAAGAAATCATATGAATCAGCATGCTGACACAGGCCTGGTATAATCAGGAACCACTCTGCATCTCAGCTGCCTGAATTGGGGAACTTTTTAAATTATTTGTGTGAAGGTGCGTGGTGTGTGCGTGTGTGCGTGTGTGTGTGTGTGTGTGCGTGTGCGTGTCTACACCACATGCTTTCAGAGTCCCAAGGAGTCCAGAAAAAGATTGTGAAATCCCTTGGAGCTATAGTTACAGATGACTCTGAGCCTTCTGATATGGATGCTGGAAATGGAATTCTGGTCCTCTCTCTCTCTCTCTCTCTCTCTCTCTCTCTCTCTCTCTCTCTCTCCTCTCCTTTTTTAAAATAGAATTTATTTCGGGCTAGAGAGATGGCTTAGTGATTAAGAGCACTGACTGTTCTTCCAAAAGTACTGAGTTCAATTCCCAGCAACCACATGGTAGCTCACAACCATCTGTAATGGGATCAGATGCCCTCTTCTGGTGTATCTGAAGACAGCTACAGTGTACTCATATAAATAAAATAAATCTTTTAAAAAAATAGACTTTATTTGTTAACTGTGTGTATGTATGTGCTGAGTGTGAATATGTATACATGAGTGCAAGTATATGAAGAAGGTGAAGGTGTTTGATCTGCTAGAGCTGGGATTACATATAAAAAATATATCTGAGTGAGCCAGAGGAGTAAGCCTCCATGGTCTCTGCATCAAGTCCTGTCTTGACTTCTGCCTTAGCTTCCACTCATGATAGACTGTAACCTGTAAGATAAAATAAGTCCTTTCCCAGGTTGTTTCTGGTTATGGTGTTTATCACAGCAGTAGAAAAGCAAACCAGAAACACCAAGAAAGAAAGGAGGAGGCAGGGAGAAAGAGAGGCTAATTCAGCAGGGAATAGGGCTTCAGTGGAACTTTTTTGGGCTTGTGGGTGGAACATATTTGTTTGTTGGTTGGTTGGTTTTTGGAGATAGGGTTCCTCTGTGTAGTCCTGGCTGTCCTAGAACTCACTCTGTAGACTAGGTTGGCCTCGAACTCACAGAGATTCACCTGACTCACCTCCCAAGTGTTGGGACAAAAGGTATCTTGAGCCGTCATGCTTTATAGAATGGGAGGTGCTCTATGACTCTGAATGATTTAAACTGGAATATAAATTGTGTTCAAGAAGTGCTAAAGCAGGCAAAAGATGCTAAGAAAAAGAAAAGGCTGATAGAAGAGCCTCCTACTTAGATTTTTTTTTTTTTTTTGTCAAATTGACACAAGCTAGAATTGTCTCTTCAATTAAAAAAATGCCTCCATTTAATCCCAGCACTTGGGAGGCAGAGGCAGGCGGATTTCTGAGTTTGAGGCCAGCCTGGTCTACACAGTGAGTTCCAGGACAGCTAGGGATACACATAGAACCAAAAAATAAAAATAAAAAAATAAAAGAAACCTAACTCGGACAAGGAGCCACAGGAGCCACCCTAAAACAAATGTGGCAAGATTTGTACAGAGCCAGAGGACTCTTGATGGCTTCTGCAGTGTGCAGGGGAAAAAACTGACAGCCAAATTCAGTGCTTATGAGTCTCTAGCAGTCTAGCAGAGTCTCATTAGCAGTTAATAATTAATTTTTGGGTGGAGGGGGAAAAGAGATTTGTTCAGTGCTATAACTGCCCATACATTGCCCATGTTCTTATAAATAATCTCAAACTTGTTGGTTCACCAAACTAGGCTTAGATAGAATCATTTCTTTGCTCTGTTATTGATCTCTAACAACATATTGGGTCAAACAGACATTGATTCATATCTTTCTAGAAAAGTCACACCACATCTAACTGTAAGAAAAACTGAGACTTAGTCTTTATCCTGGGTAGCTATGTGACCTCTATAAGTCAGGGACAAATTGACACATACTAGGTGACAACTCAGTAGGCAAGCTATCATATTCTGGAGTCAGGTGACAAATGGGCAAATAGTTTTCCTTTGTTGTCTCCTCCGGCTTTTGAAAAGCTTCCTTCACAGGGAGGCTTTTGAGATGTGGGGTTTAGATCTAGAATCTTTATTCAGATCTAACCCGAACAACTACAGTATTTTTAAAAATCTTTACACAGTGAAAAAGAGCTAAAGACACTAATATCAAGAGTACAAGAAGCCGGGCGGTGGTGGCGCACGCCTTTAATCCCAGCACTTGGGAGGCAGAGGCAGGCGGATTTCTGAGTTCCAGGCCAGCCTGGTCTACAGAGTGAGTTCCAGGACAGCCAGGGCTATACAGAGAAACCCTGTCTCGAAAAAAAAAAAAAAAAAAAAAGAGTACAAGAATTTCAAGAGCAGTCTCTGGCTTATATAGGAAGAGGTGCCACCTCCATGTCTGCACATGTGCGGTGGATGGTCACTTGGAACTGCTCCTGTTTCCTTTCCGATCAAGAGGAATAAGCAGACTTACAGCACCGAGGCCACTAATCTGAAGGCCACAACTCTTTCGGCTACAATGAGCTGATTCACCACAAGACTGTAGGTTTCATGGCAATTGTGACCAGAGATCTGGTCAGCAAAAAACTAGCCACTTAAGTAGGGACCACCATCAACAAGAATGCTCAGGCCAATCTCAGCAGCATCAGACACATGACTGGAAAGAACAAGTACCGCCCTAATCCATGCATGGAGGCCATCTGCAGGGCCGGTGCCATCCTGGGAAGCCAGAAGCCTGTGATGGTGAAGACCCACCAAGAGCTCCAGAGCCGCACACTGCAGAAGCCATCAAGAGTCCATCGACTTTAATTTTTTTTCAAGAGTATAAAAAGTTTTCAGTTTTTTAAAATCTGGAAAGTTTGCAAATAGAGTCTCATGAATTCCTGAAGTCCAGACAAGGCTGACCTTGAACTGTTGATCCTCCTGCCTCTAACCTCCCAAATTCTACATGACAGTACCCGGTTCTCTGAAGTGCTAGGATCTGAACTCAGACCTTTATGCATGTTAGGCAAGCACTCTAGTAACAAAGTTATAACCCCAGAACCCTGCAGATACTTTGAGAAAAAAGCAATTGCAGAAAAAAAACATGTTACATTATCATCTGTGAAGGGAAATACTTGAAAAACTGAGGCTAGACTACTTTATGAGACCACGAGAAAGATGATTTATGAACAGAAATGTTGTTTCAGAGTATAGTGCTTCCTTGGTTATGCATAAGCCCCTTTCTTCTCTGCCTAGAGCAAGAAAGGAAAAGGCTTTATCCACCAGCAGAGATCTACCAGTTTCCTTTGCAGAAGTTCGTCTGAACATGAATTAAGTTTCAATTTTAGCTCGGCAGTGGTGGTGCACACCTTTAATCCCAGCACTTGGGAGGCAGAGGCAGGCGAATGCATGTCTGAGTTTGAGACCAGCCTGGTCTACAGAGTGAATTCCAGGACATCCAGGACTACAC
This sequence comes from Mastomys natalensis, assembly GCA_021653895.1. NCBI lineage: Eukaryota > Metazoa > Chordata > Mammalia > Rodentia > Muridae > Mastomys > Mastomys natalensis. Next base: position 1,408,640 of record JAJTUV010000328.1, on the reverse strand, counting down.
GGAGAAACCCTGTCTCGAAAACCAAAAAAAAAAAAAAACCCAAAAAAATAGTTTCAGTTTTACAGTGAACAACTGACGGCTTGTTCTTACAGAGAAGTTGATCAGGATCAGACTGAACAACAGAGATCCAGAGTTGAAGTCGTCAAGCCTCTAGAATTCATCTCACACTGGAGGATGGATTCCTAACAAGAAACCAGATAGGTACAAATTGAGACCAGCCTGAGGTGTGCTCATGTCCTTCTGTAAGCTGGCATGGACATGTAACAGCTCACTGTTGTGCTGGTTGTTGATTTTTGTGTTCTAGAAGGTTCTCCTTATGGAGAGACTCCCTTGAAGGTAGGATAATGGTACCCCCTGAGTTTCTTCCTGTTATAACAATCAATTGGACACAGAATTTTCAGTGCTGAAGCTGTGACAGCCCTGAGCAAACCAGGATAGTTCGTCATCCTAAGAATAGACCTTATCCCTGTCAATCACACAGAATTTAGAAAGACTAAACAAGGAAAAAACGGACTGGAGAATGTTAATTTTGAGTCTCTCATCTCTTATACATACAATTTTGTAAAATCTTGGTAAAATGTAGAAAATAAAACAGGCCCAAGCACATGGACACACACAAGGGTAATGTCTTTCAGTTTCTTTTCTTTTTCCCATCATTTGGAAGGCAAGAAGGTGGCAAGTTTGAGAATAAACTAGGCTAAAGAGTTTATAAGGGAGACAAAACAAGCTTTTGCAAAGTTTTGCAAAGCAAGTAGAATGGTTCTTAGTGTGTGCTAGGTTCTAAGTTTGATTTCCTAGCACAAAAATAAATAAAACCCAAACCAGGCATGGTGGCACACATCTTTAATTTCAGCATTTTGGAGGCAGAGGCAAGTGGATCTCCAGAAGTTCCAGAACAGCCAGGGCTACACAAAGAAACCTGTCTAAGAGAGAGAGACAGAGACAGACAGAGACAGAGAGAGAGAGAGAGAGAGAGAGAGAGAGAGAGAGAGAGAGAGAGAACAAAATCAAAAAAGCAGGTGGCTGATTAAAGAGACCCTGTATCAGACAGACAGACAGACAGACAGATAGATAGATAGATAGATAGTATGATTGATCAATCTATAGATAGATAGAACAAGCAAAAGCAACAAAAAAGCAGGTGTCTGACTGATTTCTGTGAACTCCAGGCTAGTCTAGTCTGTATAGTGAGTTCTGGGTCAGATAAAGCTACTTAGTGAGACTCTGCCTCAACAAAAGTAAAACCAATCAGCCAAACAAACAAAATAGAACCCAGGTAATGTGGCATGTCTGTCATTCTAGTACTCGGGAGGCTAAGGCAGGAAGATTGGTAAATTTAAGGCCACCCTGAACTAAATAGTCAGTACCAGGCTAGTCATGGCTATATAATGAGATCTTATCTTAAACTAAACAGAAAAAAAATGAACAAAGAACAAAATGTAACAAAGTCTTCATTGTATAATGTTCAGAACCAGTTTCCAATCAACTATCCATTGTCCCACATCCAGGACCTCCTTGAACTCACTAAATTTACCGTCCTGCCAAGCCACCCACTTCACAGCGGAAGATAAGGATGAGAAACAGCATTTGGAATAGAAATAAACAGCAGATAATAATCCATAATTGTTTTTAATCTTTAGGATGAGTCACTCTCGATTTATTTCCACATTCCTCTGTCATCTGCTGTTCACTTTACTTTGAGCGTCACCAGATTAACACTGCCAAAGGCAGGTAGAAAATGATCTAAGAGGCCAGCTCAGAGGTGTCACATGATGAATGACTGAGAAAATGGGAACAAGACAATCCTCAAGAAAATCTTTTTAGTCCTAGCAAAGACACCAATGTGTGAACCTAATTCACACTTGTATTATCCCTATCAGGTTATTTTTACAACAGTGAAATTTTAGAACAAGACTTGTTAGGGGATTATTTATTTCCTGGGAAGTTCTGTCTATCACTCTGCATATAATATTCTAAGGTCTAACTCTTAGTTTATTTCTCCCCCTCCCCTAGAGTTTATTTCAAGCCATGCTTTGTACTTCAGCGTTTAAAAGACAGGGCTCCTACAGTGGCCCATTCTGACCTGATACTCACTATGTGGCACATATAGATTGGCTTTGAGATCACACTGTAACTGCCTCAACCTCCCAAGAGCTGGAATTATAGTCACGAGCCACTATGCCTGCCTCTAAGACCTGTTTTCTCCTCAGAACTGTCCTCTCCACAAAGAATTTCAAAACATGCTATGTAAGTATTCTTACATCATAACCAAAGGAAACATAACCAAGACAGGTCTGGTGGCATAGGTCTGTAATCCAGCTATTCAGGAACAAGTTTAAGGTCTGTCTAGGCTAGTGAGTTCAAGACCAGTTTAGGCAACAAAGTAATAAAATGGAAAAAAAAAAAAAGTGAGCTAAGGATATGGTTCAGAGAAATACCACTTGCCTGCCATAGAGAAAGCAGACTTTGTAAATTTAATCTCAAAATCGCCACATTAAAAAGGGAAAGGGGGGGGGGGCCTGGAGAGATGGCTCATCAGTTAAGAAGAGCACTGACTGCTCTTCCAGAGGTCCCGAGTTCAATTCTCAGCAACCACCATCTGTAATGGGATCTGATGCCCTCTTCTGGTGTGTGTCTGAAGACAGTGACAGTGTATTCACATATATAAAAAAATAAATATTTTTTTAAAAAGTGGGGGGCAGGGGGAGGTAAAAAGAAAGAAACATCAGGCCATCAAGATACCATAGCAGGGGCCTGCAGAGATGGCTCAGCAGTTAAAGAGTACCACCTGCTCTTCCAGAGGGCCTGAATTCAATTCCCAGAAACCACATGGTGGCTCACAACCATCTGTAATGGGATCTGATGCCCTCTTCTGGTGTGTCTAACACAGTGACAGTGTACTTACATACATAAATAAATTAAAAAAAGAAAAAGATACCTCAACAGGTAAAGATACTAGCTGGCAAACACGATAGGAGTTTAATCACTCACAAGTTGTCCTCTGACCTCTGTATATGCACTATGCACCCCTCACACTCAATAAATGAATACATTTGTTTAATGTAGTCTAATTAGATATGAATTTTGTAAACTTGCAGGAGTCTTTTGCTCATTGAACTACCAGGGCCTTTAGAGCCTCTGTAAAGTATAAACTTGGTATTTTGTCTATATTTTAATTAATTTTAAATCTGCTCAGTCCTTTACCCCGTTTAGTCTCTAACTCTGACTCAAGGGTGAACTAGGAGAACTGGAATTCAGATATTCCCTCAAGTAACTAGATCTAAATTACAGTCCAGTTAGTGCTGGAAACTAAGGATGGTGGCTTCCCACTCTCCTTAATGTTCTCTTCAAAAAAATCCCACAAGTGCAGACCAGCAGTTCCTTTCTATTTATTTTTATTTATTTATTTATTTTATTTATGGTTTTTGAGACAGGGTTTCTCTGTGTAGCCCTGGCGCTCACTCTGTAGACCAGGCTGGCCTCGAACTCAGAAATCTGCCTGCCTCTGCCTCCCAAGTGCTGGAATTAAAGGCGTGAGCCACCACCGCCTGGCTTCGTTTCTTTCTTTCAGTTCTAGGGATCAATACCTCACACATGCTAGGCAAGTACTTACTTACTTATATTAGATCATTTCTCAAGTAAATTCATTCTTTCTTCCTATTTGCCAATGTAGACAGCAAAGGAGAAAAACAAAGACTCAGGGCACCAGGCAAGATGGCTTATAGATCAGTATTTGGGAGGCTGAAGCAGGAGGGCTGCTACAAGCTCCAGGCCAACCTGGGCTACATAGTAAGCACCAGGACAGCCAGCCTGTGCTATATAAAAAACTGTCTCATACAAACTAGCAATAAATTAATAAATAAATAAATCAGGACAAACACTTTTCAATTGAGATCTCTAGATAATTGAAACAACAAAATGCTTTGGCTATGTGCTGTTTTCTCCTTTATTGTGTGATTTTTGCCGTTGCAACCAGTGAACTTTCACAAGAATAATGCACAGCCTGGGGTTCACCGCACATTAGGGAAACACCGTCTTGATTTTGGTCTAGTTGACACATTTGCCCTGCACTTGCCCTTCTAAAACTTTAAATGTTAATTTATGACATTCAGTACCACTGGATGACTGAACTTCCCATGGTTAGTAAGGGGGAAAGTTGTCAGTTTCTTCTGGAAAGTCTTCTTCCTCCCTCTACCTTCTATACTAACTAAACTGAGTGAGTATCAGCTCCTGCCGGATTCGGTCAGCCTCTAAGTCCAGAGACTCCATGTGCTTATGCTCCCCCTCAGGGGGCTGCTCAATAGGCCCAGTCACCGGAGAGGACCAAACATCCATTCCGTGTTCTAGGGAAATGTTGTGAAGGACACAACAAGCTAAGATGATGTGGCTGGATTTCTCTGGTGAGTACTGCAGTGCCCCTTTCGATCCATCCAGGCACCGGAACCTACAGCAAAGGGTCCGCAAAGTCTTCTCAATCACACTGTGAGTTGCAGAATGGGCCCTATTATAGCGATACTCCGCTGGAGTTTCAGGAATGTGTAGTGGAGTCAAGAGCCAGGTGTGGAGAAAGAAGGAACTGTCACCTGCATGAAAGGCCAAAGAGAACACAACTGTAAATGGATTACAAACAAAAAGTGAAATTCAGGCTAGTTGTGGTAGTCATGACTGTGATCTCAGTGCTCAAGATGCTGAGGACTACCTCAAGTTCCAAGCCAGTCTGAACTGCACAGTGAGACCTTGTCTCACAGAACAAAACCAGGGACATTTGGAAACACAGTAAGGAAGGACAGGAAAATAAACAGCCTTTGAAGGCAAATCATACCATAGCATAATAACCAGAAGTAAAATGTTGTCATAAGAAAGTATGAAGAGGCCGGAGAGTGGTGGCGCACACCTTTAATCCCAGCACTTGGGAGGCAGAGGCAGGCGGATTTCTGAGTTTGAGGCCAGCCTGGTCTACAGAGTGAGTGCCAGGACAGCCAGGGGTACACAGAGAAACCCTGTCTCGAAAAACCAGAAAAAAAAAAAAAAAAGAAAGTATGAGGAGGGAAGAGTGATGGCTCAGAGGTTAAACATACAGGCTGCTCTTACAGAGGACCTCGGTTCAGTTCCCAGCATTCACGTGTGGCTTACAACAGTCTGTAAGTCCAGCTCCAGGGAGGTCAACACTCTGTCCTCACCTCCAAGGCACCAAGCATATTCATGTAGTATACATACATCTATGCAGGCAAACTCTCAGACACATAAAATAAAGGGAAAGACTTTTAAATAGAGAGCACGAACTAATACTGATTGGCTTCCCTGAGGCGTGTCTGATCTCCACAGTTCTTTATTGCCCCTTCTTTTTTCTCCACGGTGATGGTGACAGTAGGTGCATGGATGTCAAGACCACAAGCCAACTCCAGTATACGTGGCACAAAGAGGAATGTCTGCACTTGGAAGGCTAAGGCAGGAAGACAACCAGTGAGGCCAGCCTCATCTACACAATGAGAACCCATCAAAGACAACAAAATGTCACTGCATAAAAAAATGCTAGATGGCAATATCCTTGACTAAAATCAATGGACAAAAAGCTGAGAGCTAACAAATCCAAATCTGAGAGCATCCAAAGGGAGGAAGTAGATACACAGGAATCCAATCATTGGCCTTTTCTTTCTTGGTGTTTTATTTTTTTAACCATGATGGGGGAGAACTCAGGACCTTGCACAAATAAAGAAGCATTCTGTCTCAGCAATAGCCCTCAAAATTCCCTGTCTTTTTTACACTTACTTTTCTTTTTCTTGAGACAGAGTTTCATATAGCCCATCTGGCCTGGACCTTACTAAGCAGCTGAGGATAACCTTGAATTCCTGATCCTCCTTGCTTTACCCCAAGTGCAGGAGCTATAGGTGTGTACATCACCATCCTCCCTCCCCCAACCTTACCCCTGTAAGGTTTCAAATTCAGAGATAGTGCTCTTTATAAAAGGCTTAATAAAAATGATAAAGGGTCAGATGTGGTGGCATATATATCTTTAATCCCAGCACTCTGGAGCCAGAGTCAGGTAGATCTCTATGAGTTTGAAGCCAGCCTGGTCTACAATGTGAGACCCTGTCTTAAGCAAATAAACCAACTCCATCCCCCCAATCAAACAGGATACCAATTTTACAAATCTCTAAATAGAAAGCATTCAAGAAAAAAGAAAGATCTTCTAACAGGAGATATAAAAGCACTCAAGAGGAAAACTTCTAATTTTACTATTAAGTTTCATGTCTGAAAGCATGACCTGGGGATTTTGTACAACATCCCAGCGATTTGTCTTCCTAGTACTGAGAAGAGCAAGAGCTGTGTCTGCAGCCGGGGTGGTGGTGGCGCATGCCTTTAATCCCAGCACTTGGGAGGCAGAGGCAGGTGGATTTCTGAGTTCGAGGCCAGCCTGGTCTACAGAGTGAGTTCCAGGACAGCCAGTGCTATACAGAGGAACCCTGTCTCGAAAAACAAAAACCAAAAAAAAAAAAAGAGCTGTGTCTGCAGTAGCCATCAGGACTCAGGGGTACCGGATTCTTGGATAGGATACTACAATCACATAATAATGCTTGTATAACACTACCTGGGAGAACATGAATATGACGATGCAAACAGTAATAACGAGAAGAGATCAGAAGTGGATTCAAATAACAAACAGAAGTCATTTCCTTTAAGTGACTTACTTATTAGAGGATCCTGGGAAGGCCTAAGAAAAGCAAACACAAATGGGGAGCAAAGTCCTAGTCCAAGAGAACAATGTTTCTATAATGTTTAATTGTCCTGACTCACCAGCTCTGACAAACAAAGCAGCTCACACAGAGGTGTGACTTCTTATAAATCCTAATCAGACACTGAACCCTGAGAACTAAGGTAAGCACTGTCCTCCTAACCTGCCACCAGGTTCGGTAAATAGTAGACTCTTAAAACAGAGATAGCCACTGTTCCAAAAATAATAAAAGACTTCTTTCATTTTGGAGCTTATGTTTCTAAGACTGGATTAGCTGAAAATAACTGAGATGTCTCACAAAAATTTAAAGTTTATATTTAGCTGGTTTTCTTTTTGGGGACAGAGTCTTATGCTGTAGACCTAAAAACTCCTTAGGTAGCTCATGCTGACCTTAAATTCACAGCAATCCTCCTGTTTCAGCCTCCTAAGTGCTAGGATTATAGGCATGAGCTACCACACCTGGCTTTCTCCTCCTCCACCACTTTTGTTTTGTTTTGAAGCCAGGGTCTCACATAGTTCAGGCCCCTGAGCTTCTGATATGATACACTTGTCTCTACCTCTCAAATGCTGGGATTACAAGTGTACACCAACTCCCACTCTTTTTTTTTGGTTTTTTCGAGACAGGGTTTCTCTGTGTAGCCCAGGCTGTCCTGGAACTCACTCTGTAGACCAGGCTGGCCTCGAACTCAAAAATCCACCTGCCTCTGCCTCCCAAGTGCTGGGATTAAAGGCGTGCGACACCACTGCCTGGCTGTTTGCTACTTTTTTTTTTTAAAGATTTATTTATTTTTATATACTGTGGCAGAGTACACGTGTTGCTGTCTATACTAGGACACCACCAGAAGCGAGGCAGAATTTCTGAGTTCCACCATGTTACAGAGTGGTTGTGAGCCTACCATGTGGTATGCTGAGAATGAACTCAGGACCCCTGAAAAAGCAGTCAGTGCTCTTAACCACTGAGCCATCTCTCCAGCCCCCTATTTGCTACTTACTTAATAAACTTGCTCATTCAAAACTGAAAGCATGACTATTGTAGATCATTCTATGAACAATACAGAACACCAGGTTGGTCATGACCTTAATAAGTAGCAGAAATTAGTTTTTAACTCTTCATCTTCCTGCCTAATTTTCCAAGTACTTTACTACAGGTATGTGCTGCCATCCCGGCTCTTTTCTTTTGTCTAAGTTAGAACTCCTCTGCTCAAGTGATCCTTTTGCCTCAGTCTCTGCTGTATCTGACAGTAGGGCCAGGAGTCGCAGGCTCAATTCAAACCATTGTACACGTAAACATAATATGCTATGCTAGGCAAAACTCAGGAGGGGCAGAGGTAGGTGGATCTTTGTGCATTTAAGGCTAGCCTGTTCTACAAAGAGAGTTCCAGAACAACCAGGGTTACACAGAGAAACCATGTCTCAACAAAACAAAGAAAACATAACATGTTGTGTATTAGTCCTGTCCTATTGCTTATCTAAGAGTATAGCTTTAGAGGTGTAGGGGTTTGAATAGGAATGGCCTCTATAGGTTCATGTGCATGAATGCTTGGCCCATAGGGAGTGTCACCATTAGGAGAGGTGCCCTTGTTGGAGTAGGTGTGGACTTGTTGGAGGAAGTGTGTCACTGGAGGTGGGCTTTGAAGTCTTAAAAGCTCAAGTCTGGCCAGGGCCAGTGTGTCTGAGTTTCCTTCTGCTACCTGCAAAACAAGAAGTAGAACTCTCAGCTCCTTCTCCAGCATGCTTGATGACATCATGTTTCCACCATGACAATAATGGACTGAACTTCTGAACCTGTAAGCTAGTCCCAATTAAAGGCTTTCCTCTACAGGAGTTGCCTTGGTCAAGGTGTCTCTTCACACACACACCCAACCTTCCAACAAGGGGCTAGAGAAAAAATTCAGCACTGGCTGCTCTTCCCGAGGACGTGAGTTTGGTTCCCAGCATAGCTGCTCACAGCTACCTGTAATTCCAGTTCAGGATATCTAGTACCTTCTGCAGCACACACATGGTACACAGACATACAAAACAGCCATAGAGATTTAAAAAAGAAAGTAAAGCTCAAACCAATATGGCTTTGAGGCTTAAGAGTTTCATTGTTTCTAACAGTATATGTCACAGCTGAGTAGTCACTTTGGTTTACACTACATAATGGTGAACAAATTCTTATCTGGCTCAGATCACTTGAGTCAGCCTTTAAATGAGATTCAGTCTATATAAGCAGATTGGAGAAGCAAGCTCTTTTTTTGTTTGTTTGTTTTTGTTTTTACAGGGTTTCTCTGTGTAGTCCTGGCTGTCCTGGAACTCACTCTCTAGACCAGGCTGGCCTCGAATTCAGAGATCACCTGCCTCTGCCTCCTGAGTGCTGGGATCATTTTACAGGCGATAACAATTATTGCTCCTACAGATGCACTATGATTAACAAGCTCTGTTCCAGGCCGGGCAGTGGTGGCGCACGCCTTTAATCCCAGCACTTGGGAGGCAGAGGCAGGCGGATTTCTGAGTTGAGGCCAGCCTGGTCTACAGAGTGAGTTCCAGGACAGCCCGGGCTACACAGAGTAAACCCTGTCTCGAAAAAACCAAAAAAAAAAAAAAAAAAACAAGCTCTGTTCTGGTAAGTGATTTGGCTGATGTGTGTGTATGTGTGTTTTGAGGCCAGGGAGCAACCTGGATGGGGTTTCTCTTTAGCCTGAAGTTTACCCCAGAGATCTACCTATCTCTTCCTCCTTAGGACTAGAATTGTGTGCACCATCATGCCTGGCTTTTAAAAAAAAAACAAAAACAAAAAAATGGGTTCAATTCCTGGGACCCCATACTTGAATAGTATAGTATCAAACTCAGGTCTCTACACTCAAATGGTAAGCAGTTTATCACTAAGCTATCTTCTGAGTCTCTACAACAATGGTTCTCAAACTCTGGGTAGAAAATCCTTGTGGAGGTCAAATGACTATCACAAGAGTCACCTAAAACCAATGGAAAACACAGATATTTATATTACAATTCATAACCGTGGCAAGATTATAGTTATGATAGAAATGAAAATAATTTTATGTTTGGGGGTCCTCACAACATGAGGAACTGTATTAAAGGGCCAAAGCATTAGGAAAGTTAAGAAGCACTGGTTTACAGGGTTGTTTCTGTAGCTACTGTTGGCAATGCAAATTCTTGTGATCCTGGTTTGTTTTTGACTGTGTTGTAAATCAAATCATCTGAATCCCTAATCCTCTTGATCCCTCCTCCCAAATGGTGGACTTGCACGTTCTGGTGCCATAGGTCTTATTTTACATGTCCATGAACACAGAACTCCAAGATAAATTCTTAGAATTAGAAGAGGGAAGGCAAATAATGTTTTTAAGTTACAGAGAATGAGCTTTATTTTATTGTAATTATTATTCTCAGCTTAATAAAAAAAAAAAAAAAATCATGTGTGTGTGTGTCTGTGTGTAAGTGTGCCCATGTGGGTTCAAGTACCTTTAGGGGCCAAAAGAGTTATAGGCAGTTGTAAGTCACCCAATGTGGGTACTGAGAACTGAATTCAGTTCTTCTGGAAGAACAGGTCGTCTCTAAGCCATCTCAATAGCCCCCTGTTTAGTTTTTGAGATGGGGGGTCATGTATCACAGGCTAGCCTCAAGCTTCCTATATAGCTGAGGATCATCCTGAACTTCTGATACTTCCGCCTTCTGAGTACTGGGAATGCAGATATGCACCAACACAGTTATGCACAACAGCCAATGCAGTGCTGAGGACTGAACCCAGGACCTCCTACTCACTCCTAACTGATCTACATTCCTATTCCCTTATTTTTGAGGCAGGGTCTCCCTCTACATCCAGGTTGGCCTGAAACACTCTGTCTGGAACTTGAGAGCCTTTTGCCTCAGCCTACCCAGTCCTGGATTGCAAGCATATAAAATAACACCCAGCTTAAATATTGTTTCTGTTTAAAATTCTTTTAGATTTATTTTATGTGTATCAGTCTTACACCTGCATGTATATCTGTGTACCCTGTGTACACCTTATGCTGTGGAAGTCAGAAGAAAGCTTTAGATTCCCTGGAACTGGGTATTGTGGGCATCTGTGGATGATGGGAATCAAACCCAGGTCCTCTTCAAGAACAAGTGCTCTTAATCATCAAGACACCTCTTCATCCCTTAAATACTAATTAAAAAAAAAAATCAATGTGCAAAGGTTGAAGGTTCAGTGGTAAAACCCTCGCCTGGTATTCCCAAGCCTTGGGTTTGATCCCTAGTACAGGAATAGTAATAAAAATAATTATGAGGGAATGGTGGTATACACTTGAGAGGCTAAAGCAAATGAATCTTTGAGTCCAAGGCTGACTACATTGAAAATTCCAGGCTATATAACAAGTTACCTGTCTCAAAAAGTCTCTAAAAAGGCCCAGAGAGTTCTCACCAGAGGTTTCACAGGATAAACAAAGAATGAAGAGTAAGACTACAGAACTTCAGATTTCACCCACTTTCCTGCATACCTTTTCTACGGATATAAACTGAAGATTTATACTTGCGAACTTACCAAGAAGCCAGCTATCTTTGGGCATCCCAGTTTCAAACTGACTGGTTAAAGAAGACCGCTGTAGCACGGCACAGTCCTGGAGGCTACCTGGCCAGCTCGTTTCCACAGTCATCAGTGCCCCTCTGATGTCACACACCACCAGGCAGTTTAAAGAATGCAGACCCTTTCGGTTCACGTAAGAGAGGTCTTCAGCATTTGGTGCCTTGATTGCTACATGGATACAGTCAGCCACACCTATCACCCCTGGCATCCCTGCCAATCCATAGAATTCATCCTTGAGAGATTGTATGGCAGCTTCATCAGCTGGAAAGTGAATAAACTGTGAGGCCCGTTCCACAAGGGCTTCAGTGACATTGGCAACGCAGCGACTCATAGAGGCTTGACTAATTCCAATTGCATCTCCCATCCGAGTCTGGAAGGAACCTGAAGTATAAAAACCTAATGCTGCCAGGATCTGTGTTTCTGGGCTAATAGCTCTAGATCGCTGAGTAGGTCGAGAAAGACTTGCCCCCAAGAGTTCCACTAAGTAGTAGATGAATTGTCGGGGAAATCCATACATAGACATCAGGTATTCATCGGTCACATCATCCAGCTTAAAACGGTCTAAGGTCCGGTGACCTCGGCCATACAGCAAGAGATCACAGTCAAGCACTGTTATTGGTATAGCCATTGCTAATGTGGATGTTCTCTTCTATCTGCTTTTCCTGAGTTTTTCCCAACAAAGAAGTTGGCACAAAAGTAATCAGAATTCAACAGGTAACCATCAGTTAAATGGCTCTGACATTTATAATCTTCTTTCTGTAAATGTCAAAAGAAAAAATTAGAAACTTATCCAAACCATACCAAATGACTCAAAACCTACAACACCTTTTCAGCAATTTGCTTTTTAACTCTAGATTTATCTCCAACTATATGACAAACGATCTAATTTGCAAACAATGGGAGTTCAATACTAATGGCTCATCTAATGCCTGGCATTTCAACTGAGAACAACAAATGAGAACAAACTACTCATAAGGTAAAAGAGGTCTATGGCAACCATGACAAGTCGTAAACACTTTAAGGATTACTCAGAGAGGCTTGTTTTGTAAAGCCCTATGGCTCCACAGATGTGGGAGTGCTCAAACCAGTCCAACTAGGGAGGTAGAAGAACAAAGGGGGATTAAAAAAAAAAAAAAAAAAGGAAGGAAAGAAAGAAAGGAAGAAAGACAGTCCATGACCCTGCCTGGGGACCCACATTGTCTGCTGTAACAGGCTTTCCCTTCATCTCAAGAGATCTGAATCCCGAGGCTTTAGAAAGTAAGATTAGCCAGTATAAAAGGAAGGAAAGGAGGAAGAGGCTAAGTGAACCAGGTAGGTCTGAAACACCAGGGCCACTTTTACAACCCACTTTCAAAACAATATTAAGTGACAAAGATGGCTCCGAGGGCACAGTATTTGGCTGCGAAGTCTGGTGAAATAATGAGTTGCCTATCTGAGATCCATATGGTATAAAGAAAGAATCGTCTGACTTAAGTTGTCCTCTGACCTCCAGCATCCTTTCCACAGCACACCCACCTTCAATACATACATGTAATTAAAAAAAAAAAAAAAGTTTATTCCTTTAAAAGTCGTCTAAGTAAAGATACCCAAGCCAGGAATGGTGGCTCACTGTACTTGGGAAGTGTAGACCAGAGAATTATGTGCGAGGCAAGCGTGGACTACTCCATCGCCAGTCAAAACAAAGCAAAACAAAAAACTCCTAAGGCTGGTCCAGCCTGTAATGTTAGCATTCTGGAAGCTGGAAAGCATCTCGACGCGTGTTCCAGGCCAGCTGGAGCTACATTACATTCAAAGCTAACCTGAGTTACACAGCGAGACCTTGTCTCAAAAATAGCAAAATAAACAAAGTCTGACCGCTCGGCCCAGTGTAACCGAACGCTGATCACCACCTTTCCGTAGCTACCGAATTATCCGGAGCACACTCCACCCTCGGGGCGGAAAAAGCTCCGCCTCCGGAACCCACGGCCGCACACAGGCCGCCACGGTGAGCAACAGCGGCACCGCCCCTTCCGCATCAGTGCCGGCCCCACGCAGCATCTTCTTCACCTAGGCCACGGCGGCCTGCGCTTCGCCGCCGAACATTCCACACGAAGCCCAGTTTTCCACCCCCCCCCCCAATTCCTTCCCAAACACTTTTTGTTTCTCTAAAAGACTTAAAAATTAAACAAATGATTTATTTCCGAAAAGAAACCACCTTTCGTGAAGACTCTGAGATACATAAATATTAGATAGGGCGTCTGTGGTGTGGCGAAAGTGCAGCTGAAGTTAGGCAGCTGCATTTCCCCCGTAGCGCTCTACCTCCCCACCGCCTGCACTGAAGCAGATGAAAACAAACACTAACGATGGCGGCGCTGGGCTGCGACTGGTTGCTGGCTTAGGGCGGGAGAGATCGCTTGACGTATGACTGGGAAGCTCTGAGGAAAACCAGTCGACACCAGTCCGACAGCTTTTTCAGTTCTGGGATCCCGGAGCCTCCTTAGCGTGAGGTATCTCTCTGCGACCTGTGCTGTCACTACCGCCCCGGAGCGCGGAACCCTCAGCCGGGAGGTGCGGTTGGCCGGCCCCAGGCCCCGGCCTCCGGAATGAGAGCCCGGAGCCACTCTCTGTGCTGTAGCTTCACAGGTACTCACTTTTGAGGGTAATAACCCCCGGATCTTTCAGCGCCCCCGAGTGGGAGGTCACTGATCTGCGTTCCCTTTGCCACCTCCTTGGGGACGCCCAAGCCAAGTAGCCGAGGTTCAGTTCCATAATCCCCACATTCTGCGGGAAGTTGGGTTGGTGTCACCCTGTTGGCTCTTGAGACATCCCAACCGTTACAGACTACCCCCCGAAATTCTTCTATTTTCTCTTCGGGTTATGTCAAAAAGATCTATTGGAGAACATTTGTAGGGCCGTAACTCCGGAGTAAGGTACCAAGATGGATAAGGTAGGTTTTCAATCAATCAAAAAAATTTGAGCCAGGCGGTGGTGGCGCACGCCTTTAATCCCAGCATTTGGGAGGCAGAGGCAGGCGGATTTCTGAGTTCGAGGCCAGCCTGGTCTACAGAGTGAGTTCCAGGACAGCCCGAGCTACACAGAGAAACCCTGTCTCAAAAAAAAAAAAAAAAAAAAAAAAAAAAAAAAAAAAAACCCAAAAAAAATTTTTTTGAATGCCAAATATGTACTGTACTGCGCGTGTAGGTGTGAGCGACTTGATTAATGAAAAAAGGGACTAACTTCTTTTTTTTTTTTTTTTTTTGGTTTTTCGAGACAGGGTTTCTCTGTGTAGCCCGGGCTGTCCTGGAACTCACTCTGTAGACCAGGCTGGCCTCGAACTCAGAAATCCGCCTGCCTCTGCCTCCCAAGTGCTGGGATTAAAGGCGTGCACCACCACCGCCCGGCTGGGACTAACTTCTTACTGGCAGTGGAACAACCTGCGCAAACCTGCAAACCATTCTCATTAAATCTCTGAGTAAGTGGCTAAGCCCCTTCTTGGGCTAGTCACTAACGCATCTCAGTTTTAAATTTCTCATTCACTTTTTTCCTAGTTAACCTGCTCAATCTAACCTCAAGGTAATATTTCTTTTTTGCTCCCCCTACCTCCATGGTAGCCCAGGTTGGTCTTAAACTCCTATGCTTCAGTTATCCTCTTCACTCAACCTCCTGAGTAGCTGAGAATACCAACTCAGGCTGTCACCAGGCCTAGGTTGGGATAGTTGAAAACAGGGTTCAGATAGGCAGCCTAGGTTTGCCTTGAATTACTGGTCCTCCTTCCCCACCATCATAAGTGTTGAGATTATCCAGCATATACCATCATGTCTAGTCTTGAAATCCTTTTAATTAACTAACATATGTGTATGTATATATATATGTATGTATATTTATATGTATACAATACTTATATATTTATACACAAACACGTGTTCTCTTTAAAAAAAGATTTTTTTTAATTTATTTTATGTATATGAGTACACTGTCGCTGTCTTCAGACACACCAGAAGAGGGCATTGGATCACATTACAGATGATTGTGAGCCACCATGCGGTTGCAGAGAATTGAACTCAGGACCTCTGGAAGAGCAGTCAGCCATTTCTCCAGCATGTTCTTACTTGAGATTTAACCTATCACTTTGCTCAGTCTACTACAGAGCTATATTCACAACCAGTTAATCTCTGCATTTTTTTTTTTTTTTTTTTTGAGACAGGGTTTCTCTGTATAACCTTGGCTGTCCTGGAACTCACTCTCTAGACCAGGCTGGCCTTGAACTCAAAAATCTGCCTGCTTCTGCCTCCCAAGTGCTGGGATCAAAGACGTGCGCCACCACCGCCCGGCCTGTTGTTGGTTTTTGAGACAGGATATTTATACATCCCAGGCTGGCTTTCACTCTATATAGTTATGGATGACCTTGAACTCCTGAACCTCTTCCTCCTGAATACTGGAATTGTAAGTGTGACCTACCATACCCAACACTAAAGACTGAGTTTAAATCTTTTAAAGGCTTATAACTCATTAAAGTTATTTCAAATTCGTTTTAAATACCTACCTGCTTTTAACTGTAGAGTGCATATAGATCAACTTACTAGAAAAGTCTTCTGAAAGCTATTGTAGGCTGCACAGGCAATTTCTTTTAGTAGTGTCCTTTATGTCCTTGTTACAATAGAAGGGATGAGAGTATGAATCACCACTACTTAGAAAAGCAACTGAATGGCTTTGTACAGGTGATTAGTACAAGTAAATGGCTAAGTCAAGAATTAATAGAAATCATAACAGAATTACAGTTTTGGAGAATGCTGCTTCCAGTTTAGGTTTACATATATTTGAATAAAATGCAGAGTTAGAAGACATTTTACAGTCCTTGTCATTTTAAGGGGTTTACCTCTCTCCCTTTTAGTTTTGCCAATAGCTCTCTTATTTAAAGATAACTTAAGATGGAATTAAGATCAGATGCTTTGAGGTGGATGTTAGTTAGATACTCTGTTTTAAATAAAGATTTATTGTTGTGGTTAATTATTTTACCTTTAATCTTTTGTGGAATTTTTCTGTCCTCCTTGGCCTTGTTTATTTTTTGGAGTTTGTTTATTTTTTGTGTAGCTCTTAGATGGCCTGGGAGCTGAGGTTTTCCACCTGCCTCATCATTTTATTCTTGGATTCTAACATTCACTACCATGGTGGATTTTAAAAACACATAATGCATTTGTGCAGGCTTGTATGTGTATGTTTGTGTCTGTTTATGTGTGAATAGGCCCATGTGTGCCAGGGTATACGTGAAGGACAGAGAATGTATGGGAGTAGTTTCTCTCTTTTCACTATGAGGGTTACAGGGATGAAACTCGTGTCATCAGGCTTGGTGGCAAATACCTTTACCTGCTGAACCATCTCATCATCCTTGTAGGAATTTTTGCTTCATATTTTTATTGCTGTGTTGCTTGGTGTATAAACATAAATAGCTACTATATTTCTATAGATTATATTCTAACTTTTTCCAGTGAAAATTCTGATTTCTTTGTGTACCCACATGAGTGTGTGTGTGTGTGTGCATACATATGTGTGCAGGCCTGAAGTCAAAATCAAGTGTTTTCTATTAACTTCTATCTTCTATTTGGAGACAAGGTCTCATGAAACCTGGAGCTTGCTGCTTTGGCTATACTGGCTGGCCAGCAAGCTTCCCACATTCCACCTGTGTCTACCTCCACCAGTGATGGGCTAGAGATGTTTTTTGTATTGCCTTGTTTTTACATGGATGCTGGGAACATGAAGTTGAGTCCTCATATGTGTGTAGTAAACATTTTACGCGTTGAGCAATTTTGCAGTCCAAAATTCTGATTTATTATAATATCACATCTTCACTCTTTCCATTGTTGCCTTCTTGTCTTCCTTCCTTTCTTTTTTAAAAATTAACTGTTGGGAGTATACTCAGATGTCATAGTGAGTATGTGGAGTCAGTTCTGTCCCTCCATCTTTGTGTATGCTGGGTACTGAATTCTGATCTAAGGTCTACAGGTTTGCAGAGCAAGTGTCATTACTTGCTGAGCCATGTTGCCTTTCCCTTGATTTTGACCTTATTACAGTAGCACTTCAATTGGTGTTGAATGACTTGGATTTACCAAATCTGATTTAAGATTTTTTTTTGGATGGGTATCACTTGCAGCTAAGCCTGATGACCTGAGTTTAATCCTGGGGACCCACATGGTAGAAGGAAAGAACTAATAATTCCCACAAGTTATCCTCTGATACACACCACACAAATGTCTCACCCTAAAGAGATGAACAAATCAATGCAATTACAAAAACTTTCTTAAGTTTTTATGGAATTTACTCTTTTTGGGTTTTTTTGTTTTTCCCAGACAGGGTTTCTCTGTGTAGCCCTGGCTGTCCTGGAACTTATTCTGTAGACCAGGCTGGTCTCAAACTCAGAAATTCGCCTGCCTCTGCCTCCCAAGTGCTGGGATTAAAGGCGTGCGCCACCACTGCCCACTGTGGAATTTACTCTTAACTGCCATCTTTCTTACAAGGGTGGGGTTAAACTTTCCACTGGGTAAATACTTGGTCTCTGGTGACCAGCCCTAGATCATGGGATCATGTAGTGCCCTACCCTAAGGTGCCTGAGTAGTATAAACCTAGCTTCAGTTGAAAAACAAAAGGCTGTTCACAATTGGGGGCCACACCTTTAATCTTAGCACTCATGAAACAGGCTCTGAGTTCAAGGCCAGTCTGGTTTACAGAGTAAGTTTTAAGACAGCCAGGGCTACCTAAAGAAATTCTGTCTCAAAAAACAAACAAAACGATATTTCACTCAAAATGTGAATTTTAGGCCAAGTTGAGCAATACAGTGAGATAATACCTCAAAAACCAAATCTGGCCGGGCGGTGGTGGCGCACGCCTTTAATCCCAGCACTTGGGAGGCAGAGGCAGGCGGATTTCTGAGTTCGAGGCCAGCCTGGTCTACAGAGTGAGTTCCAGGACAGCCCGAGCTACACAGAGAAACCCTGTCTCGAAAAACCAAGAAAAAAAAAAAACCAAATCTGATTGAAGAAAAATGGATGGTGGCTGGAAATGGTTCCGTGGTTAAAAGCACTGACTGCTCTTCCAGAAACTCAGATTTGACTCCATAAGATAGCTCACTGTAATTCCAGTTTCAGGGGTTCCGATACCCTGTTTATGGCCTCTGCATGAATATGGTATGCAGGCAAAACACCCTTAGACATAAAATAGAAAAAAATACCGAAGGAAAACAAGACAAGTCTGGGTGGGGTCTGAAGGCCCGTAACACCCTTTCACTTGGAAAACAAAGATCTTGATAAGCTCTCTAGCTGAAGGTTATCTTCTTGAATTTGCACTGACCTTGGCCACTCTGAGAATAAGCCAAAACAAAGGCGATAAACAACAACAGTTGAAAAGGAATCCTTTGAAGACTAGTGGTAATGTACTTTTACAGTTCCTTAAATGAAATTTAGAGCCAGGCAGTTGGTTTTGCATGAGGCCATCTCTGAATTCAAGGCCAGTCTGTACTACAGAACCATTTCAGGACAGCCAGGACTACACAGGGAAACCTGTCTTTACTCAAAAGACAGAAAGAAAAGGAAATGAAAATTTAGAGCCGGCCAGCAGTGGTGCACCGCTGCAGTCGCCGTGCTCGGGAGTCCAAGGCGGCCGTCTCTCCCGAGTTTGAGTCCAGCCTCTGCTTGCACCGTGAGTCCATCTCACAGCCTGGGAAAAAAAAAAAAAGAAAAGAAATTTACAAGCTGGGCAGTGGTGGCGCACGCCTTTGATCCCAGCACTTGGGAGGCAGAGGCAGGTGGATTTCTGAGTTTGAGGCCAGCCTGGTTTACAGAGTGAGTTCCAGGACAGTGAGGACTACACAGAGAAACCCTATCTAGAAAAACCAAAAAAGAAAAGAAAATTTAGAGTTGCATGATCTAGCAGCTTTACTCCTGTATACTTAGAATTGACACCTATGTTGGTAACAGCATTGCTAATCAGAGTTAAAACAGAAGCAACTCAAGCAAGTACATCTGGTAAGTGGATTAAAAAAAATATTCACATGCAATGTTAATCTTCCAAAAGATTGTTCTCAAATATGCTGGCCTAGAATTACCTGGAAAAGGAATCTGGGTTGATTAATTATCTTTACCAGATTGTTCTGTGGGACATTGTTTTGTTTACTAAATGTCATAGGAGGTCAGTGGACTGCACCATCTCTAGTTGGGTATTTCTGGGCTTCCATGGTTCCTGCTGTACGCCTTTTCATGTGAGTTCCCTGGTTGGAGGCCATTACTGCACAAAAGAGCAAGCAATCAAACTTCAGGTTCTAGCTTCAAGTTCCTGCTCTGACCTCTTTCAGTGCTGGACTGAAACTATAACTTGAAATACCACCCTTTTTGTTTGTTTGTTTGTTTTTGAGACATAGTCTTTATGTGTAGCTCTTGCTAACCTGAAACTGTATATAGATCAGGGTGGGATCTGAAATTGTTTGCCATAAGGCTCATTCCTAATGGGTGTTGGTCTTGGTATTTGTCAGAGCAACAGGAAGGAAACTAGAGCACATACTGTCATATGAACAAATCTTTAGGACATTATGCTAAGTGAAATAAGCTAGTCACAGTAGATAAGTACTGTATCATTCTACTTTAAAATACTATATGATTCTGTGATACTTAGAGTACACATGGCCCTTGGTAACTGCCAGGTGCTGGAAGAGTTTTGGAATGAGAAGATATGGCTTAATGTCTACACAATTTCAGATTTGTAAGATGAAGACAGTTTGGAATGGATGCTGGTGGTGCTAATATATTGTGGGTTTATTTAATACCATTGAACTGTTCAGTAAAAAATGGTCAAGATGGTAAATTTTACATTTTTATGTGGTAAAAGGATAGAATATAACAAAACCAACTTTAATGTGTTTGCTAGGCAGACTCTACTGCTGAATGACACCCTCGCCAAGGTCATACTAGGATTGGATTTTGTTTTGTCTTTGTGGTACTGGAACAAAATTCTAGGCCCTTGCCATATTCTCCCAAGATGTTTGTTCGTTTGCTTTTGAGATAGAATCTAATTGTAACCCAGGCTGTTGTTCTCAAAGGTAGTATGTTTAGCCAAGGATGACTTTCAACTTCTGATCCTTCTAGCTCTACCTCCCACATGCTGTGATCACAAGCCAGTTCACCACACCAGATTTATTTATGTTTTTATTACAATATCTTATTGGGATTACAGATGTGAATAACCATGTCTGTCTGGTCCAAATGATACTTGGTGGTGTTGGTATAATATTGCTGTGCTAGTGTCTGTGTGCAAAGGCCAGAGCAGGACATGGCCTTCTTCCCTTCAGACAGTCTTACTGAACCTAGAGCTAGTTTTGCCAGCAAGCTCATTGATTCTCCTGTTCCTGTACTCCTCTGCCCCCACAGTTCTGTGATTACAAGGTTTACCTGGCCACACCTTGGTCTTTGGGGAGTGGTGAGGATCCAAACTCAGGTCCTCCTGTTTGTACAGCAAGTGCTATTAGCCACTGAATTTTCCTCCCAGCCCCAAGAAAAACCATTTTATGTCATATGCACCTTATCAAAATAAAATAGAAAAGGAACACGTGTTTTTGCAGAGGACCTAGATTTGGTTCCCAGTACCCATGTGGTAGCTCACAAACATCTGTAACTATGGTTCCAGCAGATCTAACACAGACACCAGGCATACATGTGATACACATACATACATGTAGGCACAAGAGTTCTACACAGAAATATTTTTTAAAATTGAAAAACATGGGTTGGAGAGATGCTCAGCAGTTAAGAACATATTCGGCTCTTGCAGAGAGAGCCTAAGGTTTGTTTCTAGCACAAATGTCAGGTGGCTGACAGCTCAAACCATGGACATCTGATGCCCCTGGCCTCCTTGCAACATACAAATGTAAATGCCCAAACTCAGACATATATATAATTAAAAATAAGTTAAAGTTTTAAAATAAATTGAAAATGTAAAATCATATAAATTGCTATGTAATGGTCTTCTGAAAGAAAATTTTCATCTTTGTTCTTTTGTCTTTGTTTCATTCTGTTTTTAATACTGTTATTTTTGTGTATGAGTGTTTTGTTCATGTATATATGGACACTATGTACATGCAATGCATGTGGAGGCCAGAAGAGAACACCAGATCCCCTGAAGCTAAAGAGCATCTGAACCACTGTGTAGGTGCTGGAAATCAAACTTGGGTCTTCTGCAAGAGAAACTGCTCGGAGCAGTTAAGCTGTCTCTCTGCCCCTCTGCCCCACTCACCCCATTTCATGTCTTGATTTTTTTTTTTTTTTTAGGTTTTTCAAAACAGGGTTTCTCTGTGTCGTCCTGGCTGTCCTGGAACTCACTCTGTAGACCAGGCTGTCCTGGAACTCAGAAATCCGCCTGCCTCTACCTCCCAAGTGCTGGGATTAAAGGCATGTGCCACCACCGCCCGGCTTTGCCTTTAATTCTTAAATAATGTTCTTGCCTCAATCTCTGAAATGCTGGGCCAACCTTCCTGAGAGAGTTTTAAACAAATGTTTGTCATACTACACAGAACTCTTGGCCACGTGATTTGCCATACAGGACATGCTGGGATGGGATCTTCAGGGTACTGCAAGAGCAGCCCTTCAGACTGCTTCCGAAACCTAGCTGATGTGACTGTGAAGTTAGCCTAAAGTTAGGATGCTTGCCTAAGTAGCATATAACCCAGAGTTTGATCCACAGCACCAAAAAACCAAAAGCACTACAAAAACAATAATCCTTTACTTCAGATTAGTTCACAGTGAGGTAGACTTCATTTTAGGGAACCTCTTTAGAAGAAAACTAGTTAAGCAAGCACTTCCTCCTGTTGTAGACTATTTGATAGCAACATTTTTATCTACTAATTGCAAGTATTTATTTATTTATTTGTTATTTTATAAAGTATTTATGACCAGGTGTGTTAGCATGCACCTTTGATCCTAGTCAAGAGGCAGAGGTAAGAAGATTTCTATAAGTTCAAGGCCATCCTGGTCTACAGAGTAAGTTCCGGGACAGCCAGGGCTACACTAGAAACCTTATCTCGAAGGTTGGGTGGAGTGGAGAAGCATTTGTATTATTTAAAATATATTTTATTGGCCAGGCGTTGGTGAATTCCAGGACAGCCAGGGCTATACAGAGAAACTCTGTCTCAAAAAACCAAAAAAAATATATATATATATTTATTATAATTGTATTGTGCTATGGTGCATGTGTGGCAGTCAGAGAACAACTTTTAGAAGTTGGTTCTCCTACCATTTATTCCAAGGGATCAAGCTCAAGTCCCCAGGTTTACTAGCTTTAACTTTAGCTGCTGGGCCATCTCACTGGCCCTGAGTCAAGGTTTTCTATAGCTAATGGCTTTAAACTCATTATGTAGCCAATTGGTGACTGAGGACCTCCCTGTACATGACAGAGAGATATACTACCAGTGAGCTATATCTTCTGACCAGTTTGTCTCAGTTGGAAAACAATAAATAGACTGGTGTGTTGGCAGAAGCCTTTAATCTCAGCACTCCAGAGGCAGAGGCAAGCAGATCTAAGTTCCTGGTCAGATGCTGTCTCAAAGTAACAACAACATAAAACAAATCTGTATCTTGTTCATGATGACTGTGCTGTCAGCCCCACTCATATACAGCAAGCATCTCCTTTCTTTTTGGTGTGTTGTATTCAGCATTGGATGGAGTAGTCAGATGTTACTTGTCAGACAAACACTCCAACATGACAGTGTTTTTCAAGCCAAGTGAGGATAGGACTGAGAAGAGCAGTCCTACAATTTAATATGTGTATACTTTGATGACTGAAGCTTGTGTTAGCCTTCCAATTTAGTGTTTCCAAAAAGTTAATAGTCGGCCTTATAAATTTCTTACAGAAAAAGAACCATTCTGACCTGAGTGGTGTCAGGGCAGGGTGTGTCCAGACTGTGAGTCTAACTCCTGTGAACTCTCAGTCCTGTTTTCAGTATCTCTCCTTTCTCTAGTTGTCTGTCTGTCTCTCTTAAGGATTTTTTTTTTTTTTTTTTTTTGAGAGAGAGAATTTCTCTCTTTAGCCCGGGTTGTCCTGGAACTTACTCTATAGACCAGGCTGACCTCAAACTCACAGAAATCCACTGCATCCTGAATGCTGGGATCAAAGGTGTGTGCTACCCCTGCCTGGCGTATTCTAGAACTTTTATGTTCCCTTTGTGCCTGTTCTTGTCCATGTGTATGTCTGCTTATAATCCTTCTCACTGTCTTGTCTTTTGTGTTTGAGACAGAGTCTCACTTTGTAGCTCTTGCTGGCCTAGAACTCACTATGTGGGCCATGTTGGCCTAGAGCTCACAGAGATCCACCTGCCTTTGTCTTCCTGGTGCTGGGATTAAAGGGCAAGGAGCCAAGATCATAATTTCAGTGGAACCATCAGTGGCTCACAACCATCTGTAGTTCCAGTTCCAGGGGATCTGATGAACTCCTGACTTCTGTGGGGCCTGCACATGTAGTACACAGAGAAACATGCAGGCAGAATACGAGTATGTTTAAATAAAATAATTAAAATATTAAAACATGAGCAGTAACTGTCTTCTTAGTCTATAGAAATGAAAGTTCATTCCAACTGTGCATTTTAAGGAACAAGACTCTGGACTGATCCTGGGTTTGTTCTTACGACTTACTTGTTTTGAGCCTAGGCTGGAACAAATCCTTCTGCCTCAACTTTCTAGTGCTCTGATTAGATTTATTTTATTATTTATTTATTTAAACAGAAGTTGAACCCATTTGACTTTGGTTAGTATTCCCAGAATTAAGTGTCAAAGACTGATATTCAAGAGAAGGAACTAGAATCAGGCACCATCAGGGTTGTATGGCTATAGACTAGGCAAGTGACAGGAATTGATAGGAAGGAATCAGATTTATTTAAAGGCCAAGAATTTTGAGAAGACAGTAGGGCTACCTCAGAACTCCATCTTAAGAGGACTCAGAGTTGCATAGCGGATTTGGAGGGGAGCAAGGTTAGGAAGGTACTCATAACCAGGATGACAAAAGTCTGCTCAACAAGTACCGACTCCTATCAAAAGAAGGGACCGCCGGGCGGTGGTGGCGCACGCCTTTAATCCCAGCACTTGGGAGGCAGAGACAGGCGGATTTCTGAGTTCGAGGCCAGCCTGGTCTACAGAGTGAGTTCCAGGACAGCCAGGGCTACACAGAGAAACCCTGTCTCGAAAAACCAAAAAAAAAAAAAAAGAAGGGACCTTGTTAAAGGAAGGAGTGTATAGAGTTTATAGTGGGTTGATTGCAGTCTGCCATGTACTAATGGTTTAGTTTCCCTAAGTGCCCTATTTTAGGAAAGGAAACATGTTCATTACTTTTACTTAGCTTTCTTCTCAGAAAGTCCCTTATAACTGAGGTTGTCCTCAAAACCTTGTCCAAACTAATAGAACTAGTTCTCTCGCATGTGTCTCCCATCCTGGACTTGACACAGGATCAGTGCTTGCCAGTTTCAGTGACTGAGTTCTGTCCTGAAGGTGCCACAAGACCCATTACCTTTTCAGAATCAACTATCCATTTCACTGCAGACATTGCATGGGGATAACTGGAAGTCACCCTGCACAGGTCTCCCAGACTGGGTCATAAGAACAGTCTGATGACCATGCTTTACTGTAATTAGTCCCCCAGTGGTCTGCTTGAGCTTTATAGCCTCAGCTTGCAGCGGCAAAGTTAACTAGCCCAGAAATACAGGCTGCTTTACTATGATAGCTGGGAGAAGGAAGCTTCAGCAAAGAGATTCTCCACAGCAGCACTTAATATGGTAAAGGACAGGGAGAAAATGTTCAGTTGTGGATCTTATTTTTGTTTATTCTGTGTATAAGAGTGTGGGTGTGTTTGACTAGCACATGTGGGAAGATCAGAAAACAATCTTGTGTGTCAGTCTTCAATTTCCACCTTGTTTGAGACAGTCTCTCCTTCACAGCTGTCTCTGCCTCCCATCTTGCTGTAGGGCCACTGGGATTAAACACTAACACCCACAGACAGTAGTTCTTGGAATTTAAACTCAAGTCCTCACGCTGGCCCTCTGAGCCATCTCCCCAGCCCTGTAGATCTCTAAATGTTCACACCAAGTTTCCCTTTGTATTCTTAGATTACTCAAAAAGAGCAAAAGAAGAAGTAAAGCTACTATTTATTTATATTGCAAAGGCAAATTGAGTGTTCAGATGAGCAGGTGTAGGGACCAGCAGACATGGCTGCCTGGAAGATAGCTTTTTCCCTGTGGGAGATCAGCATCTTTGGGCTTCCATAATTGTAGCTACCCATTCTTTCGATGCTGCCAGTTGTACAGAAAGCCACAACACATGATGTGTATACTAGTAGTTCTTGTGGCAAGAATATAATAACTCTCCTTGAATGTGAAGAATAAGGTCAGTGTAATCCTGCAGTGCATTTTTATTTCCCATTCATTTCTGTATTGCTTTGGGACCTTCGGGTAGTGAGCCCTGTTAAAGGACATTACAGTTCCAGATTGGTTTTCTTTTGGATCCTAAAATCGGATAGCAGTTCATTTTAGGAAATAAATGTTCTGATGAGCTGAGCAAAAGAGTGTTTGTAGACAAAAAAAGGCCTCAAGACAGACAGACAGAGACAACACATACACACACACAAAAGATCTGTAGTTTTGTTTCCAGCCCCATGCATTTGAAGTCATATCCATAAATATCATTGCCCAGACCAATATTATGGATTTTTTTCTGTCTTCTTCTAGCACTTTTCCAGTTTCAAGTCTTCATTAGGTCTTCAGCCCATTTTGAATTGATTTTTTAAAATATAATGATACATAAGCTTCTTGTTTAGTTCTATATATGAACATCCAATTTTCCCAACACTGTTCACTGAAAAGACTGTCTTTTTCTTTTCTGTACTTTTTGCACCTTTGTCAAAAGTCTTTTGAGAGAAAATGTATGGGTATATTTCTGAGCTTTCTATTGTGTCCCTTTGGTCTATCTGTATTTATGCCAGTCCCCTGCTGTTTTGGTCACTCTTTGTGTATTTTGAAGTCAGATGGCACAGTAATCTCTGGCTTTATTCTTTTTGTTCAAGGTTGCTGTGGATCTTTAGAGTTTTTCTGATTCTCTACATGTTTTAGGGTTGTTGGTTTTTTTTTTTTTTCTATTTCTGTGATGAATGTCATTAGAATTTTGATAGAAATTGGACTGACCCTATATAGATCACATTTTTAAGATTAGTAATTCTATTCTGTGAACACAGTATATCTTGTGTCTTTTTTGATTGTTTTGTAGTCTTCAGTACCAATGTCTTTCACTACTTTGATTAACTTAATTCATAAATAGTCTTTGTAGCTGTATATTAGGGATTTTTTTTTTTTTTTACTTTTTCTATTTACATAGTTTACCCTTGGTATATGAAAATTTACTAATTTTTGTATTTTGATGTATTATCCTGAAATTTTACTGGATTCACTTTGTTAGAAAATGGTTTATTTGTTAGAGTATTTAGGGTATTTACTTATTTGTTTGTTTTTGATTTTTTTAAGACAGTGTCTCTCTACAGAGCCCTAGCTATCCTGGAACTCCTATGTGTACCACGGCGATCTTGAATTCATAGAGATCTGCTTGTCTCTGTCTCCACAATGCAGAAATTAAAACCATTTGCCATCAAGTCCAATTTTCTTTCTTTCTTTCTTTCTTTTAAATTTATTTATTTATATGAGTACACTGTAGCTGTCTTTAGACATACCAGAAGAGGTCATCAGATGGTTGTGAGTCACCATGTGGTTGCTGGGAATGGAACTCAGGACTTCTGGAAGAGCAGTCAGTACTCTTAACTACTGAGCCATCTCTCTAGCCCCATTTTATTTATTTATTTATTTGTTTATTTATTTATTTATTTATTTATTTATTTGTGTTAACTTGTAAACTTGTTCTGCAAACAAGAATGGTTTAACTTCTTCAGTTTTGTTTTGTTATTGTTTGAGTACTAGGTGATGAATCTAGAGCCTCATGCATGATAGGTAAGTTGTCTACTAAGCTGTATGCCTAGCCCCCCCTTTTACTCTTATTTTGAGATAGAGAGATGAGTACACAAACAAGCCTCAAAACGATCCTCCTGCCTCTGTCTCCCTAATGCTGGAGTTGTAGGTGCATGTTACCATACTCGACTCTTAGCTTTTTTGCCTATTTGAGTGCATTTCCCTTCCCGCTTTTTGCATGTTTTTATGCATGTGTAGGAGTATATGTATGTACATATATGTGTATGTACAGGTTCATGAGGAGGACAGAGTTTGATATCAGGTATCTTCCTCAGTTGCTTTTCTCCTTATATATTGAGGCATGGTCTCTAAGTTGAACCCAGAGCTCATTGATTTGGCTAGTCCAGCTAGCCAGCCTGTTTTGGGATCCAAGTACTGGGATTACAGATAGGCTGCCATACCCATCCAACATTTATGGGATTCTAGGGTGGTTTATTTTTTTTTTTTAATTTTTAAATTTTATTTTATGTACATTAGGTTTTGCCTGCATGTATATCTGTATTGAGGATGTCAGATCCCCTGGAACTGGAGTTACAGTTTGTGAGCTGCCATATTGGTTCTGGGAATTGAACCGAGGTCCTCTGGAAGAGCAATCAGTAGTGCTCTTAAGCCATCTCTCCAGCCTGGATGTGTTGTTTTTAATTTATATGAATATACGTCTGTCTGGTGAGGTACCCATGGAAGACAGAAAGGGGCTTCTTATCATTTGGAACCAGAGATACAGGCATCTGTGAACTGACGTGGTACTGGGATTCAAATTCTTATCCAGCAAGTGCTCTTAACCATTGAGCTATCTCTTTAGCCCTGTGGATGATTGCTCTTATAAGCCTTGTTAGTCCCTGAATTACTAGAATAATGTTGGGCATGAAGTTTCAGAAGCAAGTCTCAGGAAGCAAATTGTCTGCCTGTCTCAGAAAAGAAAAGAAAATGGATACTTCATATTTCCAAACATCTTTTACTCCATTACTAACATGATATTCATGCACTTCTTTTCCTAAATGTTTAGGAATGTTTATTCCTTATTATCTGGTCATTTCAAACTGTTCACCCTAAGTTGGATGAGAGGGTGGGCACCGATGTGCTTTGCCAATTTGTGATCTTCCTTGAGACCAAAGTGTTCCCATATGAGTTCTTTATTCTGAAGATAGCTTTTCATGTCACTAGCTTCTCCAAACATATCTGGAGCCTTCAAAAGTGAGAGTGATTGGTGGTCTTTTGAAGTAATGTAGGTTAACTCATTTGTGTTAACAATGTTTCTCATTAAAAGTAGATAAATTCTATTTAAAGCTCAAAGTTTTAAAATCTGGCTTGGGAGGTGGCTCATTGAGTAAAGTATTTGTTGCACAAGTTTGAGGACTTGAGTTTGAATCCCTAGAACTCACATAAAGCCAGGCATAGTCATGTGTTCCAGCCCAGTGTTTCTATGGCAAGACAGAAGATGGATATGTTTCCAGAAGCCCACAGGCCACCTAGCCTGGCATGCATTGCAGCAAACAACTGAGCAGATATCGGGTGGGAACTAGCAGTGGAGTTTGGCTCGTCCCCTCCATCATATTCAAAACTTCAGAATGAGTTAAATTGACCTCATATATTTCATAGGTTCCTAGATATGGCTGTTTGTGTGGGATTAGTTTCCTCAAATGATAGTATTTTAATGTTTTCTCCTTTGGTATCTTTGAAGGAAATCTCTTCTTCCACTTCCACATGACTAGTGTACAGCTAGTAGGCTCCTGTCTGTGCTCTGACATAGTGATCTGTTTTTAAACAGGTTAGTCACATTTGTCATTGCTTCTTTGTGTTCTATTACAGGTTCTAGTAGGCAATGGAAACTGATCTCAGTTCCCAGGACAGAAAGGACCTCGACAAGTTTATTAAGTTTTTTGCCCTCAAGGTAATATGTCCATTTTCTTGAGCTGGGGACAGCTTGAAATATATCATACTTCTCCCTTAGAGAGCCACCTTTGGAAATGTAGCATAACAGCTTGCAGCTTGCCCATTTTCGGGGATGCTTCTGTCTGTTGTAAACCCAACTGTGAAGTGTGGGGGTGGAATTGGGGTGTAACTAAAAAGTAGCTTCCAATTTCCCACAGCTACTTGTTCAGAAACAATTTTTGTGTAAGGCTGTAGCAGTGTCAATGTGTTATCTCTGGTTGTTGGCACAGTATATTCCCTTAGGGTGGGAACAGAGACTGAACTGGAATGAGCAGCCTTTGGGCATCTTCCTTATGACTTCAACACCACCAGAATGTCCAGTGTGTTAGTAACTTTCCACTTCTTGAAGTAACCTGAGGGAGGAAGCTTTTGTTTTCTCTCATAGTTGAAAGAATGTAGTCCATCATGAAAGCTGGAGGCTGCTTGCTCACATCATGTGGATCAAGAAGCAGAGAAAAAAAATTCCAATGCTCACCTGTCTGTCTGACTCTTGTTTTTGAGATAAGGTTGTACTTTATAACCCAGGCAGGCCTCAAACCCATGGCAGTCCCACTTCAGCCTTCCCAGTGCTACGATTACATGTATGGGCTCTGCTCTGTACTCTTTTCCCTTTTCACATTCTTATTATTCTTTTTGTTTGTGTGTGTGTATTTGTGGGGTGTATGGGCGTGCACAGATACATGCACGTATGTGCACACACCACAGCACTTGTGGAAGTCAGTGGACAATTTACAGGAATCTGTTCCCTCCTTCCACCTTGGGTCATGGTGATTGAGCTTAGTTCCTTGGGTTTTCTGGCAACTGCTTTAATCTACTGAGCCATCTTGCCGGTCCTTAAATGTCAGTCTGCAGTGCATGTGGTGTCTGTGTGTGTGCGTGTGCGTGTGTGTGTGCGCGTGTGCGCACATTCATGTGTATATACACTTGTGCTCAGATGGAGTTGAAGAGGCTGTTGATCTCTCAAAGGTAGAGCTGTAGGCATTTGTAGCATGTCTGGCTTGTACGGGTGCTGGGATCTGACTCTAGTCCTCAGTACTGTGCAGCCAACACTCTTCACTACTGTAGTCTCTTCGGCTTCCTTTTCCGCTTTCTATGTATTCCAGTACTCCAGCCCAGTGAGTGGGATGATTCCACCTACGTTCACACTCACAGACATACTCAAAGATGTGTTTCACTAATAATATACACATTGTTTGTTTGGTTTGGGTTTTTGTTTTTCAAGACAGAATTTCTCTGTGTAAACCTGGCTGCCCTGAAACTCACTCACTCTCAGATCCACTTGCTCTGCCTCCCCAAGTGCTGGAATTAAAGGCATGGGCTACCACACCTGTAAGGCTAGCCTAGTCTCTCTTTAGCCCTGCTTTGGCAGAATTTTAAACCTGTAAAAAAAAAAGCTAAATCATTTTCTTTTCTTCTTTTTTCTTTTTCTCTTTGGTTTTCTTTTCTATTTCCTTTAACTTTTTTTTTTTTTTTTTTTTTGGCAGTGCTTAGACTCTAAACTCAATCCATTTTTCTTGCTTTGTGTTTTGTTTTCAGACTGTCCAAGTGATTGTCCAGGCTCGACTTGGAGAAAAGATTTGCACCCGTTCGTCATCTTCCCCGACAGGTTCAGATTGGGTAAATTTCCATTCTTTACTAATGGGTGTGCATACACTATGGTGTTTATCAAAAGGAATGAATGTAAGATGTCCTACTGCCATGTGAGGCACACTGCTTATAGAGTTGCTAAATCATTTGACCTGTTCTCATAGAGAGTATGTACATTCTTATAAAATTAGTCTCCTGTTCATTTGGACCTTGATTTTCTTTTGTAACAGATAGTACAATTTAGTACTTAGGAGGTAAAATAGTATCTTGGTTGCTAATCTTTCTAGAAAGTAACCTTTTTAGCCTTATGCTGCCCTTTGTCCTCTTCTCCTCAGGGTGGCCAGGTCCATTGGGCACTGAGCTGGACTGGAGGGAGGGAAGTTTATGAGGGGAGGTAGGTGCAGTACAGGGTCTTGGTCAGCTGAGTGCACAGGCAACGAACACTCCCAGCACAGCTTCGGAGAGCTGGTTCATTTATTAGTGT
This sequence comes from Mastomys natalensis, assembly GCA_021653895.1. NCBI lineage: Eukaryota > Metazoa > Chordata > Mammalia > Rodentia > Muridae > Mastomys > Mastomys natalensis. The sequence goes on along the minus strand of JAJTUV010000328.1, from coordinate 1,377,334 downwards.
CAAGAAAGGAGTATTTATGCCCCTAGGGAGGTGGCCATGGTCTTTGGGGCAAAGTTTATTGGCCACATACCATTGGCCATGGCAAGGGTGTTGGAAGATGCTTCATCTACATACTCAGGGGCTGTAAAAAGAGTAAACAAGGAGTGAAGCCTTCTAACTGTCAGGGTAATAAATTCTTACTAAGTCAGATGGTGAGGATGCCACCTTTATGTCACCAGATTAAGAGCAGGGAGACAGCCAACTCCTCTGTCATCCTCATGTTTGGGATATCCGTAGTTGAAGCCTCCTTGACCCTCCTTCCTCCTTAACCCTGCACCATTATGGTACCACATCCTGAGACTTGAGACTCAGTACAAGCTGTTTTCTATGGGGAAGGAAGAAGGAGTTTAATGTTTTTAATAATACTAAAGCAATACCTGCATCCACTACTCTGTTCCCATAATACTCCTTTAGAGGGTTTCACACACAAATTGCTCTTGATTTTTAGTTCAATTTAGCAATCAAAGACATCCCAGAAGTCACCCATGAAGCAAAGAAGGCCCTGTCCGGGCAGCTGCCTGCTGTGGGGCGGTCTATGTGTGTGGAGATCTCACTCAAGACTTCCGAGGTGAGGCCATGGCTGGACTTGGGGTCTTATTTGGCATATGAGGCTCTTCATCCTCTGCTTCCAATTCGCTGTTAGCTTTATACATGTTCCTTTTCTTTCTGAGTTTCTCATCAGTTTTTTAATTGGGAGTTTTTATTAGTTTCTGTTTGTTTGTTTGTTTGTTCGTTTTTTGAGACAGGGTTTCTCTGTGTAGCCCTGGCTGTCCTGGAACTCACTCTGTAGACCAGGCTGGCCTCGAACTCAGAAATCCGCCTGTCTCTGCCTCCCAAGTGCTGGGATTCAAGGCATGCGCCACCACCGCCCGGCTAGTTTATTTTTGTTATGCTAGGTATTAAACCTAGTTATTGCCCATATTTATATAATACAGGAATGTTACAAGGCTGAGGAATTCTGCATTTAGTCCTTTCTTGCTCACTTGTTCAGAATAATATACAGTACAGTTTGGCTAATGGAATCAGCTAAAAAAATTTTACATTTATAATAACTTTTCCAAAACTGATGTCTCTAGAAGTTAGGTCTGGTTCTTCCCCTCAGCCCCATGCTCTCAGAACTCAAAATATACTTACAGGTACCTTGGCCATATAGCTAGGCTCTTCTCTGACTAGATCATAACTAAAATAACACAGTTATTTTAGCCTACATTCTGTCACGTGGCTGGTTACCTGTGCTCAGGTACAATGCATCTGTCTTGTCACATCTTCCCCGGGTGAATCTCCCAGTCTATCCCAGAATTCTTTCTGCTTCCCAGATATCCCACCTTCTATCTACCCTTTCCTATAGGCCATAAGTTTTTTAATTGACAGGTGATGAATCCATACAATACACAAGATATTCTCTCTATAATTCCCCTTTTTGTTCATATAAATTTAAGATTGATGTGCATTTTATCTTTTTTTTTTTTTTTTTTTTTGGTTTTTCGAGACAGAGTTTCTCTGTATAGCCCTGGCTGTCCTGGAACTCACTCTGTAGACCAGGCTGGCCTCGAACTCAGAAATCCACCTGCCTCTGCCTCCCAAGTGCTGGGATCAAAGGCGTGCGCCACCACTGCCCAGCTGCTCACCTCAATTCTAAATTATTGTAACTCTTTAATTTCAAAAGCAACAAATTTGAACTGTAGTGACATTCTAAATTTACTTAAAATTTCAGGTGATATTGATGGATAAGTAAACAAAATAACATAGAGGGTTGTTATCTGTCTAGCTCTAATGCTTTAAGACTTACTATAAATATAAATGTTTTGTGTCTTTTATTTGGGAACTAAATTATGAAAGGGGGTAGAAACTCCCAAATATTTACCACAACAGATGTCATTTAAAAAATGGTACCTGTAGAACTGAAGTGAAAGGCTCTCCCATTACTTGGAAATTTTCAGCCTTTCTAAGGGATGGTTTAGAAAAGGTACACCAAAAGTTTTAGGGCTGGATATGTAGACTAGTAATATAGCCTGGGTGCATGTACAAAGCCCTGAAAAAAAGATATTAATACCATGTATTCTTGTCAGGTGTGATGCCCCCCACCCCCATACCAGCACTAGGGAAGTTGAGGCAGGAGGATTGAAGTTTTTAGTGAGTCTTATATGAGACTCTCGTATGTACAGCCTAAGTGAGCATCAAACTGTCTCAAAAAGCAGAGCCTATGGTTGGTGGTATGGCTTAGTGGGTAAGGTGCTTGCCACCAAATCTGATGATTGGAGTTTGCTCCCTGAATCTGTGTAGTAGAACAGAACCAACGCCAGGTACAATATGGTACTCTGTCGTCAATACGCATGCTGTGACCCACCCTCACACTAAGAAACAAATACAGTTTAAGGAAGAAAGGGTAAACTAAAACCATATATTTTCTAATTCATCTGCTTTAATTCTAGAAATTTGCTTAAAGAGATTGATGATGTATACAAAGACCATGTCTCAATGCCTCTCTCTGTGTTGTGTGTGTGTGTGTGTGTGTGTGTGTGTTTTTTTCTTCCAGCCCTGTTTGTGACAAAATGTTAGATAGTCCAGACCTTGCCTTAAGCTTGCTACACAGCCAAGGATGACCTTGAACTTCTGATCCTCCTGCCTTCACTTCCCAAGTGCTGGGATTGCAGATGTGGACCACTATTCCTTGCCTCAATGCTATTTTTTTTATTGTAGTGGTAAAAAAAAAAAAAAATAGAAATATCTCAAAACATCTGAGACTTGGCTGGCTAAAATGATAGTCGTAGTATACAGTGTAACCATGAACATGGGATGTGGAGGCTGTGCTCCTGGAGCGCCACAGCATGAAGCCTCGAGTTGACCCCAGTATTACCTAAGATAAAACTCAGTCTCTCACTCTTTAGTTCTCTGTTTCCCTCTCCTCTCTAATTTTCAGTATAAAGGAAAATTCCATATTTGTTGAAAACTAAGATAAAAATGGTACATATAGCATGATCCAACTTTTTAAAAAGTTGTTGTTTTTCAATAAGTTGGGTTTTTCCTTTTGTTTATTTATACTCTCCAATATTTCTTTTTTTTCTTTCTTTCTTCTTTTTTTTTTTTTTTTTTTGGTTTTTCGAGACAGGGTTTCTCTGTGTAGCCCGGGCTGTCCTGGAGCTCACTCTGTAGCCCAGGCTGGCCTCGAACTCAGAAATCCGCCTGCCTCTGCCTCCCAAGTGCTGGGATTCAAGGCGTGCGCCACCACCGCCTGGCTTTTTTGTTTGTTTGTTTGTTTTGTTTTGTTTTGTTTTGTTTTTCTAGACAGGGTTTCTCTGTGTAGTCCTGGCACTCTGTAGACTAGGCTGGCCTCGAACTCAGAGAGCCACCTGCCTCCGTCTTCAATATTTCTTGTGTTTATATGATGCTTTACAGGAGACAATTCAGATGGTTTTTAATAATTGAAATGTATTTCTCCTGTTCCGTCTGTAGGGAGATTCCATGGAGTTGGAAATTTTGGTGTCTTGAAATGAACGAAAAGTAAGTGTTTCTGTTTCAGACTACTTGGTTATGGTGACTGAGGGTAAGCAATGACGTCATGTGAAAGCAGGCTTTGTTGTCAGCCACAGAGAGACATTCTGACTGTTCAGCAGAGCCAGCAGGCTTTGCTGTGATTTGCTTCATGCTTGGCTTCCAGCCTAGCACAGAGATGACCTTCGGGGGTGGGGGATGTCCAGAGCGATTCACTCACAGTGGAGAGAGGAGCTGCAGCATCCCTGCAAAGGATTTCTTGTTTTCCCAGAGTACAGCTCGTTCCCTGATTAAGTCCCCTGTGAGCTCCTGCACCATGACCATTCTGTGCTGGCTTGTTCTGCAAGGGAGCCATCAGTGCAGTCTCCCACATTGCTCTTCTTACACACTGTGATGGGCTGGAATTGTTACTTCCTTCCCCACTTTTGTTTTTCAAAGCACATTAGCTAGCTCACCACCTGCCTGAAGCTTGAGTTTTCAAATAGAACATGTGTGGAGTATGGACATTTGTTTTTCTTGAATAGAAAGCAGTGTCAAATTATTATCCAAAATTTTTGTACCAAGTAAGTTTTTTTCCTCCAGATTTTCAGTATAGAATTAAATAGCTCATAAGACAAGATCTTGAAAATAAACAGCAGGTTGAGTATAATTTGCAATATTGTTGGGTTGTTTTTATACTGCTTTTTTTTAAGAGTAGAAAAAAGACATAGTGGGTTCTGGTGCTCGCTTGTGTCTAATGCAAGGAGAAGCATGTGCTGGCTTACTTCAGCAGTGTGTTGGTAGAGCTCCAAGTGCATCTTTGGTTCAGAATATGTTTTGCAGAGCTGCAGCATTCCAAAGGATAGACTGGCAGTGTCTTTGTGCTTCTCAGGTGTGACAAAGAAATCAAAGTTTCCTACACCGTATACAACCGATTGTCACTGCTGCTGAAGTCTCTTCTCGCTATTACAAGGGTGACACCAGCCTATAGACTCTCCAGGAAGCAAGGGCATGAATATGTAATTTTGTACAGGTAAATATCAGGGATCTTGGTTTACTTCTCAGCCTCCTTAGAGTGCGCATTGTCTGGCATTCAACTGTTCTGTGATTACTTATAGTATTAATTCTATAGTTTTGCAACTATCCTCATGACCCTCAGCTTTGCAGAGTCACCAGGCCCACTGTCCTTTTGTCTCTGTACCGTTCCAGCTTCTCTGGTATGGATGATGAATTCCTGCAAACACACAGTCATTCATTCATTCATTCATTCATTTATTTTTCTCTTTCTCTTTTCTCTCTTTCCCTTTCTCCTCCTTCCCTCCCTCCCTCCTTCTCTTTCTTTCCTTCCTTCCTTCCTTCCTTCCTTCCTTCCTTCCTTCCTTCCTTCCTTCCTTCTTTCTTTCTTTCACAGTGTCTCACTGCGTAGTCTTAGCTGTCCTGGTGCTTACTTACTATGTAGGCCATAGATCCTCCTGCCTCTACTTCCCAGGTGCTGGGAGTAAAGGAAGGTATGTGCCACTAAGCCCAGCCAATTTTAATTTTCTTTAAAAAGTTCTTGCCAGTCATGCTAACATGCCTATAATCCCATCACTTAGGAGATGGAAGCAGGATCAAGAGTTCAAGCTCATCCTCAGCTGCTTAACTCTATGAGGCCATCCTGGGCTACACGAGAGCAAGCAAACAAATAAGTTTTCCACGAATGATTAAGTTCCATTTTAGTACAAGCAGTGTACAAGGTACAGAGGCCCTGTATTTAGTTTTTTCCTTCCTGTGTAGGGGAGTGGGAGTTGGTATTTTTGAGACAAGTCTTTCCATGTGGCCCTGGCTGTCCTGGAATATGCTTTGTAGACCAGGATGGCCTAGAACCACAGATCACTGACTGCACATGGAGAAGACAGTAGCTGACCAGGCCTAGATGGGCAGAGTGGAGCATCAGATCAGTCCCCTTTTTCTTTGCCAGGTAGGCTTGTGGAGAGGGGATATAGTAAAGTGTGGGAGGAAGATAGGGAAGCCAGGCTCCTACATCATCGAGAATGCTTTGCATTGGAGATGAGCTGTTGATTTTAGCCTTTGTCTAATGTAGAGCTGACCTGTAGGACTACTGTATTAGTATGGAGGGACTGAAGAGAGAATTGCCAGTTATACAGAAGCAAACTTATTGAGAATATTTACCAAGTCATCCTTAACTCTCTTAACAGTTCCCTAATGACCTGTGTATATTTCTTTCTCAGACATCAAGTTGTATGTTTGTTGAAAATTACTAGACTTTAACTTGGTTATAATAGATCTCTTTTAGTCTTCACTCATTTCTTATTGTGTCTGTTACTTTTCTTGTTGTCATACCAATGGCCACAAGGGTGGATGCAATGGCCTTGCCACAGATAAATGACCTGCCACAGAAGCTTGGGTGTTTATGGAGGAGCTGGCCATTTCTGCCATCTCAGCCTATTTTGCTTCTCCCTCCTTCCTCTCTCTCTCCCCTCCCCCCTCCCTTCTTCTCTTTCCCTCTCACTCTCTGTCCCTTTCTCTTCTCTCTCTTCGTCTCCCTCTCTCTCCCTCTCTTTTCTCTTTGTTTTTGTTTTTGAGACAGAGTTTCTATATGTAGCCCTGGCTATCCTAGAGCTTGCTGTGTAGACCAGGCTAGCCTTGAACTCACAGAGATCCGCCTGCCTCTGCCTCCTGAGTGCTGGGATTAAAGGCTTATGGGTCATTGTCTTTCACGTAGCTTTCACCTTGTGGTGTTTGTGCCCAGGGCTTAGTTGAGGAAAGTTGTCCATGCACATGAGGAAAGCAGGACTTGTTTACGCTGTTTCTCAGTGTTTTAGCCATGGCCTTTGAGAATGTAGAGTGGGGTATCATTTCTTTTTTTCATTCCCTACAGGATTTATTTTGGGGAAGTTCAACTGAATGGCTTAGGAGAAGGTATGTATGCATTCAGGCCAGAAACATTTGTGGTGTCAAGAGCTGTACTAACTTCAGAGATGGGCTCAATTGCTGCTTGGATACATGTTACATCTTGTATAACACACCATGACTTTAAACTGTATTATACAGTAAGGAAACATAAGGAGGCGGGTCAGTTGACTGAGGAGCTACCAAGATTGAAATAATAATTTTTGAGAAGTTTCAGAAGGAACTCAGTATTTGGGGTTTCTCTGTCTCCTTCCCTCTGCTGCCCTTCCTTCCCTCTCTTCTCACCTCACCTCATCTCCCTTTCTCTTCCTCCTCTTCCTTCTGCATGCTAATTAAGCCCTGTGCCATCGACCCAGTGCTTTTTCTTGTGGTTTGTCTTTTGTAGTTTGCCTCTGCCTCAGCCTCTGCCTTGTGCTGGGATTAAAGATGTGCATGCCACCAAATCCCGCCTGTCTTTTGTTTTTTGTTTTTTGTTTGTTTTGTTTTTCTTAAAAAAAAAAAAAAATTGGGTCAGGAGAGAATATATGATAATGTGGAAACACAAGAATGAAGTTGCTTTTCTCCTACACTGAGTTGGCAAGTAATGACAACAAGCTGGCTAGGAGCTGTGTCAGCCTTCTCTGGACACAAGTTGATGTTTCCTCTCTTCTAGGCTTCCAGACAGTTCGAGTTGGAACAGTGGGAACCCCTGTGGGCACCCTTACTCTTTCCTGTGCTTATAGAATTAACTTGGCATTCATGTCCACCAGGTAAGGAAGAGGCTGGGGGTCCATAAGAGCTTTCCCAAGGATATTAAAGCTCCTGCCTCCCCAGAGCTCCAGGGCTAAAACTACAGTTCATGCTGACAAGAACTGAAAGCCACCCTTTCCAGAAGAATGCATTTGAGAGAGGGAGAGAGCATCACTGCCACTGTGGAGATTTTAAGTGTCTCCAGCCAAGCTGTCTAGAAGTAGAGTCTTACATTTAGAGACTGCAGTGTTAAGGCTCTGGGTAGACCTGAAGTAGCTATGAAATGATGGGCCCTCTATGGGCTTGAAGGTGACCGGGAAGAAATTCTAACAAATACTGCATTGTGCTTATTGCATTACAGGCAATTTGAGAGAACCCCACCTATCATGGGGATTATCATTGATCACTTTGTTGACCGTCCCTATCCCAGCTCCTCTCCTATGCACCCTTGCAATTACAGGTAAGGACTGAGAAGATGCTCCCCCAAGCTGCAGCTAAGCAAAAGCAGCCACTGGCCATGTGGGTAGAAATGAAAAGGCTAGTTTGGTTTTTGCTGCTGCCTATTAGATACACCAAAGCCTGAGCCACGGGATCTAGGAACTTACTGGGTGTTCAGGATCATTACAGTGATATCATTTCTCCAAGTTATTTGGGGACTACAAAAATGTCAGGAGTTTGTGAACTATGAAAAAATGGTTCTTAGGTTGCCATCTGGCTTTATAATCTCTGCCTAGAACTTGACACGGCTCCTAGCCTTTCCTAACCACTGTTTGCATACTTTCTTAAGTCGGCTACCATGGTTATATAAACTCCCATCATCGTTCCTTCCTTCCTCCCTCCCCCACGTTAGAACTGCTGAGGATGCTGGAGCCACATACCCATCAGTGGAAGACTCTCAGGAAGTGTGTACCACATCTTTTTCCACATCCCCTCCCTCCCAGGTAGGAAAAGGGTTATGGGCTGTGTGTATTTGTGTGGGCCTTAGGGAATGCTGTCCAAACTTAGCTATGCCCTCTGGTGATGAGGTCACTCTAACCTGCATGTGTTGATTTAGTTGCTCCATTTTTTGTTTTGTTTTGGGTTTTTTTGTTTTTTTTTTGTTTTTTTTTTTCCAAAATAGGGTTCCTCTGAGTAGCTTTGGCTGTCCTGAACTCACTCTGTAAACCAGGCTGTCCTCAAACTCAGAAATCCACCTGCCTCTGCCTCCCAAATGTCTACTACCACTACTGGCTTATTTTCTTAATAAGTAATAAATTTGGCTTCATAATAATAGAATATGTTCCAAAGAGCCAGTAATTACTTAATATAAAAGTAAAAACAACAACCAGAAGCACTGCTTTTCTTAAAGCTGACGCAGTTATCTATCTACCTATCTATCTATCACGTTCTCTACCCAAGCATTTCAACCACTAACTTCTCCACATGAGTGCATCTTGAGTGGCAAACATGATTTCTGTCAGTAAGCCCTGGCGCTGAAGTCTGATGCCAGCATCCTCAGAGGATGCACAGCTACTGCCTTATGTAACAGGCATGGGCTGAGACTGAGATCACCCCACAGTCCTCGTGTTCCTTTACCTTCTGCCTCATTGCCTCAGTCTCTTCCGCTTTGACTTGTTTAGGTTTCTGTTTTTGAGATAGTGTTTTGCTATGCATTCTTGGCTGGCCTAGAGAGCACACTACGTGGACCAGGCTGCCTTTGAATAACTTGTGGCCATTTTCCTTTTCTCTGCCTTCTGAGATTACAAGCATGAACATCATGACATCTTTTGTTTGTTTGAAACAAGGTCTCACAACTTGCAGTGCAGCCAAGACTGGCTTTGAATGCCTGATCCTCCTGTCTCCACCTCCCAAGCGCTAGGGTCAGGCATGTGTCACCATGCTCAGCTGCCAATTTGTTAATTGGGAGATTTGTTGTTGTTTTACATTAAAAAAGTTTTTCCTACATATATTTATTTGGGGGCTAGGGTATACCATTTCTGCCGTGTTACACACATGGCAGTCAGACTTTAAGCCGAAACAGGAGAACCCCAGATAATTAGCATGTATAAAGTAGTTTTGAAATCCTAAATGATTAACACACCCAAGCTTTTACTCTCACGCTCTCCCAACTGCTAGACTGTATTCACACACACACACACACACACACACACACACTCACATACCATACTTCCAGTCACTCCCAAGATGGCACACAGAAATGTGCACCTAAGCTTGCTAATAATATAGAGAGCAAACTTGAGCTCTTTCCCACAGTCTCTGCAGGCTGAGGGCTTCCTGAGCAGGGCCAGGCCCTCAGTTCTGAGCTTGATCTCCATATGCTCCAACCCTCTCCTGAGTGAGTTGTTCCCTCACTTCCTCCCACACCTTCCAGCTAACAACAGACTAATGCTTGGCTCAGGCTGCTGTTTTGCCATGTCATTCCCACTTGAGTCAGTTGTTTTCCAGCTGCCTGTCAAAGAGACAGGCTTACAGGGCATGCCCTGAGGTAAATGTCCCCCTCCTAGTTGCTGCTTTGGGAAGCCAGCTTGCACTCTTCTCCCTGCCTTTCAGTACTCTGTTCCATCACTCACTGCTGCCCCCTCTGGAGGTTTTTTCCCACTTCTTTCTCAAGTCCCTTTTCTTTTTTCTTGTTTCTCCTGTCTCTCTGTGTCTGTGCACAGTGTGTGTTTACTGTCACAAAGGCACATTTTCAGACCCCTACTCCTGTGGTGACGAACACTCTGAGGGTCCCCATGGCAGGACTGGCCTTTTCCCATCAAGTGAGTTCATAATGGGAAAATGGGGATATGATCAGATGGCTTCTTTCTACTTAAAAAAATGAAAACAGAGTACAGAGTATAGTTATTTAGTCCCCAAGTGTTCTGTGGGATTATTTTAAGGCTTGGTAATTGATTGTAACAGGACATAGCCACAACCCAGCAACCAAAAATAGTAGTTTTTATTTACCCCTCTCCCTCCAATGATGTGAAAAGTACATAGTTATTTTTATCAGATTTCCAAATAAACAGTCCATGACTGGTAATCTTTCTATTTTCAATATAAATAGGAGCCGTCCATACCCAGGGGTGATAGAGGTGTGATTAGAGAAGATTGTTTTAGTTTCAAATGGACCTCAAGGACGGGGAGAAAATAGGATGACTTGGGAAATGTGCCCCAGGATTGAGCCCAGGGGATTTGCTGGGCTGGAAAAAGGGAAGTGGGGAGCCAGACACTCACTAAAGGCCTTTGGGAAGCTCTAGAGCTGGAATCCAAATCCCAGATCAAATAAGTCTCCTTTTTCCTAATTGAAAAGGGCCCAGCCCACCCTTGCCTCTCATTCCACTGGGATCTGTTCCTGACTTTGTGCTGCGCTCAGCATGAGTCACATGCTAGGATTGCCGTTCTCCTTGCCTCTCCTCTGCCCCTCTGTTCTTCTCTTGCTCAGCTCTCAAGCTCTCGCCTTTCCTATCAGCCTGCTGTCCTGGGCCTTGGATCGGCTGACCTGGCTTATCCAGTAGTGTTTACTGCTGGCTTAAACACTACACACGCTCACCAGGTACCTTTCAAGATGGGGAGGACTATGGGCTCCCAGGGGAGCCTCCCCTCCTGAGGAGCAAGAGGAAAACTTGGAGGACTTTATTGATTTTCTAAGGGGGTGGACCCTCAGCTTTCAGAAGGGCAACTTTGCCAGGGTTTCACTGTCTCTGCCCTTCTCCCTTTGTAGTCATCACCACACATGTCTTCCAGTAGCCACATGCCAAGAGACTTAAGGTCCATGATGACTGTCTACCTGGTGGAGGCCTTGGTGATGGGAAAGCTTATAAGGTTCACCAGCTGCTTAGCAATGCCATTGTTGACTTTGTCTTTCCATTCCCTCCAAAGCTGATGGTTCCTGGGAAGGAAGGTGGGGTACCTCTTGCTCCCAACCACCCTGCTCATGGTGCCCAGGCTGATCAGGAGAGACTTGTGATGCACATGCCTTCTGATGGGACCCACTGTGCCGCCACACCCTCAAGCAGGTGAGTTCCCATCATGGCTCTTCCACAGTTCAGGCCATCCAGGAACCTGGATACCCTGATACACACAGACTTTGGCTTGACATTTTTTGTTCCCAGGGGGTAAGCCTTAAAGGTCTTTGATGAGAGTCTAATATTGAAAGAGCTGGTATGTAAGGAAACTGTCTGGGGTTTAGCTGCTAAGAGTAGCAGGGCTTTTCTCTTTTTTAACATTGTATGTGCATGTATGCATACACACACACACACACACACACACACACACACGCATGTGTAGTTACACCCTGACTGCAAAGTGCCTGTTCCTTCTTACTACTCTAAGCACTTTCTCTGGAAAGCCACACTGCAAACTATCCTTCCCTGTCTCCCTTGATTTGGACAGCCTTAGAATAATAAGAATAACGTGCTCCTCCCCCCGGAACTTTTTCATTGGAAAAGTACCTGATGTAGTACTTGTTCATTGACATAGTGGTAGGAGGGGAAATCTTTGGAAAAATTGTGTGTGCCATTCAGGAAAAATAGTTTATTTTATTCCTTTCTTATCAATGCTGATCGTTTTTCACCCTAACCCCAATCACAAATCAAAGGAAGATCTATTAGTCACTTGGCACCCAGTTTTCTGATCCTGGACTCTGATAATGCTATCTGGGAGTAGCTGAAGATATGGACCCTGGGTGATGAGGGCTCTGACTCTTAGGTCTTAGGAACTCAGAAGCCTCCTCCTCAGTGCTGAGATTAGACGCATGGATCACCAAACTCAGTTTTAAACTGTAGGGCCTTATGGTGTTTTTAGGTAATCAGAAACAAGGGGGCTAAAATGTGAGGTCAGTTATGGTATTGATGAATGATAAACTGTAACTGTGTGAGAGTTACTTACTGTGTCTGGCTAATGTTTGATTGTTGATGGCATTTTATGTGAGCTCACACTTTTGCAATGTAAAGTTTCATTCACATATGTGAACATTTTAGTTGTTCAAGCAAGTCATCTTCTTCCAAGCCAAGAATCAGAACAGTGGCAGCAGCCAGACTTCAGTGGCTCTGCAGTGACTTCACAGTGACTTGAGATGTTCTGTGGTTTGAGAGTGAGCACCCACTTTCCTTTTCTTCTTTAGTGAGGACACTGAGACTGTATCTAACAGCAGTGAAGGACGAGCCTCACCCCATGACATCTTGGAGACAATCTTTGTCCGAAAAGTGGGAGCATTTGTCAACAAACCCATCAATCAGGTGATTTCTTCTGCTACTGCCTAAGTGCCTGTGTTCTTAGAGTAAGGTCCCCTGCACAATGTCCTATAGAACTGCTGAAATTGGTTGCAAAATTTGTGTGTGTGTGCAAGTTTGAGGAGGTTAATAACCAGTAGACCTGTACTGCAATACACAGTTCCTCAGTAACTGTGACTAAGCATTCCCAGCCATAGTCCCATAATCCTCTGCTGTGAACATATTTGATAGGGACAGGGAAACAAGGAAGCCAGGATAGCATGATCAGCTTAGGCTCCAGGCTGGCATCCTGTAAGAAACATGTGCTAGGGGAGGAAAAGGCAGGAACACATCTCTCTTTTATCTCTTCAGGTGACTCTGACAAGTTTGGACATACCCTTTGCCATGTTTGCTCCTAAGAATTTGGAGCTGGAGGATGCTGATCCTATGGTGAGCCACCAGTGACCACTAGTGGATGGTACAGTGGTCATCCTTCTTGGGCAGTCAGTCTTCCACAGGACTTAAGCCAGGTTTTTTTGGCTTATGGATTTGCAGCCAGCATTCAAATTCAACCCTTCCTCCCCAGCCCCCTACCCTCACCCCCTGTTTTGAGATAGAGGCTTGTTACAAAGATAAAGCTGGCTTGGAACTCTGTGTAGCCCAGGAAAATCCCCAACTTGACATTCTCCTGCCTCAGCCTCCTGAGTGCTGGAATTACAAGCATGCACCTCCATGCCCTCTTCAGCAGTTTATTTCTACCATAACTGTTAGGTAGCTCACAGTGATCCATATTCTACTCATAGAGTCTGTACTGACTCTGCCTTATTCTGAATTAGGTGAATCCCCCGGACTCCCAGAGACCACATCTCCCCTCCATGGCAGCCTGCACTCAGATGGCTCCAGCGGGGGCAGCAGTGGCAACACACATGACGACTTTGTTATGATTGACTTTGTAAGTTGCCATCACCACCCTTGATCTTTGCTGGTCTCTGGAGAGTAAACTTAGAACATCTCTTACCTGTGAACAAGATATTTACCTCAGGATGGGATGGTATACAGGCTACAAAGGGAAACATTTGGAAGCCTGAGGACTTTTAATGTCATGTTTTGCTAGAAATTCAACTTGGATGGGTTTTCCAAAAAGCCCTTTCCTTAGGAGGAGTTTGAAGGGTCTAAGGGTCTAGGACATAAGCCTAACCAGGGGAAGGAATGGCATCAGGACTAGATAGTAGTCCAGACAAGCAAGGTACAAAGACTCTTCCTCCCCTTTAGAGGAGCCTAGAAGACACTTTTCTTGGCTAATTCCTGAAAAGGAATCTTGTACATAGATTAACTCTTGTATTTTTTAAAATATTCTTCATAGTTCAAAGATGAACTAACTCTGAGTTTGTGTTGTTTTTAAAAGAAACCAGCTTTTTCTAAAGACGACATTCTTCCAATGGACTTGGGGACCTTTTACCGTGAGTTTCAGAATCCCCCTCAGCTGAGCAGCCTCTCCATAGATTTTGGAGCTCAGTCTATGGCGGAAGACTTGGTAAGGAAACCCTCCCCTCCCAGGGCTCCTCCCCGAGCCTCCTGTCCTCAGCTGATAGCCACTCCTGTGCTACAGGTCTAGAACTTTCTTCCTGCTATTTCATCCTGCCCTTTGCCTTCTATCTTTGCTGAAAGAGGAAAGGAGTCTTTTTAGTTGTTTTAGCTGGCTTTCACCCTTGGTCACACTTACAAGTCCGTGGTGCCTGGCAGTCGTCCTAAATTGCCTTGAGCTTGGTTTTCTTTTTCACAGCACTTTGAAAATACTTACTGTTTGTTTGTGCATGTGATATGGCAGGAGGGGGGTCATGTACATGCCACAACATATGTGTGGAGCTCAGATCAGAGAACTGCTTTGTAGAGTTGCTTTTACCTTTACCTGGGTTCCAAGAACCAAACTCCTGTTATTAGGATCGCACAATAAGTGCTTTTACTCAGAAGCCGCACAACCGGCTCTCTTTGCATTCTTATTGTTGCTCACACTTGCTGGACCTGCTGTTTACTCCCAGGCTGACCCCATGTACTGGACAGAGAAACATGCTGGTCCTGAGTCAGGGTCAGCATTCTTGTCTTCCTTGGAGGGCTTCCTTCTGCATTCAGCTCTTAGATGCTGGACCATATGTCCTGAGGCAGACTTTGTTCACAACATCTCTGCATAAGGCATTTCCTATTTCCTACATCTAAAGAGGAGAAGAGTGCCCTGAACAAACTGCAAACTTGAGCACTTATGCTATTAGATCAAAAAGTCTCACTGTCTCGGGTAAGACTGTGTGCCCTGCAGAAATCTGAAGCCCACAGGAAATGCTCTTGGTTTGATTTAGCAGAAAGCCATGCCCAACAATAATGGTAAGGAGAGAACACTAAGTATTTTTGGGGTGTTTATTTGTTTGTTTTTCTCATAGAATTTCATAGCCCTGGCTGCCTAAGAACTCACTATATAAACCAGGCTGGCCTCAAACCTAGCGATTCTCCTGCCTCTGCTGAGATTCAAAGTGTGCCCCCACACCTGTCCTTAATTTAAATGGGGCTGTCTAAGCACCAAACTAACACACATACTCTCACACACTTTCTGTCTGTCTGTCTGATTTAACTGGGAACAAAACCTGGGCCTTTCCTCTGTAAGACAAGTGCTCTTACACTTGCAACGGAACTGCACACCTCACCTCTACCCCATCCAGCAAAACATAGCTACAGCTAAGTGCTTCCCATGAATCTTATATACTAGGTGTTTATTACAGAAGCTAACACTTTTGAGTGACTTGCAGCAGTCAGAAAGGTTTGATCCTGAAGTGGGGAGCTCCTGAGCTTAGCTGGCTGATAACTGGCTTGTACTTAGAAGAAACAAAGTCCAAGGGCTCCAGTTGTGACCCTTTAGTCAGTGCTAGCTGAGGCTTGCCTTTCACCTGGGCAGTGGCTCCCAGACTTCCCTCAGGTGTCCAAGCCACTGTAGTGTCTAAAAGCCACCAACTTTTCCCAGGTCCTGTATGTTTAGTACTATTTAGGTCACCCTGCAGTTGAAAGCCTGCTGGTGTAGTTTCTGTTGCTTAGCCCTGATCAAGAGCAAGCAGCCTCAAGGGAGGACCAGGTGTCCTAAGGCTGGCAGTGTGTGATTGTCTTTTTCTTGGTTCTTTCTCAGTACCCCATACTTCTAGCCAGTCTAAAGAGTCAAGTGTCCAGACCTCCCACGGACCTGTATCAACCTTAAGAGTTCAGTGGCTGCCTTGTCCCTGTTTTCCCAGGGCCTTTTGACACCCACAAAGTACAGGGGTGGGGGGAGAGTCCTCTTTTAAAACTTCCTGGGTTAGCCGGGTAGTGGTGTTGCACGCCTTTAATCCCAGCACTTGGGAGGCAGAGGCAAGCGGATTTCTGAGTTCGAGGCCAGCCTGGTCTGCAGAGTGAGTTCCAGGACAGCCAGGGCTATACAGAGAAACCCTGTCTCGAAAAACAAAAACCAAAAAAAAAAAAAAAAAAAAAAAATCCATCCAGTTTGATTCTGGCGGCGCGCGCGCGTGTGTGTGTTAATACAAAGGACTCCTTACCAGAGAAGCTGGCCGTGCATGAGAAGAGTGTCCGAGAATTTGATGCCTTTGTCGAAACCCTGCAGTAAAAGTGTCCCTCCCGAGTGTCTGCAGCACCCCCTTTCTGTGGACCCAGCAGAGAACCTCCTCTTCCTCAGCTGCTCCCCAGCCTTCATGCTGTTTCTGGCCAGGTGAAAGACAGGGTGGTTCCCCTATGGGACCTAGAAGTCCCTGCTCTTGAACTTCCTGGAGACTCATGGCAGCAGTCAGGCCCAGTGCCAGACTTGGGGAGGACTCTGGCTGTGGAGCTGGAAGCTGGCTGTAACAGAGCCTCAGCAAGGACTGTCCTCAGCTGCTTCACAAAGGCTATCATCTGTTCTTCCTGCTACCAGTCTCCTGCCTGGGTCTACCCTGAGATCGGCCCCTACCTGCTTGTCCTTACCATCAACCACCTGACATTCCAGCTGGTGGCTGGGACACTGGGAAAGGCAGAAAGAGGAAGAAAAGGAGACCAAGCCAGGCCGAGGGCCCTGTGTCACCTGAACCACCCCACTCTCCCTCCCTTCTTTCTCCCCTTCCCTTCCCTCTGTCTTTATTCACTCCCTTTCTCCCACCTTCTTTCTCCTCTCCATCTCCCACCTTCCATCCCTTGCCTTTCTGGGCCCACGCTTTTGACAATATGACAGGCTAATCTGCCTAAAATGACAAGTATTCCAAAGCTAGCCACCATCTCCCAAAGGCTGTACCACCCTGTTTCTAGAATTCGTTATTGAGAGTCACAGAAAGGTTCTTTCCTCCTCATTTTCCCTCAATTGCTGCTGCGTGGATATAGAACATGGTAAATATTTATTACTTTCAGAGAAATCAGATATTTTATAGAATAAGTATGTTTGGGGTTAGCAGTTCCACTGGGGAAGGAGGAGGGTTTCTTCCGGGATGTAGGCCTCCCATGAAGATTCCTCAGAACCTGTGCAGATGCTCTGAGGATCTTCCTGTCACATCTAAGGAGAGATCAGGAATGGGTCTCACAAGGGCAAAGTAGCCCTCAAGCTGTGTGTATGGAACTGTGCGGGCATTAGGCTTCCCTGGCACACTGCGTGTTCCTGCTGAGCATACTCTCCTGACACAGCATCTGTAAATTGGCTCTATTGTAGCAGCCCAGGAAATCTCGGGTTTGTTCAGTGTGATGACTCCTCAGAGTTGTGTTGCACATGGTGCCCCAGGGAGCATTATGTATCCTGCTGCTGGAGTCCCTGAGCCTGGAGCAGAACTAGGGAGCTCTTCCTCCCTCCCTCTAATTCCAGAGTCTGTACATGGCCCTGGTTTACAAGCTGGATTGGTTCCCTTTTGAGAAACCAAAGCTGAGCTTATGGTTGACTTAAACCTTCAGGTATTATTGCTTGAGTAAGTCAAGTGCCTCTGCCAGCCTGCCCTGTTCCTCTGTCCCCGGACCCTCACTGGCAGCAGCTGCTATGCATTGGAGCAGGCAGCTCTCAACTGCTTGTTAGTAATCTGCATGTAACACGGGAGCCTTTCCCCTGTGCATGCCTTTGCTGCCACAGAGAAATGTGCCCAGCAGTGGTGGCCAAGTGCCATTACAGCCTTTGGGTCAGGGGCATATTCATGGCCTACTAAACCAGATTTCCCCCCCAGAGCCAGCACGGAAGGGCGCTGAGGGCACAGGTTCTTTGCAGGGCTCAGCCCAGTGGCCTCTGCAGACAGCAGCCTTTATGTCCCAGATTATTAGGAAAGAGGCCAGGGAAGCTGAGCAGAGCATCCTTCAAGGTAGCCTGTGCCCTTGAACTCTACACAGTGGAAGAGATGGGCTCTAGAGCAACTGCAGCCAAGCTCAGGCTGGGACCAGGTGGCTGTGAGGCTTTGTTGGGAAATGAGAGCTACACTTGGAAACATAATCAAGAGGTTTCCAATAAAAAGTTTTCTGTACTTCATAGCTTCCTATGTGTTAGCAGCTTTCTGTCCCTTACATGGCATACTCACCCTCCCTGCAGGACAGGGCATACCCAGGGGGAAGGACAGCCACAGAGGATGCAACAAAGACCAGTGCTGAGCAAGTGAGGGCCGTGTGGGGAGGCATGGCCTGTGCAAGATTCCAGCAAGGGCAGTGGATTCTCAGAGGAGCGCCGAGGAGCAGGAGAGCCCAGCAATAATTAGGTCTGACGTACATACGTGCACCCCGGCTGTGGCTACGAGTCTACCTCCTAGTGCACAGTGCAGAGCCAATGTATAGAGAGTGCTGGATGTAAAAGTCAACTACATAATTGTTGTGTAGGCTCATTCCCCTGCACGCCAGTCAAGTCCAGCCCAAGGGCAACAGTGGAACCATCGGAGAATTCTAAGTCAGCCTAAGAATAGAGCTGAAGAGAATGGAGTCAGCCCACTTTGCCAGTAAAGCCTGGGTGCCCTTGTAAATTGCATCTGATTCAGACCTTAACACTTGACGACACAGCCAAACAACACAGATGTCCCAGTCTGGGTCAGAAATGGTAGTAACATCCTTGGTGAAATGCTGGAGTCTCTAGGCTGCTCCATGTCCAGCAATGTGTCTGAATCTTAAAACACCCTTTGCTTGAGAGACCTTGTTGCTAAGGTTTTGTTTACTAGCACCTGAGTAACTGCAGAGGCCCCGCCAGGATCTCAACACAAGTAAACAGCTCTCCCTGGCTCTGGCTGGCTGTTTTCCTGAATCACTGCCTCAAACAGTTCCAGTGTCACCTAGCCTACAGTTGAGCATTGCTAACAAGAAATTAAATCACCAAAGCCTTGTGTCTCAAGGCACCTGAATCAAGGCCACAGTTGTGCAATCGAACTGCTTCCTTGAAGCTCAGGACCAGTGTTTACAACCACGATCTTAACACTGCTGGAACCCATGGCTCTGGCTAGGCAGCCTCTGCCCAAAACAAGTAAAGCAAGCCCACCCTGGGCCACCATAACCTCTTGATGGCAATAGGTAGATATCTGGAACCTGCCCTTGACAACTGAAATGTGGACCTCCTCACAGTTGCAAAACACATAAAAGTCAAATGTGATGGTTCACACTTAAAATCACTACATTCAAAAGAATCACAACAGAGACCAACCTTGGCTCCATATCTGAAAAAAAAAAAAAAAAACCACATAAGATCTATCATCTTGAGTGTGGTGGTACACGCCTTTGATCCCAGCACTTGGAAGGTAAGAGTCAGACCTCTAAATTCCAGGCTCAAAACCTTTTTCCAATTTGGGGGATGAGAGCTACATTCTTGCACTTAAACAGGTGTTCTGCCAGTCTGAAAGTAACCATTTCAACCTTTTAAACCAAGCAAGGGTATGGTGTCACAGAAGCAGGCAGATCTCTGAGTTCAAGGCCAGCCTAGTCTACAAAGTTACAAGACAGCCAAAGCTCCACATAAAAAAAAAAAAAACCCTGTCTTGAACACTTCACCCTCACAAACACACAAAAAAGAAAAAAAAAAAAAAGCAAAATAGGGAAGCAGAAGCAGACTTCACATCCTGTGTCTTGGGTCGCAGTGGAAAGAGTCTAGCCTTCCAGGCCAAGAGTTGGGACTGTAGAGGTGAAAGGAAGATGATGAAAAGTGTAAAAAGTGAACCCCAGCCGGCTGCCACACGAGGCTGGTCTTTTACCATAAACATTAAGACATTATCTCTGGTCATCATCAAAGGAACTTTTTTTTCTTTAGACAGGGTTTCTCCATGTAGCCCTGTCTGTCCTGGAACTAGCTTTGTAGACCAGGCTGGTCTCAAACTCATAGAGATCCACCTGCCTCTGCCCTCTGGGCACAAGCTACCACTTAGAGGAACCATATACATACATAAATACATACATACATACAATACACACACACACACACATATTTATATGTATATATAAAGTTTTAATTGGGAATCAATCCAGAATCTTCCTGGTAAGAGCAGGTAAGAGAGTCAAGATTCAAGCCTAGGGATGAGCATGGTGGAATATGCCTTTAATCCTAGCATTAAAGTGGGCAAATCTCTGTTGAGATTTAGGCCAGCCTGATCTGCAGAATTTTAGGATAGCCAGGGCCACATAGTCAAATACCTTCTCGAAAACACAAAAGTATTCAAACCCTAATATGACAACAGGACCCATCCCAGTACCCACCAGTCTGTTCTCTGCTCTAGTTCTCTCCCTTTTATGTCCCCCTCACACAATCAGCTGGGAGAAGAGGCCTTTAGTCCTGAAGAGCACAGGTGAGCAGCTGTAATGCTGAACGTACAAAAAGATGGTGACTTGGTACTTCCTGACTAGAGGATGGTCAGAAGGCAGTCCCCACTCAGAATGAAAGGGTACAAACCATATCTTCCAGACAAAACATGGCTCTTATCTTTTTTTTTTTTTTTTAATTTTACATTTATGGGTGTATGTCTGTGTAGAATGTGTGTGCATTGCCCACAGAGGCCAGAAGAGGGCACTGAATTCCCTGGACCTGGAGTTAAAGAGTTGTGAGCTGCTGTGTGGATGCTAAAAATTGAACCCAGGTCCTCTAGAAGAGCACCAAGCTTTTTGTTTGTTTTTTGTTTTTTTTCCGAGACAGGGTTTCTCTGTGTAGCCCTGGCTGCCCTGGAACTCACTCTGTAGACCAGGCTGGCCTCGAACTCAGAAATCCACCTGCCTCTGCCTCCCAAGTGCTGGGATCAAAGGGGTGCGCCACCACTGCCCAGCGCACCAAGCATTTTTAACTCCCAGCCCTTACTATTTAGTCAGAGCAGCTGTTACTACATGGGTGAGACCTTCAACAAGAGTTTTAGGGCGAGGTGGACCTTCAACAAGAGCGGTCAATTGGTAAAGTGTTAGTTATCGGTGCAAGTCTGACAACCTGAGCTTGTTCCTCGGGACCTATGTAAAGGGGAGAAGGGAAAACAATTCACACCACACAAGGGGTGTGTGTGTTCTTTTGTAGGGGTACAGGAGTAGGTGAGGTCGTTAGACCTTCAGTAGAGAGCTACAGCTGCACACTATATATAATCCTGCCCAGTGGCATGGGCTCGCTCTTGGATGGCAGTGACGTAAGTGTATAGGAAATGAAG
Source organism: Mastomys natalensis (assembly GCA_021653895.1). Classification (NCBI taxonomy): domain Eukaryota; kingdom Metazoa; phylum Chordata; class Mammalia; order Rodentia; family Muridae; genus Mastomys; species Mastomys natalensis. The sequence continues at coordinate 1,356,375 of JAJTUV010000328.1, read as the reverse complement.
TCCGACTGAAGGAGGGGCCACCGTCTATGCAGTTTCCACATACAGAGGTGTGAGTCCTGTGATACAGCTTCTTGGGGTCACCGTCCTCAAGCAGACTTGGATTGATTTATTTTTTATTATTTTGGATATTCATTGGTGCCTTATCTGGAGTACAGATTTGTTCACATTTCCCCAAGAAAATTAAGCAAACAGCAGATGGACTGAGGAGGGGACTTCCTAACGCTCTTTCTCAACCACACCACACTTCCTGTCTGGTTCTGAACTTCAGGGTCTTACTTCCTAAACAGCCAGATGGGTATTTTTCATTTACATTTTTATTGAAATACAAAAAGTGCAAATGGTAAAATACATGATTGGTGCCAAGGAAATCCTGGTAAATGTGAACACTGGATTCACAGTAAGAGCGCCCAGCCACAGACTGACAGGGCTGGGGCAGGAAGAAAATAAGAGGTCCAAAAGGTTCAGTAAATGGAGTGTAGCAACACTTGATACAAAAATGTGGGCAAAAGCAGAGTGGCCCAGGCTGGGTCAGGTGTGAGGCCAGGGGCTGACAGCAGCACTTGAGGCACCAGAGACCTGATACCAGTGGTGCAGGAAAGCCTTGGTCAGGCCCAGCCTCATCTGCAAGATCGTCAGTACAGATCCCACAGTACCCAGTACCAGCTCTGGAGCTGTCATGCCTGGGTCACACCTGTTGGGCAGGGTCACTGTAGAATGAAAGCTACCAATCATCACTGGGGCTCAGGCTTTCTGAAAGACAAGAGGGCCTGTGGCCACCATACTCCCCTAAGGGAGCTGCTAGAACCTACCCAGCAGGGGTGATCTATTAGTAAAACCTCTGTCAGTCTTAGGAGCTTCTGGGCTCCTGACTCTCCAAGAGTCCCCAGGCAGAAGGCGAGGGCCATCATGGGTCCTGAGACAGAACAGGGATCAAAGTGATTCCACAACAGAAAGATCTACCATAGCCTTTGACTGAAGATCTGTGCACATGAGAATGAAGGGAAGGAAGGCATGGAGGCCCAGGACTGCTGTAACTCATCCTACCAGACACTGCAGCTCTCCCTGGGAGTGGACAGGACCATTTCAATAGATGCTCAGATTCTGAGTCTTGCTATCCAAGGTGCCATGAGTGGCAGAAATGAGGGAAAAGGACACTCTGGGGACAGTACCACTTGGGGAAAAACAGACCCAGGAGGCAGAAGTGACAGGCCAACTCTGGTCTCGTCATCCCTGTGAGTAGGGCAGGCACAGGGAACTTGCACCCAGGTCAACACTCACTTCCTAGCAATCAGGAAAGAGAGGACCAGCCCCAGCTACCAGCCCAGCCGGCAGTGATGTATTCTTCTACAATTGCCAGGGAAACAGGCAGGAAAAAGGAAAAGGTTTACTGGGGCTGAATCCTAGAAGAGGCAAGCCCAGCAATCAGAGAGGCAGTGAGAGGTATAAGGCAAAGAAAATGTCTCATGGTAACAGAGGCCTCCAGGGCCAGTAAGGTTCCGGGATGGACAGAGGGAGAGTGGGGCTGCCCAGTTAGTGGGCTCCAACTTCCATCTCCTGGGGCTTCAGGGGCCCTTCCTAGGCAGGAGCCCCAGACTCCAATAAGGTTAATGCCAGGAGGACAAGTTCAACTGGGGCTGCCAGAGAAAGGGCTGGAGGTGGGGGCTAAGCTCAGACCCCCTGGGCATCTGTGCTGGGGAACAATTCCCCTTGATGATCCAGGAGGAACTTAGTGAAGGTGTTGATGGGATTAATGGCCTTGAGGGTGATGGCAGCATCCTTAGCCCAGAGCAGGTTAGGGCCGAAGACTACAGCCAGGTTAGTGTTGGTCATCTTGTTCTGGTCACAGTGGGCAGATATCTGTGGAAGGAAAGGGGCTACAGCTAGAACCTGTGGCTCCCTGCCTCCTACTCCCAGCAACCACATCCAGAGCACGCAAGCAGCGGCAGCATCTCCTCCTCCTCACCAGGTGAGCAGTGGAGGCCAAGGGACGTCTCACCTGCACCAGGAAGGCAGTCAGGAAATGAAGCACCTGGTAGTTCTCCTCTGGCAGAGTTTGGAGAACCTGCTGTGTCACCTCCACTCTCTGGCTTTCATCAATGTCTGTGAAGAATGGAGGTCTAGGTTACAAGGGCAAAGGACTAGCTTTGGAAACCTTGATACAAGCCTAGCAGGGAACCCCAACTGAAATTCCTGGTAGCAGCTTAGGTCCACAAGCCTGCAAGGCAGAGTGGACAGATATACAGCCACACACACAGAGAGAGCTCAGTTCCAAAGGATTTGCATAGCTGAGGAGGAGAGAGAGGACTCACTGAGGAAGCCCACAACGTGGGGGTAGAGGTCAAAGGTTAGCAAGGGTTCAGGAAGCTCCCGAAGGAATGTCTTGAGGATGACGGCTGGCAGGTGCAGCTCATTGTACTGATCAAAGTCCACAGGCAGCCCTTCATGGGGGGGGGGGGGGAAAGAGAGAGAACACTAGGCAAGCCAGAGGCCTGCAGACCCCACGCCTCACTTTGTCTTTGTCCACTGCACAAGCTGTCTTTTCCCAGGATCCCCTAGTACATCTGCCTCTTCTGTAACATGGGATGTAGACTCAGACCACCTAGAACATAAGATCACTGTCACACATGACAATTACTCCTTGCCTCTAAATGAGATTGAACCCAAGGCTTCAGCCCCTGAACGTGAGGCAGCAAGCCTGGAACATCCAGGCAGAAGTAGGACCTATGTGGTCACGCCAGAAGACACAGAAACTTCTGGCAAGAAGAAAATCTGGGACCTTGCTTACAGCCCTCACATTCACAACCTGTCTCATCTTCTCAAACACACACACAGAGCCAACCATCGATGTGCACAGTCTGGACTGGCTCTGGGTCTGAGCCACTCACCCATATTGTATTTCTGCTGTACTTCCCGTACAACCTGGGTGTTGGCAGACCTCCGGAAGATGCCCTCGGTGGTGAGAGCTGGAAAACAAGGAGGCCTGGTGAGCCTCGGCACTCTGGGGGATGGATCTCTTCCCTACCCTATCAGTCTTGGAGTTCCAAGAAAGGTCACTAGGAGTGCACTTTTCTAAGCCCTGCCCAGAGTTTCTCAAAGGCAACAGGGAGACTAGGGGGCTTGGAAGGTCAATAGACCTTGGGCTGCATGGCACTCACCATGAGCCTGCAAATAGGCGACGGTCTCCCTGAGCACAATGGGAATGGGCTCCTGGTCTGGGTTTTTCTCCTGGAGGTGCTGTAATGAGACCCCAAACTGCTGATTTGGCAGGGGGGGCCGTGGCGGCATGGGCTTGGGAGCTGTTGCAGGGCTCTTTTGTGTGGACTTGAGGAAGTCATCATACCTAGGAGAGCAGATGGAACAAGGGTCAGGAAATTCAGTCAACAGCTTGTGACAGAAATGGGTTTGATCTGCCTCTGGATTTTGACGTCAACTGCCTTTCTCCAGTTTCCCTGGGTTCTCCAGACTCCTTACTCCCACCCAGGTTACTATGCCTCCCAAACAACACAACCACACAACTGAGCCAGTGGACCCAGAAGCACACGCCCCCACGACCAGCTTATGGGCCCACCCAGCATCTCACTTGAGTACTTGGCGAGGGATCCCCAACTGCTCCAGCTTCACGTGCTCACTCAGCTCACTCAGGTAATTCACGTAGAAGATCTTCCGTCCAAACTTGAAACTGGAGGATAAAGGAAGGATCTGGGTCAGGCTGGATCTCATAATAGGCCTTGGCCCTCCCTGTAGACAGGTTTCACTGGCCACTGGGGGCATCTGCTTGCGTGTGAGGAGTTCATGAAAGACTCCATGGCCCACCTGTGGCCTGCTCACCTGATGAGGGGCTTAAAGAGGATAAGCAGAGTTTTGATGAACATGGTTGGGTGCACGATGTACAGAGCCTTGATGTTCTTCTTGTACCTGCAGGCCAAGTGGGAAACTTGGGAATGGTGGAGGAAGGGGCAGGGCTATTGGGGTCCTGCCTCCATTGACATGGAATAAGCTCCTGACTAAGAGAACCACCCAGAGCCCAGAGTTAGCCACCCTAGACTCAGGAGCCCACCTCCATGTCCCAACCCACTTGCGGTCAAACTCTCGGTAGGCATCCCGTAGCCAGCTGAGGGAGGGCTTGTTTTCACTGGTCAGGCCATGGTGCAGGTATAGGAGTGTGTAGTCACTCTCCACATACTGGTCCAATGTGTGTTTCAGGTACCTTCAAGAGAAACGCCGAGGACTGCGGTTGTGGCTCCATGATAGAGCAATTACCTAGCACGTGTGAGCTACAGGTTTAATAACTAACATCATAAACACATAAAAAGACCTGTTCAGACCTGTCCTCTGCACAATAGGTGTGGCCTGTTACTGTAGAAACCAGTGCTTGCATCATGGCTTCCTTCTCCACAGACCCTCCCTGCTATCATTTGGCTACATAACCCACAGCCACTTTCCTGGAAGGGGGTAGAGGGTGGGCCTAATGGAGAAGTAAATATGCAAAAAACCTTCATTCTGAGCAGCGGCAGCAATCCAGAGCCTTGAGCTGTAAGCTGGGCTGTGTATCCACAGTTAAAAGTGTTTGACATATTTTTCTCAGGATCTCCATAAGTCAGTAACAAGAACAGTCACTGTTATTGGTAAAAGCTTTTAGTGTCTGCCAAGTACCTCCAATACCTTATTCTTCCCTCATAACAACTGAGGCTAATCATACTAATGAGGGCAATCAGCAGAGGTCAAGTACTTAGCCAAGGGTTCAGTTGTGGCAGGACCTAGTTGTGAAGAGTCGAGCTCCAAGACTGCATTCTAGCCTTGGAACAGTTCTGCCTTTTTTAGGTGATCTGTGGTATAGTTTGTAAAATACTGTGTTCATGAAAGGACATCAGAATGGCCAGAAGGTCAACCATGCCAGTCCCTAGGCCACAGAGCCATACTCTTCAGATTCCTTATGCTTACAATAGGGTATGTACCCAACACACACACACACACACACACACTCACACACACACATTGAGCACACTAGAAAGTTTGGAAGTAATGAATCATAGGGAGAGGGAGAAGAGCCTAGGGTAAGTAAGATCTCTTAGAAGACAGACAACAATCAGTTCCTTGGCTCTAGGAGGGAAGGCAGTCTATGTTAGACAGGCCAAATGCTAAGCACATCCAAAAGGAGGGAAATGTCTGAGAAAGTGCCCAGTGGCTTGACTAAGTGCCCAGATGAAAGACCTGACCTAGAGACAGAGGCCTAATGACTAGTCCCGGGGTGCAGAGCTGGACCAGCACAGGTAGGCAGGGCATAGTACTAATGCTAGGTGACTACAGATTCTGATCATTATTAAACTGAGAATACTTGTGTCCTTATCCACACTTCCACACTGAGCACTCTGTAGTTTACAAAGGGCTGTGACATAAAAAGATGGCATTTTGCAACTAGGAAATCAGCAAAGATGACAGTAGACACCCTCATCCATGGATGCATGCCATGACCTTTGGAGTGCAATAAAGTGATGCCTATCAGAAGCTGGGCAGCGCTCGCACTCTCTGATCATGTAAAAGCATGTCCAGGCCTCTTTCCTGAGGAAACAGAGAGGAGTAAAAGCATTCCTGTAGGAGACTGTTCATTCCAGACTTTTATTACGGAAAAAAACAACAACTGAGCAGCCAGCAAATTGTTCAGTATCAGGAGATTGGCTCAAGAAATCGTGGGACATGTATAAATAGACTATCTCACAGGATGCTTCTCCAGGCCCGATTAAGCGGTGAAGTGGTCGTCCTTGAGGATGCAGACACTGGAAGAGCGAACTGGAAGTGGGGGGTGGGGAGGACACTGACAGGTATGGAGTTTCTGTTCTGTTTTATATTTAGGTTTTTTTGAAACAAGGTCCCACTCTGCAGCTCAGGACATGCCTGGAACTCAAAACCCTCCTTTATAAGCTTCCCAAGTGTTGGAATTGAAGCCATGCGTCATCAAATTCACAAGAACCTGGGTGTAGTGATACTCAAGAGGCTGAGGCAAAAAGGTCACTTAGTCCTGTGTTTCAGGTCAGTGTGAGAAACAAGATGAGAGCTGCCTTTAAAAAGGAAAAAAGCAGTACACAGTTTGCTTTTCTATGTGCATATCAGACAGAAGAAGAAAAAATAACATGCTTTGTGTGGAGTTTTTTGGGTGGTAAGAGGAAAGATAGGGTTTCACTATACAGGGAGTCTGGCCTAGAACTTCTTATGTAGACCAGGCTGACCTGGAACTCACAGACATCCACTTACTTCTGTTTCCCAAGTACTGGGATTAAAGGTGTACACCCACTATGCCCAGCTAAATAATGGGGTTTTGTAGCGGGTTTTGTTGTTGTTCTTGTTTGTTTGTTTGTTTTTCAAGACAGGGTTTTTTTAGGTACCCTTGTCTGTCCTAAAACTTGATTTGTAGACCATGCTGGCCCTGAACTCACAGAGATCCACCTACCTCTGCCTCCCAAGTGCTGGGACTAAAGGCGTGCCCACCACTGCCCGGCCTAAATAACATGTTCTAAAGGATGTCTTTGAGGAATGTTTAGACACAAAAGATGAAAACATTATATAAGACATAAAACTGAATACAGTGGTATTCTTTCTGGATGACAGGTCTGTAAGACTTCATAAATTTATAGTTGTTTTTCCTGAATAACTATATATATATATATTTTTAACTTTCCAAAATTATAGTACTCTAAAAATATATTATATATGATAGATTTCATTATTACCCACAACATCTCTATGAGGAAGACATCATGTGTAGAGAACTCAGAGACATAGCTAGTTAAAATACAGAGCTCAAGTTTAACTGGTCTTTTGATTTCAAGTTTCAAGAATTTTTCCATTTCAACCTCCTAGATCTGGGTGGGAAGTGAGGGAAGCCAAGTCTGATGTAATGGGACTGAAAACAAGGCAGAGAGAGCCAATGGGAGCACAGTCTGCCCTCAACAGGGATGGTGACCAGGAAGGGTGTGTGGGGAGTAGTCAGTGAGATGGTGTGTGTATCTCTGGTTGTGTGTGTGTGTGTGTGTGTGTGTGTGTGTGTGTGGTATGTGATGTGTGTGTGTGTATCTGTGTGTCTGTGTGGTATGTGTGTGATGTGTGTGGTGTATGTTAGTGTGTGTGTGATAGTGGTGAGGAGGTAGGGAATGGGATGGTGTGTGTGTGTGGTGTGTGTATGTGGTATATGTCTGTGGTGTATGTGTGAGATGTGTGTCTGTGTGTGGTATGTGTGTGTATGATCTGTGTCTGTGTGGTGTGTGTGTGTGTCTCTGTGTGTGTCTAGTATGTGTCTGGTATATGCATGTGTGTCTTTGTGGTGTGTGTGTGTTTGAGTATGTGTGATATGTATCTGTGTGTATGGTATGTGTGTGTATGGTATGTGTCTGTGTGATGTGTGTCTGTGTGCTATGTGTGTGTGTCTCTCTGTGTCTGTGTGTATGGTATGTGAATATGTCTGTGATGTGTGTATGTCTATGGGGTGTGTGTGTCTCTCTGTGTCTGTGTGTGTGGTGTGTGTGTGTATGGTGTGTCTGTGTAGTATATATCTCTCTGTATGTGTGTCTGTACAGTATATGTCTTTGTGGTGTGTGTGTGTGTGCGCCGCGCGCGCATCAGTGTGTATATGATGTTATGTCTGTGTCTGTGAATGGAAGGAGGACAGGCAGCAGCAAATTCCCCGGGGCTTCTTGAGACTGAAGGAAGACACCCAGATAGGCATAGCTTCCTCAGTAGCTGCCCCTGAAAACTAGGTGCTTTCCAATTGCCTCTGATTTCCCCTCATTGGACCTGATACTTGGCCACAAGTCTGGTCCGTGGTACACCAGGTGTAGCACAAAAGCTAGGTCTGCCTGCTCCATCTAAGGAGCCAAGGAAAAGGAAGTCACAAGGGGGTTGGAGGAGACAGAGACAGCGAGCGCCTGAGGCCTTATAGACATAGCACAAGGAATGAGCTTCTACCTCACCAGAGGCCAGCTGAGACTTTCTTATGTGGTCCTCAAGCCTGTCCCTGAGATCACTACAGTCCGCATGTACAACATTCAGGATCTAAGGAGCATTGCAGGCGGTGTACATACTGTACATTTTAGAGAGCACTTTAAACTGGTCAGGACAGAGTACACAATGCTCACAGAGCACACTGAGGCAGTCTCTGCCCTGCTGCTTTGGATGACCCCACATGCCTTGATGGGTCCCTGCTATGGACCCAGCACTGGCTCAGTAGTGAAAGGCCAGATGAGGGCCTACCACCCGTCTGCATTTAAACACTGTGGTAGCTTGAAGGGGAATGGCCCCTATAGGTTCATATATCTGAATCCTTAGTCACCAGAAAGTAGAAGTGTTTGAGGAAGATTAGAAAGATCAGAAGGTGTAGCCTTGTTGGAGGAAGTGTGTCTTTTTTTTTTTTTTAAGCTATTATTTTTAGTTTATGTGTATGGGTGTTTGCCTGCTGGAGTCTCTGTGTCCCTACCATATGCATGCAGGACTTGAGGAAGCCAGTAGAACACATCAGATCCCCTGGAACTGAAGTTACAGACTCTTGTTAGCACCACATGGTTGCTGGGAGGATCCTGTGGAAGAGCAGTCAGTGCTCTTAACCACTGAGCCATCTCTCCAGTCCCAAGGAAGTGTGTATTTAGAGTTTCAAAAGCCATGCAAGCTCTGTGTGTGTGTCTGTTTGCCTGTTGCCTACAGATCAAGATGAGGATGTAGCTCTCAGCATGGCATCATGACTGCCTGTATGTGGTCATGTTCCCTACCATGAAGACAACAGTCTAACCCTCTGACACTGTGAGCAAACCCCTAATTTAAATGCTTTCTTTTATAAGAGCTGCCTTGGTCATGGTGTCTTTTGACAGCGATAGAACAGTGACTAAGACAAGCAGCCTTTGGACTTGTGCTAGATGAGATTCTAACATACACATCTGGTAAGCAGAAGCCCCACAGGTACAAACACCATTGACAGCAAACTTGGCACAAAGTAAGATAATATTAATTATGATTATAAATAGAAATGTTTAAGAATCTTGATTACATCAGAAAAACCATAGTTACACATATTTGGATAGTATTTACTTTTCAAGATTATTTTCTGGTGCATTATCTCACTCCTATCAGGAAAGAGGCCACATGCTTCATTATCTTCTTTGAATAATGAGAAAATAAGGCTCTAAGACACTTGGCAAGGTCACAGTCTCTAGGACTCTGACTCCTTGTCTAGTGCTCTCCTCCCTTATGGGATAAGAAGTAACATTAAGGAAGGAGACCTGGTGCCCAGGGTGAAAGAGGAGAACAAGGAAAATGGCTCCAGGCTACTCAGGATCTAAAGAGGTCCCACTCCACTTCCCCACAGGTACTCACCCCAAGAGCTTGCTGTGGTCCAGCTGGTGGCTGGGAGGCATCCGGCAAGCACTAAATACAATGATCTTCCGCCCATATTTATCATCACCTGAGTGTGCAGAAAGAGGGAGTGCAATGGGTGACAGGTGAACCAGAGTGGTGGGCGGGGCTTAGAAGTACCAGCCTGGGGTCTGTGCCAGTGAGTGCAGGGCCTTGAGTAACCCATGTCCAGTCCTCAAGAGGATGCTAGGTACAGCTGCTTTCAGAGGCACTGAATTAGGACACCTCCCAAAAAATGTTAATCTTGCTTTTTTTTCTCATTAATATTTGTATTGATTATTTGAGAATTTTCTATCATGAAACCTGAGCACATATACTTCCCAGTCTCTCAGGTCTTCCCCGCTGACCCTTCAGACTTCCCCCAACTCTTTCTCTTTCTCCACTGTGAGTCAGCTGTCACTGATACCATGGTAAAAGTAGCTTCCTTGTGTTTCACAGTCATCAGGAACACAGATTACAGACTTACACAAGTTAAACTTGCTATTTAACCCAGTCATGGTGACAAACACTTGTAATCCCACACTTTTGAGGTAGACTTTCTTGGTCAGGAGGATCAAGAGTTCAAGATACTTAATAGGTCCAAGGCCAGCCTGGGATACTTAAGACCCAGTCTCAAAAACAAACAAACAAAAACAATTACACTGAAGCTGAATAGAGTGATATGGTAAGGACCTTTAATGCCAGCCCTCAGGAGGCAGAGACAGAAAAAACTGTAAGTTTGAGGCCAGCCTTGTCTACATAGCAAGTTCCAAGATAGCAAGGCTATATAGTGAGACCTTGTCTTAGTAACTAACTAAATAAAAATAAATAAAATCATGTTGAAAGAGTAATGCCCATGAAGGCCATATACACTCAATCAATAGATAAATGTGTGAGGATATAACTCAGTTGGCAGAGTGCCTGCTTAGCTTAGCATGCAGGAAGCCCCAGGTTTGATCCCTACTGCCAAATAAACTAATGCTGACAGTTACATCTGTAATCCCAGCATGCAGGGGTAGAAGCAGGAAGATCAGAAGTTCAAAGTTATCCTTAACTACACTTGGGTAATCTAAGTCTAGCCTGAGGTATAATCTACTCTTGGCTCAGGGGAAAAAAAAATATATTCATGGCAACAGAAGTTTGACCATAGAAGGAAGACTGATATATGGCACAAATTATGTGAACCTTGGAAATATGCTAACCGAGAACAGCCTGTATTGCATGATTTTGTGAGTCTTAGACAGTGGTTATCAACCTGTGGGTTGGGACCCCTTTGGAGGATCAAACAACCCTTTGACAAGGGTCAAAATCAGTCATCCATTGTGATTCTTTTTTTTTTTTTGAGACAGGGTTTCTCTGTGTAGCCCGGGCTGTCCTGGAACTCACTCTGTAGTCCAGGCTGGTCTCGAACTCAGAAATCCACCTGCCTCTGCCTCCCAAGTGCTGGGATTAAAGGTGTGCGCCACCACTGCCCAGCATCCATTGTGACTCTTAACAGTAGCAAAATTACAGTTATGAAATAGTAACACAAACTATTTTATGGTTGGGAGGTCACCATAACATTAAAGGGTCTCAACATTAGGAAGGTTGGGAACCATTGCTCTGGTTCATAGTTGGGGAGCAAATGAGGCTTCCAGGTGCTGGGAGGAGTGGAGAGAGGAGAACACTGCTAAATGGGTACACAGATTGATGTGGGGATGCACACTAAAAGTGTTCCAACAGGCTGGCATGACGGCTCAATGGGTTAAGGCACTTGCTACACAGCCTGATGACCAAAAATTAATCCCCAGGATCCACATGGTGGGGGAAGAAAAATGATTCCTCAAAGTTGACTTTGACCTCCAGGTGTGTGCCATGGCTTGCCAGTACATGTGCATGCACACGCAAAAATAAAAATAATTTGCTAATTTTTTTTTTTTTTTTTTTTTTTCGGACAGGGTTTTCTGTGTAGTCCGCGTCTGGAACTCGCTCGTAGACAGCTGGCCTCGAACTAGAAATCGCTGCTCTGCCCAAGTCTGGATTAAAGGCGTGCGCACCACCGCCGCAAGATTTTTTTTTTAAGTGTTCTAGTGGTACACATCTGCAATTCCATCATGGGAGGCTCATGCAGGAAGGTGGCAAAGTCAAGACCAACCTGGGGTACAATAGCAAGATCTTGTCTCCAAAAACAGCCCCTCACATCCACCAAAAATATATCCATCAAGGCCTAAACTATCTTGCCAACCAGACATCCTACAATTGCTTTACCCCTAAGCACCAAGCAACAAAGACCTGGAAAACCTCTAGAAGCTGCTTCTCAGCCAGTCAAAGGCTGTAGAAGAAAGTGATCTGGTTACTACACAGTAGGTCAGTCAAACATAGTAGTAACAATTCTGCCCAGACACTCTCTAATTTTATTACTAGGGTGGCTGAGCACACTTGGCTCTGAATGAACTCTAGACACTTCTAAAAGTCTTAGCTTTTCCATTAAAGGTATTTTGAAGAACATGGAGTTCAGGGGTGTTTGTGAAACTGTAACAAAATGTCACCTAGGTGTTTTCTCAGAGGTATTTGTCCCAAATTCTCAATGTGATAGTCTGGTCCCTGACTGTCACAAGCCAGAAAGCTCTTGAGACACATGTTCTTACCCAAAATGAAATGTTCTTCAGGGTCAGGACAAGGATGCCCAAGAAAGCTCAATGATGATAAAGCCAGGTTTTTGTGCCCCCAAGTCCTAACCTGCTTTACTTTTCCAGAGACACCAAGTTGTACCTACCTCACCCCACAGCATCAGAGGCAAAGGAGAAGGAACATGTAACAATAGAAACTGAAGATGCAATCCCTAAAACGCAGTGAGTTTACCCTTCCTCTCCACCTCATCAGTATGGACTGTTCTCCCTTTGTGAGCCCAGCCATTCCAGGAGCCTAGGGGCTGGTCCTTTTCTTACTCTTCTCTAGGCTGAAGCAGGACTTACTGGTGCCTTCTCCAGTGTGGCTATGGTAGGCTGGTCTCTAATGGGTGAATGCCCTAATCCTAGCAACTTCACAACCTTGAATTCTCCTGGACAAGCCCTCAACCTCATGGCTCCACCTGAAGCACCATCCAGCTTTGCTAGCTCCAAAAGGGCCTGGTCAGGGTCCTCCAAAGAACTTCTTGTGTCAGCATCTTAGGTCCAACCCACTGAGCCAGAAAGCTGTCTTGCTGTTGCGGCTGCTTCTTCTCCTTCTTTTTCTTCTTCTACTACTTCTTCTTTTTTCTTTTCTTTTTTTTTTTGTTTTTTTTGTTTTTTAAAGACAGAGTTTCTCTGTGTAGCCCTGGCTGTCCTGGAACTCACTCTGTAGACCAGGCTAGCCTTGAACTCAGACATCCACCTGGCTCTACCTCCCAAGTACTGGGATTAAAGGCCACCACTGTCCAGCTCTGTCTTGCTTCTTAATCTGCCCTAACATCCAACCCTGGAGAACTATACATATTGCCGTCAATGCTGCTTCTTCCACACCTGTGGAACACTCGTCTGAGTGCTCTCCCTCATCCCCACCTCAAATAGAATCTGTGGACCTGATCCTGTAACCATCCCTTAAAATGGAAGCCAGACAGGGCAGCACACCCATGCAATCCTAATGAGAGACCAGGAGTTAGACAGACTCCCTTTTAGGCAGAGGCAGGGGTCATGAGTAGGTAATAAAGATGGCAAACTTCTAGGGCAGCCTGCTTCTTCCTCACCCTGCTTGAGATAAAAGCCTGGCAGCTTAAAACTGAAGGACTGGTAGGCTTTTGTCTCCCATCAGAGGGAGGCCTGTTGATGGACTGGCTCAACAAGTTCAAGGTCTGATCAGGACATGTTATGTAACAGCTGTGGGCCAATCAACCATCCTATCTGCTTCAAATTGACCAACCCCAAATTAGGGGAAGAAAACTCTTCTGAGATTTAAAAAAAAAAAAAACCTCAGTCCCAGAAGACTGGCATTTTCAGCTTTCCAAACACTTTTTCTCAGTGTATCTTCTGCATATGTGTTTCCTCACCTCCAATAAACAAGCTTCTCCAACTGCAATTCTGCCTGCTGCGGCCTGTAGTGTGTGAGATTTCTCCACTCCTACCTGTTGTGCTCGAGATTTTTCTTTCACACTTTTTAATTCTTTAATTGGCAGAGAAAACAAATCCAATCTAGACTAGACTGTATTCCTAGCACTGGGAGGTGGAAGCAGGAGAATCAGGAATTCAAACCAAGGACCAGATACATAGTAAGTTCAAAGCCAGGGTGGGCTTCATGACATCCTATCTCAAAAAAAACAGTTTCCTTCAAATGGCTCACAGGACTGAGTGTTAGCCTCACCTCTCAGACTGCACCAAGCACACCTTCTATCACAGAAGCTCTGGAAGCCCGGCATGCCAAGTTGTTGCTCATATCAGCCAGACCTTTCTCCAGACAGTTCTGTTCCAAACTGGCCACTATGGACCTGCGAGACTCAACACACACACACACACACACACACACACACACACACACACACACCTGCCTCCACCCTCCCCCAAACAGGTGAGTTGGTTCTTCCCATGGCTCTCAGCACTAATGGCCATCCATCTCTGCCACCAATTTCTACTCTTCTGTGTTCATGCTCCATTTCCCAATGGCTCATGAGCAGCCTGAAGGCAGGGTTGACTTTGGTTTATTCCTGTCAGGCACTCAGCAAGTGCTGGCATATTGAGCGATGTGTAGTGACATGCACCTATCATCCCAGCTACTTAGAAGGCTGAGGTAGGACAGTCACTGGTGCCTACCAGTTCAAGACCACTCTGGGTAACACAGTATGACCCCATCTCAAGTTGTAAGTGTTGACAGCCTTCACAAAGATGTGGGTCACATGGCATGCAGTTTCATTTCTCAACTTGTATTTGATGGTTAAGTGTGTTAGGCAGTGAGTTTCTGGAAGTTGGAGAAGAAATTTTTCTAGACAGAATCCTTTTTTTTTTTTGGTTTTTCGAGACAGGGTTTCTCTGTATAGCCGGGCTGTCCTAGAACTCACTTAGTAGACCAGGCTGGCCTCGAACTCAGAAATCCGCCTGCCTCTGCCTCCCAAGTGCTGGGATTAAAGGCGTGCGCCACCACCGCCCGGCTCTAGACAGAATCCTTAACATGCACTTGTATCACCAACAGGTTTTTTTCTTGTTTGCTCTGTTTTTGAGACAGGCTGTTAGGCCAGGCACAGTTACACACATCTTTAATCCTAGCACTTGGAAGGCAGAAGCAGTCAGATCTCTGTGAGTTTGAGGCCGGCCTGGTCTACAGAGCAAGTTCCAGGACAGCCAGGGCTACACAGAGAAACCCTGTCTCCAAAAACCAAAAGAGAGGGGGCAGGGAAAAGGCTGCTGATATGTAGTTCTGGCTGGCCTAAATCTGTAGCTCCTCTGCCTTGGCCTCAGTGTCAGGATTCGATATGTAGTACAGGTATGTGCACACACCTGGATGGAGGCAGGTCTGCATTGAAGGCCTGGATGCTAGCAGCTCTCTGGACTCTGGGCCAGCTGCTGAAGGCTCAGAGCTAAGTTCCTGCCCTCGTTTACTTCCCATTAGCTCTGTCAGGGACAGGAAACGCAGCAGAGCAGGGGCAGAGGCACAGACTTAGACTGGCATCCCAGCCAAAAGAAGTTCAGACATCCTGGGACTCCTGCCAGGAGCCTGCAGAGAGCGCATCACCTGCCTCTCTCTACATCTGTGCAGAGGAATGGCTGGAATGCAGGTGCAAGGCTGAAGTGGGAAGGCCTGGGACCTTGAAGCCATTCTTTGCAGCTCCTATCCCAGGAATAAGGCAGCTCTCCCTGGCTGGGAGAGTTAGGAATGAGCCAAGGTAGACTGTCTGAGAGTTCTGGAATGTAAAGTGTCAACGAGAAGTTAAGGCAGTGGGCCAGGAGCATGCTGTTCCGCCTCTCAGTGCCACAGAAGTGGGGAGTAGAAACTATCCATCCATGCTTTTGTGAGTAACCCTAATAAACTAGTATTAAGACCTGCTTCACTTGATTTCTCTGTTTTGTTTCCTAGTACTGAGACTGGAACCCAGAGTCCTGCATATACTCGGTGACAGCTCTACTACAGTCATACCCCAGTGTTAGAATGAAAGCTTCCAGGGCTGGAGGAGGGTTCTTCCTTACAGTATTAAAGTAAGTCTTTAATACGGACTGTGAGGCTAATCTAGTAATGCACACTGAAAAAAGCTAGGATAGCAAAGGGTTGAAGGAAAACGGTCAGGAGTTGGAAGGCAAACACAGGATGAGGGTCAGCAGCACTAAGGTCTAGGCCTTGTCCTCCGACTCCCCCGAAGTAGAAGCTGCATTACCAAGTCTGCAAGCAAGCAGGGTGGCTGCTACATGAAGCACATGGGAACTCTCTTACCTGCCGTCAGATGGGATTGGAACTGTTCCTGCCCTGGAACCATCAGAGAGAAGTGGGGCTGTCAACTGTGGTTTCTCTAGGGCTCTGGTGAAAGGGCCTAGTCAGCAGAGGTATAGTATCGAAGCCTGAGAGCCAGACCTTTGCATTCCCCAGATACCAATCTGGGGCAGCATGGGCATAAGTCAGGACAGCAGCTCTAGCAGGCTTACTGGGTACTGCTGACTGCGGACTGCAGTACAAGCCAAGAACATCTAAGGTGGGGGCTAGGACTGAGAAAGCTCATGGTATGTGGTGACAGTTCATACATTTGTTCAATTTTTTAATTGTTAGGGTTGACATTATGTTGGAAGCTTGAAACCAGCTGTTGTAGAAAGCAAAAATGTTACAAATAATGGTCTCTTTGCCTCCTTTCTAGAGAGTCTACTGTTACCAGAACAGCACTGGAAAGCCCCTACCCAGACCAAGTCACAGTTGACTGAGGTTCATGACAAGCTCCTACTCTCTTGTCCACATGGGCTCTTTCTCTGAATTCTAGTACCAGAGACATCACCACCGGTTCTTCAAACAAGCCTCACCCAGCAAGGTAGGCACACTGGGATACCACCACCAAGGACGCCACAGCACGTGCTGGCCAGACCTTGTGTGTCTCAGGCGCTTCCTGAGGCTGCTTTTCCTCTGGATTCTAGGAGCGTCACCACACAGCCTCCACCTTATCATGTCTCCCATAAACTCTATTTCCGACTTCCAAAGCCACCACGAGCTCCCAACTCCTTAGAATGGGGCTCTAATTAAGCTGGTCCCACCGGCCTCCACCAAGAGCACTTTCTGATTTGTAGACCCAGAGGCCACAGCCAGGAGAGGCCAAGCACAGACAGCCAGAACTGGCACCTACCTGACTGGGCCCCCTCAGGCTCGCCACAGTCTGGAGGAACAAACAAACAAAAAGGCTGCATGGTGATGGCCTGCTGCCAGACAGGGACACACGCACAGAGATCTCGGGACTGACCACAATATGGCCAGGCTGTCTACTGGGGTAGACATTAGACACCTAGGCCAGGAAGGAACTCTGCCTTGTTTCTACAGGGTGAAAGAGACCATTCAATACCTCCAACCCAGGCCAAGGTAAGCATCAGAAATACAGGCACCATGGAAATGCCTTAGATATTATGGCCTCTTCTAGCCCTGACAGCTAGAGACAGCTCTCTGAGGCTCACTATCTGTCCTGCTCCATGTCTCTTCTGAGGCTTGCCTTACGAATAGGAGGGAGCACCCATTCTCAGCAGGACAGCACATCCACTAGAAACCTGATGTTCCAGGGAGCCATTGCAAACCCGCAGAAGAGCTGACATTATCCCCATCTCCAGTGACTAATGAGGGAAAGCTGACATCAGGGCAAGGGAAGGGAAGAGAGGGTATAAAGGAAAGGGCAAGGCCACTTATTCAGGGCTAACTATGCTCTGGTGCCCAGGATGTTCTGACCTACAAGCACCACTATACAGGATCCTCTTGACAACAGTGTGAGGAAGGAGTTCAGAGAACAGAGCTAGAGATCAGACTCAGCTTTCTAACTTCAAAGCTGTTAGGCCAATGCCTCCATCACAGCTGCAGTGGAACACAATGAGACTATAGGTCAAGGAAGCAGTGGCAGGTGCAAGCCAATCAAAACCAACTCATGTTCATAAGGGAAGGTACATGCTCAAGAGCAGACCAGAGGCTACAAAATGTGTTCTTTCTTGGTGGCATAAGAGGCTTCTGTAAGCCAGGGTCACAGAATATGAGGAAAGAGGTCCAACACAGGGCACACTTACCTGCTACTTCTACAATCTGATGCCGGGCAATGTCATAGTAAGGGTCATCCCACTTCAGGTGTGTGACAGGTTCCGGAGAGCTGCTTTTGGAGTCATCTGAGGAACATTCCAAAGGCAGAGTCACCCACCTGGCTAGCCCAGCACTCTCCCCATGACTCACTCTCTTTGACCTGTCCCCAGTGAGGCTTCTGTCCCTGGCCGTACCCTAGAACTGGACTCCTTGCCCCAACCTTACCCCCTGGAGTCCCCTCTAGCAGGAAGGGGTCTCCTCTCTGTGGTGTCACAGCTGCCCACCTGACTTGGGAAAGTCTGGCATTTCATCAGAAGGCCAGTTCTTCTCATCAATAGAGGCCAGCTTCAGCTGGTTCAGAGCTTGGCTGGTATCATCCAGGGTCAGGTCATCTTGCAGTTCTGAGAGAGGATCCATGGCTAAGGAGAACCAGAAGAAAAGCCTGAGTGGGGAGAGGAGGAGGGTGGAGGGGAGTCAGTGACCTTTCCTCTTCACTTCTGTAGTTCTTACAGTGACCCCTCTGTCCCCTTCTGTCCTCTTCTGGCACCCCTGTCCCTATTCCTCAACAGTTCTCACCCTGCCAAGAGTTCCACAGAGCATGGTGCCAGGAAAAGCAGCTGGGCAGTGGACGGCAGCGATGGCACAGCTCAGCACCTCCCTTCAGGTCCTCAGCTGGGCAGTGAGGGCCATGCCAGGTCCCACACTGCCTATCACCTGACTGACCAAGCAAGGCAGTAACAGCTGCCCAGGCATCTCCTCAGAGATTCTAGAGTGTAGAAGCCTCATGCCCCAAGATGTTACAAGAGCTAAAGAATCTGAGGGCCTCTAAATACCATGTCTGAAAACGGCCACTGCCCTGGCTATTACATTCCTCTCTCTGGGCCAGAGATGATACGGTTCTAGAAAAAAAAGGCCATGGCTGAGGTGCTCTAAAGGGTTTGCCTGGGACAAGGCCAGTAGCATGGGATGGAATCTATCTGCTAACCCAGTAGATCCCTTGCAGGTTCCTAAGGCTCTCAGGCCCTCTCTAAACCTATAGGGACTTCAGACAGCATTTTCACTGTGGCAACATCAACAGAGTACCTTAAGGATTAGAGAGCAGAGGGGAAAGAGGCTGCTCCTAACATCTAGAGCACAGAGGTACAGCTTTAAAGGACAGAAGGTCTATCAGGAAGGGAGAAGAGTCAGCATGAAAACCAGGTTCTAGGTCGTAACCAAAGGAGGTGGTACTTTCTGCTCTTGGCCCCATAAAAAACACCTCCCTTGAGCTCACCAGATGGGTGAGGAAGGCGGTTTCAGTCCAACCCATTTGCCCAACCCCAAAGAAGAAGCTGCATTCCTGAAGCCAGAAAAAAGTGACATATATGGTCAGAGAATCAGCAGGGCAGATAAGAAGAGCAGAAAGGGCCTGGGGGTTGGAAGAAGAGAAGAGCTGCCCGGGAGATCCGCACTGTGGGCTAGGAGGATCGCGACAACCTCCACTCCAGCACACATTATAGCTTAGGGCTCTAAATGGTGAACCAGCTCCCAGGGCCTAAGCAACAACTGCCTTGTTGCCATGGCAACATACTGAGTCAGTAGAACTGTTTTAAGCTTTCAAAGCAAAAGACCAAAGCCCCCTTTTTTGCTTGTGCTTTCTTTTTCCTTGTCACTCAGCCTTATCCACTACCTCTGCTGACCACCAAAATATAGGTTCCTCCCTAAGGACACAAAGAACAACCCTGCCACATTTGGGAATGTATTCTTCTTGGTGAGTAATATTGGCCTTTGCCCAAAGCCCAGATCTTCATTCCTCCTTCAACCCTGTCCTTCAACCAGACAATCTTCAGCCATGAGGAATTTTTTTTTTTTTTAAATATGAGTACACTGTCACTTTCTTCAAACACACCAGAAGGGGGCATCAAATTCTGTTACAGATGATTGTGAGCCACTATGTGATTGCTGGAAATTGAACTCAGGACCTCTGGAAGAGCAGTCAATGCCCTTATCCACTGAGCCATCTCTCCAGTCCAGTCAGGAGGAATTTACCCTGACCCACTTACTCCTCCCCATTCAACCAAGAGGTTATAGAGAGGCTTTAAACAGGAGCCTGTAACTCAGAGGTTCTCAACCTGTGGGTCACAACTCCTTTTGAGGTCTACTGATCCTTTTCACAGGGGTCACCTAAGACCAGTGGAATACACTGATGCTTACATTACAATTCATTACAGTGGCAAAATTATAGCTATGAAGTATTAATGAAAGCAATTTTATAAAGGGGGGGATCATCACAACATGAGGAACTGATTAAAAGGTCACAGCATTTAGAAGGCTGAGAACCACTGGCTCATTATAGGACAGATTCCAGCAACCTCCTCCTGCTTAAGCCTTCTCTCCATTCCTATCAGTGCCCAGGTTCAAGGAGTCCTGGATCTTCCCTCACACCCACCCAGGAGGATCTTTTTATACACAGTAAGTACTTGGTATGACCAAAAAGCAAGAAGTCAATAATATGGAAAACTTGGACTAAGCCAAGGACCGAAAAGATCCCAGACAAGTGCCTTTCCTGTCTGGGCCTAAACTTTCCTTATCTACAGAAGCAAAGGCTCCTCCCAGAAATATAACTCCCCAGTATTCAGAAGCAGCTCCTTCTATCCTGTTCAGAAGCTGAGCTATGTGCAAGGGAGAAAGAGGGAGGCTATGGAGAAGAAAGCTGAACTTGACCCCCACCTCTGTCCCAGGAAACCTCTTTCCTGTCAGCTCTGCTAGACCTGACCTCCTCCAACTCCCACATACCCTCCTTCACCAGTAAAATCACAGTAGTGCCAGCTTCTGGCCTCCCTCACCTGCTTCTGTTGCCTTCGCTGAGCCTGGATGTTTATCTGCTGGTAGATGAGCCTGTGAAGGGAAACTCTAACATAAAATGGTAGAAATGAAATATATCAGCCTCCTGAAAAACACCACTCTCTCAGATTAATTTTCTGTTTTCCAAAGGTAAATCATTTACCTTTAGAAAGTATTTAAAAATCACTGCAGGCAAAGGCTTTGACTTTTATAAAACAGTGACTCTCTCTGAAATTCTGATGTTTGTGGACTTTTTCGCTAAGAAAAATGAACAGATCCATGAAACCTTGCATGCAATTTTAAAGATTTCACAAACCTTCTGTTATGCTTAAGAACCTATTTTAAGGGCTAAGTCCATAGCTCAGTAGTTGAGCACTTTGCCCGCATACACAAGGCCCTGAGTTTCTTCTCCAATGAGTTTGTGCGCACACCCCCACCCCCACCCCCACGAAATTTATTCAAAGCAATGCTCAGCACATAGTAGACACTCTGTTATTAGTTGAATGAATGAATGAATGAATTTCCTAAGTTGAGAAGGAAATGGACATCTGTGAAGGGCCTATATAGTACCATGATCTGGGCACAAATTCACCTCACAGCTGCACTACTAGTTCAGCATATGCTATCAAAACCATTTTTCAGTTTGAGCAAAGGGGGGGGGTGAGCAAACTGCTAAAGGTCATAGAACCCAGAGGCAGGATTTTAATCCACAAGTACCAGTTTGAGGTGGTCTCTGTTAAAGTCAACCCCCTCAACAATAATCTTAAGTGACTGTCAGTCACAAAGTTCACAGGGCTCAAAGAGGCCCACAAAAGGTCAGCCAGACTTCTAATCTCAGGGCAAAAAAGAGATAGCAACTTGAAGTCACAGTATTTGCTGGTGCTGGAATCAGACTGTTTTGTGATTCCTGAAAAACACAAATCCTACAGACTGCAATCTAAACTATAATCATGTTTGCAAAGAGTCAAAAACCAAACAACGAATTGATCGCATTTCGTTTCACAAGAAAGTGAGATGAAAGCATGGCCTATGAAGTGACAAGGTGGATCACTTCCCCCTAATTTCTAGCTCTCAGTGCTATGGCAGATCCGATCAGGAAGACTTCTCCCTCCCACGGCTTTGCTCTGGCTTGGCCTATGCCTAGGTGGGCAGGAAGAAGTCAGAGAAAGTGGCTGTCTTCTCATTGCAGGCGCCGAAGTGGGACAAAATCCCGGCAGCGAAGAGACCAAGGCCCTCGGGCCCAATTCCACCCCCGCGCCACTGCCTCGGATTTTCCCCTTTGCGACCCAATTCCTTCAGATGACCAAAGCAGCTCTCCTCCACCAACACCCCACGGCCCCAACACCACGCCCAGCGAGACCCCGCGCTCTGCAGCTCACCGCGTTCAGCAGTTCTCCCTTTGCCACGCCTGTCAAAGCTCGGCAAACATCCGGCTCCGAGGTGGGAAAGGGAACCGCCCCCTCGGGGGCCCCAGCTCCCCAATCACTTCCGCCATACCTTCCTACCTATTTCCGGCTTGCTGCCGGTCCAAACATGGCTTTCTTGGTGCTCCGCCCACTTCCGGCAATCACCTGCCAAAGTGATTGCATGTGAGCCTAGACAGCCGAACCTCCGACTCATCGCTACCCCAAGGTGAGTGGGTTGGGTTCCGCTTTTCCAGATGCAGGAAACTAGCGGGCCTCTGAAATCCTAGGTTCGTATCGCCCATGGACAGAGTTTTGTCTGACAATTACTTCCAAACTCCCAGTTCTGTGCTTCAATGATGCCTAACCATCCGGATTCTTTTTTGAGCGTAAATTTGGAAGTCAAGGACTGTTTCCGGGAGGAGCCGGGACAAAAACACACACTTCCGGTAGAGGGGAGTGGCGGGAGGATCTCTGTTCCAGGATGAAGGAGGTGGAAGAGGTGTTCTTGGGGAAGACACTGTCACACCGTGAGTGACCTGCGATGTCTGCGACCCTCAGCCCTGGACTAGATAACCACAGCGTTTTCTAGTCAACGCCTTCCCCACCACCACCACATTCCTTTTTCTCTTGAGCCTGGGACCCTGTTCCGGTGCCCTAAGAGGCTCCTTCCCTTCCAACCTTTCACGGCCCCCGGTAGAACCTGGCTAACCCCTCCGACTCCTGGGGCATAGCTGACCCTGCACTTCCTCTTGCATCTTTCCCCAACCCCACGCCTTCATGGGCCGCTCCTTTACTGCCTTCCTGTCTCCCTGCAGCCCCGGAGCCACGCCTGGGCCGGGATTCAGGATGGAGTGCTTCCAGAAAAGGCTTTGCTCAGGGCCTCAAGGACTACCCGCCGGGTACGAGCCCTGCCATTCATGTTCTAAGGAGCCTTCCCCAGGGCTTGGCCTTGGGCCCCTCGAGATCCAGGAAACAGCACTTGGGGGTCTGGTGTGTTGGTGCACCCTTACAACCCGGACTGCATTGGGGACCTCTGGAAGAGGAGGCCGTCTTGGAGAAGGGTGAGGGAGTGAAGACACCACACGAGGAGGAGGTATTGAGGAGTAGGATATCTGCCTGAAAGTTTGGGGGAGGTTTCAGACATTTTCGGACAGCTCTTCCAGTTCATTAGAAACAGGAGATTTTCAAACTCTGGGAAATAAATGTCCCTTCATCAAGCACTGTCTTGCTCTTCCTAAGCAGCAGTAACTAAAGCAGATACAAAAAGTTGTGAGAAACTGAATTCCTACGGTGTGGGCAGTGACAAAGGTCAGAAGCTAAGGTTACAAGGATCAGATTCAAGCCTTGTCAACTTAGTTAGCTAAATTACACACCTAATATTACTCACCTGTAAAAGAAAGTTGTAGCTGTTACCAAGATCCTTTGGAAGACCAGAGGAAACGATGCAAGCAGAGTACACCTGTGCTTTTTAAGCAATAGTAAGGATTGTTTAAAAGTATTGGTGCTCTTGCTGCATTTTCTGTTTAGTATCTGCTGGAAAGCTGTGCTGTTTAGAGTGTAACAGTTTTCCACACCTTTAAGTGGACTCTCTGGTCTTCACTGATGGAAGATTTAAAACAGCACCGTAATGTAGAGCCAACACCAGAGGCTGCTGCTAGCCTAAGACCTTCATCTTATGGGGAAAAAGGAGGCGGGAAGTGGCACACGCCTTTAATCCTAGCACTAGAGAGGCAGAGGCAGGAAGATCTCTGTGTTCCAGACCACCCTGGTCTATAGAGTGAGTTCCAGAATAGCCTTGCCTCAAAAACAAACAAAGCCCAAAAGTTTCAGCTTAGCTTTGCCCCAGAAAGATTTCGCCCAGATTTGATTTGATTTTGTTTTGCTATTTCCCCCTTGATTCTCACAAGCACAGGAAAAAGGATTTCATTGTTTTATTCCAGGACCTCTCGTTAGCCCCATGCGGAGCCATATGTACCTGGAAGCAAAGTTCCACTTGGACCAGGTAAGTAACGCAAGTGCACATACACACTCTACTTCGGATGGAACCTGAAGCCAATTCTAATTGCCTTCCCAGTGGTCTTTTCCAATGTGTATTGTGAAGGTACAGTGGAGGGGTTAGAAGAGGCTGTG
The DNA here is from genome assembly GCA_021653895.1 of Mastomys natalensis. Classification (NCBI taxonomy): domain Eukaryota; kingdom Metazoa; phylum Chordata; class Mammalia; order Rodentia; family Muridae; genus Mastomys; species Mastomys natalensis. The sequence goes on along the minus strand of JAJTUV010000328.1, from coordinate 1,332,457 downwards.
TGAAAAGGATCTGTTGAGCCAGCTCTTGCTGTGTTTTGCAGTTTGGTGCAGCCAGGTAGGCTACAGAGGGATGGAAATGTGTCCTTGGTTTGGATCAATGAGAAGCTTCACCTGCAGGTGTACCAGCTTGTGTTGCCAGGCTTTGAGTTGCTGCTGCACCCACAGTCTCCCCGAAAAAGTCTAAGTGTCCTGCACCCCAAGCTAGAAGAAGGAGCTGTAGCAGAAGAGGCGTCTGCTACCCAGGAGGAAGTAGCCTCCCCACAAGAGGATTTAGCAGAGTCTTGCACAGGTATGTACCCAGTAAACATTAGCTTGAGGTCATATGGCCACATATAAGACTGTGGTCTTCTGGTCTACACGAGACCTTGTCTCATAACAAACCAACAAGGGCCTGGGAACTGGCTCCATTAGTAAAGTCCTTGCTGCACAAGCCTGAGGGCCAGACTCTGGATCCTCAGCACTCACATAAAAGCTGGGTGCTGGGTGCTGAGACATACATGTCTGTGAACCCAGCTCTTAGGCAGGAAGGAGCCAAAGGCAGAACAGAAGGTTCCCTGGAGCTCGATAGCAAGACCATCGGGTTGATAACCAGGTTCTGTCTTACTTAAGACACCTGACATTGTCACCTACCCACAAAACCCATAATATAAAATATAAATGCCTGCTCCCAGATTGTTACAGAACAGCGTATGATAAGGAAGGCAGTTTATCTGGACAGTGATGGTACGTGCATGCCTTAATCCCAGCATTTCCAAAAAAGTAAAAAGAAAGAAAGGATTTCATTAGGCCATTTTTGTGTGTTTGTTGTTTTGTTGTTTTTTTCAAGATGAAGTTTCTCTGCATAACCTTGGCTGTTCCGGAACTCGATCTGTAGACCAGGCTGGCCTCAACTCATACCTCTGCCTCCCAGTTCTGGGACATTTTTTATTTCATGTACATGGGCGTTTTGCTTACAGTATTTGTGTACCCCATTGTGCAGTGCCTGAGAAGTCCAGAAGAGGGCACTGGATCCTATTGGAACCAGAGTTACAGGTAGTTTTTAGCCACCATGTGGGTGACAGGAATTAAACCTTAGTTCCTGGAAGAGTGGTTCCCCAGCCTCACCTTGGCCGCTTGTTTTCCCCATTCTTGGTCCCTTTGTCTTTCAGACAGTACCATTCTGCTCTGTGTCTTATCTCTGGAATCGGAGCAGGCTTTTTCATTTTACAGACGAGCTCAGGCTGGGAGATATGAGGGTCCAACCCCTGTGTGTCTCCTGTGGAGGACAAGAATGCCACTTTTCTGGAGTGACTTTACTCTAGGGATTAAGCAGGTGACCACCTTGATGTCCTTCCCCAGAGGTAAATTTGAGATTGAACAGGAAAGATGCATGTGTGTGTTTTCCTACTGAAGAACAGCAAGTGATTCACCAGTAATACCATCTGCTACTAAACGTGGCTAACCCTGGTACCCATCTCTTTCCTCATAGATCCCGGTCATGAGTCACCCCATAGTATCCAAGGAAACAATAGGCTAGTCTCTGAATCTGTGGCCCAAACCAAAGATCAACCTTCCAAGGAGAGCCAACCCTTCGGCCTGTTGCTTCAAGATGACAGCATGGATCAACAGTGCCTACCACAGCCACCACCTCAGTCTCAGAGCATTGCTGCCCAGAGGAGCCTAGAGAGCAGTGAAGCCAGTTTATTACTTCCTGAGGGTGCCCAGCTGCAAACCTGCCCGGCCAAGAAGTTAGATGTTCCCAGCAATCCATGCCTGTCTACAGCAAAGATCTCAGAGCCCAGAACTCAGCTCCCTGCCTTACCTGTACTACTCTGCAGCCCTCTAGACCCAGTAGGAAGCTCCTCAAAGCAGGGCCGACGATACCGGTGTGGGGAGTGTGGCAAGGCATTCCTGCAACTATGCCACCTGAAGAAGCATGCGTTTGTGCACACAGACCACAAGCCCTTCCTGTGCACAGAGTGTGGCAAAAGCTACAGCTCTGAAGAAAGCTTCAAAGCCCACATGCTGGGTCATCGTGGTGTGCGGCCTTTCCCTTGCTCTCAGTGTGACAAGGCTTATGGTACCCGCAGAGACCTCAGAGAGCATCAGGTAGTCCATTCAGGTGCCCGGCCCTTTGTGTGTGAGCAATGTGGCAAAACCTTTGCCCGCCGACCTTCCCTGCGGCTACACCGAAAGACCCACCAGATGTCGGGTGCCCCTTCACCATGCCCATGCCCAGTGTGTGGACGGCTCCTGGCCACCCAGGGTTCCCTGCGGAACCACATGAGGCTCCACACTGGGGAGAAACCCTACCTGTGCCCACAATGTGGTCGAGCATTCCGCCAGCGGGGCAACCTCCAGGGACACTTGCGGTTACACACAGGGGAGCGCCCCTACCAGTGCCCACATTGTGCCAATACTTTCCCCCAGCTGCCTGAACTGCGGCGTCACCTCCTCTCCCACACTGGCGAGGCCTACCTGTGTCCCGTGTGTGGGAAGGCCCTTCGAGACCCACATACACTCCGCGCTCATGAGCGCCTACACTCAGGGGAGAGGCCCTTTCGCTGCCCCCAGTGTGGCCGAGCTTACACACTGGCCACCAAGTTGCGCCGCCACCTCAAGTCCCACATGACAGACAAGCCGTACCAATGCCCCGTCTGTGGCATGGGCTACACTCTCCCTCAAAGCCTCAAGCGACACCAGCTCAGTCACCAGCGTGGGGTTTCAACTAGCCTTTCACTGCCCCCTGCTGCCTCTGAGCCCACTATGGTGCTCCTGCAGAGTGAGCCAGAACTGCTGGACACTTGTAGCCAACAGGAAGCAGCCTCGGGTGGGGGTATCGTGGAGGTCACCATCTCTGAAAGCCAGGAAAAGTGCTTTATAGTACCTGAGGAGCCAGCCCCTAGCCCCAGCCTGGTGCTGATCCACAAGGACATGGGTTTTAGTGGCTGGGCAGAGGTAGTAGAGGTAGAAGCAGGCACCTGACACCGTTGTCACCCCTTCTTTACCCTACAAGAGCTGTTCATGAAGACTTGTAGCAGAGAGTATGTGTCATTCCCTTTGGGTCTCCTGAGAGGTGCAGGAACCCAGCTGACTAGGGTTGAATAGACTCAGCTGTCAATCCACATATCAAATGATCTCTGTAGTTTAGGTTTTACCTCAGTCAGCTGCTTTCACATCTGAAGGTTGTGAAAGCTAGAGATGGTGTGGGATTTGTGCACTCCAGGAGCTTGGCCACGGAAGCTGCAAGGTTAACACGATTTGCCTGTGCAGTCTGTGAGCCTAGACGATGTGAGCTGTTGGGGACAAACACAGGCTCATGGTGATACACCCCTGGAATCCTAGCACTCAAGTAGAGTCAGAAGGGTTGCCTCAACATTAAGGCCAGCATGGACTATGTAAGGGGACCTGTCTCGGGGAGGGAGAGAGGGAGAAGAGGTAATGGCCTTTACAAAGCTTGTGACTCACTGAGCTGTGGCATGGGTCAGAAATGACTGGGTAGGCTGGGTGTGTTAGCTCAGCCTAGGTGGGATCCCTGCCTTACAAGCACAAGTTTAAGACCTACCTGCCCACCCTTAGAAAGAAAAAAACTATTGGATGTGAGTTCAGAGGGGACATGTAAGTTGTTATAGTGTGATGTGATCTGGGTGCTACCGTGGGCCTTCCCAGGGGTGACATTAGGAGCATACTCTGATCCAGGCTTTGAGTGAACTTAACTATATTGAAGTAGTAGTTCTTTCTTAAGCAAATAGATAAGTGTAAAGCACTCTAAAGAGGTGGTCAGGAGATGCCTCACAGAAGTGGAAAGCACACTGAGTAACAGTGGGCATGAGAGCTGGCGGAAGAGCTAGGTGCTAGGCAGAGGAGAGAAGACAAAAGCCAATGTGGCCACATGCATCTCAAACTGCAAAGGGACCTTCTCTAGGACAGCGTTTTTCTGAGTTAAACTAGTCATGTTGCACTAGTTTTTGTTTTTTAGTGAATTTAATCCTGGGGATCTATATGGTATAAAAAGAACTGGCTCTCCCACCTGAGAGCAAGGAACAGGGGGACTGAGGTGGACCAGGGAGGTGAGCACAGGGAGAAGTTATGTACCTGAAGTAAGAGTTTTGGGTAGATCTATTCTCTGGGAGGCATAAGTAACAGAGTTCAAAGATGGTGGCTGGAAGAGCAATTTGAGTTCTCATGAGTGGCAACCCATGGCATTTCAGATTTGGGCTGAGGTTGGCCTTGAGAAACGCAGTTGGTAAGAGGAGCTGGGTCACTTAGCATCAGAGGCCCTGAAGGCCAAGGTGGCTCTACTCACGTTAGTGAGACAGAAGGCTCAACAGGGGAGTGAGGTCAACATCAGATGGAAGAGAGAACCTGAAAAGTGTCACTAGAACTAAAGGAGGGGTGACCTGGGGTGGTTAATGCTGCCACTGACTCAGGTTGAAACCTGTGAAGTCACTGGTGAGTGGGGAGGGGTTATGGTTTGTATATGCTCAGCCCAGGGAGTGGCACTATTAGAGGGTGTGTCCCTGTTGGAGTAGATGTGTCACTCTGAGTGTGGGCTTTAAGACCCTCATCCTAGGTGCCTGGAAGCTAGTATTCTGCTAGCAGCCTTTAGATGTAGAACTCGCAGCTCCATGCCTGCCTGGATGCTGCTATATTCCTGCCTTAATCATGGAAGCCAGCCCCAATTAAATGTCCTTATAAGAGTTGCTTTGGTCATGGTGTCTGTTCACAGTAGTAAAACCCTAAGACAAGAAGCCACACTGGATTGTTTGAGGAAAAGAAGGGGAGACAGGAAGCGTAGATGTATTGATTGTCTTTATATGTATGTATGCCATAGAACAAATGGAAGTCAAGACAGTTTGGATGAGTCGGTTCGCTCTTTCTACCATACATGTCCTGTCCTGAGGATTGAACTCAGGTTGCCATGCTTAGCAGCAATCGCCTTTACCTACTGACCCATCTCACAGGTCCCCAGGAAGCAGATCTTGTTTCATCTTCCTGTCCTCAAAATATGCCATGAGCCCTGATTGGCCAAAGAGAAACACTCTGGGAGTGATGGCTGGCCAAAACCAACCCAGGAAAACTGAACTGTTTTTGGATTTCTGTGCTTGATGTTGATGGCAGAAGCAACTTATCTCTCATGGCTTGCTGGTCCCTGCTTATCCCTGCCTGGTACCTGGTACCAATCTGAGTAACTCAGTAGCAAAGCATATCTGTATCCAATGGGAGGAAAGGCAGAAACAGTGGACTCTGGAGGAAGGTCACTTCACAGCCTGGAAAAGAGCTGCAAGATTAGCTTTAGTCAACCCTGGTTCTTAGAGCTCACCTGAGTCCCTTTTCAGATCGTTCCCACAATGCATCTCAACTCAGTGTCTGCCAGTGCTGTTAGGCATCCTGGAGACTCCACCCTGTAGGCAGTGGGTGAATGTGGAGGCCATCCACACCTCAGAGACATTCCCAGACTAGCACATGGAAACTGACATCCATTCTGCTTCCTCCATACACAGGAGACCTTTAGTAAGCCTGAGAGACTGAGGTCAGAACAGATCCAATACTTTGGATAGCCTGGGGTTTGTGAATGTGTTCTGCCACTTATGGCCAGAGCTGAGATCAGTGTTAAAGAGTCTTGTCCAAGCTTGTAGAGGAGGAAGTGAGGCCTAGAAACAGCCAGGGTCATGAGGTCAGTCAATAACAGAGCACGGGCTGAACGCAGGCTTCTGATACCTGGCTTAGTGCTCTTCAGCTCACATGAATGCCAATGTCCATTCTTGGAAAGACTGATTGTTGGTATTGGTTTTGATTTGAAACAGCGTGTCAGTGTGTGATTGTTGCTGGAACTCACTGTGAGTCCAGGCTAACCTTAAGTTTATATGGATCTCTGGCTTAGCCTCCACACCAGGTGTTGAGGTAAAAGCCACACACCTGCCAAGCAATTCTTAATAATTGGGTATATACTAAAATGGAATTCTTGCCATAGGACAGATCCTGTGAAAGCATTGCTGGACACCTTATAGATTTCAGCTTACCTATATGACTATGGAGCCCCAAATTAAAAAGTGTAGGTTGGAGCTAGATATTGTGGCTTGCACCAAAACCCAGCACCTGGGAGGCTGAGACAGAATCAAGAGTTTAAATTAGTATTGTGTGTATGTATGATGTGTGTCAACGTGTGTGCCAGGGCACCTGTGGACAACCTTGTGGAATCAGTTCTGTCTTTACACCTTTATATGAGTTCTGGGATTGAAGTTAGGTTGCCAGGCTTGTGCTGTTTTGTGATTAGTTTTAGTTGTCAACTTGACACAATCTATAAAGAATCCCAATGGGGATTGCCTAGAGAAGGCTGACTCGTGGGCATGTTTCAGGGGAGGTTATCTTGATTGTGTTGAGGTTGAAAGATCTGCCTACTATGGGTGTACCATTCCCTAACTGGGATCCTGAACTGTGTAAGAGTAGATAAAGTGAACTGAAGTGTCGCGTCCGCCTTGGCCGGCAAGTAAGACGCGACACGGTAGGATCCTTCTCAGTCGGCTTTATTCCAGGAACGACTCTTGACATAGGGATGGGGAACTGGACGGGGGACCTGGACCAGGAAGGGAAGGAAGGGCCTGGACCCCAAGCAGCAGAAAGGAGCTGCTTATATAACTGCCCTAGGCGGGCTGGGTGATGTGTCCTCCCAGGATAGGTTAAGCTGCCAATACCTTATTAGCATAAGCCCGCTCCGAAGGGGCACGAGGCCGACGCATGCTCAAAGGACTTGTTTACCAGTTTCTGAGCTGACCACTCTGGAAGCCAGCTGCTTACATTGTCAGGTGCTGGTCATACGACTTTGTAACTGTAAACACGGCTGCCTACATCTCCCCCTTATTTATTTATTAAATTTGAATTAGGTTACCTCTGGACCCTTCAGACCTTAGGCATCCCACACCCAAGCATGCTTGAACTCATTCATTAGGTGGTTGGTGTGAGGCGATTGAAAGCACACCTAGAAGGTCGCCGCTAGCGCAGCAAGTCAGCGGTGGAAAACAGAGGTCCGAGCCCTTGTGCAAAGTGAAGGCATTGTAATGGGAAAGTTTATATTTCTGCCATACCCGCCTTCGTGCCTTTTTTCAGGGAGAGGTACATTTGGCACAAAACCTCTATGCACTCGGACATGCTTTCAGAGAATCTATCTCAAGATTGAGAACATCTCTAGTCGAGGCACTCCTCGTACTCCCCGCTTCAGAAACATTGAGGTGATGCTGTAGGAGCCTCATGAGTGTACACCTTTGGCAATGGTCAAGATGGTCAGGATCTAGGGATTATGCCTGAATGGCCAATACCGGGTCCAGAAGGCTCCCCACTATGCCTCCCTAAGGGAGGCCAGCCAAATACCTGGGGGAGTGCCTTCCTCCATGGCAGTCAGCGCCTGGTAAACAACAACCTTATGTCCTGCATGGTCATGGCACAAATGACACAGAAACCAAAGGCAGAAACCACATCCTAGGAGAACAACAGCTCCCCAGATAAATACTCCCGCTCATTCTTTAAAGAAAATTGAGGGCACCCTTGACCCAAGTGGTGAGCCCCTCCAAAGTAAAGGGATCCAGGCGGGTGCCATTCAGGGTAGCGATCTGCAACAGGAGCCTCCTGGATAGGTCCTCGCCTTCCTTCGACCGATTTCCGTTCAGGTACTCAGACAGGAGGCGACTCTGATTGAGAGACTGAGAAGAGTTATATACCAAAGGAATAATATACAGTCCCCTGAGAGAGGAGACGCAAGAGAGCTGAATAGGTTTATATAGGTTAACCAGCAGGAAGTGCATTTTGAGCACAAGAAGTAGGGAAAAAGGTAAGGAGGACCGGGGAGTTAGAATGGACCGGCATAGGCACTGGCCAGGTGCGTATGACGGCACACAATGGTATAAAATCACCCGTATCCAACGCAAATCCCTCTTTTATTTTAATGCCTCTTGTACGCATTAGTTCTTTTAAGGCACTTCTCACGGGGCACAATGGTGAGTTCCCCATGGTTTCACTTTCCTGATTTGATGCTTGCCAATACCCCAGAGAAAACACAATTACAACACCAAGACAGACCCACATCAAACAAACACAAACACAAAAAGCAAACACTAACATGATACTTCTAAGGTCTCTCATGATTCAATTGCCACTTTACCATGGACCTATGACCATGGACCTTATGACGCCGCTTTACCGCGGACCTTGTGACGGCCCTATCCACCGGGCACTTTCTATGACGCCGCTTTACCGAGGACCTTGTGATGGCCCTACTCACTGGGCACTTTCTGTGGCAATAAATATACCTGTACCGCCGTTCCTAGCTGCTGAGTTCTGAATCCAACGAAGGTGAAGTCCTCAGTTTCCCCGTACGGGCCACCATATGTCGCGTCCGCCTTGGCCGGCAAGTAAGACGCGACATGGTAGGATCCTTCTCAGTCGGCTTTATTCCAGGAACGACTCTTGACATAGGGATGGGGAACTGGACGGGGGACCTGGACCAGGAAGGGAAGGGAAGGGCCTGGACCGGGAAGGGAAGGGAAGGGCCTGGACCCCAAGCAGCAGAAAGGAGCTGCTTATATAACTGCCCTAGGCGGGCTGGGTGATGTGTCCTCCCAGGATAGGTTAAGCTGCCAATACCTTATTAGCATAAGCCCGCTCCGAAGGGGCACGAGGCCGACGCATGCTCAAAGGACTTGTTTACCAGTTTCTGAGCTGGCCACTCTGGAAGCCAGCTGCTTACATTGTCAGGTGCTGGTCATACGACTTTACAACTGTAAACACGGCTGCCTACACTGAAGGCAAGTGTGCATTAGCTCATTGGTGTTGACTATAGATGCCACGTGACCAGCTATCTCAAGCTCCTGATGGATGGCTGTATTTCAGTGATGGACTATAATGTGGAACTAGGAGGTAAATAAACCCTTTCTTTCCTAAATTGCTTTTGTCAGGATGCTTTATAAATCACAGCAACAGAAAGGAAGTGGAGGCATGTGGCAAGTGCCTTTGCCTGCTGGGCCACCTAACTGACCCTTTATTATTTCATTTTTCAGCAGGGTCTCACTGCAGCTAGGGCTGAGCGACACCTCCCCTGCCTCCTGATACAGGTATCTCCTCCATACCCAACTCACAAGCTTTTTTACCTCTTCACTAACCAACACCCACCAAAGAGGGGGTGGAGAGAGAAAGAAAAAAACAGGCACAGTGTCATCAGCAAGGAATATAAGTTAAGACAGTGACATTCGTCCATTAAAATGCTTTCTATAAAATTAAAGTTGCTAAGAATATAAACAGTTGGAACTCTCAAACCTCGTTGCTTAGAGTGTAAACTAGTACAGCACTTGGAACAGATCTCCATGTTAGGGTCTTAAGTAAATCCTATGCCTGCTTTATGCCCAGAAAGTCCCATTCCTGTGCATTTACCCAACGGGAGTAAGTGCTGAGCTACACAAAAATGTGTATTCAAGAATATTCCAGGCTGGAGAGATGGCTCAGTGGTTAAGAGCACCGACTGCTTTTCCAGAGGTTCTGAGTTCAATTCCCAGCAACAACATGGTGGCTCACAACCATCTATAAAGGGATTTGATGCCCTCTTCTGGTGGTATGAAGACAGCTACAGTGTATTCATATACATAAATAAATCTTAAAAAAAAAAAATTCCAAAGGGGGCAGTGAGATAGCACAGAGGCGAAAGCTTGCCATGCCAGCTTGAGGACTTGAGTTTGCTCCCCAGAAGCCACAGTGGGAGGAGAGAATTGGGTCTCCAAAGTTATCCTCTGACCTTCACAAACACTGTGATATGTACCCCTGTCTTTTATGTACCTCATACACACACATACATGATCAAATCAATAAAACTGCAAAAAAAAAAAAAAAATTCATAGCATTCCAAAGCTCTAAGTTCATTCAAATACTCATTGAGAGATGAATTAGAAAAGTAAAGCTAGCCGGGCAGTGGTGGCGCACGTCTTTAATCCAGCACTTGGAGGCAGAGGCAGGCGGATTTCTGAGTTCGAGGCCAGCCTGGTCTACAGAGTGAGTTCCAGGACAGCCAGGGCTACACAGAGAAACCCTGTCTGGAAAAAACAAAAACAAAACAAACAAAAATCCCCTTTCCCTTGTTAAAATGTAGCTGGAAAGATGGCTCAGTGGTTAAGAGCATTTACCACTTTTGCAGAGGACCCAAGTTTGACTTCTAGCACCCACACTGGGTGGCCATAACTGCCTGAACTCCAGCTCCAGGAGTTCTGGCCTCTGGCTTCCTTGGGTACCAACACTCACATGCATTACCCACACACAGACATATACACAGAATTTAAAAAAATAAATTAGCTGGGTGGTGGTGGCTCACGCCTTCAATCCTAGCACTTGGAAGGCAGAAGCAGGCGGATTTCTGAGTTCGAGGCCAGCCTGGTCTACAGAGTGAGTTCCAGGACAGCCAGGGCTATACAGAGAAACCCTGTCTCGAAAAACCAAAAAAAAAAACATAATAATAATAATAAATTAATTAATTAAAAAAAGAAAACTATATGTGATATATGGTGTATGTGTGTGTGTGTGTGTATGTGTGTGTGTGTGTATGAAAATACATAGGAAATGGGCCTCTCAGGAATTGTGCTGGATATGGGAGTCCCAGTACCCTGCTCTCTATCAACCCTTGCCCCAGACTGTACATGACCCCAAACAGCCAACCCTGATGAAGTTAAGGCAAAGCAGGAGTCTCTGCTTCCCGGCTGTGGGTGTACCTGCTCTTTGTCCCTCTGTTCTATTTAGACCCAGGACTAATATTTACCTTGTAAACAGGAAATGGGGGAGGGTGAGAAGCTAGCCTAGAGCTGTTGTGTAGAACTAGGAGCCTTAAGAGGCTGGCACGGTATAGACAGGTTGGGAGGGAAGGGGTTGTGTCAGGGAGACCCAGAGAATTGGGCCAGCCTCTGTGCTGGGGCAGGAGATTGAAGGAGAGAGCTAGAGGCCACAGGTCCCTGGACTTGGCTCCTCCTGGGCAGCCTCTATTCACTCACAGCACCCTAGAGGAGAAGAAAGAGGCGCTACCTCCTGGCTGAGAGCTACCCTGTCTCATAATGCAATGAGAGAGCTTTTGCCTGGCCACACCTTCCGCTATTCCTCACGTCTGTGTACACATCTGCTAATCAGTAGGCACTGTTTTCTGTGCGCTACATTGGTAAGCTCTTTTAGTCCTCAACACAAAGCGTTCCGCCCACGGCACAGATGAGAAAACTGCAGTGCATGGATGAGAGTTTTGCACCATCGCTGTTGGTTGGGATGAGAAGAAGCCTCTGGAAGGACTCATTGATCCACATTTACCCACATAATAAATGGAAGAAGGGGTTGGATGATGGTTTTTTCTATATGATTTTTCTCCCCAAGAACATCCACCCCTGGTTCCAGGACTGTCCTCTTGAATGTCGGGGGTGGACCCTAGGACTATCTACCCATTTGTCCCCAAGGCCCTGATCTGTTGACCTCTCCCTTGCCACTGATTTCTTCACATTGGTTCAATATTAACCCAGAGAGAGTCAGGACAATCCCTCAGATCCCAGGAGCTGACACACTATGTCGCACGTCCGCGGCCTGGGCCTACCTGGCTGCCTGGCTCTGGCTGCCCTGGCTAGCCTGGTACACAGCCAGCATGGTAAGGGGCACTTGGAAGCCTCGGGCAAGATAGAGGGTGTGGGAAAGGCTTGAGGGATGGGGTTTCCTGCCTAAGAACAGAGAACGCAGGGAGAGTCCCCAGGTGGACCTCAGACCAGAGTGTCCAGCTTAGAGAAGGAGTCGTGTGTAGTGTAGGGAAGAGTGCACTGCTTCTGTCTTGCCGAGTGGGGAGTGGGCTACGGCAACCAATAAAAGGCAGACGACTCACAGACTATGTCCAGGGGCCTTCTAGGTACTTTCCTTATCCCCTATGTCCCCTCTTGGAACCTAGCAGAGTAGGCACCTTCCTACCCCTAATGGTTAAGACAGCCTGGCTTCTAGAGGCGATTTCCTATGCCCATGCTCCCTGCTCCAGTGTTCCTGGCCCCTCAGCAAGCACTGTCGCTGCTCCAGCGGGTCCGCAGAGCCAACAGCGGCTTCCTGGAGGAGCTCCGAAAGGGCAACCTGGAACGTGAGTGCGTGGAAGAGCAGTGCAGCTACGAGGAGGCCTTTGAGGCCTTGGAGTCTCCCCAAGACACGGTGAGCCCCGCAACACTGCCTGCTAAGCACAGGACAGGTAGGCAAGGAACAGACCTGGGTTCCCTCGGGAGAGGAGTGCTGGACCACAGGTGACAGGAACAGGAAGCATACGGGCTCTTTCCCCTTTCAGACTTTCACTTCTATTAAGACTCCTGTCTCTTTGAGCTGCAAGATGGGCACCCAAAATCTGTCTTGGGGACCGTAGGCCCCGGCTGGTGACATGAGGGGAGCTCGTCAACTTCAGCAGCCAGCTATACTGTGGCTCTGGGTTATGTGGTGTTTTGCTTAAGCCTTTCCGCCATTTTTGTGTTCCCTTGTTGTGTACCCACTGGCCCTGGGGTTCTGTTGCAGCCCATTCCCTTCTGGGGTGGAGGACACATTTTTGTCTCCTCCAGCATGGAGGAGATCCCATTCAGTCAGGGGTGCGGGAGGGCTCTCTCTCTTCACATATTCTCTCCTTTTGGAAGCCAAAGTAGGAGACTAAAGCTGGGCTCAGGTGGTAAGGGAAGGACATAATGCCTACTAACCGAGTAGAACTTCTTCCTGCCATAGTCTCACTCCCAGCCCTTGCTTTGCAGGTTGCGTTCTGGGCTAAGTACACAGGTGAGTGGCCAGTAAGGTTTGCCCAAGGAAGGGTGGCTGGGGGAGCGGCGGTGTCCAGCTAGAGAATTTCCTCTCCTTCAGAACTTGCTATTGCATAAAGCAGGCCCGGCACCTGCTCTATGCTCTCCTCCATCCCATCTGTTACCCCTGCCTCTCTCATTCCATCACCTGTTCCCACTCTGTCCCCACAGCGATACCAACGTATTTCTGCTTTTTGTTTTCAGTGTGTGAATCAGTGAGGAAGCCTAGAGAGACTTTCATGGACTGTCTGGAAGGTAGGAGCAGACTCTGCGTGGGTGGGTGGCACGGAAGCCTGGGAGGAGAGAATTGCTAACTGGTCAGCAGCCATGGCTCAAGTGGTGGTGTCTCCAGTGCCTGACATTTCCTCTTTGTCCTTGGTCAAGGATGTCTTTGCATGTGGCCTTGTGACTGGCACTTAGCCAGACTGTTGGAGGAATGGAGGAATGAATGGATGGATAATTAATCTCAGGCCCGGCTCTCAGGACCCAGCTACACTTCTGTTCACTGTTTGTCAGAGCTCTGTCTTGTTAATTCATTCTCCAAAACGTTTTTGTTTTGTTTTTGAGACAGGGATTCCTACTGTCCGGGGTGGCTTTGAACTTGTTAGGTGCTGAGGATGGCCCTGAACTCCTGACCCTCCCGTTCCCACCTCCTCAGGGCTGGGATTCCAGGCATGTGCCTCCATGGTGGCATCTGTCCTCCAAAACTTCTGTCAACTCCCCAATACGCACAGTACGCTAGGAAAACTTTGTCAGGCCTTGACTTCTTCTTCTAGACCCTCAAGAAGTGGGTCAGGACCAGTAAACATGTCAAGATGTCTCAGTCCTTGCGTACTTTGTTACTTTCCTGGGAGCAGTCAACAGTCTCCACTGAAAACCCTGTCCCCCCAGTGACTTTGCTGAGTCTTCAGGGACCAGCCTCCTTCCACAGCATTCTGAATATGTATTGATTCTAATCATGGGCTCCTCTATGGACCGGGACCTCTTTAAGAGCTGTAGTTTCCTTCCTTCCTTCCTTCCCTCCTTCTTTCCCTCCCTCCCTCCCTCCTTCCTTCCTTGAGTTAGGGTCTCTTGTAGCCTAGGCTGGCTTTGAACTCCTGACCCACACACCCTCCACCAGTAACTGAGTGCTGGACCTACACACCTGCACCACTGTGCTTAGCTCACTTCTTTCAATATTTATTTACCTTTTTTTAAGATGGTGATTTTTTTTTTTAAAAAGACTTTTTTTTTTAAGACTGTTTTTTTTCTATTCAGCCTTGGTTGTCTTGTAACTTGCTGTGTAGACCAGGCTGGCCTGGAACTCACAGAGCTCTACCTGCCTCTGCCTCCAGAATGCTGGGACTAAAGGTCTGCGCCACCACGCCTACACTTGTCTTTTTTAATTGTAATATGAATGGGTTTGCCTGCGTGTACATCTGTGTCTAGAACCACAGAGGCCAGAAAAGAGCATTAGATCCCATGGAACTGAACTTAGAGAGCTTGTGAGCTGCCATGTGGGTGCTGGGAATCAAACTCTGGTTCTCTGGAAAAGCAGCCAGTGTTCTTAACTGCTGAGCCATCTCTGTGCATACTTTATTTACTCAAAAGATATTAAACTAAGCCTTCAGTGTTGTGTCAGGTACTGTGTTGGTGTCGGGCACTGGGGATTTCTTTTTATAGACAGGGTCTAAGTGAGGATGAACTGGCCTCGAACCCTCCTTCTTGTACTTCTGTTCGCTGAAAGCTACAGTTACCGGAGGTGCCACCAAACAGGTGCTGGGGGTATTGAGGGCATGGAAAAGTTCTGGGTTGTAAAGAACTCATAATCTTAGGGCAACAGAAACACCACAGGGATTCCTGGAAAGGCCAGGGAGAACAGAAAGAGCAGCTGGCTTGTCGGCAGACTCAGAGATGGCTTCTCAGAAATGCTGTTTACCTGGCCTTGTGGGATGAGCTAGTGAGCAAACCTGAGGGAATTCCAGGCGTGGAAACTGTGTGCAAAGGCCCTAAGTTAACAAGGGCGGGAGATGGGGTTGGATTACAGTTGTGCCTGTCACCGGGTTGTCACATGGCTGTTGTGGAGTAGACGGAACAGCTGCAAAGGAGTGAAAGGTGTCAAGTTATGGATGGTGGACTAGAGCAAGCCTGGGGCGGGTGGGCAGACAAAATGTTAACAGAAGATTGGGGAAGGTCTCCAAGGTCCAATGTAGACTCAGGTGTGTGTTTCTATAGGTCGCTGTGCTATGGATCTGGGTCTGAACTACCAGGGGACTGTGAATGTCACCTATACCGGTATTGAGTGCCAGCTGTGGCGGAGCCGCTACCCACACAAGCCTGAGTGAGTGCTGGGCAGGCCAGGAGGGGCAGCCAGGACACTCTCAGGAGGCACAAGTTCTCTTCTCAGGAGGCACCCTTCTCTTCCAGCATTAACTCCACCACCCATCCTGGGGCCGACCTGCAGGAGAACTTCTGCCGCAATCCAGACAGCAGCACCACAGGACCCTGGTGCTACACCACAGATCCTACTGTGCGCAGAGAGGAATGCAGTGTCCCTGTCTGTGGTGAGCTGGGGCCAAGAAGCAGTCCATGGCCAAGGCCCAGGGGTCTTCATAAGGCCTGGCATTCTTGAATGGGCATCACAATGCTGGAAGAGGACCCATTGGCCAGGGCATTTGGGAGACTTGGGCAGGCTGCCTGTCACCTCCTTTTCTCCCTCCCAGTCTTGGGTCCTTCATGCTTCAGGCTGTGGCTCTTCTTAAACGACTTTTTTTGTGTCCTGCCAAGGTACTCTCCTCTGGGAAATTCTCCTAGATCACTTCAGTCACATGCGTTTCCCAAACACCACAGAGAAAGCATATAAGGCTCTGTTCTGATGATTGTTGTGATTAGTTCCCATGGTTACCTAGTTGTAGCCACAGTAATGCCGCAGAACAAACACCCATACCTGAAGGGCATGGCCACAGCAAGTGTTTCTTTCTTTCACCTTGAAGGCATGGCTAGAGGATGCTCTCAGCTGCACTCACCAGCCTTGTGTCTGGGTTAGGCAGACAGAGTTCCATCCACGATTGCTGGGCCTATATGGGTGGTTGTGCTATAAATGGTGGATCCAGCTGAACCTGATTGCTTGCTCCGCTTGTACTCATGCTGGGGCTGGGACTCCTTGATGACAGCAGAAGTGTAGAACAGAAGTGCTCTTTGAAGGCCTGTGTTCAGAGCTGACAGTCAGTTCCGCCTGCATTCCATTGGCAGAATGAGCCATATGACCAAGGCCAAAGTCAAGAAAGTGAAATATTGTCTGCTACAAAACCACAGAGTAGCCGGGCAGTGGTGGCATATGCCTTTAATCCTAGCACTTGGGAGGCAGAGGCAGGCAGATTTCTGAGTTCGAGGCCAGCCTGGTCTACAGAATGAGTTCCAGGACAGCCAGGACTATACAGAGAAACTCTGTCTCGAAAAACCAAAAAAAAAAAAAAAAAAAAACCAAAAACCCACAGAGTAAAGAGTATGAATATAGGCGATGAATTCATACCATGGGCTGGGGATGTGGTTTAGTGGAAGAGTTTGGCTAGAATGCACAGGGTCCAAGGTTCAACTCCCACCACCCCACACACCCTCCACAAAAGACCCGCTCAGTAGTGCAGACCTATGATCCCAACTGCTGGAGATGCCGAGGCAGAAAGATCAAAAGTTCAAGCCCTAAGTTGGAGACAGCTCAGCAGTTAAGAGTATTTGCTTCCCTTGCAGAGGGTCATAACTCAGGTTTCAACACCCGTGTTGGGTGGCTCACAACTGCTTGTGACTTAAACTCCAGAGGATCCAACACTGTCTTTTGGCAAGTACCTACACATGTACAAACACCACACACACACACACACAAACACACCACAAATATACACACCTGTAGCACAAGAGACATGAATAAAAATGAAAAAAAAATATCTTTTTTTAAAGTTCAAGGCCTGCTTAAATAACAGTGAATTCAAGGCCAGCCTAGGCAAATTAGTGAGACCCTGTCTCAAAGAGAAAAAAGAGGGCTAGGGGCTATAAGTTAATGGTGGAAAATGTCCCTTTCCTAGCTGCAGGTTTAGTGCTGGGTTTTTTGTCAGCGATGTTAAACCTGAGACAGGGCCGGGCGGGGTGGCGCACGCCTTTAATCCCAGCACTTGGGAGGCAGAGGCAGGCGGATTTCTGAGTTCGAGCCAGCCTGGTCTACCAAGTGAGTTCCGGGACAGCCAGGGATATACAGAGAAACCCTGTCTCGAAAAACCAAAAAAAAAAAAAAAAATACTTTCTGCCTTGCCGGGCGGTGGTGGCACACGCCTTTAATCCCAGCCCTTGGGAGGCAGAGGCAGGTGGATTTCTGAGTTCGAGGCCAGCCTGGTCTACAGAGTGAGTTCCAGGACAGCCCGGGCTACACAGAGAAACCCTGTCTCGAAAAACCAAAAAAAAAAAAAAAAAAAAAAAAACCTGAGACAGCCCTTACAGCAAATCACCAGCAAGCTTTAAAACAAAACAAACAAACCTCAGCCGTCTAGACTGCACCCTCTGTCCATGTTTGTGGGACATATATTGCAGACTTGCTGAAGCTGACCTTCAAGCTTATGTTATGGTCCACACAAACCTTTCTAGCAGACCGGACAGCCTTTCTGCTGTGTCCAATTAAGACTTGAAATCTAACCCAGGTGGTGGTGGTGCACACCTTTAATCTCAACACCTGGGGTGCTGAGGCAGGTGGATCTCTGTGAGTTCCAGGACAGCTGGGTCTACAAAGTGAGTTCTGGCACAGCCAATGCTACAGAGAAACCCTGTCTCAAGAACCAACCAAACAAAAAGTCCCACAAAAAAAAACTTAAAAAAAAAAAAAAAAACAAAACACAAAGACCCAAAAAGCAACAAAATTTTTACACAAATTTACTCCAGGCAGTCACTACCAATAGACTGAAGGTAGTCTAGGCACCCAGGAGGCCCTGGCTGCTTACCATGTGTGACTTATTATGCACTAGACAACTTCTGCTGTGTAGAATATGCTCTTAGATCAACTCTCGGGTAAGACCAGCATATGCAGCCTGTTTGAAGGGAGGTTGCAAGACTGGGGTGTTTAAGCTGCCTGAAGTCACACAGGTATAATCCACCAGGACAGGAATTCAAATCTCCCTCGGGTCTGCGTGTAGTTCCCTCCAACTTTGCCTTCTGTACCCTTCTTCACCAGGCCAGGAGGGCCGCAACACTGTGGAGATGACTCCTCGCTCTGGAGGTTCCAAAGAGAATCTGTCACCTCCACTGGGACAGTGTCTCACTGAACGTGGCCGGCTATACCAGGGGAACTTGGCTGTGACAGCACTTGGGTCCTCCTGCCTGGCCTGGAACAGCTTACCAGCCAAGACCCTGAGCAAGTACCAGGACTTTGACCCCGAGGTGAAACTCGTGGAAAACTTCTGCCGCAACCCAGATTGGGATGAGGAGGGAGCATGGTGCTATGTTGCGGGGCAGCCTGGCGACTTTGAATACTGCAGCCTCAACTACTGCGGTGAGCAGAGCTCATAGAGCAGGGCAGGGGCAAAGACAGATGACAAGTGGGTTCATTACAGCCTTACAGAAACCTGGCTAGGGGTAGGTCCCATTCTTGTTTCATAGATGAGTAAACGGAGGCCCTGAGAAATTGTTGGCTGGTCACCGAGTCAAACACCCTCCAATGCCCTGGGGTCTTGGGAAGGTCTGAGGTCCCAGCCACTGCCATGTCTCTACAGAGGAGGCGGTGGGAGAACCGGAGAACCATGATGCGGAGGAATCCATCGCAGGTCGCACCACCGACGCGGAATTCCACACCTTCTTCGATGAGAAGACATTTGGCCTTGGGGAGGCAGGTGAGACACCCGCATCTCAGTGGGACACGAGGCTGGAGGCCAGGACGGCCCCTCACCGTCTGTCTTGCTCTGCAGACTGTGGCCTGCGGCCTTTGTTTGAGAAGAAGTCGCTGAAAGACGAAACGGAAAAGGAGCTTCTTGACTCTTACATACAGGGGCGCATCGTGGAGGGCTGGGACGCTGAGAAGGGTATCGCCCCCTGGTGCGTCCTGGACTGATCTATAGGCCCACAGAAGGCCTGTGTGATCCACGGCCGCTGCAGGGCCTGACTCCACAGATGACACTAGCACCTACCCTCTAATTTTCCCCAGAGCTACCTCAGCCAGCATTATCATGTCTCCCAAGTGGACGGCAGAGATGAGGCCCAGCAAGCTTAAGTGACTCATTCTCAGACACACTGCATAGTCAGGACTATATCCGGTTCTGACTCCAGAGCTCTGCTAAATATGAAGTCTACACTGGAAGAGCTCTGGTCCTCTAGGGCTGCCAAGTCAATCTGAGATTTGAGTCCTGGAGGCAACCCTGTCCCACTATTTATCTATGTATCTTCTTTCTTTCTTTCTTTTCTTTCTTTCTTTCTTTCTTTCTTTCTTTCTTTTCTTTCTTTTTTATTTTTTTTTTTGGGGAAGGGGGATCTTATATAGCAGAGGCTGACCTTGAACTTCTGATGCTCCTTGCTTCCACTTCCCAAGTGCAAGGATTACAGGCTTGCAACACCATCCTAGCCCAGTTCTCTTCATCTAAGCTCTTTTCCCATTTCTAAGGCTGTTAGGGACTAGGCTCCAGACCCTAATGCCCTCTGCTTCCCGTTAGGCAGGTGATGCTTTTTCGGAAGAGTCCTCAAGAGCTGCTGTGTGGGGCCAGCCTTATCAGTGACCGATGGGTCCTCACTGCTGCCCACTGCATTCTGTACCCACCCTGGGACAAGAACTTCACTGCAAATGACCTCCTGGTGCGCATTGGCAAGCATTCCCGGACCAGGTATGAAGCTAATGGCTGATGATTGGCTGGGTTCTAAGTGCTCATCAGGGGCTCTGGGGCACATGGGACCCACACGTATGACCTCTCAGCATCCCCACTGGGAAAGCCCATATGGGCATACCCTGGCCCACTCCAGACACCAGAACATGGTCCAGGAGGGAGTCTTTTAAATTGTGACTATTGTAACAGTAAATGTGGTGTGTTGTACATCTCTGTCTGTGCGACTCATAAGACTCGTAAGATGTGTGTGACCTTGCTCAGTTAGCTGAAGATCTCATTAGTGGTCCTTCTCTGTTGGGGTCTGCACAGATATGAGCGGAATGTTGAAAAGATCTCCATGCTGGAAAAGATCTACATCCACCCCAGATATAACTGGCGGGAGAACCTAGACCGTGACATCGCTCTGCTCAAGCTAAAGAAGCCTGTGCCTTTCAGTGACTATATCCACCCTGTATGCTTGCCCGACAAGCAGACAGTAGCCAGGTCAGCACTGGGGCCTCAGTTGTGATTTGGCCTGGGCTCTGAACCTTGGGGCCTGACACACATTTGCAGGTTCAGTTCCATGGTATGAATGCAAAAGTCATTTTCTGTGCTACCTTTTAAGATGTTGGGTTCTGTGAAGTAGAGTTGGTGCCAGAAAGCTATCAGGGACAATTCTCATCAGGTCCCTCTCTTTCTCTAAAGCTTGCTCCAGGCTGGTTATAAAGGGCGGGTGACAGGCTGGGGCAACCTTCGGGAGACATGGACAACCAACATCCACGAGATCCATCCCAGCGTCTTGCAGGTAGTGAACCTGCCCATCGTAGAGCGGCCAGTGTGCAAGGCCTCTACCCGGATACGCATTACTGACAACATGTTCTGTGCTGGTAAGGCCAGGGAAACAGCTGGGACAGGGGCTGGCAGGCTTGGGATGTGGTATAGGGACACACCTGGGCACTTACAAGTCATAAGACTCTAGGTAAGTGGCTGAAGCTTTTTCTGAAGGTAAAAGGAACACAAAAGGTCTGAGAAAGGTCAGAGGTGTGTGTGTGTGTGTGTGTGTGTGAGAGAGAGAGAGAGAGAGAGAGAGACAGAAGAAGAGAGAGAGAGAGAGAGAGAGAGAGAGAGAGAGAAAGAGATATTGATTGGCCAGTTGCCATTAATACTTGCTCAATATATCTAGCTCAGCAAAGACCCTGGGTACGGAAAGAGCATCCATTTAGCCACTCAGCACACATTTCTTGAATGCCTCTTGTGTCCCAGACAGCATTTTGGGGTACACAGCAGGGACCCAAACAGGTGGTCCTGAGGAAGCTGCCTTCCTAGAGGGGGGCATGCCAATAAACATATCTAGAGCACCTATTCTTGATAACAGCTCTGGGGAAAAGAACAGAGTGAGGGAGACTGTAAAGGACAAGTCAACTAAACCCAGTGGTCAGAGGTGCTGGAGTCGGCCTTTTCTCAAGCAGGTTAAGCAGAGACTGGAATAAGTGGATGAGGAGTCAGACACAGAGGGACTTGCTTTGGGGACATACACTGGTGCAGGGGTCCTGAGGTGGGCAACACTTGGTTGGCTTGAAGAACAGCAGGGAGGCCTGTGGGGTTGGAGAGCAGTAAACTCAGCCATCCCAAGGGGGATGAGGTGAAGAGAAGAGGGCCAGGTGTAGTGGTAATATCTGTAACATCAGCACTCAGGGAGTGGAGGCAGGAGCATCATGTCAAATTAAGAGGCTCATCTGGGCTACAGTAGACCTCTCTGGAGGCAGAGGCAAGGGGGATCTCTTAAGCTATGGGGCAGCCAGAACTACACAGAGAGACCGACCTTGTCTCAAAAAACAAAACAAAATTCAAGCTAATAAGTAAGAGCATCTTGATATTTTTGTTGGGATTGTACTATGTTCATAAAAACATTTGGTGTTGACTATAATTCCATTTAAAATAAGGACCAGTGTTTATTTACTTTAGTGCTGAGAGGTTTCCCATCTTCTCAGGTCTTCTTTGGTTGCTTTCTGGAATGCTGGGGTGTCTTCTATGACCTTTTCTGTTCTGCAGTCCCTTACTTTATATATTTGTGTTTCATCTCATACTCTTTTTGAGTTAGAAAGTAGTTTTCCTGTCCCTCCCCAAAGACTAAGAATTTGACTTGTTAAATACTTACACCTATTTTTCTCTCTTGTAACATTAACTCCTACTCTTATCTTTTATATGTTGTGTCTATGTTTGAGTATGGAATATGACTGTGTTGATGTGGGTTCACACATGTGAATATGTGTGGAGTACAGGGGTTGAAGTTGGGTGTCTTCCTCACTCACTCTCCATATTTATTTATTGAGAAAGAGTCTCATTATGTAGTCTTGGCTGGCACTTGCTATGTAGTTCAGACTGGCACTGAACTCAGAGATTTGCCTGTGCTTATATTAAAGCCATGCATGGCTCTGAGTTGTTTAGTAACTATTTTTCAAATTTTTTCCCCCTGAGATACGTAGTTTAGGCTGGCCACAATTTACAATACCCCTGCCTAAGTGTGCTTGGCTTACTTAAAACAAAATCCCAACTTTATTATTACTGTGGTGTTGCAGATTGAACCTGGGTCTTGAGCTAGGCAACTGCTCTAACACTAAACTGTATCTCAATCCTAGCTAAGTCTTAAGATTTTAGACTTAAGGGTCATTTTGTATTTTGGCATGTTAATAATTGTGATTAAGATTGTGGTTTTTATGGAGTTGATTTTTATTAACTCATTATTTTGTAATTATTGTTTCATTTGCCATCTTACTTTCCCTGTGTTATGTTTGCTTTAAAAAAAAAGTTATGTATTTAAGAGAGTTTGCATTTTGCTTTAGTGCTTATCTTTCCTTTGGGCTTATACTTTTTCTTTCTTTGTTTTTTTTTTTTTTTTTTTTTTTTTTTTTTCTTTTTTGGTTTTTCGAGACAGGGTTTCTCTGTATAGCCCTGGCTGTCCTGGAACTCACTTGGTAGACCAGGCTGGCCTCGAACTCAGAAATCCGCCTGCCTCTGCCTCCCAAGTGCTGGGATTAAAGGCGTGCGCCACCACCCCCGGCCTTTCTTTGGTTTTTCGAGACAGGATTTCTCTGTATAGCCCTGGCTGTCAGGCTTATACTTTTTCAAGATGCCAATTCCTTCCTTCCTTCCTTCTTTCCTGCTACTATGTGGTTTTTTTTTTTTTTTTTTTTTTTTTTTTTAAAGACATGGTCTCATGTAACTTAGGCTTGAATCCACTAGGTAGTTGATAACTTGAACTTCTTATGCTTCTGCCTTCCCCATTTCTGCCCATCTAGTGCTAAGATTACAGGCTTGTGCCATCGTGCCCAGTTTATTCAGTTTATGAGGTACTGGGGATCTGAATGGCTTCATGCATGCTAGGCAAGCACTCTACCACTGTACAGCACAGGCTGGTCTTGGAATTTGACAGTGCCACTTCAGCTTCCTGAAAGATTGGGCACATCCATGCTCAATCTTTAACCTCCTTAGACTTTTACTTTCTCCCACTTTCTGTTCATTTATTTTCCATCTTTTGGAACAGTCTCATGCACTCCAGGCTAGCCTCAAACTCACCACGTAATCGAGGATGATCTTAAATGAATCCTCCTGGCTCCAACCTTTAAATAGTTGACTTATATAAGCACATACCACGGCATCTCATTTTTTGGTCGTCCCCCCACCCCCCCAACAATATTTCTCTATATAGCCCTGGCTGTCCTGGAACTCATTCTGTAGACCAGGCTGGCCTCGAACTCAGAAATCCGCCTGCCTCTGCCTCCCAAGCTCTGGGATTAGAGGTGTGCACCACCACTGCCTGGCTCAACAGCACCCCATTTTTAAAATTTTCATTTTTAGATTTTTGAGTCAAGCTTTATTCTGAATGTACCAGTTTGCTTGACGATATTTCATTCAGATAGTTTTGTAGTTGACTGATGGTGTCTTACTAGCTAAGGTTTTTTTTTTTTTTTTTTTCTTGTTTCTTCCTATGGTCCAGTTAGTTTCCATGTGTTTCTGGGTAGGAGTGTTTATACTGATTGGCCTTGTTCTTCTGAAAGATATGTTTCAGTCTTCATCCTATATGTGTTTTAGATTATATGCACATTTTAGTACACTAATTGAGGTTTGGGTGTTCCTGCAGTCTATCTATTCGAGGTGTGTTGTGGGTACGGGAGAGGGCTGGGACCTGACCAGAGTGGAAATGGTTAAGAGACTGGAAAGGATAGATAGATACATGAGGTCTGGAAATGAGGCTGTGTGGCTGTAGTTCCTTAAGGAAGTGACTCCTGAACCCTGCTGTTCTTCCTCAAGGCTTCAAGGTGAATGACACCAAGAGAGGAGATGCTTGTGAAGGTGAAGTGGGGGACCTTTTGTCTGAAGGTAAGCTTCTTGAAGGCCAGGGGTATCTTCCAAGGCAGGGAAGGTTGGGGGCCAGGAATTTGTTTTCAAGAAAGCACTGGACCTGACTATTGGAAACCTTTTCTTCCTCAGAGTCCCTATAACAACCGCTGGTATCAAATGGGTATTGTTTCATGGGGTGAAGGCTGTGACCGGAATGGAAACTATGGCTTCTACACACACGTGTTCCGTCTGAAAAGGGGATACAGAAAGTCATTGATCAATTTGGATAGGTGTATGAGTGGGTTGAGGGACCCACAATATGGGATCCTCATTGCAAAATCACAGAAACCAGTCAAATTATTTTTGTGGTTTGTTTCTGTTCTCAATAAAAGTGACTGTCAGTAAATCTGTGTGCCCAGTGCTGTTGTGGACAATTCTCTGTACTGGGCTAGGAAGAGGTGGTAATGTTGCTAGTACAGACAGAACTGCAAATAATCCAGTCTCCAGCACAGGCCAGCTAGAGGAGAGGCAGAAGTTAAATTTATGATCATTTAAGAATGTTCATATCCTAACCTTGATTCATTATCCCATTTAATCCCTCACAAAAGGAAGGTGTTGATCCTCACAGGAGGTAGGTAGGTGAGTAAGAGTGATTTGGAGAAGTAACTTGTCCATTTACACATTTAGAATTCAAAACTGTGGGCTGAGGACATGGTCCAGTGTGGTAAAGCCCTGTGCAGTCCTGATGACTTGACTTTGGATACCCAGAACCCACCAAAGCTAGATATAGAGCCAGGTAGTGGTGGCATACACCTTTAATCCCAGCACTGAGGAGGCAGAGGCAGGTGGATGGTTACACAGAGAAACCTTGTCTTATCAAAAAAAAAAAAAAGCTGAATATGATAATATTCCGGTCTGTAATCCCAACATGTGTATAATTTATACCACAGATATAGGATTTATTAGAATGCTGTACAGTCTGTGGTCCAGCTAGTCCAACGATAGGTATCTCTGGACAGAAAGGCCAAGAATCTGGTAACTGTTTACTCCACGGGGCTACATCTCAGCTGGTCTTCATTCTACATTGGAATCTGAAGTAGCAGGTTCTAATGCCAGTAAAGGAATGCCTCAGGAGCAGGGTCAGTGAACTTGCCAGAGTGAGGGTACAGACAAAACACTTCCTTCTCTTGGGTCCTTTTATGCAAGCTATACCAGAAGGTGTATCTCAAATTTAGGGTGAACTTACCCATTTCAAAATGACCCAACTGAGAAATGTTCTTTCAGGCATGCTCATATGCTTGTGTTGATTCCAGATGAATATTATGAAATTAGTCATAACGTCCTACATCTTCCATCATGTCATCAAAATGGTACGCTTATGCCCCCAAGAGGCTCAATGTTTGAAGCACTTTTGAGATTAAAATATGATGGTATATGGGTACAGGCTTTTCACATAACCTTTGAGTTGATGTTATGTCTCTAATCTCATATGCGTGGTCTCACTACGTAGCTCTGGCTGTCCTGGAGTTTACTATATAGGTCAGGCTGGTCTTGAACTCAGAGATCTGCCTACTTTTATTTCTCTGGGCTGGGACTAAAGGCTTGCACTATGCCACTGTGCCCAGCTTCTGTCTCCAAACTTAAAAGGGCTAATTATGTTCAAATCACTTGACTTGTCTAAGCCTGTTTATATTTTAAAAGACACATACGACACACAGTTTATAAGGACTTATAAAGACTAAATTTAAACACTTATAAGGACTAAGTCTTTTTTGTTGTGTACTGAGCACAATACTTACTATCTAACAATAGGACTGGCATCCAGTCTGGGAAGTTTAAAGTTCCTTTTATGGTCACTGCTTCCCTCCTCTGGTCCCCCCAGAAACCATATAATGATGTATATGTATTGTGTTGGGGAGAGGGAGTTTTCCCAGATTTCTCCTTATACAACACCAGATTAGCACAAATTGTAGGAAACAGAGTAGAGGATATTTGAATAGGTTTGTAAACGGACAAATTTAAAAATTGTGAAGATGTCCTGTCATAGGATATTCTTCAAGATCACTGTTAACAGGTCACTGGCATGAGATGGAACAAATTCCTATCTGGGACATTTATGGTTAAGTGGGCACCACAGCCCCGAACATGTGAATTTCAGCAGGTGTGAAACTTGTTGACACTGCAGAACTGTGTCGAGGAGATGCATCCCTGAGCTCCAGGCAGGAGTGAAGACTGCAGGTCTATCTGCTTTAGGTGTAGGATAGGAGTAGGGCACCAGGCCATGCCCTTGCAGTTTCAGCTTTAGAGCTTCAACCAATATGCATGGTTAAAAGTGGGAGGCCCAAGGATAGTGACAGGCAGATGAATCTGTAAGGCTAGCTTGGTGTACACAGTAGTTTCAGGCAGCCAGGGTTACATGGTAAGATCCTGTGCTGACAGACAAACCACCTCAACTCCCAGCCCTTCTCCCTTCTCTGTCCGCTGAGTCTTCTTGTATACCTTAGGCTACTCTCTGATTTGAGATCCTCCTTGATTAGCCTGCCAAGTGCTAGGATTAGGATTATAGGTATTTGTTGCCACTGTATTGGTTTTCATATTCGGTTATATAAATGAACAGAGAATTAGGACAAAATTTCTTGCTTATTCTGTGGTTCTGGTTGACTGAAAATAAATACATACATACATATATACATAAACACACATACATACATACACACACACTCAGTGACATTACCTCAGCAGACCACAACAAGCCCTCCTCTATCCAGCTTTCCTTAAATAGGTAACAAAACAGTTGCCTAGCATTCCAAGATATGGAGCATCTTGGAAAATGGGTATAGTTAGTGTAAATTTTATTAGCCCACATAGTGAGACCTGGTCTCAAAAACAAATCAAAAGGTAGACACTGGTGGCATTCGCCTTTAATCCCAGCACTAGGGAGACAGAGGGAGGCGATCTCTGTGAGTTCAAGGCCAGCCTGGTCTACAGAGTGAGTTTCAGGATGGCCAGGGCTACACAGAGACCTTGTGTTGAAAAAAACAAAACAAAACAACAAGAAAACCAAATAAAGAATGCACTGTAATACTCAGACCACTCAACATCACTGTCAGGGCTATGAACTTTGAACACTTAGGTTTTCACATGAATAGTGCCAATTCTAGAGCCCACTTTGCAAATGTGTCCTCCTATAGCAGTGAACTCCACCTTTCCTGCTATAAATACTTACCACTTCACGTTCCCCCTATAAGAAGCAGGGTTGAGTACATTTTCCTTCTATCTTTCATTGCTTGGAATGCCAGCTGAGTAGAAGATGGACTTGAAGATTAAGTTCCTTAGAGATGTCCTGGAGCTTGCCTGGAGTCTCCGCTAGAACCCAGAACCTCTTACTCATGAAGCAGTTTTCTTTTCTTTTTTTTTTTTTGGTTTTTCTTTTTCGAGACAGGGTTTCTCTGTGTAGCCCTGGCTGTCCTGGAACTCACTCTGTAGACCAGGCTGGCCTCAAACTCAGAAATCCGCCTGCCTCTGCCTCCCAAGTGCTGGGATTAAAGGCGTGCGCCACCACTGCCCGGCTAATGAAGCAGTTTTCTAACTACAGAGGAAGATCCTTCATTTTTCTGCAAGTGAATCATTCATTTCACATTTTTGTACTCACTCAACCCAAAGTGTGAAGCCATTAGTCTGGTCCAAAAGAGAGTCAGATATTGAGGCAGGGAGACAGCAAGCTCCCAGACGCACCAGTGAACCCATTCACTTGTGGTGTGGGAACTGCTGGCACAAGCTAACACTTGAAAACAATTTCATGTCATTTGTACAGCAAAGCAGTAGGATACATAAATGTCCCTCCAAACAACTGGGGATGACCAGAGGAAGGTCATAAACCAAGACCTCAAAAGCAAGGAGGGATGAGCTTTCTTTGCTGCTTGGGTCTGCAGGTGGACAGTAGGCCAGCAAGTCTCTCCTGTTTCAATGGAACTACAACTCCAATCTGTAAATTTAGAGAAGATAGACCTCAGCAGGCCATTAATAAACCTACCTCTACCTGGGCTCAATAAATTGGCCCAGCTTTCCTTAAATAGGTAACAGAAAATAGTTGTCTAGAGCTCCCAGAGGATTTTGGGAAATTGGTATTGTTAATGCAAACTTTATTTATAAAAGACTCTTAAATTAGTTGTCTCATGCCATGCATTCATACAGAATACAGTGTCCCTTCAGGGCTACAGAAGAAGAGCTCACAACTCAAAAGGAACTATTAAAAGAGTTTCTAATGGCTGATAGCTAGGAAAAATTAGGACAATTTTACAAATGAGCCATTAAAACAAAACAAAAAAAGATATGGAACCTACTCTGAGCTGAGGGAGCAGCTGTTTAGAAGTCTGTACACTAACCTAACCCAGAGTCAGTCTTCTAGAAGCAGAGCATGTGCAGACTGAGCCACCACTGCTCTTCCCCATCTGCAGTCTGATACAACCAGTTTGTGTACAACGAGGCCTGCAGTGGCCGCTTCACACTATAGGACTTCTAGATTAGTAAACTAAAGCTGCAGAGTGCTGAGGGACGGGCAGCTTCATTTGCGACTGCTCTTTATTCTCTCCAGTCTCTTTTTCAAGTCATCAATGTTAGTTGTGGAGGAGGAGGTCATGGCTCCGGCAGAGTGGGTCTGGTTGGAATCTAGGTCTGAGTGCTGGTGTTGTTCCCGGGACTCCCGTAGCTGTGAGAGCTTGCTATTGAGCATGTCTGTGGAAGAGGCAACTGGAGGAGGAATTGTTGGTTTGGAGAGCAAAGAAGTCAGTGGAGGCCGGTCATCTTGCTATTGAGAGGACAGAGAGACACTGGCTAAGTTCAGGGGAAGCAGTCAAGAGACAACTCTTCAGCAGTGTATACCAAGGTCAGGCCACTCTGCTGAGGGTGAGCTTGTCGCTCCTCTCCACCCACACATGAAGAATGGAACAATACCTTTGTGTTGTCAAGACCACACCGCTGCCGGAGAATTTTTAGTCTTTCCAGGTAGACAGATGGCCCCACTTCTTCTCCATTTGTGTTACCTAGAGAGGACACTGTGCTTGTGGGGGTGGGCACACATGTGACCTCCATCTGAGGGGAAATGCCTACAGAGGAAAATGAAGGAAGCACATGTAGATATCCACATATCCCAACTTCCAGAATGCAATGGCCAACCTATTACCAAAGACAGCCAGTAATTTCTAGGGCTCAGTGGTATAGCACATGTTTATCATATACAAGTTCCTGGCAATAACGAAAAAATTTAAGTGTTTGAATGTCTCCACTATATTCAAAAACTGAAAAAACACCTACCAGGATCTACCTAGACTTAGTGATGCAGGCTGGTCTCAAATATACAACCTATACTTAGAACTTTAAGAGTTGACACAAGGAGGGCGGTGGTGGCGCACACCTTTAATCCCAGCACTTGGGAGGCAGAGGCAGGTGGATTTCTGAGTTCGAGGCCAGCCTGGTCTACAGAGTGAGTTTCAGGACAGCCAAGGCTATACAGAGAAACCCTGTCTCGAAGGGGAAAAAAAAAAAAAAACAGTTGACACAAAAGGGTTGCCCGCTTACTCCTTGGTTATATGAAGGCTTATATACCAACAACCACAGGGCTAACACAGGCAATCCAAAGTCCCTAAGCTACTACTAAGTATATGATGAGTGTCCAACTTAGAAAATGAGGATATTTGGCAGAATCAGTTATGTTTGGGTTGGATGATATAACAAACACAAGTTTTTCAAATTTACAGAGAAGAACAAGGGATAGAAACTATCCATCAATATTCTTGGAGAAGAACACCACCAATTCATCTCAATTTCTAAATTTCTAACAGGGATCAGTCATAAAGTACAACATTTAAAAGACCTAACTTACAGGGCTAAAAAGATGGCTCAATGGATAAAATGTAAAGACAGGAGTCTGAATCGCTAGAATTCAAATAAATGCTGGGTAGGCATAGCAGCTGACCAGAAATACAAGTACACAGGAGGCAGAACTAGAAGATAATTGGAGCAAGCTGGTTCCAGGTAAAATAGTTGAACCAGTGAGCTCTAGGTTTAAGCAAGAGACCCTGCCTCAATTTATAACATGGAAAAAAATGAGCAATAGAAGACAACATTCAACATCATTTCCGGGCTTCCACAAACTACTGCAGCTACACACATGCCCATACACATATAGACATGTATGCCTGCATACATGTGCAAACTAACAGAAAAACATAAACAAACCTAACTTGGGGCAAGGATATGGCTAAGTGCTAGAGATAAGAGTGTTTGTCTAAGGGATGGCAAATAGGCTCAGCAGTTAAGACCACTGACAGCTCTCCTAGAGGACCCAGGTTTGAATCACAGCACCCATATGATAGCTCACAACTCTAACTCTAGTTCCAGGGGCTCTGATGCTCATTCTCTTCTGGCCTCCGAGGGCACTGCACAGATGTGGTGCACAGACACACAGTAGACAAAACACCCACACATGAAATAAAAATAAATAAAAAACAAAACCAAAAAACACTACAACAAAGAACTCAGGAAATGGGAAAAGGAGGGCTTCTTGTGGCTAGGCAAATCATTGGTTTACTGTTACTTGATGTTCTGTTTACCACCCTTGCACAACTTTAAATGGGTTGGAGAGTGGTCATTTATGGTGTCAAAACTCAACTAACTGGGACAGCAAAGTTTTAAGTGAGCCAGACGGATGGAGACAGAACCTAAACTATACAAGGTGCACACTTTTGACAGGCATCAAGCATCTGAGAGGGCACATTCTGACTACTCTGCTCTGCACACTTTTGACAGGTGTCAAGCATCTGAGAGGGCACATTCTGACTGACTACTCTGCTCTGCTCTGAGGACAAGAACTTTTGCAGCTGGGGCTGTCTCTGGTTTAAATATTTTTTAAAACTGAAACCTCCTTTGTCTTCTTTTTGTCTCTGTAAGCAGCAATTTTCATAGTAGCTTTTCATTGTGGGGACAGTAATATTTCAGCCTGAGCTTTGGCTATGCATTCTAACCATCCCTAAAATAACAGCCGAGTGCCAATTTTGTTCTAGGCAACTAAACAGATAAAAACCTTTTCCAGCAGATCTTTTCTTTTCTTCTCTTCTTTCTATCAGGGTCTCATGTAACTCAGGATGGTCTCTATGTAACCAAAGATAACCATGAACTTCTGATCCTCCTAGTTACCATGCCCAGTTAATGGGTGCTAGGGATTGAACCCATTCTTTGTACATACTAAACAAATACTCTACAAACTGAACTACATCTTCAGTACCTCCCATGTGGATTTTGAATTTTAGCTGAGAGTGACAGACACAAAACAAGTAACAGATAATATTATCATGTATGTTAGAAGTGGGAAATGTGCTGGGTGTAGTGGCATATCCCTTTTAAACTCAGAAACCAGGAACAGAGGTAGGCAGATCTTTGTGAACAAGATCTGAACATGGCTAGAGAATTGGTCAATAGGCAATCTTAGAAGCAACAGCAGTATATGTATATGTGTGTATGTATGTGTATATTTATAAATAAATATATATATATATACACATACACATATACACAAACACACAGACACACACCCACACAAATGGTCAATGCAGGAATTACAAATGTATTAGTGGCAGAATGTATCCAGAGCATATTAAAGCCCTGGCTTCAATCCCCACATAGAGAACAACAGAATGACAAAGTCAGCACAAAGGCCCCAAGGCCTACGTGTCTGTGTTTCAAAAACACCATGGGGGCTGGTGGGGCTGGGGAGCAGTAGATGGGGCTCCAGAGGAGCAAGGGACAGACAACACAGGACACTCAAAGATTTTTGCCTTCTAGAAAATAGTTGGAAACTTCTTCTGATGCTCCGTGTGGAAATGTGCATAAAACAGTGAAGGTGAGAGTAGGGAGAACACATAGGAGGGCACTTTGGTGTAGTTCAGGTAAGAGAGAACACTGTTTCCACCAAGGTGTCAAAGAGAAGGTAGGGAGAGGTGTGAGTGGATCCTGTGCATGGTTTGCAGGTAGGGCCAAAGGGTTTCCTGACAGAAGGAGAAGACCAGAAGCTTTAGTTCTCATCAAACTAAGATAAAGCTGCTATCAACAAGAATGCCAGTGGAGTAGGTGGCTTGCAACTATTTTAGCCTATTTCTGGGACTGTAACAGGAAACCACACCTGCTGAAGTGGGAATGCGGCCTTTGCTTTCTCTTTCCATCTCAATCACCCGAAGGCCTCTCTCAACATAACTCTGAAAGAACTGTGAGGAATTTTTCAGAAACGGTTCAATGTCAGTATCTGAATATTTCTTCTTATATTCATATAACTCTGCTAGGCCCTGGTTTAAAAACAAACAAAAAAAAAGAGGTGGGAATGAGTATTAAGTTAGTGTTCCACAAAGAAAACCACATCTATTTGATTTAACCCCTTCCACTCCCCTCCTTCCCTCCAGCCTTACTCCCTCCACCTCTCCTTCAGGTTTTTTGCAGACAAGGTTTTATTATATAACTAATTTTGACTGGCCCAGAACTTCCTATGTATTGGCCTCAAACAGTCTCACTATGTATATGGTTCAGTCTAGTCTCAAACTTGCAATTTTCTATCTCAGCTTTCCAAGTGCTGTAACTGGTCTGCTACCACACCAGCCTTGGGTTCGTTCTCACCTCCTTAGTGTTCTCTTTAGAGCCAATCTTCTTAAAAATCTCAGCTAAGAAATCATTTCCTTTGACCTTTGATTTTTCATCCTAATAAATAGAAAAACA
Organism: Mastomys natalensis; assembly: GCA_021653895.1. Taxonomy (NCBI): domain Eukaryota; kingdom Metazoa; phylum Chordata; class Mammalia; order Rodentia; family Muridae; genus Mastomys; species Mastomys natalensis. The sequence goes on along the minus strand of JAJTUV010000328.1, from coordinate 1,299,759 downwards.
CAAAGGAATGATTAGAGTTGAACAAATGAAAGGATGGATGCTAACAGAGAATATTTCAAAATACAGGCCTTACAGGTGTGGTTCTGCTGGTACAGGAGCCCAGAGCTGAACAGCTTAGAGGAGCAATACTAGTATTCTGGTTATGAGTGCCTCTAGTCTAAGGATTTCACCTCAACTTTGAGGATGAACTTGTCCATTCCTCTCCAGTTAAGCAGAGCTCACAGTAGACTTACCTAGTGATCTATTGATGCTTTGGACACAGACACACAACTCTTTTTTGGAGATCAAAAAGCATGTGTTCACTACTCAAGTGTTTTAAAAATGTTAGACAGAAATAGTTATAGCAGCAAACCAAGAGACTGAGTACTCTGATTCCTAAGACTCCCCTCCCGCCCTTGGAATTCAGGCTACTCACTATTCGAGAAGCTCCCTTTTCTGTTTCCTTATCAGACTTGCTCCCAGTCTGGTCCATGCTATGCTTCATCATCCGACACAAGTGAGCCTCCAGTTCCGACTCATTCTTATTATCAATCATTGTAAGGTGGTCTAGGATCTGAAGGAGATAGCACATTCAAATGCTAGCAATGACTTCCAAGAAATTTACTCAAGAGAACAATTGTTGTTCTCACTCACCTTAGGTCCTTTTAATTTACATAAAGTATGCAGAAGGGTCTTTAGAGTCCTTATAGGAAATTCACTTTTGCATTGCTTCAATTTTTCTTTGGGAAAGACCTTCATGAAAATGTGGATGTCCAGAAGGATTCTGTCTAGGTTAATGCTGTTGATGGTGTCAGGCAATAGTCGAACCATTCTCCATAGACACTATTAAAATAAGAAACCAGAGGGTAGCCGGGCAGAGGTGGCGCATGCCTTTAATCCCAGCACTTGGGAGGCAGAGGCAGGTGGATTTCTGAGTTCGAGGCCAGTTGGGTCTACAGAGTGAGTTCTAGGACAGCCAGGGCTACACAGAGAAACCCTGTCTCAAAAAACCAAAAAAAAAAAACCAAAAAAAAAAAAAAAGAAAAGAAAAGAAACCAGAGGGTAAAAGATGGCTCAGCAATTAAGATCAGATGGGTGGCGGCGGCACATGCCTTTATTCCCAGTACTTTGGAGGAGTTCAGGCCAGTCTGGTCTACAGAGTGAGTTTCAGGACAGCCAGGGATACAATAGAAAAACCCTGTCTCAAAAAAACCAACCAAACAAACCAAAAAGCACTGGCTATTCTTCCAGAAGACCCAGCCTGTAACTCCAGTTCCAGGGGCATAAAAATAAATAAACCATTAAAAAAATAAGAAACAAAAGGAGTGACTAAAAAAAATGGAGATACTTTATCATCATTTTTCATAATTCAAGGGTCTTTCTTTAGGTGAGTGTGTGTTCTCTATGTGTACAATACTGATTTATTATGTGTGTGCACATGTATGTGGATACCAGAGATGGACATAGGGTATTTTCCTGTATTACTTTCCACTGTGAGACAGTCTCATGTTTAACCTGATCTTGCTGATTCAGTTAGACTGGCTGGCGAGTCACAGGGATCCTCCTCTACGGTCTCTGCCCCCAGTGCTGGGACGACACAGACCCTCTCACCCGGCTTGCACAAGCACTTCACAGACTAAGCCATCTCCCTAGGCCTCAAGACTGTTCAAGAAAAGGTCTCATTGTGCAGACTGGTAGACCTCAAACTTAGTTCTCCTGCCTCAGCCTTCTAAATGCTGGATTACAGGTATGTAAGATATAAATGGTGGTCACAGCCTTCAAGTTTGGCTGACACGAGTCTCGTCAACCATGTCCCTCACTGAAGCGTGACAAATACCCCCGTGACCATCCGTTTCAACTCTCCAGTTCTCACTCCTACTCCCAAGATAAGGACACTTTAAATATTGAAAAAAACTAAAAAATGTTTAAATTCTGTCTTAGTTTCCTTAATACCTGAGTATAGAGTAGTTTAGATTATTTAACCAAATCTAATCTAAGGAAGCAAAATATCCAATACCAGTACAGTACTAGTACTATAATGTTACACTTAGGTTCATTTGGAGAGTTCTATGAAAGACTAAACATTATAAAGCTGTATATACCTCTCCCTCATAATGAAAATCCCTTATCAAACGTCTGCCTTCTGGTTTGGTTGGCCATGAACTAACTTTACTATGTATGAGAGGCTGGTTCTTTTGTTTCACTTTCCAAATGCTGGGATTGCAGGTATAAGTCACCATGGTGGCTTACTCTTCTTGTTTGCAAAGATTTTTAGGAAAATCCGGGTTTAGTGGTGTACACCTTTAATTCCAGCGTTAGGAAGCAGAAGCAGGTGGATCTCTGAGTTCAAGGACAGCCAGGTCTCTCTGCCTCCTAGATATTAGGATGAAAGTATACATCACAGCATGTAAACTGACATCAAAAATGTTAGACTTGAACTTAGTGATAAGTTGAAATAAAACAAAAGTCCAGTTATATATACATATTTTTGAGACGGCTTCACTGTTTCACTAACACGAAATTAGGTATCTTAGGCTAGTTTCAACTCCTATCTGCCTTCCTCAGCCTCTGTTTTCTGGAATTACAACTGTTACCATGCCTGATTTACCAGTTGTATTCTGTGTCTATACTTGGTTGATTTGAGTCAGTATCATAATTCAAATTTCTTTCCCTCTACATTTAAAAATGTGATTATAGCTGGGTGGTAGTGGCACACACCCTCAATCCCAGCACTCTGGAGGCAGAGGCAGGTGGATCTCTGAGCCTGAGGCTAGCATGGTCTATGGATTGAGTTCCAGGACAGCCAAGGCCACACAGAGAAACTCTATCTTGAACCCCACACCCATCTCTGCCACAAAAAAAAGTGACTGTATCTTTGAAAGAAAAGAAATGAAATCATTTCAATTTACCTTCATAACAAGCTCTGAGAATTTGGGAGAACTAGCTGTTGCTAGCAGGCTGTCCTGAAGTAAAACAAGCAGAGCACTGGAAAAGCAAATAGCATTAATAAATATTAAACCTTCATTCTTTTTTTTTTGAAAACATACAAGAGCACAAATCTACTTTTATTTATTTACTCTCCATTAGTTTAAATCCGGGATGGATACAGCATCACACAGATTGTGTCCAATGGCCTTTATAGGAAGGCTGCTTTGGAATTTGGCACAAACCATGCCACTGTTTCCGTGGGCCCAAGTTACCTTCTCCCAGATCACTCTGGTTTTGTTGGTTAAACCTTCATTCTTAAAATCAGTGCCGGGCGGTGGTGGCGCACGCCTTTAATCCCAGCACTTGGGAGGAAAGAAGCAGGCGAATTTCTGAGTTCGAGGCCAGCCTGGTCTACAGAGTGAGTTCCAGGACAGCCTGGGCTACAACAGAGAAACCTATCTCGAAAAAAACCAAAAAAAAAAAAAAAAAAAAAAAAACCAAAAAAAAAATGTCTTAAAATCAGTAACTGAAGTGTGAATATTCTCTATCCACCTAATAAGCAATTCACTGATCATGGTAATTATTAAAAATAAGATCATGAAGATTTTGTTATTTGAAAATTGGTAAATCTTGTCATTGTTTTCTTTTTTTCATGGTCATTAGTAGCTGAGAGACAAATGTAATGCTAGAGATATAACCAGTGTATTTTACTGTCTTATTCAAAATCTTCATGATATTGATAGTTACTAGTTTCAGCCTGAAATAGATGATTCATTTAGAAGAAAGTAATAAATCATCTTACTAGGCAAATTTCAAAGTTACAAATGAAATGAAATGGTGACTTTGATCCTCTTGCCTCCACCCAAGAGGAATGCTCCTCATGTTACAATTACAGGAAAGTGCCATTATGCTGGGGTTTTTACAAGTGCTAGGGAGCAAACTCAGGACTCTGAATGCTAGGCCAGCACTCTACTGACTGAGCCGCACTTTCAACTCTGACTGCTTGATCCCAAGCTTTCCTGATGAGGGTGTAAACATACCTGAAGATATTGGTCTGGTCTGACTTCTCCAAAACCTTCACCACCAAGAGGTTCACAGAACGAATCAGCTGTTGTCCTTCCTCCAGATCTTCAATCCGAGAATCCAGCATTAAGGTGATCAGTCCATGCATCAGGTCTTTCAGTACTCCAGTGGAGGCCTCCCGGGCCAGGCTCTCTATCTGAAATAGCTATCCAAGTCTAACTGTGTTAGGGAGGTTAAAACTCAATATATGAGACAAATATAGTTGGTATATTCTAGTCAGTATTCAGCTATATACACTGACAAAGGTTTACCCTGTGGCCCAGGTGGCCAATAATTTAAACTTTTTTTTTTTTTTTTTTTTTGGTTTTTCGAGACAGGGTTTCTCTGTGTAGCCTTGGCTGTCCTGGAACTCACTCTGTAGACCAGGCTGGCCTTGAACTCAGAAATCCGCCTGCCTCTGCCTCCCAAGTGCTGGGATTAAAGGCGTGCGCCACCACTGCCCGGCTTACTTTAAACTTCTAAGTGCTGGGATTGCATGCTTGTACCAACATACTTGGCACAATTATATTGCATTTTTAAAACCTCAGAATGTTAAAAAAAAAATCCTAATTAATTGGTATGCTTTCTTTCTATTCTACTTTTGATCCATAATTATCCATGAAAAGCCAAATAGAACCTGCTTTGCCTGTAGAAGAAACTAGTAGGAAGCACAGCACTAGGAAGAACTAAGCATTCTACTTTATATCCTAACTGTGGGGAATGGAGGGAGCCCTGAAGGAAGGAATTCTTGAAAATATGTGTACTGCTGACATGGTCTGTATCGGGCTGGTGAGATGGCTCAGTGGTTAAGAGCATTGACTGTTCTTCCAGAGGATATGCATTCAAATTCCAGCAACCACATGGTGGCTCACAACCATCGGTAATGAGATCTAATGCTCTCGTATGAGATTTCTGAAGACAGCTAGTGTACTTACATATAATTAAAAAAAAAAAAAAAAAAAAGGCTGGAGCAAGCAGGAGAAGAGAAGAGGGGAAACAACAACAACAACAAAAAAAACCCCATGGTCTGTATCAAGGACCCTAGCCTCAGTCCTAACGGAATGGCAATGCCTTCTCTGTGTGAGATACAGAGCAAAGTGGCAAATCCTTCCTCGGGGGTCCAAGAGTGGGTAATTCATGGTGTCTATAGAAATGTCCTCCATAGCTCCCCAACAACCATGTTCATTGGCCTGAAGGCTACTCCCCTACAGAGACTGCTCCTATAAAGATTAGCTAAACCTATGTCCTTTATGCAGTCATAAAACCTCCCACCTTGTTTATCTATATGCAACAACCCAGCCTCTCTGTTCATTCTATATAAATATGTTGAGTTTCTGGGGTGCTGAGACTTCTCCAACTCAAAGTTTAGACCACATGATCCCAGCTTTTCTGTGGTTCTATTTCTGTCTATTCTTCATTCCTTCTCCACTCCAGCTGTGCTAGATGAGATACCTAACAGATAACATTCAATGCAAAAAGTCAACAACTGGCTCCATGACTTATGGATAATTCTACGAAGTGGACACAAGTCTGACTGGAATATCAGCATTGATTCTGGCTTGAGAACCTTGGTGGGATGACAGATCTAAGAGAAACTCCAGTTCTGAAGAAATGTCTTACCGAAATCATGTTGCCAATGATACAGCTATACAACTTGATGATTTCATCCTTGTCCAGCTTCTCATCTGCCATGTGTGTGCTGTAGATGAGTCTTAGCTGCATGAATGTTGCTATCAGAAACTGATCAATGTGGCCAGACATAGCTTCAGCTTTGTCTTCCTGCCTTAAGACCTCATCAATCTGATAAGAAAAATTCCAAGCTGTAGTTTCCAAGCTTTATGAGTGGCAGAAAAACATTGTAAGACACATATCTATAGGAGAATTCATTAGCAAAGCACTTATTTTACTTAAAAAAAAAAAAAAAATAACTTTACAAATAACTATCCTTAGGATTTCAATCACTAAACACACACACACACACACACACACACACACCACACACACACACACATATATTTACTGAGCAAGATAGTATTAAATGAATTAGCCAGAGATTCTATTCTAAGAACTATACTGTCTAGTTCAGAGAATAATCTCTATGCTTGAATGGTCAACTGAAGGTCAATGGAAAATTTTTCTTAGAAAGTGTTACTACTAAATCTTCAATTAAAAAAAAACAAGAGTAGTGGAACATACCTATAATCTTAGCACTTTGAAGGCTGAGGAAGCAGGAGGATTTTACATTTGAGTTCAGCCTAGGCTACACAGCCAAGTTCCAGGATATCCTGGGCTACAAAGTGAGAACCTACTTTCAAAAAAAACAGCAACAACAAAAACCCTAAACAAACAATCTTATCTATATGTATATAGCTTGTTATATATATATGTACACACACACACACACACACACACACACACACACACACACACACACACGAATGACGAGCTCAGTGGTAGAGCATGTCCTACTTAGTTTAAGGCCCTGGGGTTTGATTCACAGTACTGTCAAAATTTAAAAAGACAAATAATCTCAATAACAAAAAGTAACAAGCAAAATATCTTCACTTATCAGATGAGGCTCAGAAAGCTCAGATAATTTACTCAGTCTAAACAAAAAACTCAATTTGCTCATGTCCAGTGTTTTTCCTAGTTTAGTACTTGGTTGTAGTGATGGTAAAATGTTCTGCAGGAAAATATTTATCTCTTATACATTAATATAAAAGTAGCTTCCAAAGGCCTTGTGTATTCTAAGCATATTAAGCAGATTTATACTGCATATACTATATGTTGATATTTGATAAACTTCATTTTTAGCAGGACTGCCAAGCGGCACAACTCCACTGGGCCACCATTTATATGTGAACAGTGCCTCCTGCTGTGGACTTTACTTTCATTATCTCTTCATGTATGCCTAGTTCATATACACAGTATTTAGTGGGAAAGTTTAATGTTTCCATATGCACACCATAAAAAACACTATATTTTCAGGGAGAATTATTTTCCTTCTTTCTCTAAATTACATTAGTAAGTAGACATACATTCTTTCATATTTATAGTATTATAGTCTTCTATTTTATATTACATACACTCTCAAGGTCTTAGGGACACATTTACTATACAAAGATTTCATGTACTTTTCTACATCTAGCTTGCTTCCTTTGTTTTTTTTTTTTTTTTTTGAGTCAGGGCCTCACTATTTAGCCCTGAGTTCCTGGAACCCACTATGCAGACCCTGAACTCAGACAGATCTGCCCGCCTGTGCCTCTGAGTGTTGGGATTAAAGGCATGAGCTCCATACTCTGACTGGAATCTAGTTTCTAATTCAGTGGAAAATTTTGAAAATCTCTAAAGTCAAAAGAACAGCTCTATTTGGGAAAGCAGCTGGAAAGATATCTGGCTCTGCTATTAAGAGAGCATTTGCTGTTTTTTGCAGAGAATTTGGTTCCCAGCCTTATCATGGAACCTTACAATTGTCTTTAACTCCAGTTCCAAGGAATCTAATGCTCTCTTCTGGATTCTGTAGGGGTCAACCGGGTACACGCATATGCTGTGCCTACATGCATGCAAAATACTCAAACAAAACCAAAATCTTATACTAGTTTTTCAATCTTCCCAATGCTATGACACTTGAATACAGTTCTTCATGTTGTGACCTCCAACCATAAAATTATTTTCTTGCTACTTCATAACTAATTTAGCTGTTATAAATCATAATGTAAATATCTGATCTGTAGGATATCTGATATATGGGGATGGACCACAGGTTGAGAACTATTGACTTAAAACAAACAAACAAACAACATAACGGCTTATGCATTTACTAAAATTTTTAACCACTCCTTTACTGAGACTTTCCAGTGTTTGTAGCTTAGTACACTACAATAAACAAAAACTTTAGGTAGGTATGTATGTATGATGTATGTGTGTGTGTGTGTGTGTATTATGTGTGTGTGTGTAGTGTTGTGTGTGTGTGTGTTGTGTGTTGTGTGTATATATATATATATATATATATATATATATATGATGTATGTATGTATATATATCCTTATATGCTTGCATTTTTATGTCTAAAAGAAAGAACATTCTCATTTCTTAAGAGGACACATACTATTTGTTTCTGCAGAGACTTAACACTCAGAGGCACAGGCAGGCCGATCTGTCTGAGTTCAGGGTCTACATAGTGGGTTCCAGGAAGTCCGGGCTAAATAGTGAGGCCCTGACTCAAAAAACAAAGAAAGAAAGCTAGATGCAGAGACTGAACTTAGGCCTTGCACATTCTAAGCTTGCACTATATATGGATGAGCCACACTTCTAGTATTCATAGCACTTTAAAAATGCACTGATGTGATTGGAATGGTGGCAGTACTCAGTGGCAGAGGCATCCAGATGGCTGAGTTCAAGGCCAGCCTGGTCTACATGGCATTTCAGATCAGCCAGAGACCTTGTCTCAAAAAACAATCAAATATGCCTCATGTCTCAATCCCCCCCGCCCACTGCTACACCCTGTCCCCCACCTCCCTCCCAATTTCTCTGTGTAACAGCCCTGGCTGACTCTCACACTGTAGACCAGGATGTCACAGAACTCACAGAGATCCACCTGCCTCCTGAATGCTAAGAATAAAGGTATATGCCACCACTATGCCTGTTTTTTTTTTTTTCCTTATTTTTCTTCTTTGATTAGACAGTCTCATGCAAACTTGACATGTAGCAAAGAATAACCCTGGAGTTCTGATCCTCCTGCCTCCTGAGTGCTGGGATGACAGGCATACAGCACCATGGTCAGCTTATACAGAATAGAAAATAAACATGTTTCCCTTCTGTTACTCTGAGATACCAGCATTCTTATTATGAAGTAAATATTGTCATAGGGCTCACTTGACAGAATAACTAACTCTCACGTGTTGTTCTCACTTCTGCACATGTGCTATAACTCTCTCAGCTTCTCAAATTTTAGTCTCTTGTAATTTTGAATAGAAATACACTTAATTTGCCAGGCAGAGGTGGCACATGCGTTTAGTCCCAGCACTTGTAAGTTTGAGGCCAACCTGATCTATAGAGTTAAGTCAGAGGACAGCCAAGGCTACATGGAGACCCTGTTTCAAAAATAAGCAAACAAACAAACAAACAGGGCTGGAGAGATGGCTCAGTTTAACTCCCTGCAACTCTCAGCAATGACATTGTGACTCACAACCATCTACACTGGGATCTGATGCCCTCTTTTGGTAAGAAATATACTTAATTTACGTACTAGGTAACTGACATCTTTCTAATTCTGAATCATATAAACATTACATATATATTTATACATAAGCATGGTTGTCTGCCTTTCTCTCTGCCTTTCTCTCTCTCTCTTTCTCTCTCTTTCTTTCTTTCTTTTGAGACAGTGTTTCTTTGTGTGTTCTCCTGGATGTCCTGGAACTCATACTGTAAACCAGTCTGGCCTCAGACTAAAAGAGATCTGCCTGCCTCTGCCTTACTAGTGTTGAGATTAAAGGTGTGTGTCACTACTGCCCAGCAAACTGTATTTTAAATGACATTCACTAACACTTCATTATTCTTTTATGTATATGTCTTGAATATATACTGCTATATTTATTTTACTAACATCACTGTTGATGACAGTTTAAAAAATTAATTTTTTTTTTAATTTGAAAGAATGCTACAAATTAAATGACTGAGTAAATGTTTAGCAACAACTTAAAGGTAGAGTTTCCCAATATGGATGACTTGCCTTAATAACCAATGAAGTTTTCCTCCATGACTATGGAAAATCAGCCTAAAATAGCATGGAGTTAGGGTGTCATTTAGAGTACACATGATTGAATTATGCAGAGTTCATTTTGTCCCCTCTCTAATTGTAAGAAATATGACTCCCATTTTCTTTGTATTTTTTTTTGTTTTGTTTTTTTTAGTTAACCAGTCTATAGTCTATATAACCAATCTCCTATTTCTGCCTCTAGCTCTTCTCCATTTTGATGTCTCTTTTTCTGGTTTGGATGATTCCTCATTCTGAGCCATTCTGCATGCTACTTGTTTTGCTTGGGCCTTAACACCACGGCAGGGTGGCCCCTGCATAGACATCCTTTTCTTGACAACTGATGCTCAACTACATGTCAGTGTTCTTTGATGAACACTTTCCTTGTAATCTACTGGACTTTTATCTCTTGACTCTGAGCTAACATGGCTCTTCACTAACAACCACTGTCACTATAGCAAATACAAGCCTAGCTCTTCCCTACTTATATACATTTAAAACTGAACTGTTAGGGAAGGAAGCAGAAAATGGTTAAAAACAAGTACCTTCTGGGGAATGAATAAATGGCTCATAAATAAGAACACTGGCTGTTCTTCCAGAGGACCTGGGTTTGATTCCTGGCACCCATATGGTAGTTCACAATTGTCTGTAACTCTAGTTCTAGGAGATTTGATACAAATGATAACTGAGTGGTCCCTGTGTCCTTTTCGTAAATATCAGGATAATACTGGACACTGCCTGCATGCTTCAATACTGTTATTACACTAGTACATGATCCATTATTCTTATAAGTCTCTACATAGATCAATGAAGTCACTATTGTGGGAAATATTCCCATTACCTGTGTCAGAGCTTGGATACTTGTGTTGATGTCACCACTGGCTACTTGGGAGATAATGAAATTGATTGTGGATGCTGTATTACTGTGCATGTCATCGAAATGTGGAGATACAGCCCGGATCCTAGACAACAGATCAAAAGGAAAAATTCAATATGATTACAAGTCATTTTAATGAGTGGGAATTTTGCAATTCTCTACTAGATCAGGTTTTATTAAAGATGTCACTATTAGGTAGTAATCAACTCTAGGAATTTTCAGTGGCATACTTCCATAGTGGGCTCTTTTCAGGTATGCACTTTAATGATCACGAGCTGTTTGTATTTAAATGAAAAGGCTGAACTTACTTAGGTTCAGGAATAAGGACGGGTTCAAAAATGTCATCAAGTTTGTGCTGGACAAGCTCTGGCATTTCACAGCGGACTGTACCATTATCATTTTCAATCTCATCTAAATCCAGCTGGAATTCCCGACGAACCATCTGGGCTGCTTCAGGATGCCCACTCATGCTTCGAGCTTGACTAAAGGAAGCAAAAAGAGGCTTCTGAACTAAAAGGGATTTCTTAACACAAGGATAATATTAGCACTGCTAGCTGCCTCAAAGCTTCAAGACAGATGTTCAACTTCTGGTTTCAGCCCCTCTGAAGGATTTAAGTTCAAGAGTATAGGAAAGTGCCTGAAGTAAGAACACTGGTTCAAGCCTAAAGAGAGAGCAGGCAACTTTAATTTGTGCTTAATTATTGGCTAAGTGTATTATCTCTAACTTTAAAAAGTCTTGCCAACAATCTTGAACTTCTATTCCACTTTGAGCAGAAAACATTTATATAGACTGAAAACCACCACTATCAGCCAAAGTATTAATAACAGTGTAGACTGGATGTTCTCTACTCTCTCCGTGAAATTAACCAGTGTTTAAGTTCTGATCATAGGCATCTTATGCAGTTTTTGAGTACATTTTATACTTTGAAAGAAGTCACTTTTGATAAGACTAGGCCAGTATTATATAGTTATGCAAATTTTCAAAATTCAAATTGGTTAAAATTATACTTGCAGCACACACAGCCCCAAACAGTGCTGTCTTTTTTGGAAGGCAGTATTTTGAGCCCATGGACCAGTTCTGGGATGCATGCATCTCATTAGCCTGATCTTACGAATAGGAAACTGGGTCTGCTATGGTAGTGTACCCCTTTAATTCCAGCACTCTGGGAAGCAGAGACAGTTGAAACTCTATGAATTCAAGGGTAGCCTAATATACATGGTGAGCTCCAAGACAGCTAGGACTATGAGACTCTGCTTCAAAAAAACCAAAACAATAACAACAAAAAACAGGAACTTGAGTACAACCAAATATAAAGAAGACTTTCATGGGAGGCCTGATTTATGGCCTCTGCTGCCCTGTTGTAAAAGCTGATCTCTCTCCAGAGGGGATGGAACCATGTCAGAAGTTAGAAAGATATAAGAGCCCTGCTAATGAGAAATTAGCAGGCAGTACTTACATCCTATAAGTGCGATACATAATTCTGTCCACGGAAAAGCAGTGAAAGAAGGCACAAGACCATTTAGAAGTGGTTTTGAGACAAAGACAATGAAGAATGAAAGATTAAACATTTGGTCATAAGACATTACCCTAGACACTCTGTCATGCATGATAATGACAAAAACTCAAGATTATGTTACAGACAAGCTCTTAGCACACAAAGCTAAATCCACAGATATGCTAACAGATAACTATCTATATTCACATACTTAAGTTTGGAGGACATGTCCTCAGCTGGCCCCTTGCGTAGCATGTTGGCATTAGAGTTTATATTCTGTGTGCGCTGAGGTTTCTCTTCAGCCTGTTTCACTGGTGCAGCAGAGGGTCTTTTTGCTGACCGTTTAATCCTCTCCTCAAGCATGCTCATGTCCTTCTCAGAAAGCTGTAAAAGTTCAAACTATTAGCATATCCATTTACTAAAATACAAGCCTACTTGGAGAATAATAATCCAGAATTATCCACTGCAAGCCTGGTAAGGTGGTGCATACTTTTAATCCCAGTATTGGGAGGCAAAGTTAGACAGGTTTCTCCGAGTTCAAGGACGGCTGGTCTACAAATCAGTCTGACTACAAATGGAATTCTAGGACAGCCAAGGCTGTTATACAGAGAAACCCTATCTCAAAAAATTACCTATCCTAGCTTAAAAGAAGCCAGGCAGTGGTAGCACACGCCTTTGATTCTAGTTATTGGGAGGCAAAGGTAGGTGGATCTCTGAGTTCAAGGCTAGCATGAACTACAGAGTGAGTTCCATGACAGCCAGTTCTACACAAATCCAGTCTTTTAAATACAAACTTAACACTTTCTCTCTCTCTCTTTCTCTCTCTCTCTCCCCTCCCTTACTTTATTTTCACATAGAAAAAAAAAAATAAGACGCTATTATGATAGATCAAATTTACTTTAACATTTCTACATTAGGGAGCTGGACAGATGGCTCTATATTAAAAAGTATGTGTTACTCTTGCAAAGGACTTAGGTTCAGTTACCAGCACCCACATGGTGCCCCATAATCATGTAACTCTAGTTTTTGTCTATTTTTGTTATTCGACACAGGGTTTCTCTGTAGCTCTGGCTGTCCTGGAACTCAGAGATCCTTTGCCCTCTGACTGCTGGGATTAAAAGTGTGTATGCCACCACTGCCTTTATTTATATATATATGAGACATGGCTTCTCTGTGTAATAGTCTTGGGTGTCCTAGAACTCAGAGAGGTCTTCCTGCCTCTGCCTCCTGAGTATACCACTGGGTCCAGCTATAACTCCAGTACTAGAGGTTCCATGCCTAATTCTAGCCTCTGTAGACACCAGGCACACATATAGTACACATATGCACATATGTACATGCATCCAAAACACTCATATAAAAAAAAAATCTTAAAAACAAACAAAGTCAACTTACTACATTATTTCTAAACAGTGCTTCTTTCATTTATTTGGGGGTGTGTGTGTGTGTGTCTGTGTGTGCATGTTGTGTGTATGTGTTCACACAAGTACCACAACACTCATATAAAAGTTATAGGAGAACTTGTGGGAGTTGATGCTTTCCTTTAAACATGTGGTTCCAGGGATGAAATTCAGGTATTCAGGCTTGGTTGCAAAACAACTTTATTCATTGAATTATCTTGCTAAGTTTTATATCATTATATTATTAAGTCAACTACCATTAATATCTGCACAGCTATAATAACAACATATGAAAAAGATATAAAAGTAATAACTAATATTAATAACTATAATTAAAAAGCTAAAAATAGCATCTGAAGATTGTTCAGTTGGTAGTATGCTTGCCTAATATGTACAAAGCCTTGGTTTGACATAACATCAAATAAAACTGGACATAGTTGCACATACTAGTAATTCTAGCACTCAGGATGTAGAATCAGAAATGTTGAAAGTCTTAGGCTAAGCATGGTGGCTCACAACTTTAACCCTTGTAGTAAGGAGTTGGAAGTGGGAGAAGAGGAGGATCTCTGTGAGTTCTAGGCCAGCCTTGTCAAAATAGCCAGTTCAAGAATTACTACAAAGAAGAGGCCCTGCCTCAAAATAAATAAATACATAAATGAAAGAGAATAAATAAACAAATAAACAAAAGAATTTCAAGATAATCATTGGCTACATAGTGAGTTTGAGCCTGGTCTGACATATATCAAACTTAAAGAAAATTTTTTTAAAAAGGAAGAAAAAAGAAGAAACAGTAAAAAAAAAAACTAATGAAGTTTCTTTTGTTTTGTTATTAAAAACGAACTGTGACTATGAGCATGATTTCTCACTTTTGGTCATCTGATAAAACAAAGTCTACTTGTTTTATGTTCTTCACTGGTGATAGGATTTTATTAGAGAATGAAAATACGATTTAAGTACAGTGCATTAAAATGGTGCTATTATAACTTTATCAGAGTAAAGAACTGAGGAAGAAGCACAATAATGACTGGCTCACAAGGAAGCAAGGAATCAAGAGGCAGAACTAAAGAACTAATGTGCCTGGAAAAGTATCACATGGCTAAAGTTTGATCTCTGTATCCAACACTGTTCCCAAAAGGGTACTAATAACCAAATGCACCAAAAACCATAGAGCAGAGTGCCATGAAGTATTTAAAATCCAGAGTAGCTCAGATTTCTTGATTCAAAAATAGCTCTCATATCTTAAGTAGGCAGCTGTAAGTTAAAAAAAAAATATTCTAGTTAAACACAGCAAAGAGGTCCAACATCAATGAAAAGTACCTGAAATATATACCTGGATCTCTTGACAGTTAAGCTTAATAACCAATGAAACTCCAGTAGAGTTGAGATGGCAGGAGACCCAATAACCAAGAAACCTTGGAATTCTTTTTACAATATACTGACAAGGCATACAGAGAAATATCACTTACATTTCCAATCAGTTTGAACACCTGATCTCCATGCACATTGTACACTGTTACAATGGTGTTGAGGGCAGCATTTCGTACAGCATTGTCTCGGTCTCCTATGTGAATAGCTATCTCCTTTAAGGCTTTTCCTGGGGTTGGCTGACAAACATTCATACCATAGGACTCAATTAAGCAACCAAGCTCTTCCAGGCACTCTATTGGGGAAGAAAGAACATATTAATGAAACCCAAAAACATGATATATAAGCTTCTGCAACTTTTCTTTGGCACACAGGAAGTGCCAAATCTTATTCTGGGTCTTTCTAGATTTTTCTTTCTTTTACACTGTCATATATGAAACAATGGTGTTATAAATGTTCATGACAGGATATGCCCGTGAGTCAGATGGCCCCTGTGCACTTGATTTTGTCACCAGGGTGGTACTGAGTGGTGCCTGTATCACCTGATACTATGGCTCCACCAGTGTGCAACTCATCACTCTCACAGTTTGAATAAGAAAACTGGAATCAACTACACAGACACTGAAGAAATTTCATTGCTCATTTATAAATGACTTGTTGAGACTCACTTGTGCACAGACCTGCACCTTAACTTCAATTTTAGGGGTTGTTGGCGTGGGTTGAGACATATGGCTCTGTATAGAGAACATATATGGGGCTCTGAGCTCAGCTCTCAGCAACTCTAGAAAGATAGATGGACACATATTGATGCTTTGCTTTACCTGCTCTCTGCTTAGAGTTTTTGGACTTGGTCCCTTCCATGATGAAGGGGAACATTTTGCTGGCTGGGTAGACAAGGCACATCCGGTTCAGGATAGCACGGACATCTTTACGAATGACATCCTTTGGTTCTCCAACCTGGTCAACAAGAAATAACAGAGACCTTTTCTGAGTGCAATGGTTATTTCATGCATTACTGTATCTTGAAAGGATCTTGAGAGTGAATAAAAGGAGATACCACCATGCCATAAATAAGAGAATAAAAGTATAAGAACCAAGGTTAGCTCAGAACTCAAGTAGCCTCCCAGGATGAGAACACATTACCTTGAGGATGAGATAGGGGATAAAGGAGGATGCTTCATTCTCAGTAAGATGATACTCTTCTTCACTCAGCAGGGTGAAGAGCAATTTTAAATATTCCAGTGCTTTCATTAGGACGCTTGTATTGGTGTCGAAAAACCGGAGGGTAAGCCATTTTAAGATAAGACTAAGCAACTGATCACACCGTCTTTTTCACTTTCCAAGTGCTTAAAATAAAAGTAAAAACCTCATAGGTAAGACTATATATAAATTTAAATTTCTACTAGGTATATATTTCTTAAATTGTAATGGTGCCCAAAAGAAAATGTAAGATTTTTAAACCTTCACCAGGATCCTCAAAATACATCATCATTTATTCTATCAAATGAAACAGCTCTACAGAGAACACGGTGTATTCTACACCTTCCTCAAAGTATTCAAAGTTGTGACCAATTCTCAGCATTCCATATTTTCATATTCCTGAGACAGATATTTATCTGTTTGAAGACTTACATCAACCATGACAGCCAGGGCCTTATTGTGATGCTGAAAATCTGAGTGAAACATTTCATCTTGTAACCATTTAGCCACACAGCTAGACATCTGAGTCTTCAGCTGTTCAATGTACTCATCACGTGGGGTAGTAAAATTCCACTTTAGCACCTGAGGGGGAAAATAGAAAGGCACTGAGTGCAGGAAGTTAAACTGAAGCAAAGTTGAGAGTCACCTGTGCAGTTGAAAGACCCAACTTAATGTAGTATCTTTGTACTCCTATTCTTCTCTCTCTCTCTCTCTCTCTCTCTCTCTCTCTCTCTCTCTCTCTCCTTCCTTCCTTCCTTCCTTCCTTCTTTCTTTCTTTTTTTTTTTGACTCAGGTACTATTTAGTTCTCACTGGTCTGAATATGGCAAGCTGACTGGCCTTGAATTCACAGTAATCTTCCTGTCTTAGCCTGGTCAGTCCTTTTTTTTTTTTTTTTTTTTAAATAAGTTTTTTTTTTTCTTTTACTCTTCATTTTTGTGTAGGGGTGTTTTGATTGCATTTATAAGTTTGCGTATTACATTCATGCCTGGTGCCTTTGAAGGCTAGAAGAAGGTACTGGACTCTTTGGAGCTGGATTTACAGCCACAATTGTGAGCTACCATGTAGATACTAGGAATCAAATCCTAGTGTTCTGTATGAACAGCCAGTGCTCTTAATTGCTGAGCCACCTTTCTTGCTTGTTTCTTACATTTTTTGAGACAGTGTATTGCTCTGTAGACCAGGCTGGACTCAAAGTTGAGCTCCTGCTGGTTAAGCCTCCCAAATGCTGGGGCTGTAAACATATACCATCCTGCTTGGCTCTAAGTACTTTTTAGTTAAATAAGATTCATTAGTAATTAATTATGAACACAAAATATAGCTCAAGGTGTTACATTTCTGAAATCCTATAAGAAAACAATTTTGAGCAAATATTAATTAAAAAAATGTTGATGACCATTTGTTTATTTATTTTTAATCCTAGTACCATGGAAGCAGTCAGGGCTATATAGTAAAATGTGTCACTAAAAATAATGAAGAAAAAAAAAAGTATATAAATGCTATAATTGTGTGACATGGTAAACACTGTTGGCATAATTTTTTAGAAGGAAAACATACCAAATTAAAAACATAATACCATTCTAGGAATTTAGTAGATATAATTACTTATGTGCATAAAGACCTATATTTAAATGTACCTTAAAAAAAACCTGATTTGAAATCTTTAAAATTATATATATGTATATCTGTGTGTGGGTATGTGTAGGTATCCATGGACCTAGAGTTACATGAGTTCGTGATCCACCTGACATGTTGCTGGAAATCAAACTTAGGTCCTGTGCAAGAGCAGTATGTGCTCTTAAACTACTAAGCTATCTCTTTAGACTCTGAAACATGTTTGTGACAGCACAATTTGTAATTCTTTGACTGTAATATTGTGATTTGACTAGAAGTAATCAAAATATGTATGTGTAATGTACAAGTGTGTATATGCAAACGCATGCATATCCCTACAAATAAATAAGTAATTTTTTTTTGTTTTTGAGACAGGGTATATGTAGACCTGGTGGTTCAGGAACTCACTTCTGTAGACTAGGCTGGTCTAGAATGGAAAGATCTACCTGATGGGATTAAAAGAGGACGGAGTCAACAAGATCAAAATATACTGCATGAAAAATTTCAAAGAACCAATAAAAACAAACAAACAATTTTAAGAAAAATCTGTTTAAGGCCCCAATGACTCGGTGGTGCTTGCCTTCAGTTCAATATCTGGGACTTATTTATATGTTTGACTGACTCCCACAAGTTGCAGAGCAGTGCATACCTTTAATATCCGCACTCAGGAGGCAGAGGTAGGTACATTTCTGTGAGTTCAAGGCCAACCCAATCTACACAGTGAGTTACAGAATAAGCCAGAGCTACACAGAAAGACCCTGTCTCAAACAAACAAACAAAACCAAACAAAGAAACAAAGGAAAGTGATTTTTAAAATTTTTGCCATGCTGGCTGGGTTTGGTGGTAGAAGACAGATAAACAGATGTAGCTTGATATACTTAGCTAGTTGTAGGCCAGCCAGGGCTACATAGGAAGAATCTGTCTCAAAATCCAAAATACTGTGCTCAGAATGAAACCCACCGTCATTCTGGTCAAATGCTTTGAACACCACAAAACAACTATATTAGCTACCTATACGGTTGTATTTTGTGTATTATAAGGATTAAAATAGTAGACCACTAATATGTCCAACTGATGATAATCAATGAATACTATGTTTTTATGTTTAAAAAATAGTAAAGGACTGTTAAATCATCCCTCTATTTAGAGAAGACAGAAGCAATTAAGTCCATTCTTTAACTCTCTTTTCAAGAATTAGTTTTCCGGCCGGGCGGTGGTGGTGCACGCCTTTAATCCCAGCACTTGGGAGGCAGAGGCAGGCGGATTTCTGAGTTCGAGGCCAGCCTGGTCTACAGAGTGAGTTCCAGGACAGCCAGGGCTACACAGAGAAACCCTGTCTCGAAAAACCAAAAAAAAAAAAAAAAAAAAAAGAAAAAAAAAAGAATTAGTTTTCCTTGTTCAGCATCTTTAATCCCAGCACTCAGGAGGCAGAGGCAGGAGGATCTCCTAGCCAGCACAATAGAAACTTTGGGATGAAAAAAGGAAAAAAAAAAAAGAAAAAACAAACAAACCACCATCACAAACCAAAACTATAATAACAATAAAGAAGAATTAGCCGGGCAGTGGTAGCGCAGACCTTTAATCCCAGCACTTGGGAGGCAGAGGCAGGCGGATTTCTGAGTTCCAGGACAGCCTGGTCTACAGAGTGAGTTCCAGGACAGCCAGGGCTACACAGAGAAACCCTGTCTCAAAAAAACAAACAAACAAACAAAGAAACAAAAAAAAAATAGACATCTGCCTGCCTCTGTTGGGATTAAAGACTTATGCCACTACTTCTAGTCTAAAAACCTTTTCTGATTAACAGAAACAAGCAAGAATTCCCAAAGATTCACTTCCTTACCTTTAATCCTTTCTCATCTCTCATCCTTTGCTCCTTTCCATTTGGAACAACAATAAAATAGGCCCAGATTTGTCGTCATCTTCCTTTAAGGTGGTTTTGTTTGGCACTTTCTTCCCTTGTGCACTCTACAACCAGAGTTAAGAGAATATTGATTAGTTAGGCCACTTCTGATAAATATATGCTACTGTCTAGCAGAAGAGCATTAATCTGAGAAATCACTGTTCAGAGACCTGCTATGCAGACCAGATTCAACCTGACCACCTCGGCCTCTTTTGATTTTGATTACATATGTGTACCATAAATGCTTTAAAATTATATTACATGACTTTTTAATAGTCATTGAGCAAGAAAGGCATATATATGTAAATGAATTGTTATTGACTCCAAATAGTCTAGGTCACAGACAGTTTTTATTAGGTAGTTTTCTTCCTTGAAATCTTAATACTATTTTTTTTTCAAGATACAGATTCTTTGTGTAGCCTGGCTGTCCTGGAACTAGCCAGTAGACCAGCTTGGCCTCTAACTCAGAGATCTGCCTGCCTCTGCCTTATGAGTGCTGGGATTAAAGTAAAGGCGTGGGCCACCACTGGAAGGCTTTTCAATGCTATTTATATATTTCATATCAATGCCATCTGAATGAATAGCACTTATACAGTTCATATCACTTAGTTGAAAAGCTCAATTTTTCTCTATATTATCTTTATTATATATCTACCATAGTGTAACTAAGGTAGTAAAATATTTTTAAGAAAGTTGCTACAAACTTTTTAAATATTTAGTTTTAAAAAACAATGGCTAAAATATTTTTATTAGATGGAAGAAAAATGAAGAATAGTACATATGCTTAAGGTGAAAGTTGAATCTTATTATTTAAGTCATGTAGCAAAAACTAAATTTTCTACTTGCCCAGAATTTCTTTCTAAATACGATATCATTCAGTCAAAATAAGTATGAGCTCATTTATATGAAAATGCTTTGGAAGGGGGTTGGAGAGATGGCTCAGCAGTTAAGAGCTCTGACTGCTCTTCCAGAGGTCCTGAGTTCAAGTCCCAGCAGCCTCATGGTGGCTCCCAACCACCTGTAATAGGATCTGATGCCCTCTTCTGGTGTGTCTGAAGACAGTTACAATAGAACTCAAATAAATAAATCTTTTTAACTTTTTTTTTTTTTTTTTTGGTTTTTCGAGACAGGGTTTCTCTGTGTAGACCAGGCTGGCCTCGAACTCAGAAATCCACCTGCCTCTGCCTCCCAAGTGCTGGGACTAAAGGCGTGCGCCACCACTGCCCAGCCATAAATCTTTTTTAAAAGTGCTTTGCAAACTTTGGTTTTTTTGCCTTTTGTTTTTTTTTTTAATGGAATTAATAACAGAGTAAAAAATACTTCAAAACACTTTTAATCAAAATATTAAAAAACAAACATTTGGTGACTTCTGATTCAGGACAAGAAGAGACAGAAAGAACAACCTCACTATATAGTTTTGAAGGTAATTACCCCATCAATTAACTCACAGAATTAAGAACATATTCATAAGGAAGAAAAAAGGGTAATTATAATCTCCTTCCTTCTTTCCTTCACATGCACAGATACACACACGATCTCATTCTGTACATTCTGAAGCTCAAGTTGGTTGGAAACTCAGTAGGTAGTACAGGAAGACTTTGAACAACTGACAGTCCTCAGGCATGTTTGGAGTACTGAGATTATAGCATGAGCCACTATGCACAGTTAATAATTATAGTATTTAGAACAACACCTAGAAAACACCAACTCTATGATGAGTGTACAATAATAAATATGTTGAACAATCAAATTCCTAGTCACTTATACTCAGCTACTGACATAGGTTGTTTGCTTGTTTATTGTTAGATTTACTATAGTTCCTTAATTTTCCCTTTGTAAGTACTAAACAATAAGCAGTCTAAATACAGAGACTAGCTCTGTGCATTGATGCAGAAACTGATGGTAATTTTGTTATGATTCCAACATATAATTAAATAAAACCATTGCCTAGGGAGTATTAAAATACGATATGTGAATATATTTAAGTCATGCAACTCCACATGGGTACTGAAATGACTGGAAGTTCAAGCCCCACTAGTGTAGAGACAAAAGGTATTGCTGTTTAGACTAATCAGAGTAGGGCTGGAGTATAGCTCAGCAATTAAGATCATTGACTGATCTTACAGAGGACCATGGTTGGGTCTCAACACCCACATGGTAGCTTACAGATTTCTGTGGTTTCCATTTCAGGGGACATACTTTTCAGAACTTGACTAGCAATGCATACATGTGGTACATAAACACACAAACAAGCAAAAAACCCATACAGAAAATAAGTCAATTTTTAAGACCCAATTTTATTATTTTAATTTTTTAAAGATTAATTTTATCTGTATGAGTGTTTTGCTTGCATGTATTTACGTGCATGTGCACCACAAGCATCCGGTACCAGTGGACAGTAGAGGGCACTGGATCCCTGGGACAGGAGCTACAGATGGTTATGAGCCAACATGTGAGTGCTGGAAATTGAAGTCAGGTTCTTTGCATGAGCAGAGCCAACATGTGAGTGCTGGAAATTGAAGTCAGGTTCTTTGCATGAGCGGCAAGTGCTCTGAACTGTTGATACAATAATCCAATTCTTCAGCCTCCAATAAATGTAAAACAAAACAACAAAGAACCCAGCCAGTTGGAGTATCTTTATGCCTGATGACCTAATTGAGCCATATGAAGGAAGGTGATTATCTTCAATACAGACCATTCTAAAGTGCTGATTTTCCCAGAGCTGACAGTGCATATGCTTTTTTTCCTTTATTTTTGAGACAAGATCTTACCATGTAGACCAGGCTAGCCTTAAACTTGCAGGAATCTGTCTACCTCTACATACCCAGTACTAGGATTAAATGTGTTTGCCAACATGTTATATTCTTTTCATGAGGAAAAATACTCAAGATCTCCATGACAGCATCTTGTGGAAACAGAATGACTGTTTTGGGATCTGAATAATAACAAGCTTTGTGCCTTAGCATATAAGTTTTATCTTGTGTAGGAAAAAATGAAACCAATCAAACAAAAGACACAGAAACCTCAATGAATACTTAATTTGATATTATCAAGAGCAGTGATATTCTCTCATATATCTATGACCTTTTCTAACTGAGTGACTCAGTGTATAAATTAAGACAAAAGAACTACATAAATATGCAGTATTAACATACCTTTGCTTTGGAAGAAACTCCTGGAGCTTTAGCCTTTTTCAGATCAGGCTTAGCATCTATGGTGCTGGAAACAGAATCTTCAACAGGCGCTTTGAGGGGGTGAACATATACTGTGTTAAATTAATATAATTTATCCTAGATATTGAACACATAATGATGATAAAAAAGACTTCTGTAGTCTTAATTTTTTCAATATATAAGGCATTTAAAGATTTTTTTTCCCCTAGTCTTATTTTCTCTTCAAGTTTCTCTTTAAAGTCTGGGTAGAGTGGCACATGCCTACTGTTCTACCACTTAGGTAGAGCCAGGGAAAGTGCCACAAGTTGGAAGATATGATCCACAAATAAGAGGAGGGAATAGGAGGTCAAAACAAATGATGTATGGGAAAATATAAAGAAACTTGCTACTTTATAAGCTAATTAAATTAAAAAACAAAAGCAAATAAACAACGCAAGACTGAGTACTCTGCACTGGTGAGTAAAGTTATTCTAGAAGCCACAAGATATTAA
The DNA here is from genome assembly GCA_021653895.1 of Mastomys natalensis. Classification (NCBI taxonomy): domain Eukaryota; kingdom Metazoa; phylum Chordata; class Mammalia; order Rodentia; family Muridae; genus Mastomys; species Mastomys natalensis. The sequence continues at coordinate 1,276,521 of JAJTUV010000328.1, read as the reverse complement.
CCTAAAAATAAAACAAACAGGTAATTGGCATTGTTCTTGTTACCCATAACAGCCAGATGGCAAGACCTTATGGCTGAAAACCCCTTACTATTTAGATACAAAAAAATATAAAGACATCAAGCTGAAAGTGAGCTAGAAGTTTCCTATTCAGTAGTTAAGGGCATTAGCTGCTCTTTCTGAGGTCCTGAGTTCAATTTCCAACAACTACATGGTGGCTCAAAACCATTTTTAATGTGATCTGATCTTCTCTTTTGGCGTGCAGCCATAAATATGCAGATAGAGCACTCATATACATAAAATAAAATTGGAAGTCAATAAGATCTCAAATAAATATTGAATAACTATTCTCTATTATACGTTGTGTGTGTGTGTGTGTGTGTGTGTGTGTGTGTTATCTTTTAAACGATTTCCTTGTTCTAGCACTTTGCTCTGTCCTTTCTATTTCTAAATAATAAATTACTCTAGCTTAACTAGAAGTATTTTCTTTGTATTCTAATGTGTATTTCTTAGTTTCAAATTTTTTCATGAAATATATCCTGATTTATCATCCTGGCACAAATAAAGCGTTGAATTGTATAGTACCGGCCATTCACTTTTCTTTTTTTTTTTTTTTTTTCTTTTTTTGGTTTTTTGAGACAGGGTTTCTCTGTGTAGCCCTGGCTGTTCTGGAACTCACTCTGTAGACCAGGCTGGCCTCGAACTCAGAAATCCGCCTGCCTCTGCCTCCCAAGTGCTGGGATTAAACGTGTGCGCCACCACCGCCCGGCTCCATTCACTTTTCATATCAGAAAAAGACATTTTGCTGGGTGTTGTGGCACACATCTTCAGTCCCAACACTGACGAGAAGTAGGCAAATCTCTGAGTTCTAGGTCAGCCTGATCTACATACTGAGTTTTAAGACAGTCAAGGGTTATAGATAGATTCAAAGAAATTTAAAAGCTGGGCCGTGATGGTGTATGCCTTTAGTCCCAGCATTCAGGAAACAGAAGTAAGCAAATCTATGAAACAATTTAAAAAAAAAAAAAAAAGGAAAAAAATTTCAAATAATTTTTGAAACAAAACGTCTTTTTAAGCATGTTACAAAATTAGTTCATAGTCTGTCTCTAGTTTAACAATATTTAAACTGCAATTTTGAAATTATTTTATAAATAACAGGTAACAGTACTTTCTGCAACATTAATACTTCTTTAAAAGTAGGGGCTGTCATTGAAATTAACTTCTAAATAAGATTCCAATAAATATTAAATCTGAGTATACACTTGGATACATGTGTTGGATAATGTAAAATTTCTAACTTCATAGCAAGTTCTATACCATTAATCAGAAGAAAATTGCTTTGATAAAGCAAGAAGTCTAGAAATCAAGTGGCTATAGACTATATATTATCAACCCCCCCACCCTCCCTACCCCCGCCCAAGACAGGGTCTCACTATGTAGTTCTGGCTGTCCTGGAACTCACTCTGTAGACCAGGCTGGCCTCACACTCAAGAGATCCATCTGCCTCTGCCTCCCAAGTGCTGAGTGCGCAATCACTGCCTGACTATTATTGACTTTTAATATCAGGATTATCAGATAGATTTTTATTAAAAAAATGTAGGGGTTCAGACACAGGTCAGTGGTGGGTTAAGAGCTCAGCATGAGCCCTAAGTATTATCAGTGTTATGCAGTCACATGTTACTAAGCAGAATTTCAGGCAGGTTCAAGTACTGGCTATTTGACCTTGTGAAAATCACTAACCTCCCTAGTTTTATGTTGTTAAAGTAGGTTAAGCTAGATGTTACCAAGTCCTCTTCTAACTAGAATGTCCAATGATAGAAAATAGCTGTGGAAACCTTAAGAACAGCATGGAATAATTCTTTAAAAGAAGTATTTGAATTACTACATCTTTGTGGCATTAAAAAATAAATAATGATCATATCTTTAGTACATACTGTGACATGAGTACTTGGCAAATGTTTGGAGGAAGAAGTGAGGACATAAAATGAAAAGGTTACCAGGCTGGATGTAATGTGAGTTCCTTCAGATCATTGTCAAAATTGTTACCTGGTATAGGCTGGGTTTTGGCTGGAGCCGACCCTCCCATTGGTTTGGACATTGCCTTAGCAGGTGCAGCAGGCTTGGATGGCATGTTAGCTTTGGCCTTTTCTAGCATGGCCAATACTTGATCTTTAGAAGTTGGCTATAAGGACAAAGCAAATGAAAGTTGACATAAACAATACATTCATACTGAGATTACTACAAGTCTGCTACTAAAAATGCTTGAGCTCCTACTTTTGATTCACCAATGAAGTAAAGGAGGCAGCACAAAGCACAAAAGAAGTAGCATACATTATGAAGTCACATTTGAGTAACTACCATTCTAGAAGGTAATAATTTGCACTATTGTACATCACCAGACTACATTGCTAAAATTATGTTTTGCTTTCATTAGAATCGCAGATTGCATCCCATGGTAGGTGGCATCTTTTGACTACAATAAATTAATATTTAGTATTTTCTAATAGCTTTTAACACTATTCATCTAAGAAAAACTAGTACCTTTAGTTTCCCAGTAGCCTTAGCCATTTTTTCATATCCTAAATGCATCATAAAGAATGGCAAAGCATCTTGGGCCTTCTTCCGTACATCTCCATTTCGATCTTCTAGACAGGAATACAGATGAGGAACACAAAGGATAAGATCTGTGGGAGTGGAACGAAGTGTAGGTAGTTTCTCTGCCAGCCATCCCAGAAGCTGCCAAAAGAAAAAAAAAAGACTAGTCAAATATTTTAAGTGAGTAATTACTATTATTGATGTCAGGCTTAATAATTTTTTATTAGTCCCAAACGCTGAATTATTTTTTTCTTCAGCATTAGGAATAGAACCCAGAGTCGGTGCATACAATGCACACATTCTACCACTGGGCTATAATCCCACCCTTGAATTAGATTTTTTTAAAAATTTATTTATTGGAGGTAGATGTGTCTATGTGGTTAGAAGATAATTTGTGGAGTCCCTTCTTTACTTCAATTTATGAAAACCAGACATCAAACTCCAGTCATCAGATTTTGAGGTAAGCATTCTATTCACTGAGCCATCTTTCTGGTTCTGGTTTTTAGTTTTGTTTCTTTGAGATGGAGGCCCAGGTTGGCCTCTAACTCCTAAGTAGCCAAAGATGATCTTGCATTTCATTTTTAATTTATTATTATTTTTTAATTGTGAGACAGTATTTCTACATAGTCTCCCCTATCCTGAAACTATGTACACTGACCTCTGATAGACCTGCCTCTGCCTCCTTGCAATGGGATTATAGATGTGTACACTATATCTTGAATCTTTTTTTTTTAAAGACATGACTTCTCTTTGTAGCCATGGCTGGCCTGAAACTTCCTCTGTAGAAGGTTCTCCCTCCAAAGTGCTGGGTAAAGGCATGCACCACCAATGCCCAGAAATTATGACTATTTTTTACTTAAACAATTCTGATTCTTGTGTAATGATACCCTACTGTAGTTTTTCTATTTCCTGGAACTCACTCTGTAGGCTGGCTGGGAACTCAGAATTTTAAAGGATGTGTGCTATCACATCCAACCTCATGTAGCTAATTCTTAATTACTAATAAGCTAAGAATTCTGATCATGAGTATATTTTAACAAATGACTATTTAAAATCAGTTGACACAATCACATGAATTTTATTCTATATTCTGTCAGCATGAAGGATTACACTGATTTCTGAATGCTGAACTCGATTTTTATAATCTGACTAAAATCTGACTTTTGCCATTTAAGGGTTCAACAGAACAGAAGACTATATACTATGCAAACACACAAAAAAGGGAATCCTTAAAAAGTTTTTTGTTTTCTATTTTCTTAAAAGGGAACTAATTATTTTGTTTCACAGTTTAAGGGAACAGTCAATTATAGTGGAGACATCATGGCAGCAGGAGCTTGAGACAAATGATCCCATTTTATCCTAGCAGATAAAAGTGTTTAGCTCCCTTTCTAACTTTTATTAAGTCCAGGATTCCAATCCATGGAAGGCTACTGGCTACAGTTAAAAGTCCCCCATCTTTAAACTAATGTAGATAATAATGCCCCATAGATGTGCCCAAAGGTTTGACTACTAGGGTGATTCTGGATCCTTTGAAGAAGCCAATTTTGTTTTTGCCTGGTAATCAGGAGTCAGATGAAAAATACAACTTCATAATTATAATTAGTTCACAACTCACCCTTTTTTAGGGATGAGAGGAGAAAAAAACTAGCTTTCAGAAAAGAGCTGAGAATCTACTCATAGAAAAAAAATATAAACCGGGCAGTGGTGGCGCACGCCTTTAATCCCAGCACTTGGGAGGCAGAGGCAGGCGGATTTCTGAGTTCCAGGACAGCCTGGTCTACACAGTGAGTTCCAGGACAGCCAGGGCTATACAGAGAAACCCTGTCTCAAATAAACCTATATATATATATAAACATATCTAATAGGAGTAAAGTTAAACCTTATTTCTCTAGCCAAATCCTCACCTCAACACTTAATTTCAAATTTAAGTAGCATTTAACCTTTACTGACTATATCATTCTTAAACTAGGCACTCCTTTAATCCCAATACTTGGGAAGCACAAGCCAGCTTGGTCTACACAGTAAGTTCCAAGACAGGTAGAGCTACACAGAGAAACCCTGTCTCCAGAGGGGGAAAATCTTATTATATCTTTTGTGCTAAAATTAAATTCAAGACCAGATTACACATTAATATTTATACATGTCTTATAATTGATCATTACTCATTTTCTTAAAGCAGGTTTTAAAGATTAAGGGCTTCTCTGCACTGTTACTCAAAATTTTGTGTCTCTAGCTTAGCTTCTACTTAAATTTTTTTTAATTATTTATTTTGTGATATTATAATTTTATGATTTCTCCTCTCTTTCCTCCCATGTTCCTCTCCTTCATGGCATTTTTTTCCATTAATTATTATTACATACACAGACACACATACACACATGTTTGCACTTATGTAGAGGAATTTTAATTTACAACATGACTGCTCTGGCAAGAGATCACATCCAAAGACCTTCTAGGAATCCCAGGAGATAGAGGCAAGGGATCTCTGAGTTCAAGGTCAGCTTTGGTATAGAGCTATTTCAGGTAAAGAGAAGCTTAGGTACAGGTGTTAGAGCACACGTCTTTAATCCCAGTACTCAGGAGATAGAGGCATACGGAGGTCTGCCTGTTAGTCAGTTCTGTTCAGCTGTATTCAGTTGAGTCAGCGAGTTGAGAGTCAGGCAGTAGAGTTGAGTTCACGGAATTTGGAGGCAGTTTTACCAGGGCAGTTATAGTGAGACAGGTCGTAGAGAGAGAAGTGAGACACAAGACAGAACGAGCCAGAAAATGAGAAGGAGCCAGAGGATTAGAACATATTCCCAAAGTTAGTATGAGGCTAAGTAGGGCAATTCAGGAGAGGCAGAGAGAGAAAAGCCAGTTTGAGTCAGCCAGCTTGCAGAGGAATTTGAATCAGAACAGCTGAACTGAACCAGCCAATCAGAGCTCAGAAGGGGTGAGCTTATTTAGCAGTAAGTCTTGCAGTAAGCAGTAAGCCTCAGTGATGAGGGACAACAGTTAATACAGGCAAATAAAAGTTATGGTTACACATATCTATGCCCAAATAGATAATGAGCCTATTTTAAAAAGCAAGCAAACATACATGGCTAGCCTTAAGTTTCCTGTGAAGCCAGCGATGTCTTCCAACTCCTGATCCTTCTGCTTCTATTTCTCAAATGCCAAACTTAGAAGCATGAGCTACCATGCTCAGATTTACAAAGGACTGGGTTCCACCTTAGGCTTTGTTTAGACAGACACTAACAACTAAGTTTTGTTCCCAGCCAAAAGTGTTACTGTTAATGAAACAAGAAGTGGATTGAATTTGAGAGGTGGAGGCAGGCGATCATGAGTTCAAGGCCAGCCTCAACCACATTTGAGTTAGAAGCCACAATGGACTATTTGAGACCCTATCTCAACTCTCCTCCTACTGCACCCCATTCCTGGGGAAAAAAAAAAAAGTAGCAAAAAAATAAGCAGGGTGGAGAGATGGCTTAGTCAGTCAGTAAAGAGCTTATGACACAGACACTAAGACCTGAGTTTAGATCCCTAGCAGCCATCTAAAAGTTATGCACTGTGGTCCATATTTATAACACAGAGCTGGGGGCAGACAGGAGCATCCCTAGAATAGTTAGTCTGGCTGAATCTGTGAGCTACCGATTCAGAAAGGACCTGTCTTAAAAAACAAGATGGTAGCCGGGCGGTGGTGGCGCACACCTTTAATCCAGCACTTGGGAGGCAGAGGCAGGCGGATTTCTGAGTTCGAGGCCAGCCTGGTCTACAGAGTGAGTTCCAGGACAGCCCGGGCTACACAGAGAAACCCTGTCTCGAAAAACCAAAAAAAAAAAAAAAAACAAGATGGAAGGCCAGTTATGGTGCATTTCTTTAACCCTAGCATTCAGGGCACAGAGGCAAAAAGCTCTGTGGTCTCAATCCCAGCCTTCAGGGCAGGGGGTGGGGGTGGGGAGGATGTTAAGATGGGAGAGTGATTGCTAGCCTCCATATGCTCATGTACTCACAAGGAAAATGAATTAAAAAAAAAAAACATAAAAATAGAAAGCTCTAGGAATTTGGTATCATTTTATTTATTTTTATAAATTTATGTTTCAGTTTTCTTTCTTTTTTTTGGGAGACAGTTTCTCATGCTAGTCTGTAATTCATTACATAGAACAAGCTTGCTTCAAACCTCTGCTGACCCTCCTTGCCTTAGCCTTCAAAGAACCAGGATAACAGAAGTGACCCACCAGGTTTGTTAAACTGGGAATGGTAGAACACACCTTTAATCCCAGCAGGGCAGAGGTAGACAGAACTCTTGAGGTTCGAGGCCAACCTGGTCTACATAGAGAGTACCAGGACAGCCAGGGCTACATAGAGAGGTGCGGTCTCAATTACTCCCCCCTTCTCATCAAAAGTTTGTTTTAACCATGCATACATAGTTATTATAGAAGCCACCTAAGGAAGTAAAAGGTATGAATAAAACATAATGATACTATATGGTACTAACCTCTTGCCTCAGGAAGGGATTTTCCTTTTTAAGTTCTTCAGAAAGATCTTCTCCCTCCAGCCATTCTTTCATGCCAGTTTGTTCTGCCCAAGCATTCACAGTTGCTAGGGCAGCAGCTCGAACATTGTTCTGAATTGAGAAGAGAATTGGCAAAAATATCAAGCATAGTTTGGAGGGAGGGGTGAGTGTGAACGATAGAGGCTTCATTTGCTAAGGTCCCATGGACATACTTAAACCATCTTCTCTGAAATAGAAACTGGTGCTGTGGTACTTCTAAAGACTTCAAAAGAAGGTGGAAACATAAAACAGGAAATTGGAAAAAAAAATCCTATACTTGATAAGGTAAAACAATAATCTGGGTAAATATTATAAAAGAATAATAAACAGATTTTGCTTTCTGAATCGATGGGAGGTCTACGGCCATACCACCCTGAATGCGCCTGATCTCGTCTGAATCGATGGGAGCTTTTATGATGTTATAAGCTAAAGAATGGAATTCTATGTTAGAGGCTCAAATTGTTAAGAACAACTTCAATATGTGTAAATATTGACTTACATTCATAGAATATAAAGATTTATGAACTGAAAAACTCAAATTAAGTCAATAACAAAAGTAAAGAAACATTAAAATACTTAGCCTAGGGCAAATATTTAAATAAAAACTTGTAGCCTTCAATGATACTTCAATGACTTCTGAGATGATCAAATTATTAGTACCTAACTGAAGTACTAGAAAAGCATGTTGTAGTAGTTCAGGGTGGGAAGAATGCAGAATATCATTTCAAGATCTAAAATTTATATCTAATGATGTATTTTTTCATTATATCAAAACTTAAGCCAGTTGTGGTATCAAATGCCTTTTTTAATCCCAGTAGGTGGGAGACAGAAGCAAAACAATCTCCTGAGGTAAGTGTAGTCTACACACAGAGTTCCAGGACAGGCAGGGCTATATAAGAGACCCCCTTCTCAAAAACAAAACAAAACAAAACAAAAAACCAAACAAAAAAATACCAAAGCCAAAACCTTAATGATATTATAATCATAAATAGCAAGCATTTATTGAATGTTTATTTTATGAAACAGGCACATTCTTAATAAAAATGTTTGTTTCAACTAATTAATCAAATATGTCAATTATTAAAAAGTATTTTAGGATGGAAAGATGGCTCAGCCGTTAAGAGCACTGACTATTCTTCCAGAGTCCCCGTCTTTAATTCCCAGCAACCACATGGTAGCTCACAAACATCTGTAATGTGATCTAATACCCTCTTCCAATTTTTTTGAAGACAGCTATAGTGTGCTCATATACATAAAATAAATAGATCTTTTTAAAAATGTATTTCAATTTTGTAAGAAAAAAATCTCATAAAGATACTAAACCTAGATAGAGTACATAACTATTTAAGGTGCACAAGCTAAATAATGGTACATCTAGTCATCATACCAATTCTGCCCAGAAGGTAACAGTACCATCTTTATAAAATTTTAAGCAATTATGTGACTCTAAAACAGAATTATCCTCTACCCAAAAATGTGTCTGCCTTAGTACAGAATGGAACGATGTTGGAAAGAGATTTACCTTGCTATCTCCAAGAACAGTAATGATGGGGATGCCCAGGTTCTTTACATGCTGCTTGATGTTTGGACCCATGGCTACTGCCAGTTGCTGAAGGATATTCAATGTCTGCTGCACCTGAGTACAAAGATCCAACACAGGTTCAAACTGTAATTAAACTTGCTCCAAGTTTTACAAATGCTATTACATGGTCAATATTATGGACTTCTGGACTACTTAAAAGATAGTATCATAGTATTGTAACACCAGATTATAAATAATTTTTAGCCTCGTATTGGGCATTGCACTTGTATGCACATACTCGTACTCAAAACACATATACACATACAAAACTCTTTCTTTTCCTTCTTTTTGAGATAGGGTCTTACTATGCAACCCTGGCTGGCCAGGATGGGCTGGAACTCATAGCTCCACCTGCCTCTGTCTCCTGAGTGCTGGGACTAAAGGCATGCTCTACCATGCCTGACAAAAAAATAAAAATCTTTTAAAAAACTATAGTACTAGAATTTTACTTGATAGTTTAAAAAATATTGACATAAAAATAAAAAATTAAAATATAAAAATTAGGGCCAGCAAGATGGCATGGTGGGTAAAGGTGCTTGTGATCAAGGCTGACATCTGAGTTTACTCCTAGAACCTTGCTGTGGTAGAAGGAGAGAACTGATATAACAAACTCTTCTCTGACCCTCTTCCTCTCAAATATACACAAACAAACTTACGCTTTTTTAAAAAACTAAAAATTAAACAAGAGCATGTAAATAATCCAGTACGGGAATGATGATAAAAGAATTGCTTAGCATTTGAGAGTAGCTTCGTTGACATTAGTGAATTCAAGGCCAGCCTACACAATGAATCTCTATCTTAAAATATAATGAAAACAATTGAAATCAGGCATATATACATATAAAATAGTTCCACAAAAATATATTTAGTATGGGACCCCTACAAGAAATAAACTCTTAGCTATACATGGTGGAACACACCTTTAATCTAGTGCTTCGGAGGCTGAGACAGGTGGATCTTGGTGAGTTTGAGGCCAGCCTGGTCTACAGAGCAAGTTCCAGGACCACCAATGAGAAACTCTGTCTTGAACTCTCCCAGTCTCCCCCAAAACTCTGACATTTATTAATCTTGTATCTTGAGACACATATAAAAAACATAAGGAGGCTGAAGAGATGGCTCAGAGGCTAAGAGCACTGACTGCTCTTCCAAAAGGTTCTGAGTTCAATTCCCAGCAACCACATAGTAGTTCACAACCATCTATAATGAGATATGATGCCGTCTTCTGGTGTCTGAAGACAGCTACAGTATACTCACATACATAAAATGAATAAACAAATTAAAAAAAAGGGTTGGGGATTTAGCTCAGTGGTAGAGTGCTTGCCTAGCAAGTGCAAGGCCCTGGGTTCGGTCCTCAGCTCTGAAGAAAAAAAAAAAAAAGAAAGAAACAAAAAGAAACACAAGGAATCATTCTGTAGTTGAAAACAAATAACACGAACACTCATTTTTTGCTAGTGAAAGCCACAATGAAAATAACCTTCTATAGCAGCAGGGAAAGGGAAGAAAGAGAAAAGGCACATGGTCCACATACCAAGATTTTGTTTGAATCATTCAGTCGACCCTTCAAGGCAGCTGGAAGTTCACCTATATTTGGTTGGATAAATTTTGCTTCATTGATAATACCTGCCACTTCATCTAGGCCTTCTTTCCTGATCTTCCAATTCTTGTCACCAATCTTAGACACCAACTCTGAAGTAATTTTGTCACTGAAAAATAGAAGGCATAATTCTAATTCTATACTCCTAAAAGAAAAGATAATGGCACCAAAATTCCCTTTACTGAATTAATAAAAGGTCAAGATTTTAAGTATATACTACTGCACAATTGCTTACTTGGCAATCAGGAAGCTAAGGCAGGAAGACAGTGGGTGGGTTCAAGGCCAGGCTATATTCTATAGTAAAACTCTAGTCTAAAAAAAAAAACAAAAGCTAAACCAAAAAGTTGGCCATAGTGGCGCATGCCTTTAATCCCAGCATTCAGAGGCAAACTGTCTCAAGCAAACAAACACCTAAACTCAAATACTCGAACAATATAATAAAATAATTTTTTAGGGTAAAACCTACCTGATCTCAATCCTCGGCAAAAGATCAACAACATCATTGCCCCCGTCGCCCGGTTCATCTCCATCTTCTCCTTCATCAGTACCACTTGTGCTATGCTTAGAAATTCCTCTGGTTGGAGCGGGAGGGCTTTGTCCCTGCATCTACACACACAAGTGAAACTAATGAAGCTGAAGAATGACGGAAAAGAGTCTAGAAAAGATGCCTATGTAAAAGGTTCTCATTCTTTCATTAACATTTATTTGTTTGTTTTGGCTATCCTGGGAATAGAGCCAAAGACCTTATGCATGCTAGCAAGTGTTCAACCAGTGAATTTCATTCTCTTGCTCTCTCTCTCTCTCTCTTTCTCTCTTAAAGATTTATTTATTTACTTTTTATTTTATTTTTTTATTTTTATTTTATATGAGCACACGGCAGCTGTCTTCAGACACACACTAGAAGAGTGCATTACAGATGGTTGGGAGCTACCATGTGATTGCAGGGAATTGAACTCAGGACCTCTGGAAGCACAGTCAGTGCTTTTAACAGCTGAGCCATCTCTCCAGCCCTGTGAATTTCATTCTTAACTCATAAAATATTTAGACAATATTGTAATATATACTTTAGTTGCTAGCTAGATTCTAATTTTGAGACAAAATGACAAGTTATTTTTTATGAAGATGAATAGAATTTGACTTCTCAGTCACTAAGTTGTCTTTTGACTTATATTTCCAAAACAAAAGAAAGCAAGCTCGGAACATTAGCATATTCAGTCAGAGCTATTCAAGAAGACCTACCCCCTCCCCCCCCTTTTTTTCTTTTGGTTTTTCGAGACAGGGTTTCTCTCTCTGTGTAGTCCTGGCTGTCCTAGAACTCACTCTGTAGACCAGGCTGTCCTCAAACTCAGAAATCTGCCTGCCTCTGCCTCCCAAGTGCTGGGATTAAAGGCGTTTACTTATTCATTATTTTAATGAATAAGTAAAAAACAAAAGTTACACTTCAGTCAAGTGTGATAATATATGTCTCTAGTCCCAGTATTCAAGAGGCAGGAGGCAGAAGGCCTGCTACAAACCTGAGGCCTGCCTAGTCCATATGGCAATTTCAGGACCAGCTAGGGTTGCCCAATTTTTTTTTAAATTGTTTTTTTCAGTTTAATGTAATTTTTTGAATAGATAGTAGATCCATATTGTCTGACATTACAAATGTATGAAAAAATACAAGAAAACAGACTTTTTGTTCTAAGCCACTATCAGTTTTGTTCTTCACAAAGTCAATTTCAAATTTCTTAGGAACTCTTCTAGGGACATTTTATGTACATAAAACAAAAACATGTATGTTCTTTATCCCAAGAGTTTAAAAATTTAGTCATTTTGCCTTTAAGAAAAAAAAAGATTTACTTTTAATTATATGTGTATGTCTGTGTGGTATGTGCACATGAGAAGGCATTAGATTCCCTGGAGCTAGGGAATTCCATGGACTGGTGCTAAGAAATGAATCTGGGTCTTCTGGAAAAGCAGTTAACTCATAGTTATCTCTTCAAGCTATTTTTGTTGTTAGTTTTTTCGAGAATCTCACTTTGAAGCCCAAGCTAACCTTGAGCTCTACTGTAGCCTAAGCTGACTCATGGTCTTCCATGATCAGAGTGCTGGAATTACACTTGAATGTATACCATTAAACTTGGTTACAAATTTAGTCTTAACTGATGTGAAATTCTCTAAACCACCCATAGATTAGATCATTTTTAGAACCTTTACCTTTTGAAATTCTGCATCTATCTGGGATAGGAGAGCAGGCTTCTCATCCTCAAAGACCATTCTCAAAGAAGGACCAACATATAGATACATCACGCCAAGCAGGGTGATGGCGGAAGTCCTCACAGCCTGCCAGAGAAAACAGTAAGAACTTTCCAAACTAGGGCAGAACACAAAAGTGGTTTCAATGCTTGCATATGCTTAAGCATACTCACTGGATTTGTTGCAGCAAGAGCAGTCTTCACATTGCTAATGAAAGCTTTGACATTCAACCTAGAAAAAAACACAGCATTTAGAATTAATTGATAAGGAAGTCTTCCAAACATTCAAGAGCTTATAAAACTAGACTTTAGGATAGACTCCCACTGGAGGAGTGCTCAGGTATCCTCTATCCTTAACTTTAAATGAGCTTTAGCGGCCAGCGGTGGTACACTGCTGTAGTTGCCTCACTCAGGAGTCGGAGGCGGCCATCTCTCCAAGTCCAGCCTCTGCTGTGAGTCATCTCACAGCCAGGGGAGAGAGGGGGAGAGCTTTAAATACTATCTGTACAGTGATTAATCATATTATGCTTAATTCCAAAATCTACTCTTAAAACTTTTAAGAAAAGATTTATTGCTAGTGTATGTGCAAACAAGCTGCAGCAGGAGGGCTTAAATAATTCCAGTAAACTCTGACTTGTTCTCATTTTTATTCAAGTCTTATTTCTTACCACTCTCCAGTCACATTTTATTTCAGCTATACTCTGAAAGCATATACTAATCACTGTTTTTATTTATTTTTTGAGACATGGTCTCACTAAATAGCCCTGGTTGGTCTTGAACTCACAGTAATCTGATCTGCCTGCCTCTGCTTCTATCACTTGTGTAGCTGATATTAAAGATGCCTCTATCCCTGGCATAAGTGGTAGTTATATGAAAACAAACAAGCAAGCAAACAAACAAAACCCACACATAAAACAAGGTGCAGAGAAAGAAACACAATACAGCAGCTATACCCTTTTCCTAAAACAAGAATGTCTAAATCCCAGCGTTGGTATTGGCACTTTCCTGGCTATGATGTTAAGTTTTCTGAATCTTAATTTCTTCATCTATAAAAGTAGAGACAACATGAAATATGCTCTAAAAAGGGCCTGGATAAATAGCATATACTATTTTTCAGTACATGAAGCTGCAGCAGGAGGGCTTAAATAATTCCAGTAAATTCTGAAAAATTACACAACAAAAAAGCCCAAAAGGCTGAGAGCACAGTGAGGTGGTTCAGAGGGTAAAGGTATTTGCCATCAAGGTTGGTGACATGAATTCAATACACAATAGCCACAAGGAGGAAGGAAAGAACCAATTTCTGCAAGTTGGTAGGCCTAAATGTAATATAAAAATAATTAACAACTATGTTCATATAAAAATCAATTTGGCAGAGTGTGATTAAAAAATTTTTATTGTTGGAATTCTGACACCATTTAACTCAAAGAAGAGCCCTTTCAGGCACTAAACACTTGAAGAAAAAAAAATAACTTAGAGGCCTGTCTTAGCATGTATAAGATCTTGGGTACAAATCTCAGAACCTCCAGAAAGGCAAGGGACAGAGGACAGCTAAATGGCATAGCAGGTATAGGTACCTGCCACCTGCACCCCCTACAAGACTGATAACACACATATACCACCCTAAATACTTTTTAAATGTGTGTGTGTGTGTGTATGTTTATGTATGTGTGTGTGTGTCTCTGTGTGTGTGTAAAAAACGTTAAAAGAAAAAAAAAAAAAAACAACCCTGGATGTTTAAATGTAGAATACAAGTCAACACAGACCTTCTAGAACAAATGTGTGTCTCTTATGTAAGTTAGACAACCCAACCCCAGTTCTGCAGAAGCAAGCACAGACAGTAAAAACAAATCAAGACCAGAGACTTGGCAAAATATTTAATTATATTTCACTTATTTTTTTTTAGACTTACTCAGAAAATCCAAATTCTTTTATTGCATTTGATAGCCAATTTAGAGTTTCTGACTGATTCTTGGGATTCTTTTGTGAGAAGGCCATTGACATCACCTGAAACAATAGCATCAGATCTCCATTTTTTCTTATATTTCTCATAGAAATAAATTACGACTTTAAGGCACTACATATATTAAGTATGAGTTTTTAAGTGTTTATTCTAAAAAGAAATGAGGCGACAGATTTTTTTTTTTTTTTTTTTTTTTTTTTTTTGGTTTTTTCGAGACAGGGTTTCTCTGTATAGCCTTGGCTGTCCTGGAACTCACTCACTCTGTAGACCAGGTGGCCTCGAACTCAGAAATCCGCCTGTCTCTGCCTCCCAAGTGCTGGGATTAAAGGCGTGTGCCACCACTGGCGGCTGAGGGGACAGATTTTTAAAAGCATTCTTTTTTGAAACTTTTCATTGACTGATCATTTTGAACTACAGTGTCTTAAGAGAAATTAATGTTATTTGCTATAGTAAGTTGCAGGTCAGCCATGGCATACACATATACAAAAACCCTACAACATAAAAAACTTTACTCAAGAATTAACTGTAATAGGTAAGCCTAAGTTAAAATTGGGGAAAACCTGGGACAACACAGGGAAACAGCTGTGGAACTAACCTGTTCAGCTGTCCAGGGCAGCATACATGCTTCAGCTATTGCTGTCATGGCTTCTTTTGCATTGTTCCCACATTTCACATCTCCAATCTTGTCTACAAGGCCATCTAATACAATCTGAGCAGACGTTTTAGAAAAATTTCCCTTCTGGGCAATCAGAGCAACAATGTGAAGCTTCATCTGCATCACCTGAACAAGAATAAACATCAGAACATTATGAGGAGCCAATGGCATTCAGTTACTTACACAGAACCTGAGATCTATAAGGATAATTAGATAAAAGTCAAAATTTTGAAGAACCAAAATAATTTTTATCTATTAAAAAAGCTAACTGACAATGAATACAAGAAGAAAAACATGTACCACTCAATGTTTAACTTATGAGCTAAAAAAATATTTTAAAACGTATTTCACTGATTTTGTGTATATGTGTGTGTGTGTGTGTGTGTGTGTGTGTGGTGTGTGTGAACTCATGAAACAGGAGGAGTATGCAGGTCAGAAAGTGTGAAGGAGTTGGTTCTCTCCTTTTACTATGTAGGTCACAAGGATTAATCGTAAGGTTGTGAGGTTAGGTTGTAAGTATCTTTATCGCCGGGCAGTGGTGGTGCACGCCTTTAATCCCAGCACTTGGGAGGCAGAGGCAGGTGGATTTCTGAGTTCAAGGCCAGCCTGGTCTACAGAGTGAGTTCCAGAACAGCCTGGGACACAGAGAAACCCTGTTTCGAAATATAAAAAAAAAAAAAGTATCTTTATCTGCTAAGCCATCTTGTTGGCACACAAAACTTCGATTTTTATGTTTTCATCTTTAATTTTTGCATTGATCTCAATATACATAATCCTTAATACATCTGAGTAGATCATGCTGACTGCATAAAGACACAAAAATTACTATAATATTATAGCTGCCTACATCAAACTTACAACTTCTACAGACTTATTACTCATAACAAAGAACCTGCAAAAATAATATTTTAAGACAGGGTCTCATCCTATAACCAAGGCTGGCCTCTAGTTCATGGTGTGGTGGTTTGAATGGGTATAGCCCCCATAGACTCATGTATGTGAATGCTTGACCATAAGGAGTAGCATTATAAGGAGTGTGGCTTTGTTGAGGAAGTGCATCACTGTGGAGGTGGGGTGTGATGTCATATGTGTTCAAGCTGTGTTTAGTGTGCCACACAGTCTCCTTGTGTTGCCTGCAGATCAAGATGTAGACTCTTGGCTCTTCCAGCACTATGTCTGTCTGTATGCTGCCATCCTTCCCGCCATAATGATAATGGACTAAACCACTAAAATTGTAAGATAGCCCCAATTAAATATTTTCCATTATAAGAGTTGCCCTGGTCATAGTGTCTCTTCACAGCAATAAAACCCTAAGACACGTGGTAATCTTTCTATCTCAACCTCCTGAGTTCTAGGACCTACAAGTGCAAACCATCATAGCTGGCTCTCAAGGAATTTAAAACGTAACTAAAAATTCCCAGAATCCAGAAGGCTATGAACATAATATTGAAGGCTATGTATATACCTAGGAAAAACATGAGATAGTCTCTTACCTCTAGCATACCTTTATACCCTATGTAGGCAAAAAATAATAGCTAAGGTGAAGTTAATAGTGCCAAAGAATGGAAGATGTGTATGCGCACACGCGCGCACACACAGCACACACACGATCTAATATAGAAGAATACTCGCTAAAATCAAGTGTTCTTTCACCTATCTAGAGGCTGTATAAAAGATGTTTTAAACATGATAGACAACAAAAGGTAGCATAAGTTGAGGTATAAAGGACAAAAGCTTTCATAATATTCATTCAGCTTTTATGAAAATACCAAGGTGATAAAAGAAAGGGTTGGAACTAGGGAACATAGAAAAAAAGGAGGGTGTAGAGCAGCAAAAATTGGACTCACAAGATGTCAAAATAAAACATATATTGTATGTACAGCTAGCGATAAATCCTGCATCACTTTAATTTTTTTTTTATTTTATGATGTATCTAAGCATAGATGTATGCATGTCATGGTGCATGTGTAGACCTCAGAAGACATCTTTTAAGATTCAGTTCTCTTCATCTATCAAAGGTTCCAAGCATCAAATTTAGGTCATCAGGTAATGACAAATCCTTTTACCCACTGGTCCATCTTGCTAGCCCCTGTATCATTTTTTTCTTTTTTTTTTTTTCCATGATTTTTTTCAAGACAGGGTCTCACTATGTATCCATGGCTGTCCCAGAACTCACTATGAAGACCAAGATGGTCTCCAACTCACAGAAATCAGCCTGCCTCTGCCGCCAAGTGCTAGGATTAAAGGGATGCACCACTATGCCTGGTCCAAATCAATTTCCTAAGTGTCTCTCTACACTCATTATTTTTTTAAAGATTTATTTATTTATTTTATGTATATGAGTGCACTGTAGCTGTCTTCAGACACACCAGAAGAGGGCATTGGATCCCCATTACAGATGAGCTACCATGTGGTTGCTGGGAATTGAATCAGGACCTCTGGAAGAGCAGTTAGTGCTCTTACTCATTGAGCCATCTCTCCAGCCCAACACTCATTTTTTCAAAAAATAAAAAACATTAAATGTACAACTTAAAAATACCTGAAAATTAGTTTCTTTCCATCCAGGTTTTTTCGCTAGCATCTTCACCAATGCCTGGCATGGCATTTCAGTTCGCTCCATTAATTCAACAGCCTATAAATAAAATAAGACAAGAAAGTTAAAGGGTTAAAGTAAAGTTAAAATAGTTTCAATGTGAAGGTAGCTGTTAAAGTCAAGTCCGTAGTTATTTCGGATGATGGAAGGGAACTAGAATTAGGAGAGTTACATTCCCTCTTCTATATCTCTCATAATATTGCAATCACAGGATTTGCTAAAATGAGCTAAATTGCATCATTCCTCTGATGGCTATCTTGGTTGTTAACTTGACAACATCTAGAATGAACTAAAAACCCAATCAGCTACATACAGCTCTGAGAGGTTTTTTTGGTTTTGTTTTTTATTTTTTTGAGACAGTTTCTCTACATACCCATAGATATCCTGGAACATACAATGTAGACCAGGCTGGTCTCAAACAGAAAGAGTTCTACCTGTCCCCTGATTTCCCCCCAATCATGGCTTAAAAAGAATTGGGTTAATTTTTTTTAAAGACAGGCTCTGACTATGCAGTGTGAAGGGTGTTTTATTAATTAAATCATTTGAAGTGGGAAGATTCCCCATTAATCCTTATCTTTCAGTGGAAAGATCTACCTTCAATCTGGGCCACATCTTCTCCTGACTCTTTTGCTCTTGGCCTGCTTACGATCACTCTTATTGCCAAGTTCATTCCTTCACTACCCTTAGAGCCCAATTTGTGATTCTAGCATATAGTGAAGACCAGCTGAGACATCCAGCCTTGTGGACTAAAGAACTGATAGCCATTGTTGGACTAGCTGGAACACAGCTGGTAAGCTACTCTTCCCTGTGTGTCTGTGTGTCTCCAAAGAAATTCTATCACTTCTGTTCCTCTGAAGAACCCTGACTAATAAAATTTCAAAAGTTTGGACAGTTTCTCATACCAATATATAATATGTTTTCCATCAAGGAATCACGACGATAATGGAGTACAGAAATAGACAAAAATTATCTATTTTCCATGGCAAGATCTGTTTGCTTTTTTTTTTTTTTTTTTTCGAGACAGGTTTCTCTGTGTAGGGTTTCTCTGTGTAACCCTGGCTGTCCTGGAACTCACTCTGTAGACCAGGCTAGCCTCGAACTCAGAAATCCGCCTGCCTCTGCTTCCCAAGTGCTGGATTAAGGCGTGAGCCATCACCGCCCGGCATTTGCTATTAACAACTTAAAAAACTTAAAATTCTTCTAAGCCTTATAATTCACAGTAAGAATTTAATTTTCTTGAAAAATTACTAACTTTCATGCTTAGAGAAGTCAGAATGAGGATGTTAAAGATAAGCACTAAACAGCTACACAACAAAAACAGAAAGTTCAACTTCAGCTCTCTATTAGGAAACATTTACTAATTATAAAACTTAGCAATGAAAACAAATGTTAATTCGGTATTTTTGTTGTGTCTACATAATCTAATTTTACACTCTGTTTCATCCTTGTTTTGTACCTTATGGAATTCTTCCATACAGGCAGCCTTTCCTTCCAGTTGCTACTGTCTAGAAGTTGAATACAGGTTGAGGGAAGAACAGCTGAAGCTTTTTCTTCACATACTTCAATCTGTAAGATACAGCAACATCATAATTTGAGACAGTTTTAATCAACAACATAAATAAACCCAGCTAAAACTAAAATACCCCTAAGGTAACTATGGCATTTGAGTCTTCTGCAGTAAAAGGAATTCTTTTCATGGAAGATATCTATTAGTAGCTAAAAGATATGAATTTACTGTATGTTAAAGAACTCAGGAAGACCTCCAATCCCCTCAGGGCCTTAACTTTCTCATGTGTAATACTCACTGAGAGTTCTGGCTCTGCTATTTCTTTGGTCTCCAATCCTTTCTTATTCTTTGTTCCAGCACTTGCTGAACCACCTGGTGCAGTTGTTTTGCCTTTCTTAGGTGGTCCACCAGCCTAAAAGAAAAATTTAAACAAACTACTTAAAATTTTATAAAGGCAGTTTTTGTTCTTTTTTTTTAACATATTTTGGTTCTTCAAAATTTTATTAAAATGTGATCACCTTAAAAGTAAACAAACTTTTATTGTCCATAGAACTACCACAAATTATGTCAAACATACAGAGACCCAAAGACCATCCATGGAATACTTGGCTCATTTGCAGCCTGCATATTAAAAGTTTCTAATTCAAAATGAGTTAATAAAACAAACATGCAGCTAGGTGGGTACTAGGCAGAGGCAGAGGATCTGTGAGTTTGAGGCCAGCCTGGTCTACAGAGAGTTCCAGGACAGCCAGGGCTACAGAGAGAAAAACCCAGTCTCAAAACAAACAATCCTCCCCCAACGAACCCCCCCAAAAGAAAACAAAAAAACAAAACCTTGGATTTGAAGAGATGGCTTAGAGATTTAAAGAACACTGGTTGTTCTCACAGAAGTCCTGAGTGTAATTCCCAACCACCTAATGATGGTTCACAACCATCTATAATGACGTCTGATCCCCTTTTCAGGAATGCAGGCATACATGAAGATAGAGCACTCGTGTATATATAAAATACATAAAAAATAATAAAACAAATGAAATAAAAATGTTGAACTGGGGTCTGGCTGGAGAGATGGCTCAGTGGTTAAAAGCATTTGCTCCTCTTGAAGAGGACTGATGCTCAGTTCCAAACAACCATAACAGAAGCATAACTGTCTCAAACCCTAGCTCCAAGGGTTCCAAATACCATTCTGGCTTCCATAGACAACCATGACCTCACATACATAAAGTCTTTATATAAAATAAAATGGAGCCCAGCAATGGTGACACATTCTTTTAATCCTAGCACTCATGAGACAAAGGCAAGTGGATCTCTGAGTTTGAGGATGGCCTGGTGTACAGAGTTTCAGGACAACCAAGACTGCTAGACAAAGAAGCCCTGTCTTGAAAAACAAACAAAAATCTGGAGGGCCAGGCACAGAAATACATGCTTTAATCCCAGCATTCAGGAGAATGAGGCAGAGGCAGAATCAGTTGGATCTCTGTAAGTTCTAGGTCAGCCTAGTCTACATAGTGAGTTCTAGGACACTCAAGGTTATATAAAGAGACTCTGTCTCAAACAATAACAACAAAAATAATAGGAATTATACTATATTTACAGATTATTTGAGATTAACAATTGGGTCTTCAATGCCTCTAATACCACTATTTTTAAATCTTTATATATATTTATTGCTATTGCTCATATGGGTGTACATCCACTCCATAGCACACCCTGTGGAAGTCAGGCAACAACCTTTTAGGACTTGGTTCTTTCCTTTCACCGTGGGATTTAAGGACTGACCTCAGGTTGTCAATACTGATGGCAAACATCACTGATCATTTGGCCAGCCCTATTTATTATTCCAGGGGCTGAGGGATCATGTGATGGAAGGAATGGACACACACTATTTGAAGGTCAGATGAAGACTTGCAGAATCAAGTTTCCCTTCCTTAGAGAGGAAGTTTCTCCTTCTATCATATAGGTCCTGGTGAACAGGTCATCAGCCTTGGTTATGTAAATGAGCTCTATAGCCTAAACTGTAAACTTAAAAAAAAATGATTAAAATGTTTACCATTTAAAAAAAAATAAGCCATGTTATTACTATTCTTATTGTTTTGTTTAGGTTTTGGTTTTTTTTTTGAGACACAATTTCTCTATGTAACTCTGGCTGTTCTGGAACTCACTCCATAGACCAGGCTGGTTCCCAAGGGCTGGGATTAATGGCATGTACCACCACTACCTTGTTCCTAGTCATAGTTTTAAAGAAAACAAAAATTACATTATTTATTTAGAGTGTGGGTGTACCCTTGTTCATTAATTTTTTTCTCTCCTTCCATCATGTGGATATGAGAAATTGAATTCTGGTTATCAGACTTAGAAGCAAGCTTCTTTATCCACTAAGTCAACTTGCCAGCTTCCAAGCAGGTTATAAAGAAAAAAATGTAGTTATAATACTATGTGTTTGTTAAGATCTGTTTTATTTGCAATATGGCCAAGGAATCCATTTCTCAAATTAAGACATATTAGAAGAAATAACCATGAATATAAAACCCAGTCTCTTATCTTACTAAACTCTAATTGTTAAGTCATCTTTTAAGCCAAGTGTGGTAGCATAAATCAGTAATTCTAGCACTGGGAGGCTGAAGTAGAAGGATGACTGATTTCAAGAAATCCTTCGCTACATAGCAAGCTTCAGACCAGCATGGATTGCAAAGTTAACACCTTGTCACAAAAGTCTATTAACCTTAGCAGTAGGTGCTTTTTTTAACGGTCCTGGTTTGGGTCCCGAAACATCTTTTGTGTCTTTGTCCCCTGCAGCCCCTGATGCAGCAGCCCTTCCAGGTAGAGGCTTGGATTCCTTCTTTTCAGCTGCAAGTCCAGATTTTTTACCATGAACCAGTTCGACTTTTTCTGAACACTCTTTGATCTAGAGAAAACAATATGAACATCATTATGTTCCAATAACTTTAAAACACAGCCATTACATTATTACTTAGAAGTCATTAAGCCACAACTGTACAAAAAAACAATTTTTCAGAAAATATTATGGGTTTTTTGGTAATTCTTATTTGTAATTTTCTTGGCAGTGCATATGACATATGTTTTATTTCTTCATAAACTAAAATTACAAGTTTTCTAAACAGCTATGATTTTGATGAAATATATTTATTTACATTTAAAAAAGTACAGTTTTGTATTACATCTTCTATAGATTAGTTATTCAGCTTTGGTTAGGTTATAATTTGAAAGATATTTTTATTTTACTATTATATCACTGTAGCTTAGATTAAAATTTCAACCAACTTTTTCTGAAATATCATTAGAGAATAAACAGAAGAATCGATCAATTATCAGTGTTTTCTTTTTTAGTAATACAGAAAAGACAAACTGCCCAGAGAGCACCCTTCAAAACTCATTTCAAACACATGCACATGTTTGCAACATAAACTTTTTTCCCTACAGAAACTAGCAAGTATGAACCAAGTATGGCACATGCCTTTAATTCTAGCACTTGGGAAGGTGGCAGAGGTATGCAGATCTCCGAGTTTGAGGCTAGCCTGGTATACAAAACAAATTCTAGGACAGCCAGGGCTACTTGAGAAACCCTGTCTTGAAAAACCAAGAAACTGTTTAACAAACAAAAACCCAACAACAACAACAAAAAAGAAACTGGCAGTAAACAAACTAAAATTCACAAAAAACATGTAAGTTCTCTGAAATTTTTTTATCTTTTATTCTTTGGTGGGTTCGTATGTAAATACACACACACACACTCACACATGTACAGTATATTGTAATTACTGGCACAGTTATCTACTCATAACTTCCTCTCATCTGTATTACTCACACCCTCCTCCATACAATTCCCTTTTCTACATTTATGCCTTTCTGTACTGTTCATGACATACTGAATCTAACCAGGGTCACGAAACTGTCCACTAGAGCAGGGTGGGCTCATCACTGAGTAAACAACTGAAGGCAATGTCTGTTCCCTCTTCAGAGTCTATCATTAGACAATAATCCAACAGAAAAAGATAGGATAGGTTTGCAAACTAGAATGCAAAGAGATGATCATTACTAACTTACCTTATCAAGTTTGAGTTTGTCAACATCTGCTAAAAATGGGTTTACAGTTTTCTCACCAACCACTTTCAAAGCAGTACCCAGTGCTTCAAATGCAGCATCTCTGACTTCAGGAGCAGAATCATTGATGTGCTACACAGAAGTAAATGATGTTTAATACAACGAACTCTAGTTACTACTACTTTTATTTTGAACAATAGTTGCTGGATAAGAATTTTCCCTTTATAATTTACTGAAGTTTACTGCAAACTTTTCTTTTGCCAATTATCAGTTAATCTTTCACACTATTTTCTGGATTTCAGAAATCTTTAGTTAATTCACCTAGTTAACTAATTCAAATATTAATTTAGTTATTTACCAAGTAAATGTCATTTCTTAAATTGTAATTATTTTCTTTGATGTGTGTGGGTGTTTTGTCTGCATGTACGCAGGTGTACCATGTGTGTGCCTGGTCCCCACAGAGGTCAGAAGAGGAAGTTGGAGCCCGAGAAACTAAAGCCACAGATGGTTGTGAACCACCATGGAGGTGCCAGGAACCATGCCTGGATTCTCTACAGAAGCAGCTCTTAACTGCTGAGCCATTTTTCCATCCTCTGTAAGTGCTTTAAAACATTTTTTACATACATATACACACTCTATGTGTATATTTATGTATATATGAATGTCTCTCCTTTCATCTTTAAAGGGGATCTGGGGTTTTAAGTTACTGTGTGGCTAGTCTTCATCCTCTGAGACATTCTGCCAATTCACCATGCTTTCTTTTCCTTTTACCTTTAATCTAAAATGCCCTATTCCCAATGATCCTCGCACACTCTAGTTTGACACTTATTCTTGGCTAACTTGTCATCCTTCAAAAAGCAGAACATGACAGTTACAAAACTTGGGTTCAGAGTGTTTGTTCCTTTAAAGATCACAATCTACAGTTTTAAAGTCAAGTATTCATTATATATAACTAGTAGGAAAAATATATAAACTACACCTAATTACCTTAAGTAGAGCAGCACAAAAGGGCTTTAGTAGACTCTTAGGCAACGTAGAAGAAGTGCAGTGACGAAAGCTTCTTGCAATAAAAAGAGATGTCTGCTGCTTGATGGTGGGATTTTTATTATCCATTACTGCTAAAACATCCTCACTGATGCTCTGTAGTGTGGTCTTTAGAAGAAGATGGCAATGAGCTTTTTCAACTACAAATTGTCAAATTATTATACTGACAACATGTATTAAGACAAAACCGTAAGTTCCATGCCACCAACTTACAGTTAAGAAGATTGCATCAATTGCCTCCTGCAGGGCTTGCACGACTTGAGGCTTCTTTTCTTTGAATTTTTCCAAAATTGTTGGCACAACCTGTAAAGATGAACAACTACAATAATACTCTAACAAACATGAATGAAGCACTGCAGGGGCTAGAGAGATAAGATAGCTCAGCAGTTTAAGAGCACATGCTATTCATTCATAGGACCCAAGTTTGATACTCAGCACACACATCATAGCTCACAACCATCCATAATCCAGGAGTTATACTGCTCTCTTTGACCTCCATAGGCACCAGGTACACATGTGGTGCACAGACATACATGCAGTCAAAACACTCATGCACTTACAATTAATTTGAAAATGCAAGAATGAAGTCCTAATACATACTACAGTTTGACAGATCCAAAATTTTCAAAATTAAGCTAAGTGAAAGGAAGCCACTCATGAATGACTACACATTCTATAAGTTCATTTATATGGAATATTCCCCACAGGAGTAGGAGGTGTTCTTAACTGCCCTGCCATTTGTCTGACAGTATATTATATATAATCTTAATGGAAAAAATGCCAAATTAAGCAGATGGAACCATCTTAGCTAAACAGTAAGTTAAATAGAACCAGTAACAACTCAAACTACAAGGTAAGGCAATCAATCACTCAACCACTGCTTAGCAAATTAATGTCAATTTTAAAAGTAGTCTTCAGCTAGGAGCCAGGGATACAGAGACCTCACCCCAACCCCGCCTTCCTAAAAGCAGTTTTTCCTTTAGTTTTTTTTTTTTTTTTTTTTTAAGACAGGGATTCTCTGTGTAGCCCTGGCTGTCCTGAAACTTACTCTGTAGATCAGGCTGGCTTGAAACTCAAGAGATCTGCCTCAGAATTCCAAATTGGGATTAAAGATGTACACCATTACACACAGCTAGTGCTTTATTTTTATTTCCATAATAATAGGCAGCACAATTCATTTTTATTTGTTAGTATCTACTTTAGTTTTAGTTCTCAGAAATTATCTTTAATACATGAGTTACCAGTCTTCAGTAAGGCTACATATTAATATAACAATAAAACTGGCTGGAGAGATGGCTCAGCTGTTAAGAGCACTGGCTGCTCTTTCAGAGATCCTGAGTTCAATTCCCAGCAACCACATATATGGTGGCTCACAACCATCTAAGGTGAGATCTGATGCCCTCTTCTGTTGTGTCTGAAGACAGCAACAGTGTACTCATATACATTCAAAAACAAAAAACCTATGTATAAAACTGACAAATGCCAAAATTTCAGAATGATAACTCATTCTAAGTAATTCAGACCAAATTTAGAGGCGATAGTTAAGGAAAACATCTCAATTTATTAACTCTATTACTAAACTTGATTGCTACCTAACTTATTGCTACCTACTAAGGTCAGAGTGGTTGGAAAGACAACCCAGGACTTTATGCATGCTAAGGAGATGTTTCCACTAGTGAACAAGACTGCACAATCCTACAGGTTTTACAAGTTTATTTCAACTACATGTATTTCATAGTTATAAAAGCAAAGAAGGATATATTACTAAATAATAAGCAAACAAACCAACTAAGTACTTCAGGCCAAGTGTCTGATTTTTTACACGAGTCTTGTGAAGAGCTAGACTGAATATATATCAAAACTGTGAGACGTTTACTTTGTCCAACATAAAGATCTACGCCAAGAGCTGTTTTAAAACATACAACAAACTAGCCTACCATTTCTGATAATTTTTCAGATTTACATCTAAAAAGAATATTACTTACATGCCCTGCATATTGTCCAAATTTCTTTCTTAGCCCAACAGCTAAGCCAGTAAGACATTTTGCTGCCAAAGCTACCAACATGACGTTGGTGTCCTTTCCAACAACCTGTAAAGGTAAAAAACAAAACAAAAATCATAACACTGTAGAAAGAGGTACTAGAAATAAAAATATATCTTCAAAAAACTCTTGAAAAATATTATGCCAATAGGTAACCAATTTTATTTCTTACAAAAGAGTGAAATCTTAATAATAATGAATTTATAAGCCCCCACTATGTGGTATTCTTGTTGTTGTTGTTGAAGGGAGAGAAGGAAAAGAAAAATAAAAAGTGAGATAGGCACACTGAGTGGGGATGTAGCTCAGTGGTACAGGGCTTGTCCAGCACATACTGAGGCCCTGGTATCA
This sequence comes from Mastomys natalensis, assembly GCA_021653895.1. NCBI lineage: Eukaryota > Metazoa > Chordata > Mammalia > Rodentia > Muridae > Mastomys > Mastomys natalensis. The sequence continues at coordinate 1,249,774 of JAJTUV010000328.1, read as the reverse complement.
AACACTAGCATCAAGAAACATAAAAGCAAAACCCAACATACCAAATCTCTGACCCTAAGTGTAGCAGAGAAGCTGGAGGTCTATTGTCGTTACTTTGGAATAGGAAAACCAAACAAACATATTTCCAAAAGACACGGGGCAACAGCTCTGCTATAAATTTACACCCATACAAGCATTAGTACAAACTGCTGTGGTTATTGCAAAGCCCACTGTAACCATTTCTGTACAAGCAATTAAGTTACACAGGCAACTGAGGTTTTCTTTCATTTCTTCTTTAGCAGTTTATACTACAGTCTTTCTAGAAACCCAAAGTCCAACACTTATCTAAATTCATAGATAAGCATCAATTCAGCAACACAGTAATGACTGGGTTTCTTCCTGGTAACAGTTTGCCACAGTAAACTACCTGTCTCAGTGGGTGTTAAAATGCTGTTTTATTAAAGTACTCACAAATCCTTGTTTTATTTTTTTTTGTTCTCTTTTCTAGTAGAAGCAATTGCTTTGATTTTACATAGTCCTTAGTTCCATAAACAGAATGCTGAACTCTTTAGACTCTGAATTAAACAACCTCTAATATACATATCATACTCTAAGAGTTAGCAATTATCTTCCTAAGGAATAAAAAATTAAAATATGTTAATATTTCTTAAAATCAAATTAGGTACCACAATATTGGAGATGCTTTGTAATGCTATTTAGATTTAATTTCACCCAAATTGAATTGCACCAGGCATGCAAGCTGTGTATATTTACATATGTAGGCAAAACAGCCATACACATAAATCTAAAAACAAGAAGAAAAAGAGAGAGAGAAGACTCATTATGTTCAAGCCAGCTCACATGTCTAGGTTGCACAGTATTATTACCTCAATTTTGGAAAATTTCTAAAAATGAAAGAGATTAATTTGCTTCAGGTCACCAGCTAGCAAACGTAGATTTCAATCTAGGTCTATACAAACTTAATAGCCTTTGATACCATTACTGAATATCTCTCTACCTCTAAACCAGTATCATATGGCAATTCCATTTTCTTTATAAGAGATGGGATCACAGGCCAGGTAGTGACAGTGGATGCCTTTTATCACAAATGTGTCTCAAAAACAAAAATAAAACAAAAAAACAAAACCAAAAACTAACCCACGACAACAAATATAAAGAGTGTTCAAGAGTTGGCTTAGTGGTCAAGAGCATTTGCTGCAGAGACCCACATAGTAGGTTCAGTTCCTAGTACCCATGTGGTGGCTCACAAACATTTGTAACTCCAATCCTAGAGGTTTAACAGCCTCTTTTAACTTCCACAGGCACCAGGCATGCAAGCTGTGTATATTTACATATGTAGGGCAAAACAGCTATACACATAAATCTAAACACAAGAAGATTTTAAAAGAGAGAGAGAAAACTCATTGTGTTCAAGCCAGCTCACATGTCTAGGTTGCATAGTGAGACTGTCTGGAAAAAAAAAAATCTTCTAAGTCTATTTATTTCAAAGACTTAATTAATGCAATACCTGCCTCTGACACACTCACTGTCACAGCTCAGTTTGCCTAAACAAACTATTCTGACAACTGAAAATATGGAAGTGAATGGAACTCAGAGACCTGCATGCCTCTGCCTGTTGACTTGGGATTAAAGGCACATGCCACCACCACCTGGTTTTGTTTTTTGCTTTTTAAAGTATTTATGAAGGATCTTTACTTGACACAATAGGAAAATTCAAGTCATTAGTTTTCTTAGTGGCTTCTGTCTTGGCACAGGGAAAAAAGATTAGCTTAAAAATACAAGTCAATATAACTTTTTTCTCTAATTAAAGGTGCTAGCCAGGTGTGCCCAGAGTCCAGCTACTCAGGAGGTTGAGGTTGGAGGATTACTTGAGTCAATATAGTCTATCTAGACCAGTTTAGGCAACATAGCAAGAACATGATCCCAAAAAATAGTGTTACAGCTTCTCTTACTATCTGGACTTACAACATTAAAATGGAACTTTCTTGTAAGCAGTTATCAATTAGTCTTATTTATTTTGAGACACGTCATGTGAGGTTGCTGTGGAACTCACTATATAGACTAGGCTAGTCTTAAACTCATAGACATCTACCATGCCTAGCCAATTAGTATCTATCTTTAACTGGTAATGTAAGTCACTAGTTAACAGTAGTTGAAACAAAAATACGCTGTTAAAAGAAGGGAAGCAAATCAATCAATGAAACTAACCAGTAAATATGTCAAAAAATGAGTAAGATCAGACATGTTAGTATGTATTTAATCCTAGCACCAGGGAGGTTTAAGCAGAAAAAAATGGATTATTTCTGAGTTCTGGGCCAGTCTGGTCTATATAAAGAGACCCTGTCTCAGACAGATGGTGATAGGGTGAGGCATATGCCCATAGCTCCAACACACAGATGAAGGTAGGAGCTCTAGGTTATCCTCCATGACAGTTGGACACCAGATCAGGTTGCATGTGATTTAAAAAAAAAAAAAAAAAAAAAAAAAGACTTGTAACAAAATCAGGAACATATAAAATCTGAAGAATAATATAAATCCAAATCTTAATATGAAGGTTGATAAGTGTGTTCATAAATTATGCTAAGTCAGATAACAACTCAAAAGACAGATTAGAAAATTATTTCAGCTAGGCATGGTGGCTCATACACATAATAATATAATATTAGTGTTCAGGGGCTAAGGCAAGAGGATCATCATAAGTGTAAGCCAGCCTGGACTACACAATCAGTTCCTGGGCCCTTATTTTAAAAAAGAAAGGAGGGGGGTGGTGAAAAGAACCAGTTGTTTTTAGAAATATCATAAGGAATTTCAAAAAGTGTAATTCTTCCTACTTACATTAAAGAAAATGGGAAATTTCATGAGATTATTTGATTTAGAAACAGTGAGAAAAGGAATTATCAATGGAGGGAAGAGGAATCAGTGTGCATCTCATTCTTCAATGTAAATTTTCTTCTATTTTACCACTCCTCAATTTTTTGGTGTTACTGTAAAGTTAATATATGGGTTCAAATTAGTATAGTTGTAGGTATACATAAAATCAAATATAAAAATGAAAATGTTATAAATATTTTAAGAACAACTTTATTTTCCTTTGTTTGCCACCTTTGACTATTCTTCCTACTATCTTCATCTGAAGAAAAGGGTTTTGTTCTTTGTGTAGCCCTATCTGTCTGGATCACTTTCTGTAGACCAGGCTGGCTCCCAGTCATAAGTGCTAGGATTAAAAGCTTGTGATATCATGCCTGGCTATTTTTTTTATTTTAAATTTTTCTCTCACATCCCAACCACAGTTTTCCCTCCCTCCACTCCTCCCAGTCCCTTTCCCAGCATCCTCTCTCCCTGAGATCCACTCCTCCTCCATTTCCCTTCTGAAAATTTTGTTTGGCTTTCTGATATATTACAATCTGGTATCATTCACTATAAAACAAAATTCTTCATACTTAATATTTGCGTAATTCAACTTACCTCATTTAAACAGCTGATCTTATAAAAGTATAGAACTATAAAAACTTGGATCTAGATTAGCAAGACCCTAAGCTATCAGTGATTTATTAAATTGAAAAAGTAACATAGGACAGTAAGTTTTTTAAATTCTAAATTTTAAAAATTACAAAAGTCTCTGAATGAAATATTATTATAGTGTTCCTTAAATGTCAATATATTTGTGATTTAAAAAAAAAAAAATCACTGAATTACTGATGAAGAGAATTTCAGTGGCTGTCAGGATACCAATGCTGCAGCTCTGCCCATTATTACCTTCTTTAATGCTTTTACTAAATCTGCATAGTCGCCTGCTTCCAGCTTGGGGTTTTTCACTAGTACTTCTACAGCCTCCAGAGCTTCTTTTCTCTCTTGCCATTTTTTTGCCTCCTGCAAACAGAATATAAATCACTGTAGAACATAAAATAGAGTAGAATAAATTCCATTTCATATACTCAACTAATTTAAAGACCAGGGAGTTTTGTTGTTGTTTGTTTCTGAAAACTTTTCTAAAGTGAGATTAAAAAACCAAATGACAAAATAGTTAATGAAGGCTATTTTGTTCATAAAATGTTTTTGTTTTGTTGTTTTTGAGATAAGGTTTCTCTGTGTAGCACTGGCTGTCCTGGAACTCTATCTGTAGATCAGGCTGCCTTGAACTCAGAGATCCACCTGTCCTCAGCCTCCTAAGTGTTAGGAGAAGGGACGTGTGCCACTACCACCCAGCTTGTTCATAGAATTTTTATTCATATATATTCATATATCTGTAATGAGAGCCAATGCCTTTTTCTGGTGTGTCCAAAGAGAGAGGCAGTGTACTCACATACATAAAACAAATCTAAACAAACAAACAAAAATTATGCAAGGTGAGATCTAAAAGTTGAAAATATATTATGAGATAAATATTGAGAGAATAACATTATAGGAAGAAATAGCACAGGTTAAAGCTCAGAGTTAAAAATAATAAACCTGTGGCCTATTTGCTACCTAGAGAAATACAGCATGTCTGAAACAGAAAGTGCCAATTGCTAGAAATACAGATGAAATGTAAGTTGAGGTTTCAAGGTGAGAAAGCAATGCTATAGGATGATTTCAGACACTGTCTTCAGACTCATGGAAGTCACTGGAAAATTTAGATTATGTTTCAACATGGGAAATTTTTCTTTTCAAAGAAGTATCTTTAGGTAAGAACACAAGGTAGTGATTAGGGTAGGGCTGTATTTCTCAAATGGAGATACTTTTTTCTCTATTTGGAAATAGAAATGTCTGGAGACATGCCTGCCATGGTATCACTGCCTCTAATGATGTCTAGTGGCTAAAAGCAACATATGCTTCTGAACATCCTATGATGCTCAGGCCCACCAAGACAGTTATATGGACAAACAAACAAAAAAAGTCAGAAATCTCAGTCAAAGGTGAACTTGTAGAAGTCACCTCTCTCTTTCTACTCAGGTTACCAAGCTTGAAAGCAAGTACCTTTATGTGCTGAGCCATCCTGTCATTCCTAAAAGAGATGAGTTTAAGAGATATTTAAAAGATAAAACAATAGAATAAATGAGGAAAAAGTTGAAAACGTTCTGATTTTTGGTAAGATGTTTTGTTTTGCTCTATTTTTTCAAGTTGGAATATGGTTATATGTAGTAAAGGAAGAAAGAGAAAGAAGCAACCCTCTTTACTAGAAAGATATGTGGGGAGTAAGGAGGTACACCAAGCAAGAGCTCAAGAGAACATTCTCGAACTTTAACCTAAGTTATTACTTAAAATAAATTAAAGAAGCTAAACCATTACTTACAATTTGTCATAAAAGTCTTTGGGAAGTTTGGAAAGGATCTCTACTGCTTCCAAAAGCTCATAAGCATCTATCTGTGGTACCTCATCACCATCATCACCACCTTTGAAGAAAAAACAAAACAAATCTTAAAATCTTTTTTTTTTTAAAACCTGATTTTAGATCCTCAAAACCCAGGAAAAAGCCAGACTCAGTAGTGCAAGCATCTGCAATCTCAGCACCTAGAGAAGATGGGAGGCTGACACTGGAGAAGCTTGTGGGCCAGCAAGCCTAGCTGAAAAGACTGGGCTCTAAAACCAGATAAAGTCCTGGTCAGATGACTTAGCAGTTCTTACAGAGGAGCCAAGTTCAATTCTCCAAATCCACAATAGGTAGATCAGAATTGACTTAAAAAAAAAAAAAAATTTATTTATTTTATGTGAGTACACTGTTGCTGTTATCAGGCACACAGCAGAAGACGGCATCAGACCCCATTAGAGATGGTTGTGAGCCACCATGTGGTTGCTGGGAACCGAACTCAGGACCTCTAGGAGAACAGTCCTTGCTCTTAACTGCTGAGCCATCTCTTCAGCCTCCCATAATTGACTTTTTAAGTCCAGTTTCATGGGCTCTGATGTGCATTTCTGGTACCAGCACACGTATGGCATACACTTTCAGAGACTGACACATATGAAACCTAAACTAAGCCAGGCGGTGGTGGCGCACGCCTTTAATCCCAGCACTTGGGAGGCAGAGACAGGCGGATTTCTGAGTTCGAGGCCAGCCTGGTCTACAGAGTGAGTTCCAGGACAGCCAGGGCTACACAGAGAAACCCTGTCTCGAAAAACCAAAAAAAAAAAAAAAGAAACCTAAACTAAAAAAATTAAAGTAATTTAAAAAAAAATAATAAAACGTTTAAAAAAATGGAAAGGTAAGGACCAACACCTGAAGCTTCTATACATGTACTGTGACCTATGTGTACCTACCCATACACAAACACCCTCCAAAACGATAGTTTTACTTATCGGTTATGTATCTTTTCATAGCCTTTATAGTTTTTAAAGTTTATTTCATGTGTATGGGTGTTCTGTCTGAATGTATGTCTGTGCACTGTGCAAGTGGTGCCCGCAGAGGACAAGAGAGGGCTGGGTTCTCTGAAACTGGGGCTACAGATGGCTGGGTCACTGTAGGGGTGCTGAAAATCAAACCTGGTCCCCTAGAAGAGCAGTAAATGCTCTTGGCCACTGGCTGAACCACCTCTCCAGCTCCCAGGATGAGTTTCAATAGAAAAGAGATCAGAGTTATTTAGTAGCACACGACTCAGGTTTTATTAATAGAAGTTCTCCACAATATGCCCACTGAAATGCACTAATTTTTAAATTGAAACTATTATTTAAACTTTGGCTTACCCCCTTCTGCATCTCCACCAGCCGACTGTTGCTGTTCCAGTTTAGCTTCTAGTTCTTGTTGGGAACGCAGAAACCGACTTGGCTTAGGAGCACCTGTTGGCAGCTTGACCCACTCTTCTTCTAATTCTTTCAACTGCAAGTATTAACAAAATATTTTAAGAATGTGTACCCCACTATTAGAAAACATAAAACTTGTACTTATTGGTATTTTGGGACTCACTTTTTGTTTATATGGTACTAATAGGGAAATAACTAAAGACAAATTTAAACTATTTAAAGTATTTTGTCACTTTTGTCAAATAAGTCAAATCAACTTATTTACCACACTAAAAGTTTATATTTAAGAACAAAATTCTTTAAGAAAGATTTATTTTATGTGTATGAGTGTAAACTTCATGTGTGAAGTGTACTTCACACATGCAGAGGCTATGTGAAGGTTGGCTCTGCAAGAGCTACAAATGCCCTTAACCTGTGTGATATCGCTCCAACTTCCCAAACTCATTATTTTAAGATAGTATCACTAGTTTATGAATTCAATTATGCTAAATGATTAAAAAAGCTCCAAAAGTAACTATATGATAGAATTGTTCTATCCAAGCAAGTCCTCCTACTCAACAGATTTATAAAGGGACATTTTAAGTTGATAGATTTAATATTACCAGGACTGGGGAAACATAAGATGGAGATGTTCTATAGATACCTGAGCAAAACAAAACCTAGTTTTGTCTAACATGTACAAGATACAGGACTTGCTCCCTATTTGGGGGTAGAGGTGGGGGCAGAAAGAGAGTGACAGACAGTAATAACAAAAAGTCTATGCTCAGAAATTCAACCCATTTAAATCTTCAAAATAAAAAATAATTATGTGTAAGGATAGATATTAGCAATTACAAGTAGGAAATATATTATTAACCTTATACAAAAATGAACAAAGAAATCTGTGTCTTACCTGGACAGAATTTATATTTTGTAACGTGTGTTTCACAGCATCTCGATTCCATCTATAAATCTCTATAGCAAATAGTTTGGCTTCATCCCGAACAGCCTTGTCTCGAGATTCAAATAGTTTTGGCAACACTTTAATAATTGGCTTAAGTGAGATGATTTTTGAACCAAATTCACTGTAAGTGAAAGATTTAGGGGAAAACTGTCAACATCTCATGCTTCATTGAACATGTATAGCTCCAAATCATGTACTGCACACAGTGTGGTGGTACACACCTTTACTCCCAGCACTTAAGAGGTAAAGGAAGGAGGATCTCTCTGAGTTCAAGGCCAGCCTGGTATACACAGTGAATTCCCTAACAGCCAGGCTATGTAAAGTGATACTGTCTCAAAACAAACAAAAAAAGAAATGAATAAATTATATATGAATATGCTAAATATTTCTTAAGGTAACAAATGGGAGTTCAAAACCATCTACCTATATCTAGCCATCCATCCATATCCACATATACATATATACATACATATATAAATATGGCTTTCTTTTTTTTGTTTTTTTTTGGGTCTTTTTTTTGTTGTTGTTTTTTTGTTTTTTTGTTTTTTCTAGACAGGGTTTCTCTGTGTAGCCCTGGCTGTCCTGGAACTCACTCTGTAGACCAGGCTGTCCTGGAACTCAGAAATCCGCCTGCTTTTGCCTCCCAAGTGCTGGGATTAAAGGTGTGAGCCACCACTGCCCGGCATAAATATGTTTATATATTTAATAATTAGCCGTCATTCTTAGACAGCTAGATATTTGTCTAGAGCCCCAAAATAATGTTAACATTTAAATATGGAGCTTTCTAAAAACCAAAGAAAAATTACTTAATCTGACAGAATGAGTTATGGCAATGCATATTTCATTCTTGATTTTTCAACTACCATAATATATCTCTGTGGTGGTTTGAATAAAATGGCTCCACAGAACATGTGTCGCTGGGGGTGGGCTTTGAGGTGTAAAAAGCTGACATGAGGTCTCCTTCCCCCAATCTCTCTCCATTCCTGCCTACTGCCTTGCTCGCCACCACGATGATCATGGCTTCACCCTTTAAAACTATAAGCAAGTCCCCATTTAATGCTTTCTTTTATAAGTTGCCTTGGTCATGGTGTTTCTTCACAACCATAGCAAAGTAACTCAGACAATCCCGAATCAATTTAGCTCTTTTTGATTCAGTGTTTTTATTCCAAAGGGAAAACCTCTGCATTCTGACTTCATATTTTGTAAAACAGAATATTTAACTGTATAAACTGTCAGTTTATACGATTCCTAACTGACCAAATATTAGTAGTGAGATACAGTGTTGCTACATAGTACAGGGTAGCCTCATTTCATGATCTTCCAGTCTCAGCTTCCCAAGTGATATGATCACAAACATGAACCAACATGCTAGTTTTAGTATTAACTTTCTGGTCTATATTTAACATTTCTGAACAGCAAATTCTGGACAGGAAGAATTCAGTTATAAAGTACTGAATTTTAGAATCAGTAGGACTCAAATACATTTGGGGCCTTATTTCTTTTAGTTTTTTAAGAAACAGTTTAATTCTGAAGCCTAGGGAACTTTTGGTGATTCTCCTGTCTCAGTATCCCAAGTGCTAGAACTTCAGGTGATAGTACTTACTATAACCAGTTAAAATATACTATTAATCTGTGTAATTTTATCTCACTTGCACAAAAGAGAATAAAAGAGATGAAGTCCCCATGGAAAAAAGATACATAAACAAACCCAATTTGAATTTTGATAGTTAACATGATAGAAAAGTTAGGTATCTTAGCACACACTTGTAATTTTAGAACTTGAGAGGAGAAGGATCAGCAGTTCATGGTCATCCTCAACTAATAGGAAGTTTCAAGACAGAAGCTACCTGAATCCCTGATCAAAACACTAAACATGGATGAAGGAAGGAAGGAAGGAAGGAAGAAAGGAAGGAAGGAAGGTGGGTGAAAAGAAGGAAGGGAGGGAAGAAGGTAGGGAAGGAGGGAGAAAAGGAGGGAGGAAAGGAAGGAAAAGTTTAAAAGCAAAATAGTTTCTATAATCCTGTTTTAGGAATGACAGAATTTTTTTGCCTTTTAAAGCTGTCACCAATAGTAATTTTAGGAGGCTATGGCACCTAAAATTGAACAGTTTGGCCTCTAAGTCCTAAAGAGCTACTTTATATTCTGAAATGCTTTAGGGAAAAAACAAAAACAAAAATAAAAAACAAAATCAAGGTAAACTACAGATCATCATGAATAAGGACAGGGCTGGAGACGGAGCTATTTCATGGTAGAATGCTTTCCTAGCACATTAGAGGCCCTGGATTTTTTTCCTAGGCACTGAAAATAAATAATGACTATATAGACACCACAGATAATGACTGCATAAAAAAGATAAACGTAACTTATTCTTTTCCTATCCTTACTCTCCTAGTCCATTTAAAAGTAAAATTACTTCAGGATATAAAAGTCTGAAGTAGAAATTCTTAATTTAAAAGCAGAAAAATTAAATAAAAAAAAAAAGATTGAAAAAAAAAAGCAGAAAAATTTTAGTATGATATACATTTTATTAAGAATAGAATAGGTGGACTAGAGATATGGCTCAGCAATTAAGAGCCCTTGCTATCCTGAAGAGGACCTGGGTTTCTATGTTAAATTCTCAGTAACCATATAGTAGTTCACAACAACCAGTAACTCCAGTTCTGGAGTATCTGATCCCCACTTCTGACCTTTGTAGGCACTAGGCATGTACATAGTAAACATAAATGCAGGCAGAACACATAATATTAGAACAGACTATATTTACTGATACAAGCAGAGTCTGTAAATTTATTAAATTTCTTTTTCTATTTATTTATTTAAAAGACTATTTTATTGAGCACACTATAGAGGGTAGGCTGGCAATACCTAGAGTAGTGCTTACGGTCTAATCTGATAAATTTCAAAATGGCAAAAATGAAATAATTTTTACTATAAAGACACATGCTGCCAGATATGATAGCACATGCCTGTCTTATCTAGAGACAGAGGTAGAAAGAATGCCATGAGTCTGAGACAAGCTTGAGCTACAGAGAAAGACCCTGTCTCAAAAACAAAATAAAGCTAAAGGCAAAAATTCCATGTGCTTATTATACCATAAAAGATTAGAAATAATGAAACTTTGATTGGGACAGCAAGCTGGCTCAGTGGGTTTGAAGCACTTGCCTGACCTGAGAACTGACTCCTTAAAGTTGTCCGCTGAGCTCTCTTTACACGTGTGCTCTGGCGCCTTATAACACACTCCCACTCATACATCAGCTACACATGCAATAATAAAACAATTAAACAAGGACACTTTTATCACACAAAAATCTAGATAAAAGTCAAACTTTATAAAAGAATATTAGAAATCAAACAAAGGAAAATAAAAATCAAGGATAGCTCAACAAAATTCAAGAATGATGATATTTTCCCATAAAATAGACATGTTAAGACACTGTCTCCAGGATGTGAGTCATAAACAAAAAGAATATCCTCATCTAAGACTTCATTAGTGCTTCTTTCTTCCCTCCTTTCTGTATTTCTCTTTTTAGTATGTAGGACTGCTCTGTCTGCACATACACCTATATGCTAGGAGAAGGCATCAGATCCCTTTTCAGGAGATAGTCATGCTGCTGGGAACTGAACTCAGGACCTCTGCAAGAGCAGCCAGTAGTCTTAACCACAGAGCCATCTCACCAGTCCTCATTAGTGCATACTTTCTAAGGTAGCTAATAATAGACAACTGGAGACAGATGAGATTTAAGAATTGCCTAGATCTGGGATGTAGCTAAGTGGTAGAATGCTTGCCCTCCAACTGGAAGGAGGATCTAGAGTCTACTTAATCAGGACTACTGATTTAACAAAGTCAGAGCTCTCTACCAAATCTTAGCAACCTGTCCCTCAAGAACAGTGATATATAAAGAACTTCAGTGTTCAGTAGGAACCCAGGATTGAAGACATAGCATATACAAGTTATTATATATCTTATACCAAACCAAGTTTAGAACAAGTTATTTTTGGTGTTTATCAAAAAGACTCCAAACAAAGGTTTGCTCTAGCCAAAATACTGTGTCTTTACAGCTAATATAAGTCTACTGTTGAAGCTAGAAAGAGAAAACTCTGTGTGTGTGTGTGTGTGTGTGTGTGTTGTTGTATAACACACACTAATACACACACACACAATATATATTATATATTACACACTCATACACACATATAATTTTACAAAAAAAGAGCTAATTCTCATATAGAACAGAAATGTTCCCTGCTCACCTTCAGTAGAAAGGAATTTAGAGAAAATAACCAAAGAACAAGCTTGAAGGATGACATTAGAAGTTTGACAGTCTCCATTTCTGTTTAAACCTAGAACTCAAATTCAGTCAGCATACTTAAGAGAACTAAAATACAAAAAGTCTCACCTTAAGGCTTTCCTCAGTGTTTCTATACAGGCCACTATGATCTTGGGGTTCTTATTATCTAGGCCTTTTAGGAGTTCTTCTTGTACAGACTCTCCTTTTTCAATCTCGACGTACATGAGGCAAATCTCTATGCCCAGCTCCTTGGCTTTGGCTTTAGGTTGGTTGAAGACTTTACTTACAACACCTGATACAACTTCTCCCGTTGTCCTGTAAACACCACACACATACACACAAACAGATATGTAAGTAAAAAGAGATAAACCCTAGACATACTTCACTATAATCTCAGTTTATAACTGTAGACAATTCAAGTAGGGACTGTCCTTGAACATTCTTTGCAGACCTTCTTTAGGGTGTGCCTGTCTTACACGTGGGTATGTAAACATACACTTTATAAAGGATTGTAGAATAGATACTTTTTGAAATAAATTATTTTAGACATTTTTAGGACAAGAGAATTTACCCACACAATGGGGGGCATATCTTAATAAGGAAAGACTCAACTTCTTAGCAGAACCTTGTAGTAACTTTATCTCACTGAGTGCCTTGTAAATTAAATAAAACTCATAATTATGGGAGCTAGAGGAACCAAATGCTACGGCTACAGGTAGTATTTGCCAAAAAAGCTTCTAATATGAGAAGAATTTGTCAAAATTCTTTTTTAAATCAAAATGTGTCAAAAGTTTCGGTGAAGATAAGTGAAATTAAAATATAATCCTTTCATTAATATTGGTTATAACTAACCAAACTGTCAGACTGAAAATGTTCACTTGCATGGTCTCTGAAATAAAAACATCTTTCTTGTATAATTAAGTCTCAACTTTTTGTGTGTAGAAGTTCTTTCTCACCGATGACATAAAGACTAAGAAAAATCAAGTTAATAAAGTATAGGAAAGTGAGTGATGGAAACTTCTATCATGTATAGTTGAAGTAAATTGGCCAGAAAACACTACCCTAAGAGAATTCACTACCCCAAGAGACAAAAGGCCTTGGAAGTTAAATGGTGATTATATATTTTAAGAAAAGTTTTTCATAATGCCCACTTATTTTCAGTGAGGCTCTTACATTTCCTTTGTGATGACCTTACAGTAATGACTTCCACAAGTGTGGTGGTTTAAATATGCTTGGCCCATGGCAAGTGGCACTATTAGCAGGCATGGCCTGTTGGAGGAAGTTTGTCACTGTGTAGGTAGGCTTTGAGGTCCTATGCTCAGTCTCCAACCAGTATGGAATGAGAGACAGACTATTTCTGGCTTCAGAGCAAGATGTAGAACTCTCAGTTTCTCTAGCACCATGCCTGCCTGCCAGCCGGCTGGCCTAATATCATGCTTCCTACTATGATGATAATGGACTGAACCTCTGAAAGTAAGCCCCCCCAATTAAATGTTTACCTTTATATGAGTTGCAGCAATTAAACTCTAACTAGGACACTAAAATTACTTTAAGTTTTGAATAATTCTCATCTAAAATACTCAAAAGGAAAAAGGTCCAGATAGAAGCCTCCGCATGTAAAGATACTTGTTGTCAAGCTGGACTATAGGACTTAGAGAGTGGAAACAAAGAACTAATTCCCACAAGTTGTCCTCTGACTTCCACATGTACCCCAACACATGGAAACAGATAATTATTCCACTTTAGAGATTTCATGTACCATTCAGACTAATTAAAGACAATGAAAGACTACTAGTATGTTCTAAAACTGTAACAGAAGCTCTATAAATACACATAAACTTATCTGTATAGCATTACATAGAGATGTTTACAGAGTTCTAGTAAAGAAACTACTCACTTTCCTGCAACATGAGCATTTTCAACATAGACAAGTGCAGCTTCTAGTCCTTTCAATTGAACCACTGCGTTGGAATCAGTGACAAATTTTTTGATTAATCCTAAGTATTTGGACCATTCTGGACTCTTTTCATCCTTTATTTTCTGGAAGATCTTCAGGGCCTCTTCATACCCACTTAATCTTGCTTTCCATAGCTAAAACAAAATTAGTATTTTTAAACAAGGTTAATGATATTATTCAGTAATAATCTGTAGAAGTAAAAGAATATCCCATAACAGAAAATTTGAACAAAATACCCCATAGTAGGAAAAAAGAAAGAAGTTTAAGAAATTCTGACAATTTTCAAAAAAATTGTTCATTGACTAATGAACAATTTATTTTGTTGTTTTGAAACAGAGACTCTCTCTGTCCTGGAACTCACTATGTAGATCAAGCTGTCCTTCATCTCAGAGATCCACATGCCTCCCCTGTGTTGGGATCAAAGTCCTGTGCCACCCATGCCCAGCTTTAATCAACAAAAGAATGTTTTGCCAAGACTACCTAAGAATTCACAGCAGTGCCAGAGGCAGTTCAGTGGGTAAAGAAGCTTGCTGGGTAAGCCTGATAACCTTGGTTTGACTCCTACATTCATCTCACAGAACCTTCTTAAAGTTGTCCTGACTTGCATATATTCTGTCTCAAAAACAAAACAAAGACCCAAACAAAACTGGCAAAATAGCTAACCTGTGGATTTTAAGTAGACATTTGTAAGAAAGGAAATGGAATTCTCAACTCCATTACCTGGTAGACATTTGCTTTAAAAATGGATAGGCGTGGTAAATTATACCTATAATTCCAGCACTCAGGAAATTGAAGCAGGAAGATTGTCTTAGCTACATAGCCAGAACCTGTCTCTAAATTAAATAAATAAATCTAAATAAAAATTAACAAAACCCACAGGAATAGTTGGGGAAAATGAAACCAATTGAAAAAGATAACCACTTAATAATGGTATGAATCAGAAACTAACTATTAGCTTAAAACTATTCATAATAGATGGCTAGTCTAAGAGGATAGATATTGGAACATGTATCATATAAACCAGAGAATCTAAAAAAATGCTAGACATCAAGCGCCAAACCAGAATATAATTGCAAATGAAAAAGCACTTTCCATAAAATAATGAATTTTCTAATGAAAAAGCTACCCAACTTGTCATTTTAAAGATACAATTTTCTTCTTCACTAATACATTTTTCTTTCTTTCTTTAAATTGTTTCCAGAATTTATTTGTGTGTGTGTGTGTGTGTGTGTGTGTGTGTGTGTGTGGTTTTGTTTGGTTTTGAGACAGTGTTTCTTTGTGTAGTTGGCTGTCCTAAATCTCACTCTGTAGACAAGGATGGCCTCAAAGATTCACCCTGCTTCCAATCTCCCTCTTGAGTGCTGGGATTAGAGGGAAAAAATTTTAATCAAGCTAAAGACACCTACTTTGTATTTGTGGGGTATGTGTATCATGTGGGTATCTAAAAGTGCACATGTGCCAGAGTGTATGTGTGTGTGGAGGTCACAAGACAATTTTTGTAATAATTTCTCTCCTCCTACCCTTTTTTTGAAGCAGCATCTCCCTCATTTTTGCATTGCATTCTCCAGGCTAGCTGGCCTGAGAGCTTCTGGGAGATTTACCTGTCTCCATCTCCCATCTAACTACAGGGTGCTGGGATTACAAATGCAAGCCAAGTCATTGAACTGAGTCTTTTGCATAGATTTGGGTTTAGAACTTAGGTCATTAGGCTAGAGCAGTAAGTGTTTTTTGTTTGTTTGTTTTGTTTCTTTTTTTGAGACAGGGTCACACCACCACTGCCCGGCTAAGACATCTATTTCTAATGAAATAAAATAATGTTCTTAACAAGACAGTGTTTTTTTAAACTGGCAATGTTTTTTACATTCTAAGCAAGGTATACTATAAATAGTGTAAGTATACATAAACACAATAAGTATAAATACTATATAATATTAAATATATCAAATATACTAATATACATTAAATATAAGTATAAATAGTATAAGTAAGGTATACTATAAATAGTATAACTGCTGATAAGACAAGTTAATGACAACATTTAAGTTCTAGAAGTCTTACCTTGTGTTCACATTTCTGATCAACTGGTAGTTTCAACCACTCACTGTCATCTCCCATTGTGCTTCTAGTTTTCTCTTGGACTTAAAAGTAGTTCCTAGTCAAATAAAAGTAGATAGTAAATACTCGTTAACTCTAGTAACCAAATAGTCTCTTATGACAAAAATGACTTTTCTTTAGTTATTTCATCATCCATGTATAAGAGTTAAAAAGTCCATTCTTTGATCAAATGCCTACTACTTAATTCCATTAATAGAAGAATATCTTTCTTTTCTTTCTTCCCTCCTTCCTTCCTTCCTTCCTCCCTTCCTTCCTTCCTTTTTGTTTTTTGAGACAGGGTCTCACTATGGTTCTGGCTGTCCTCAAATTCACAGAGATGTGCCTGCCTTTGCTTCCTATGTGCTAAAATTAAAGGTGCATGCCACAACTAGCTAATAGGACATCTTAATCAGAAAAACATGGGAGGTGGAGGCAGAAGGATCAATACTTCAACTTCAGTCACACCTACAATTAGTGAGTTTGAGGGCAGCCTGGGTTATGTAAGACACTGTCTCAAAAAACTTTAAAAAAAAAAAGAGCCAGGCGGTGGTGGCGCACGCCTTTAATCCCAGCACTTGGGAGGCAGAGGCAGGCGGATTTCTGAGTTCGAGGCCAGCCTGGTCTACAGAGTGAGTTCCAGAACAGCCTGGGCTACACAGGGAAACCCTGTCTCGAAAAAAACAAAAAAACAAAAAAACAAAAAAAAACAAAAAAGAGAGAGAGAGAGAGAGAGAGAGAGAGAGAGAGAGAGAGAAATATAATACATAACAAAGAATAAAACAAAGAAATGAGCTACTACTTGTCCCTTTAAAAGAATATTGGAAACCAAAGTATCAACCTCCCCTGCCATATCAACATCTTTGGCACATTTCTATTTGGTTACTAGAAAACAAAACCAAAAAAAAAAAACCCTTTAGATATAATAAATAGCTCTGAAAAGCTATCTTTTTATAAAGGAAACCTTCATCCACAAAAGAAGTCTACATTTATAAACAGAGAAATTTGTTTTTCTTCACAGGTCCCCTTCTCTGCTTTAAACCAGGATACTGGATTTTTCTCATCGACTAGACTAGAGCTCCATACTTGGACCATGCACAGATGTCATCTGTTCTTTAGGACAGTTTATCTGACTTTATCTGAACAAAACAGAAAGCCTTACCAGACTAGACTGTTTTTCAAAAACTACTCAATAAAAGCTTGAAAATATTCTCTAAGAGAAAGTGACTAATTTCATTATCTTTTTGAGTTCACTCTTTGTTCTTTTATTCTTCTTACTCCTACTCTTCCTTAAGAAACATGAAGGAAAGGCTACCCAACTGCCTCTATGAAACTGTTTGTGTTACATACTCTCTAGTGGCACCTGTTACTTTGTAGCCTGCATTTTTAAAATTATTGCTTTCTTGTATTAAAAAAAGGGGGCCTGTTTCATAATAAACCAGCTACAAAAACAATGAGCACAAAAATTTCTTTATATGTGTGCTCTTTGTGTTTTTCTTCTTTCATGGCTGCTACAGAAAGTGTATAGTAAAAGGGACTGCCACTAATTTTTTTTCAGTAATTTTAACTTAAAATTTTTTAGTTTTTTGTTTTGTTTTGATGTTTGCAGAGTCAGTTCTTTCCTGCTACCTTTAGACTCAAACTCCAGGTTGTTGGGCATGTGGTGGGTGCCAAGAGTTTTACCCACTGTGTCAGCTTGGTAGTTCTTTTTTTTTTTTGGTTTTTCGAGACAGGGTTTCTCTTTGTAGTCCTGGCTATCCTGGAACTCACTCTGTAGACCAGGCTGGCCTCGAACTCAGAAATCCACCTGCCTCTGCCTCCCAAGTGCTGGGATTAAAGGTGTGCACCACCACTGCCCAGCTAGCTTGCTAGTTCTTATTGATTTTTTTTTCCCTTTCTCTTTCTTCCCATCTATCTGTCTGTTTCTGTCTCTGTCTCTCTCTCTTTGAGACAGGGATTTGCTATGTGTAATAGCCCAAGAAGAGTTTGAACTCACAATTTCTTCTGCTTTAGTTTCCTAAGTGTGGTCATTACAGGCATGAGTCACCAATTAAGATTCAAGTTCTAGAATTTCTAACTCATACAATAAAAATACATATGCATTGTGTATATGAGTTATGAATCATCACAATAAAATTAACAAAACTGACAAATTGTATGCTGGAGAGATGATTCAGCAATTCAAAGTACTTGTTGCTCTTCCAAATGACTCAAGTTTTATTTCTAGCTCCTACATGGTAGTTTACAACTATCTGTTCCAGAGGATCTGACACTTTTTGATACACAAAATCACATAGGTAAAATAATATCTAACAACAACAGCAACACCTGGTATGTTAGCTAGGCATAGTGGTATACTTCTGTATTCCAGCATTTGGGAAGCTGAAGCAAGACATGCCAATTTGAGGCCAACTAGTGAGTTAACCTTAGCTCTATGTCAAGACCCTTAAAAAAGTAAGCACACACAAAATCTCTGATATGCGAACCTATCGTGCAACCAACAAATTGGAATACTATTGGCATTTCCACCCTCTTCTTTTGCCCACAGTAACACTTCCTTAAAGAATGCTTAAGGGGCTCAGCGGATAAGAGCACCGACTGTTCTTCCAGAGGTTTTGAATTCAATTCCCAGCAACCACATGGTGACTCACAACCATCTGTAATGGGATCTGATGCCCTCTTCTGGTGTGTCTGAGGACAGCTACAGTGTACTCATATAAGTGAAATTAATAAACCTTTTAAAAAAATGCTTAAATCTGTCTTTTTGTTTGTTTGAGACAGGATCTCTGTGTCCTGAAACGTACTATGTAGAGTACCTAAAGGCATGAGCCACCATGCCCAACTTAAATCTATGTATCTATGTCTTAGTCAGAATTTTCTTGAGAGATGGTCTTATGAATCATGTAACTCTGACTGGCCTGTAACTTGGATGTAGAACAGGTAAGCCTTGAACTCACAGAGATCCTCCTGCCTGTTTCCCAAGTGCTGGCATTAAAGGCATATTCCACTATGCCCTGGCTCAATCATATTCTATGGTTATCTGAATAAAGGTTATCACATAGAGAATAATTTTACTATGAGTTGCTATTTCACTCACCATTTTGTTTGTAAAATTTATATATGCTAGTTGAACTGTGACTCAAAGGTTAGGGGTATAGCTCAGTATTGAAGGGCTTGTCTAGCCTGTGTGAGCCCTGTGTTCTTCTCAGTATAGTTTAGAGTCATGTGCTTGTCTACAAACTAAATTCTCAGAAATAAACAGACATGTAAATAAACATTTAGAAACTTGTGTAGCATCAATTCTAACTTCTTTTATTGTAGAGTTTTACTTAACAAGGGCTTAAGTGTAAATTCAACAAGGAAAGTAAGATATAGAATGAGGCTGAAGTAATCAAGGTCAGACTTTGAATGGCCTTCAAAGCAAATGTTAAACAATTTAGCTATCAGTTTAAAAGTAACAGGAGACTTTGAAGGATTGTTAGAAAATTACATTTGCTATCAAATTTGTATGTTTCTTTTTCTCAGCCACTGGCTTGTTTTTCAAGTTATTTATTGATTACTAGACTAATGACTGAATGCAATGCTAGAGATTAAACTCAGGGCCTCTCTGTCAGTGCTTTACAAAGCTCCAGTTGCAGTCTAACTTGTATTTTTCAAAGATGGTCTGAGATGTGACTTGATGGGTAGAGAGCTTGCATAGTATACACAAAGTCTTGGGGTCTATCCCTGCACTGCACAATCCCAGATGGTAAACTTGTAATTCAGGAGGTAGAGGAGGGAAGATCAGGATATCAAGATCATCCTCAAGTATACACACAGCTGCAGGACAGCCTAGCATGAATGAATTCCTGACTCAAAACCAAAAGTAATCAAAAACTATATAATACATATGTAAATACATGTACAGAATGACTTTAAAAACAGAAAAGCAATCAGAAGGCCATGAAGAATTTAAATTAAAGATGATGGTACCCTGAACCTAAGTCATGTTCTAAGTGCCCAAATATTCCTTTACTGAGTTCATGTTAAAGGATAGAAGAGGGATTTTAGACAAGCTGATTTAAGATGTACATCAGACAAGTGTTGATGTAAGCAGCAGTTGGGAATTCAAGCCTGGAGCATCAAAGAGATATATGACCTAGAGATTCAATAGTAGGAGTGTCAATAGACGTATGTAACTAAACCCAAGAGAATAGATGACAACACTGAAGGAGAGTAGTGCATAGTGAGAAGACCAAGGACAGAGTTTAGATTAAGTTACCATGGAATAGAACAAGCAGAGCTTGGAGAGTAGTGTATGCCTATACTTCCAGGGCTCAGGAGGTAGAAGCAGGGGAATAAGTTGAGGCTATAATACCCTATCTTAACGAACAAAAAGAGTAACTCTCCAGTTCCAACAACAACAACAAGCTACAGTTCACCACGCACAGTGCCTACCTAGCACACTCACAACCAATAAACACTAGCTAGGGAAAGAAAACAACATATGCACCCCAAAAGTAGTAATTCATGAAATTGTAGATTTTAGTTCCTGTGAAATTTTTTTATGATTTTCTATTTTATCTTGGAATCTACATTGTTCAAATAATGTTTTTTTTTTCAAAGCTACTACAAACTTGGAGTCAGGGATAAGTTAATTAGCAACATATGTAGAAAAGTAATTACCATTATTGGGCAGATTATATGAGTTAGTTTAGATAAAACTCTTGGAGATAGATACTCAGAATCTACTAAGGGCTCCAAGTACTCAAAAAGGCAACTAGATATCATCTGATAGCAAACAGAAAGCATCTATTTCACTCTTAATTTTATTTGACATTAATTTATAATTTTATAGAACTCAAAACATTCAAAGTAAATTTAGTTTCTAAAAAGCTTTGTTTGTGATACTTTAAAATGATATATTGAATAAATCAAACTAAATATCTGGAAAAATATACTACACACAACACACACAACTTCTTAACAGTTTTATAGTCATTTTCTTTTACTTTTATTGGTACACTGACCAAGTAAAGAACTGAAACCAGTCTTATCTCCCCTTTTTAGATAGTTTCACTAGAGAGCTCAGGTGAGCCTTCAAATTCATAATTTTCCTGACTCAGCTTCCCATTTACTGGAATTTTAGGTGTGTCACCACACCTAGCTCTGTCATTTGTGTATTGGGAAGCCATTCTTTGTCTTCCTGTACAAATATTAATTAACAGTTATCATAAAGAAAGACCATGCTCTGATGTCCATAATTTATTTTGGAAGTAGTAAAGAAACACAATAATATGGAATACATGTTCAACAAAACCCCAGTTTCATAAAAAGTCAAAGTTAAAGGCAGCTTGAAAAAAAATCTCTCTTTAGAAAAATGAAATATTTTCTAATAGATAGCACAAATTGAAACCAAATAAACATAACTAGAATGAATAAAAAGCTAAATGTATATCAATATATATGAATAACCAAAATGTAGTGAACTAATACAGTAAAATAATAGGAATTAAAAAAAAACCAAAATATGAATAAATCTTATAGCACAGTTGAACCTTGAAACAAAAAACAACATTATGCTAAGTCAAAGGGCTCTATATGGTATGATTCTACTTTTATGAAATGTCCAAAACAGTCTTTTAAAAATGTAAGATTAGTAAATGCCTAGGGCTTAAATATATACATGTTCAAGCATAAAATCCTATCATAAAATGCAAACCCTAATAATCTAGTATTCTTAACTCTTTAATCACCTAGAAAATAAGGCACAGAGAGATTATGTGATAAATAATGTTAGAACTGGGCTTAGAAATTTTCTACTTTTCATCCACAATTCTTCCCCAACTATCCAAATGCTAAATGTGGTATGCTTTTATTTTAAATTTCTATATTCTGATAGTCTACAATAACCAGAGAGCTAATAAGCAGTTTGGTTTTGCCTTTAACTTGAAAAGAATCATTGGCAGTTCAACTCTTCAATGGCAAATTCCCAAGCTCTTGACCTACAAAGCTCTACACTATCACAATACAAGAGCTCTGAATTTGATTACTATTCCTGGACTCTCACGTTGGCTAAGAAAATGCTACTGCAGAATCATAGTATGAACCTGAGGAGCTTGAGGAAAGATTATGCCCACTCAAAACACAATCCCTAACTTTTGTTCCAGTTATCTGGAATAAAAGGACAAGCGGATGACTCTCAATTCTAAAGGTTTGGGAGCCAGCTCGGGTAACATACCAATGTCACCAATATCACAAACAGACAAACAAACAAAAAACAATAAACCAGACCAGCAAGATGGCTCAGTTTGTAAAAGCACTTACTGTCAAGCCTGATGACCTGAGTTCAGTCCCTAGGATCCACATAATGCAGAGTGAGAGACAACTCCTTTAAGTTGTCCTCGTCCTCCAGCATCTACATACAGGCTGTGACATGCTCATCATGACTACAATCCCAAATAAATAAATGTTCTAAAATTGTAACCTTTTAAATGATTGCTGACATGCAATGATGCTCATTTGAAAAAAAAAAAAAAAAAAAAGACAATCATAAAACAAAATAACCTATGTGTTTAGAGATCCTTACTTAAAACACATCTAGGAAGGGGCACATGGATTAAAAAAGGATTAAAAAAAAAAGTATGTAACTGTCATAGAATATTTAAGATTACTATTACTTGTCCAAGGCCAAAAAGAAATCTCATCTCTATGTGGAGAAAGCAAAAACGATTAATACTTTCCTTCTAACAAATACCTTCACTGCCTCCAGATATTCCCATTAACAAGAATAAGAAGAAAAGTTAATCATCTTGCTTGAATATTCTGCATTATTGGAGGTAGTAATTTGAATGGCTTCTCCAGCAACTTATCTCACCAAACTTTGGTTGCTTTCCTTGTTCTGGGATCATGACCTCCCAAACACTCCCTCAGAAACTGAGACAGGTAAAGTGATGTATCATTTACATTGTGCCATTTATCAGCAGGAAAGAAGGTTAGCTGAATTCTCTCTAATAGATGATCACTGTCAATGTCTCCAAAATGAGTACTGTATACCAACACAGGCCTCTGGGGAGATAGATGGAAAGCTAAACTCGCTGTGAATTAGGTCAACTTTGGGAGTTACTGTTCAACACTATCAACGTGACTAAAAATCTAGAGCTTACTCATACGGGAGGCTAGCCAGGTCTCTAAATCCCAAGCTAAGAACCCAAGGCCCAGAGCACTAGATTTAGCTGTACTCCTATCCTGTCTTACCAGGTTAAACTCTGGTAAAAATCAATCTTCTCTTCATCCCAAGCAGGAACTAGGCTGGGGAACCATTCAAATACAACACATCCAAACACTGTAGGGCCGCTGTCACCACCCACAGTTGGAGCTGATGCCCCAGCTTTAGCACACTGCAGAGGGCATTGTTTTCACTCCTTCCTGGACTTAAACTCTGAAAGGCCGGTTAAATCTCACGTACTGTCCACTAGGACTTCTGGATCAGAACAGGATGCTTGCCCCCTTTTTGTAGTCTGACACTTACGCTACCCTAGCAGGGTGAGGTCGGCCCTAATGTCCGTGCAGGATCAGCAGGAATACCCAGTAGCTGGCGGGAGGCAGCGGCATTGGCAAGTCAGCTGCTGGGAACCGCCTCCTACGGGGGCGGGGACAGGAGCACCACAGTCAAGAGTGCCCGCCCCACCCTCAATGCTCCTCTGCACGCACACAGAACACTTAAAGGGGCCACAGCGACCTTTACCCAGAGGTCTGCAGGCCCAGGGTGCTGCCTGTAGCTCAAAGGTTTTCCAAAATAGGAGGTAAATAATGGAACAACTTGGAAGTAGATCTCTGGTTTGATAGTAATAAAGGTAATATCACAGAAATAAAGATGATGACTAGTTTCCAATACCACAATTCTAAAGTTTTCAGAGGGTGTAAAAAAATTACTGCAGACAATAGTAAAACGTCAGAGTAAATCATGGAAGCTGCTTTTTCCCCCATTAACTTCTCTTAGAAGTAGCAATTTTCAAACTGCAACATAAAGACACAGAAATTCTAGAAGCTTTCAATGCTTCCTCTTTTTCTTTCACAGACTTCCTTCACAGCAAAAGGAAGGTTCCTAGGTAATATCAGATAGGTAAGATGGTAATAGGTAGCAAAAAAATAAGACAACTTTCTCCCTCTTGTGAATAAAAGATGGCCTTTCAAAAATTCACCAATAATTTACAAGTCTACGTAACCAAAGGAATACTGTATACAAATACAAATGGTATATACAATTATGTAATTTAAAAGGAAGTTCTTGAAAATTTTGTAGGGAAATTGTGTTAATATCTTAGGGAATAAGCAGTACTTTTTCTTGATCCATCATCAGGTAAAGGTATTTACTGAACAAGCCTAGCAGCCTTAGTTCAATCTCTGGAATCCACACAGAGATGCAAGAAGAGAACTCTGACCTCCATACAATTAAAATTTAAAAAAAAAAACAAAAAACAAAAAACCAAACCCCAAAAACTCAAGGAGTAAATACATGGGTCTTTGAGATCTTTAAAGATTATCACTATCAATTTTTTCACTGAATTTGTCTCTCCAACTTGTTCATCAAGTCTGACTCCCTGAGTTCTATACCCAAGAATACTAAAACCAAAAATATCAGATCATTCATGTAGATGCACATAACAGTGATTTCTTCCTTTTTATTACTTGATTGCAAGATATAAATATTATGTTCCTGTTTACCAGGTCAAGACATTGAGTTGTTAACATGTTTTGAAAAGAAATTGCTAACAGCCTTCTCATACAGGTTTTTGTATATATGTTCAGTTTTATTTCTCTTAGGTAAATACCTACATGCTTTGTATGTGAAGTATATATTTAATCTTACAAGTAAATAGTCATTTTCCAAAGTAGCTGTATGAACCATTTTGTATGTCCTTTCCAACAATTTTGGAAGTTCAAGGGTAAGTGAAATACTAGTCCTAATTTCCTGTCTGTGTCTGGTTTTATACCTAAGAAATAAAGTCAGTTCTCTAAGCAATCATTAATGATTTGTAACATGCTTTCTTAAAATCAACCAGTCTCTGACCATTTAGTATAAATCATAAATGTCTTCTTTGGTTTGTTTTTTAGGACAGCCCTGGTCATCCTGGAACTGAATATGTAGACTGGCTGGCCTCGAATTTAGAGACCCACCTGCCTCTGCCTCCTGAGTGCTGGGAATAAAGGTGTATGCTACCACCACTGCAGGCCCACTCTTTCAAACTGCATCTGGGAATAATCAAATCAAGTTATTTTCTAACCAACTTATATGGATCAAGAAAAAGTACCATTTGTCAGAACAAATGAAAATGTATCATTTAAATCCAGTCAGAATTTTCTTTTCTTTAAAAAGATTTATTATTTTTAATTATGTGTAAGTATTTTGTGTGTCTGTGCTGGGCATGTAAAGATGCATGCAGATGTCTAGGGAATTAGAGAATGTCAGATCTCCTGAAGCTGGAGTACTAGCATCTATGAGCTACTTAATGTGGGTGACTGGAACTGAACTGCTGTGTATCAATTTCCTGGAGATTGAAACATCCCATCTCCCAGGGAACCTCCTTAACACAAAAGGTAAAAAACTACTCAAAATAGCTTCAGGGAAGTCCCTAAAACTGTTCAGACTGACTATGACCCTCTCTCCCCAAGATTATATAAGAAAAGTTTGTTGAGAGTCACTCTCAGACAGGCCTAGCTGCAAAGACTCTTGAGGCCAGGCAAACTTGAAGAGGTTTAGATAAACTGAGTCATTTGCAAAGGATAGTCCCCAATCACATTTGAGGTTTCCAGCTTTTGAGAGCTGTCACCTGTTGAAGGGTGGTTTTGTGAGCTGTTTATTCAGATGCTGATTACTGAGCCCAGAGATCTGGTTGCAGTCTGAATGTTGGCATTGCTCAAGCATCTCTTATATCAACGTTATGTAAAAATTGTTTTCAATCACCTCTGATTGGTTAATAAAGAGCTAATCAGCAATAGCTGGGCAAGAGAGGTTGAATAGCCAATCCCAGTGAAGGGGTACCGGGTGGAAAGAGGAAAAAGGGGAAGATGAGTTACCATGAAGAGAGTTGATGGAGCAGAAGAAACCAGAGCAAGACTAAGATAGCAGCCAAACATCACATAGCAGGGAAGTTGCTGGGAAGTAGGCCAGGCCAGCATAGTTAGGCTGGAATAGAATAGCTCAGTATTTGCCCAGCTCTAGTGCAAGAAGCTCATTAACAAAAAATCAGGTCTTGGTCTCATTATTTGAGAGCTAGGGTAGGTACAGAAAAGCCCCTTACATTTAGTCACCTGTGGTGGGGTGAGCTTTAATGATATGGTGGGATGAACTTTGATGATGCATCTGTCTTTGAGTTGTTTCTGCTCCTTTTAAGTAACCCCTCACCTATATTCCTGTAAGTAACCCTAATAAACTTCAATGTTTTGCCAAGTTGAACTTTGGTGTTATCCAGTCTTTGGTCTGTCATGGGCTCATTATATGAGGTGAAGAGGCATGTATACGAGTCTCCCCAGGCAAGGTGTTGTCATACAACATGAACGCAGGTCCTCTCAAGAAGCAAGAAGTGTTCTTAATTAACCTCAGAGCCAACTCTCCAACCTCCAATCTGATTTTTTAATATTCAGTTGGGCTTTTCTATGGCTTAAATAAAATTCTAAAATAATGTCTTCATATAACAAGTCACATTAAACACCTTTATTTTCAAAATATAATTCTCTAAAAGACAAAAAGAAACCATTAAGAAACAAATAATATGTCCCATATTACAAACAAACAAATACCAAAAGCTTTAAGAGAAAAGAGGACACCCGTTGCTTAATTTATAGTGCATCAATATAAGCCCAATGTATCTAGAAGTACATATATCTGTGGTTAAATAAAAAACTATGAAGATGATATTCTGAAAGCTCAGCATAGAAGAGACAGGAAAAGGACTAGAAAAATGGCTTGCAGTTAAAAGCACTTGTTCTTATAGAGGACCAGGTTCAGTTCCCAGGACCCACATGGCAGCTCATTACCTCTCTAACTCCAGATCCAGAGGATCTGACACTCTATTCTGTACTCATACATTACCAGTACTGTACCAGTATCATACATTCACATGGTACAGATATACATTCAGTCAAAACACCCATACAAATAAGTAATAATTTTGTTTGTTTTGAAACAGGGTCTATTCTTAGCTGTCCTAGAACTCATCATGTAGACCATGCTGGCCTTGAACTCACAGAGATCTGCCTGCCTCTGCCTCCACCTCCCAAGTGCTGGAATTAAAACCAAGCTATTATTATTATTATTAATATTATTATTATTATTATTTTTAGAGCACTGGGTGCTCTTCCAGAGGGCCCAGGTTTGACTCCTAGCACCTAGGTGGTGGTTAAAAACTGCTTGTAACTCCAGTTCCTGGAATCTTCTGGCCTCTGCAGAGGCTGCAAGCATGTATTACATATACATACATGTAGGCACTCATATACATAAAAAAAAATTAAAAGTTGTCTGGACAATGGTAATGATTTAGTTCTTTAGTTAAGAATATGAAATAGATGCCCTTTTTAAATAAATGATGGCATAATTATTTTTAACATATAAAACACAGTGAGAGTTTAAAATGAGAGACTTTGCCTCCAACTAAAAGGATCTTAAGCTAAAATGAGAGACTTTGCCTCCAACTAAAAGGATCTTATAATGTAAAAACATACTCTGTAGTATTAAAGCACAAGTGTAAAGCAATCTTAACTTAAAAGGTATAATGGGAGAAAAGAGAGGGAGGGAGGGAGGGAAAAAAATATTCCACAACTTCTTCCCGACATTGACTATCTATAACACTTCAGAGTCACCTCATCTTTGGGACTTTAGTATTCTCATGTAAAGGACTATAAGTTTTTATTGACAAGTTTCCCACATCTAAAATATTATGAAATGGTTCTCCAGCTAGCCAGTAAACAAGGTGTTTTCAATGTCAAGTTTCTCAGTAATAAAATAACTGTAGCACTAACAAATATCAATATTCTACTCCTTGATTAAATTATTATGAAGGAATAGTGGTTTGCCTTATTATTACAGAAATAGAAATAATCCAAAAAGCTTGCTGAAACTCCAACTTTATAGACATCTGACTCTTCTGGCCTCTTTGAGTATCTGCATTCATGAATTAAAATAAGGAAAGTTATTTTAATTAGTAACAAACTAAGAAATAAATATAATCAAGATGTCAAGGTTCTATACTCTTTCATAAAATAATAAAGATCATGTTTAACAAGATTAAAAGGTGCCAGGAAGTAGTGGCATACAACTTTAGACCCAGTACTCAGGAGGCAGAGGCAGGCTGATCTGAGTTCGAGGCCAACCTGGTCTACAGAACAAGTTCCAGGGCAGCCAAGGCTACATAGAAAAACCCTGTCACAAAACAAACAAAATTCACATTAACAGGGTCAGTGAGATGGCTCAATGTGTAAAAGCAGCTGCCACCAAGCATGATGGTTCAAGTTCAATCCCTGGAACTCACATGGTAAAGGAGAGACCCAACTCTAATAAGTTGTCCTCTGACCCTCCACACATTTACAATATGTATGTGCTCCTGCTTGCAGGCTCACTTACTTGCACATGCTCACACCCGATCAAGCTCACGTGCTGGCTCTCTCTCTCTCTCTCTCTCTCTCTCTCTCTCTCACACAACCACACACACAACACACACACACACACACACACACACACACACAAAAACTATCACTCTCAAAATGTCAATGTCATGAAAAACAAAACATCTTTAAAGGTAGGAGCACTATATTCCTACTAGAATGGTTAGAAAATTAAAAAAAAAAAATAAAGAAACTTGTTAAAACTAAGTGCAGTTAAGAATGAAGCAATAGGAAACCTCATTCATTGCTGATAAGACTGCAAGGTAGTACAGTCACTTTGGAAGACAGTTTGACAGTTTCATACAAAAATTAAACATAGTTTACCCATATGATCCAATAAATTTATTTACACAAATGAAGTAATAACTAGGTCTGTATAAGGTTCTTATGGCCCAATATGATGTGGAACACCTGTACTCTTAGAGGTACCTGCACTTCAGAGGTAGAGGCAGGAGCATCAAGAGTTGAAGGTCAGTTTCAGCTACGTAGTAAGTTCAGTGCCAGCCTAGATTACATCAGACTTTGTTTCAAAAATGAACAAAAAATCTCTATGAACCTAATCTTTCAGTGAAGTGAAAGAAGTCAGTCTGAGCACAGTACATAAGGTAGATGATTCAGTTGTATGACATTCTGGAAGAGGAAAACTATAAGGACAGTAAAAAGATGAATAGCTGCCAGAGTAGGAGAAAAGAACAAATAAGTGAAATGCTGAGAACTTTTAAGGCAGTAAAACTATTCTTTATTTTTTTGTTTTTAATGCTGTCTCAAGTGTCTACGTATCACAGCACAAGAGAACACAGGCCCATGCAGACAGCAGTCCAGGGTTATACCTGTCTTACTCTTCTCACAGTAGGACTTTATGAGAGCCTAGGCACTACCACAAAAGCAACACAAACATAAACCTAAAAAGTGTCTAGTTTTCTTAGTGGAAGACTTCTGAGCTTATCTGTTGAGATAGTTCACATCCAAAGATACCGAACACTGACACATAATTATTGTCTGTGTTTAGCTTCATCACATACAGAAGACTACGTCAGTTTACACTACTTTTGTTCAAGACTTTTCTACCATTTACTTTTGTTGCTTAAAAAAAGAAAGAACCCCCCCCACACACACACCAAAACATCTAGTGTGTGTGTGTGTGTGTGTGTGTGTGTGTGTGTGTGTGTGTGTGTGTACGTACATATACATCACTTCAGCATCCGCAGGATTAGATGTAGGAGTTGGTTTTCCTTCTACCATGTGGGTCCGAGGGGTATAAATCAGGTCCTAAGTGGGCACACAGTCCAGGCTATCTTCAAACTTCCTAACCTTGAGCTCCTGTTCCTCCTGCCTCTACCACCTAAGTACTGGCAGGTGTGCTCCATCATGCTGCACTGACCGACCTACTTTGTTCCAGGCATTGTGTAACGTACTAATATAATCGCACAGAGAAAAAACATGTACACTCTGCTTTCATTTCTGTGAAGAGACAAACAAAAAAAAAAAACCAACCAAATAACAATAGATGAAACAGAGAGAAATGAGGTAAAAGGCACCAAGACAGCTATTCTAATTGGGACCTTAGAAAACTGCTTCTTTAAGGAGTTTTTAAGTTGAATTTAAGTTGAAATGTGTAGTAAGCCTGTTAAAATAGGTTTGAGCTAAAGGCAAAGTGGGTTGGGATGTTCTAGGCAGAAAACAGAAAAAGTGAAGGCCAAAAGGAAGAAACTTAATGTTTTGAAAGTTTATTAAGTAGTCAGGATAAGTGCACTCCTAACAACCTAAGTAGGGCTGGAGAGATGGTTCAGTTGAGAGCACTTGCTGCTCTTGCATAGCACCCTGGTTCTGTTCACAGCACCCACATGGTGGCTCACAACCACCTGCAAGTCCAGTTCTAGGGAACCCAACACTATCTTCTAGGTAACCTCTGTGGACACCAGACACTATGTGGTACACATACATATACGCAGGCAAAACACATACATAAAATAAATATAAAAATTTTTTAAAAAAACCTAAGCAACATCTTTGAAGTCAAGATATAAGAGTATGAGAATCATTCAAAACTTCAAACCTAACACAAACCACCAAGAAACAATCACAATTAGAGTAACACCTCAATTTTAAAGCTAGCAGGGTGGTATACATTTGTAAAGCCCAGCACAGAGAAGGCAAAGGCAGGACCCCAAGTTTAAGGCCAACCTAATCTACATAGGGGGTTTCAGGCCAGCCAGGGCTATATAGCAAGATCCCTCTACCTCAAAGCTATACACAACTGCCAATTTTAAGCTCCCCCTTGACTTACCACACTCAAAGCTGCCCATAAAGTAAACACTGTATTTTCAACTGGCTCCCTAAAATAATACCATGCCTGTTATCCATATTTCATATCTCTGGTAGATACATCAGAGGGGAGTGTGCTCTGTTCTAAATCTGTTCTTGATTTTTTTTTTTAAAAAGCCATTACTTTATATATGATGACCCTAAGAGCATAGACCCTGGCTACCTAACTTGCATTTAAATTCAAGTTCTGTAAGTCATATGATTCTGAGCAAACTGCATAATCTTTCTCGAGCTGCCAAGTTTTGCTCCTTGCTGGGGCTGGAACGTGGCCCCCCCTTTTTACCAGCTTTGTATTTTCCAAGTACTAAGCTTGGCTGTCCTGAGACTTGCTCTGTAGGTTGACCTTGAACTCAGAGATCTGTATGGTTCCATTTTTTGAATGCTGGGATTAAAACCAAGTATCACCCTGCCTGGACTTAAGCTTTCCTTCGCCTAGTACTTGCTCTGTCCCAGGCTGCCCTTGAACTCAAGAGATCTGTTTGACTTTGTCTCCTGGAATTAAAGGTCTGTACCACCATGCCTGTACCTAAACTTATCTGGGTGGGATCTTGCTCCCAAATCCCATTCCCTTAATCTGCTATCTCCTAGAACATAGGATTCAGCTCCATTTCACTTCCTGGTGCCCCTTTAATACTAGAATCATACATTTTAACCACACAACAGAATTTATACTAGGCTGTTTTGAGACTTCCTTATTCAAAGCAATTAATCTAAATCTCTTCACCTTAGCCTCAGGCAGACTCTTCAGACAATGGCAAAAAGCAGCCACATTCTTCATCAAAATACCACAAAAACAGTCTCCATATACTAAAATTCTTCTCCATTGAAACCTCTTGGGCCAGACCTGCACAGTTCAAATCATTCTCAGCAACAAAGTCGTCCATATTCCTACTAGAATAGCCCATTAAGCCACACCTAAAGGATTCCACTGCTTTCCAAATCTAAAGTCCAAAAATCCACATTCTTCCAAACAAAAGTATGGCCAGGCCTATCACAGCATTACTCAAGTCCCTGGTACGAACTTCAGTATTAGTTAGGGTTTTAATGCTGTAAACAGATACCATGACCAAGGCAACTCTTATAAGGTCAATATTTAATTGGAGCTAGCTTACAGGCTCCTCTGAGTCAGTCATTTATTAAGGTGGGAGCATGGCAAGGTCCAGCCAGACGAGGTGCAGGAGCTGAGAGTTCTACATCTTCATCTGAAGGCTACTAGGCAGCTAGGATGAGGATCTTAAAGCCCTCGCCCCCAGTAAAGCAACTACTCCAACAAGGCCACACCTACTCTAACAGGGCCACACCCCCTAATAGTGCCACTCCCTGGGCCATACAAATATAAACCATCACAATTAGCTACTGCTGGTAAACACATTTAAGAATTTACTTTGTTCAAGGCCCCAGGCTAAGCTAGAGGGATTACAGAAACTATAATGTACTATATACTATATAAACTATAGAAACTATATAATGTACTATAAATAGTTCAAAAGATAAATCTGTTAAATTCCCTTAGGTGCTTTTTTTCCTGGCTCACCAGTGTGCCCCTTGAATCTAGAATAATGTTTAACATCCAGCAGCCATCAATCTCAGTAGAGCACAAGAAAACCTGGCTTTACTAAAATATAAAGTTTTCATTTGCTCTTGGTGGTTTTTGCTGCTGTTTTTTTGAGAGTCTCACTCTGTAATCCATTTTGGCCAGAAATTAACTATGTAGCCCAGGCTGGTCTCATGCTCACAGCAATCCTCCTGCTTCAGCCTCCCACATATTAAAATTAGAGGTGTGAACTATCATGCCTTGCAAGTTTTCATCTCCATCAAGATTTTTAACCACTGGGAACTAGAGAAACAGCTCAGACTTAAGTACACTTGTTGCTCTTGCAAAGGACCCCAGTTTGGTTCTCAGCATCCACATGTCGGCTTATAAGCATCTGTGACTCCAGTTCCAGGGGATCCAATGCCTTCTTCTAAAGGAAGTCTGTGAGGACAAGCACATCCACACTGTACATACGTATACAGACAGAAACTTCATAAAATAAATCTTAGGGAAAACATTTTAACACTATCCAAAGCTATTGTTAAGTAAGTTAATTATTTTTAACTGCTTTTTCCAAACCCAGGTTTAAGTTACTTATTCATCAATTGAACTGCTACTGCTGAATTACTACACACTCCACATAATTAAAAATTGATAATGCAAACTTTAAAAGAAAGAAAAGTATACGGCATACTGTTAAGAAATATTTTTGCTTGCCGTGAATAGCATTTAAAACTTACATAAAGTTTTGGGACCAGAGAGGAGAGGGTTAAATGGTATGGTGTTTTCCGCCAATCCTGACAACAACTAAGGTGTGATCCCCAGATCCCACACGAACAGAATTCCAGCAACTTGTGACATCAAGCATGTACACCCACTCACAAAAATAAACATAAAAGATCTTTTAAAATACGTATATATAGGTGTTGAGCCTTTGTGTATGTTGTGTATGTCTGTGCACCGCGTATATGCAGCACCCATGGATGCCAGAAGTGAACGTCAGTCCCCATGGAACTGGAGTTGCAGATGGCTGCTGGGACTAGACCTTCTGGAAAAGCTACCAGTGCCCCTAAGTACTGAATCATCTCTCCAGCCCCATG
Organism: Mastomys natalensis; assembly: GCA_021653895.1. NCBI lineage: Eukaryota > Metazoa > Chordata > Mammalia > Rodentia > Muridae > Mastomys > Mastomys natalensis. Next base: position 1,216,179 of record JAJTUV010000328.1, on the reverse strand, counting down.
TAAAAAAATTTAAACAAAAATTTTGTGTACAATTTTTCATTACAGGTTTACTAGTTTGGTTTAACTTACATTAGCAAAAAAAAAAAAAGTTGATTTTGCTTTTGTCTTTATTACGCCTTACTTGTCCAGTCACTTTAGAAGTCTCAACTGACCATTAGCTTGACTTCTAGTCTCGCTCTTTAGGTCATAGAAGGTGTTTTCGGGGTGATGAAAATGGAGAAAAGAAGGATTTCACCTTTTTAAAACTGAGTTTTCAGTTCTATAATTACGAATAATGTAAGACAAGCATCCTATCTGGGCCAACATTTAATGCCTTGGTTCCTAGGAGAATTAAGAGTCGTGCATAAATTTGGGACAAGTTCTGCAAAACCTCTATTGGTGCTGAATCAGAAACTCATTGTTAAGATTCATCAACAAGAATATATTCTCTTAACACAGAGCAGCCACTCTGGCAACATCTCTTTCATCATGCCCAACGCAAGAAACAAAATGGGATGCATTCAATCTTGCATAGCAATTACCACGACTTTGGGCAGCTCTCAACAACGATTTGCTAAGAGCTAAAAAGTGAGAATCTCATTCATCTAGCCTTAAAGTAGCAAGGCTGGCTAACCTACACTGCTGGCTATTGTACTGGTCCCGGAAACCTTCACAGCTGCAAAATACCTGAACTCTGCTGACACTTTCTGAGGGAGAAAACCAAGGGCGGGGCGGTGAATGAACAGGATCCTTACAAAATCATCTCAGGTAGTGGCCGCAGGTATGGAGGCAGGCCCGGGCACCCGGCTCTGGTCTCGCTCTGAGACAACTAGGCCCTTCACACCCACCACAGCCCTCCCGTGCTCTTGTTCATTCATTTAACAATTCCGCGAGGCGCACTCCAAGGGCCTGCTCGCAGGGCCCCCACCCCAGCCTCGGACATCTCAGCCTTCAGGCGCGGCCCAGTGTCGCCCGCGAACCTCTGAAGCTGCAGTAGCTCCCCGCCGCGTGCTCTGCTCACCTGAACCCCAGCCCCGGTCACAACACAAGCGAGCGCCCACGCCCCCCGCCCTGCCAGCCGCGGGCTCCCAGGCCTCCGCCCCGCTTCGCCGCCTCAAACCTGCCGGGTTCGCGAGAACGCGGAGGCGCGCCTCCGCGAGGGCCCCGCCCGCGGCCGTGGGTCCCCTGGCGCGCGCGACGCCGGGTCCTCAGGGTCCAGGCCAGCAGGTGAGACCCACTGCCCACTCACCTCTGCCGGGTCAGAACCGAGGGGCCTGCTTAGAGCCGTTTAAAACCGCTTGGGCCGCCGCACACCCCGCAGTGTCCTCGTTGTTTATTGGTTCTCGGAGAACCGCCTATCGCTCCTTTATTGGTTCGTTTGAAAGGGCTGTGGGCACGCGCCGCCTGCGGCCTTAAAGGGACCGCGCGCAGCTGCGTTTCCTAGGGTTGCTAGTTAGCCAGTGGCTTGGAGGAATGGCTACCAAGGCTTCAGATGGAAGAACGGAAGGTGTGTGGAAAACTATGCATTTCCAGCCAGCAATCACGTTGCCTTTACCTAACTACTGATGTTTAAACTGCTGTCAACATCTCTGCCTTTTTTTTTTTTTTTTTTTTTTGAGAGCTTGCAATCGCAAATATTGATTGTACTGTTCTGTGCTGAGAGGGAACCAAGAGGCAACTGAGCCTCGAATGGAGGCAGGATGCTAAATTGTAGCCTTGGACTTCTTTTGAATAAATCACTTTTCTCGGTTAATCTGGACCTCTGTTTCTATGGGTAGGAAATGGGATAATTATGTTTTCCTTACAAAATTAATATAAATATTTTAAATTTCCTTACAAGTTTAAATTAAAGGCTGTAGTGGCACACACTTTTAATCCCAGGTGAGGCAAGCAGATCTCTGAATTCGAGGCCAACCCGGTCTGCAGTCCCGTTCCAGGACAACCAGAAAACCCCTATCTAAAAAAACCAAAACTAACCAACCAAACAAAAAACCCAAATTTAATGTAAGAATGAAATACAACAAGCTGAATGTCTAGGAATGGCCTTTATGAACTACAATACCTTTGCAAATGCTTATTCTTATGAAAAGAAGAGGCCTCATTTGATGAAATATGATTGTTAAAAATCGATTTTACTACATTGTATTTATTTACCTTATGGAGGAATTACAGTAGTGCAAGGAAGTCAAAGGACAACTGTAAGACTCTGACAAACCTTAGCTTACCGGGGACCCCCTCAGTGAACAAGGAGCCGGGGATTGATGTAAAAGCGAGGAATTTTATTGTCCAGCATGCTGGGGTCATCCTGCACCAGGAGGAGACGGGACAACCCTATGCAGCTCGTTCAGTGAGCCTTTATACAGTTTTGAGGGATACACTAGAGAAACAGCGACTAGGCATAATATGACTGGCAGAACAGTGTGACTTTTAAACTGATTGGTCCTTAGGGAATGAGGGGACAAGGACTTCTCTTGTCTGTGGGTGGGCAACGGTCCATCCTATGGAATGTGTCCTGACCCACAGATCGGTCTGAGGAATGTTAATTAGCCTCTCCCTTCTGGAGGGACAAGTGTTCCAAAGTTCCTGAGCTGACCTCTTCACAACTTGCTAGGTATTGGTTCTCTCCTTCCACCATATAGTTTCAGGAACTCAAATTCAGGTCACCAGACTTGACAGCAAACACCTCTACCCATTGAGGTATCTTGCCTGCACTGTTTTAGTCTTTGAGGCAGAGTTCCACTCTGAAGTTCAGGCTAACCTGAAACTGGCACTATAGACCAGGATGCCTCAAATTTGTAGCATCATTCCATCTATACCTTCCAAGTACTGGGATTATAGGCACGTGTAACACCATACCCATCTAAAATTCTTTCTTGAATCAAAATCCATCATTTCTATAAATATTAGGTTATAATATAATAATGATTTTTTTTCAAAATTTAATGTGAGGATTTAATATAACAAGGCAGAGACAGATGTTTGAGTTCAAGGCCAATCTGGTCTACAAATCAAGTTCCAGGACTACACAGGGCTACACAGAGAAACCTTATCTTGAAAAATCAAAAACAACCTACCAAACAAACAAGCAAAAACCCAAGAGTTAGAGAAGAAAGATGTAGGGCTGGAGAGATGGCTCAGAGGTTAAGAGCACTGACTGCTCTTCCAGAGGTCCTGAGTTCAGTTTCCAGCAACCACATGGTGGCTCACAACCATCTGTAATGGGATCTGGTGCCCCTTCTGCTGTGTCTGAAGACAGCTATAGTGTGCTCATATACATAAAATAAATCTTTTTTTTTTTTTTAAAAAGAAGAAAGATGTATGGTGGTTCACAACTGTAATTTTAGCACTCTAAGGATAGAGGCAAGAGTGTGGAACTCAAGGCAAACCTCATATAGTGCATTGCAAGCCAGCCAGGGCTTCAGGATGCTGTCTCACAACAACAATTTGAAGAAGCAAATGCTCAACATCACTGTTAAATTTGACTGTAAATTTTTAGGAGGACAATTTTGAGATCTACAGATTCTCTAGCCCAGTAATGCTACTAGGAGGCATTTATTATGCACATATACAAAGAAAAAGTGTAAGAATGTTACTGAGCCACTGGGATATTAGAAACAGAAATCTGGAAATCACATGGCCATCAAAAGGAAATCTTTTACATAAATTATGGAATATCAGTAGAACTCTGCACTCTAGGTATCAACTTCGGTATTAGTCAGGGTTCTCTAGAGTCCCAGTCTTCTGGGACTAAGCTTTTCATGGCCACTATGCTTCATGTCAAGATCCAGGTCAGAAGTCTTTTCTTCCAGCCTCAAGATCTGGATCACAGATGTGTCCTCCATTTCTAGATTGTGGTTCATTCCAGATGTAGTCAAGTTGACAACTAGGAATAACCATCACAGCAGAGGCGGGCCCTATTTTGAAAAAAATGAGTCGAAGAAAGTGCCAGGATTAGAGCCCAGAAACTGGGAGGGCTGTTACTGCCCACATGGAAGTGGAAAATCAGGAGAGGCCTGTCTCAGGGAAGGGAAGAGAGGTCAGTTCTAAGCTTGTTTACTCTCAGGTACCAATGAGACGTTTAAATGGAATCATCAAAGTAGGCTTACAAAAGAGGCTGGAAGACTAGATTAAGTTGTAAGTGGTATTGATTTGAGAATTGCTTTCAGTAGAGTGAGACTACAGGGGGCAAGAGAGAGGAAGGAGTGAAAGAGAGGTGGGAAGACCAGAGTTACATGTATGGAAGGAGAAGAACTAGTCAAAGCAAACAGTGATCTTTGGACAATGGAAAAGGAATATTCAGAAACAGTCTTGTCCAGGTACTCGGTCATTGGTATATATAGTTTATTTAAATATTGTCCGACATAATATGAAGAATATACTTAAAGGGGAGGCTGATGATTACCTCAGATTTACTCAATAAAGGATGTGCGTTGTCTGGGTTCTGAAGAGCTTTAGAAGAAGATGACAAAATCTTTTTGTCTTCAACCTTATTAGGAGGTATGCATTAGATATCTGAATCCATTCCCTTCCTTATTCATTTGACAAATATTTGTTGAATACCTAATTTTTAGAGGGACTGTTTTAGACATTTAGACTAGTCAGTGAACAAAGCAGACATACAAAAATTCCCTGCACTCAAGGAGCTCATGTTGTAGTGAGGAGACATAGATAATCAACACATAAATTAATATAGTATGTTCTTTAAGATTTATTTTTTATTTATACTGGTATACTGCAGCTGTCCTCAGACACACACTAGAAGAGTGCATCAGATCCATTATAGATGGTTGTGAGCCACCATGTGGCTGCTGGGACTTGAACTCAGGACCTCTGGAAGAGCAGTTAGTGCTCTGAACCACTGAGCCATCTCTCCATCCCATGTAGTATGTTCTTAGACTGTAATTTTGTATATACATGTGTATGTGCATGCATGTAGAGGCCAGAAGTAAGTAGACATCAACTGTCTTCCTTAATTGTTCTCCACCTTTTCCTCCTCCTCCTCCTCCTCTTCCTCCTCCTCCTCCTCTCCTCCTCTCTTCTTCTTCTTCCCCTCCTCCTCTTCCTCCTCCTTCTTCTTTTTTTATTAAATTCAGGGCCCTTATTGAACCTGGAGACCAGCAATGTAGCTGGACTAGCTGGCTAGGAAACCCCAGGGCTCCTCCCATCTCCATATCTCCAACACTGAGATTACAAACATGAATTGCCACATCCAGCTTTTTACGTGGCTGTTAGTATTAGTGATTGAACTCAGGGTCCTCCTGCTTGCACGACAAGCACTTTACTGACTGAGGCATCTCCTCAGCTCCCATAAAAGACTGTGGAGCCCTGGCTAACCTGAAGCTTGCTGCACAGATTAGGCTGGCCTTGAATTTATAGATCCATCCACCTGCCCCTGCTTGTTGGATGCTGGAATTAAAGGTATGCACCACCACCATCTGCCTAGGAGTGGTCAGTGTAGGTCCCGTTGAGATGATTTTAGATCTGACTTAAGGTGAAGGAGTTAGTCATAATTTTATGTAGAAGTGTCAGGCAGAAGCTCTACGTTTGGAGCATACCTGACAGGTTTGAGATACAGGGAGGCTAATGTAGCTGGAGTAGGTGAATAAGAGGTAGGAGGGAGATGAATCTGAGAGATGATGGAGGAATGGGAGTGGCAGGACCTGTTAAGGTCTTGCAGAAGACTTACAGTATCTTGTCCATAGTAGGTGCTCAGTAAGTATTTGGCCAAAGTTACCTGTTGCAGCCCAGGTAGCTTTGTGTACTTATTAGAGTTATGTGTGACTTCATCCCAGGGGCCTCCCAATGGTTCTACACAAGTACAGTACATAGCAGAGATCAAAGCGAACACTTTGGAACCCGGAAGAGGAAACTCATGTCAGTACTGTGTCTGCTGGATAACTCATAAGCCTTTTTAAGAGTCCATGAGGGTCAGAGCAGGTGCTCAATATGTTTATAATCATAAACTTCATCCTGGTCAAAACCTCCCAACCCTGGGATGTAGATCTGTATTTTCAGCCTAAGAGGAACAGCTTAAATGATTCAATTCCTCCTGCCTTCAGCTGAAGTGCTCTGAATTATCCTCTGGAGATAATGCTGACACCAGTACACATCTCAAGTGGCTATGGGATTTGTGCTTTAACTGGTCTCCAAGATCACAAAGCCTTTCCCAGGTTGCACTTAGTTGCAGTTAATAGGTACCAGTTAAATGAAGGAATAAATAACTTTTTTTTAAACAATTTCTTTTCTTATAGTCCATTTTTCCAGTCTCCAAAATGCAGACTATTCTAGGGAACTTTGACCACAGAAACATCAGCCTCATAAAACAGGAAGGAGGCAGAAGGAAAGATAGAAACCTCATTAGCCATTAACAACCTCTTAAGGCACAGAGGAGAAAAACCACAGGGAAGGACAGGCTATGTGAGTTCTTGCCTCTTTAGGTCCAACACAGTGAAACAAACCAATTAACCTTGGGTTTAAGCTCACAGTCTTGGGCTGTCTAAATCTGTTTGGAGCTGGAGTCTTAACTAGAAATAAAACCGTTCCCTATGTAGAGTAGGAGAATGATCTAGAAGACAAATGAATAGGCAAACAAGGGAATGCTTGGAAACAGAGACTGGCTGAACACTAGCGTCATCTTTCTGTGAGGAAAAGCCGTAAACTTCAAGCAAACAGAAAAGGGACTCAATTGTTTTCCCCTCTGGTGGCAGTGCTGAGGGGGCAGGTCAGGCCTTTGTAGTATGTAGACCTCTTGTAGGCAAAAGGTCTATCAGTAAGCTACATCCCCAAAGCCTTCACCACATTTCCTTTATAATTATGTCCATAAATAGAAATCTGGGAACTCTTCAAGTGTTAGTACCCTTTTCACTCTTAGCTCTTGCAAACACTTCTAAGCTGCTAATTGCCACTGCCTTCCGGTTTTCTTTAGGCCTAGGTTCAGATAAGTGTCAATTCATGTCACAAAGACCATGCTGTCAGGGTCTGAGATGGCTCAATGTGAGCAGTCATGCTTGCTCCCATGACTGATGCCTGAGTTCACAGGTCACAGAGCTAATTCCAATAGGTTGTCTCTGACGTGCCACATACATGTGCATAGTGTCATGTTTACTCACACACACACAAACACACACACACACACACAAAATCAATATAAAAATTCTCTTCATAAGATTGTCCTATAGGCCACAGACTTTTTCACCTTAAGTTTCACTGTTTGATTTTATAATACTGAAAGGCAGTGACCTCATTTTGAATGAAATTTGCAAAGATATTGTTAGTTTCAATATATATATATTCAAATATATTCAATATTTGAATTATTGGTTATTCAAATATATATATATTTAAATGTGTATGTGTCTGTATGTGCACTCTGTGCTTTCAATACGCATAGAGTCCAGAAAGTGTTAGATTCCTTGGAACTGGAGTTACAGGCAGTTATAAGCTGCCATGTGGATGTTGGGAATTGAACCTAGGTACTCTGCAAGAGCAGTAAACACTCTTAACTGCTAGACTGTTTCTCCAACCCATTTTGGTGATTTTTAAAATATATGTATTTACACACACGCACACACGCACACACACACATTTTTATACATAGGGAAGTTTTGCCTGCCTACACCATGAGTGTGCCTGGCCCTCATGAGACTAGAAGAGAGTGTCAGATTCCCTGTAACTGGAGTTACAGGTGGTTGTGAGCAAAGATGTAGGTATTGGGAACAGAACCTAGATCCTCTACCAGAGAAGCAAGGGCTCTTAATGGTAGAGGTATCTCTCCAGCCTGTTTTATTCATTTTAAAGATTTATTTTATGTATGTAAGTACACCATGGCTCTCTTCAGACACACCAGAACAGGGCATTGGGTCCCATTACAAATGTTTGTGAGCCACCATGTGGTTGCTGGGAATTGAACTTGGAACCTCTGGAAGAGCAGATGTGCTCTTAACCTCTGAACCATCTCTCTAGCCCCTGTTTTACTTATTTTTTTAAAAGACAGTCTCACTAGACCAGGCTGGACTCAAACTCACGATATTTGTGTCCCAGCCCCAGAGTGCTGGGATTATAGGCGTGTGCTACCACTAGTCTAGTTTATTAGAATCCTGTGGTGCTGTATGTTTGTGTGTATACCCAGAGGCCAAAAGACCACCTTGGGTGTCATCCTCAGAAGCCATCCAGACAACACACCCTCACATACACACTTAAATAGAGGTTCTCACTATCCTGCAACTTACCAATTAGGCTAGGCTGCTGGCCAATAAGCCCCAGGGACCGATCACCTGTCAGTATCTGTCCAGTGCTAAGATTTCAAGTGCATGTCATCATTCCCCGCAGCCCCACTCCCTCAGTCAGGGTTTCATTATGTAGCCCTGGCTAGTCTTGAATTTACTAACAGGCTGGTCTACCACATCTGCCCCCATGCCCACTGTGGGTGCCACACAACATTTTTTTTTTCTTTTTTTGGAAGGTTCCATGGGCTTTGGGAATCAAATGTACTTCCTTATATTTGCAAAGCAAGACCTTTACTGACTGAGCTATCTCCCTATCCCAGTTTGTTAGACTGTGTCTTATGTTTTTCACTATGGGTTCAGGCTTTACACCCTGAGAACTGGAAAAGGAATCCTCAACCCTTCCCTTGGACTCAAGATCCTTCTTTGTAAAGATTTTGTTTTCTTTTAAAGAATGTCGGGGGCGGAGGGTTTAGTTGACCTTGAACTGTTGTGTTCCATTGAATTTTGTTTCTGGTACACCAGATTACTTGTCAACCAAACTCAAGTCTTTCTTGCTATTTTTTTTTTTTTTCATTTTTCTTGATCTTGTTCTTTTGTGGGAGTAGAGGGTGGTGAGGGCACAGTTGTTAGACTCCAGATGCTGTGTGAGACCGTGCATTGTTTAGGTATGGACGGTACTTTGAGTGGGGACATTATTCTAGGAACAGTTTAAGATTTAGAAAAATCAATTATTGAAACTTGAAATTAAACTCTACAAGCAGCATAGTATTAGGACTAGAACATTTCCTACTCTTCACTGGAATAACACACCCAGAGAACCCAAGCAGGGTTCCTTAGCATCGTATTCCAGCCTCGAGATTCAGTGAGCAGAATGTAAGTTTTTACTTTTGTGTTTGTAGACTCTGTTTCTCCCTTGTAACCTTATCTGTCCTGGAACTCACTCTGTAGGCCAGGCTGGCCTTGAACTCAGAGATCCGCCTGCCTCTGCCTCTAGTGCTGGGACTAAAGTTGTGTACCACCACTGCCTGGCAGAATGTAGCTTTAAAAAAAATGGTTCCATATGTGTGTGGTGCTGGAGATAGAACCCAATTCTCATTCCAGGATTTTTTTATACCATGTTGGACAGTTTTGCTGGTCACCATCATTGCAAGGCAAATTCAAGTTCTGTGACATGGGAGCCTTCGATGAATAAAAACAGAAGTAGAGGATTCATGATATACATGACATGACACTAGCTTTTGGAGCCTGGAGATTGTCTCTAACAATCATGACTGTGATGCTGTCCTGACAGGACCTCAGGCAGCTTCTATCAGCCCAGTGAGCTGCATCCAAGATGAACCTTTCTGTCATCCATCCTCTAAAGGAAATCAGGATGACATATCAGTCAACTCTCTCACCGTTCTATGTTCTCAGGATGAGTTGAAACTCCAACACAAACCTCTTATTTCCCTTCATGGATCACACATCTCTGAAGACATTAGAGGTGGTGTCCCCAAGTAGGTTTTCCACAACATGGGTTTTCCAGATAGTGCAGGTGCAAGATTAGTCACGACTCCAAACCAGTCAAAATAATTAAGAAAGCTAAATTTATATTAAATTATCATAAAGCCCTAAAATACTGAACATAGTGGTTAAATAACTCCAGAAAGTCCAATCTCTCCAGTGAGTAATGTTAAAATCATTACACATGAGCATGGGAAAATCACTTCCATTAGTTTAGGACAGAGAGATTTTGCCCTTTTTACAGAGTAAATCAGTGCTCAAATAGATATTTCCTCAAATTCGTCCTTTCTACATTCTGAACAGCCCAAGTGCAATAAGAACCTTGCCCCTGTCCACTCAGGACACCATGCTTCTGTTTTCTTCCTCCTCCTTAACTGTGGATTTAAAGGCTCAAATGCTGCCCCTTTCTGTGTGAAATGTCTGTCTTTCCTCTTAGAAGTGGCACTGTACTTTTCTCAGTTGGTGTACTGGTAAAGGCTTTTGGCCTGCCCTGGTGTATGTGTAGACATAGATGTAGGCCTAGCTAATGACAACGAGACTAACGGTTTGACATTTGTCTCCTACTCTTAATAACTGACCAGAAAAGATTTGATCTTGTCCTGTTTTTCATGCATATACTTGGCTGCTGATCTCTGAATAACAATAACCATGAAAAAGATGTTTTAAGTCAGGAAACTTTCTCTAAAAGCCCTCCCCTCCATTCTCAGCTCCTGTCAATCTCTCCTGTGCATTAGTTTCTATGGAGAAGTGCCTGGACTTGCTCTGGACCAGTTCTCATCACCTCCCCACTCCTTGCTCACCACTTGGCATCTTCATTGACCCTCCTCATCACTGGACACTGGAGACTGAGGTGATACAGGATCGGCTAGGGAAAGCAAGTCTAGGTTTCCCCCTCTCAGAAGTGAAACACAAGGAGGAAATTCTAGGGCAGCACACACACACAAAAACCTCAGCTCCCCTGAGAGAAGCCCTTGGCCTAAAGAAGCAGGGAGCTAATAGTGGTACCTTAGTGTGGACAGGGGCCAAGAAGAGTTGGCACATGACCTTAACCACCCTAGAGCCACAGGCTGTGTCCATGAACTTGGGTCCCTGAGCACCTGAGAATGAACTCAAGAGGTTCAACCTCACAATACTTCTCCTGAGCCCCCGGGTGTCCTATGTCTGTCTAGTTGCTCTTCCTGACCATTTAGGAAAATGTCTAGTCATCCTTTGAAAGCTCTCTGGGCCCACCCAATGGTCACTCAAGCTCACAGCATAGTTAAAAGCTTAAGAAAAGTACTGTCCAGTAGCAGCACCAGGAGGGAATTCCTATTAGCAAGTTGCCATGACAGGGGCCTCCAGTTATTCAAGGTAAAAATGGCCCCAGACATTCCAGCAGGAGGAAGAGGCGCTTAAGCCATACCCACACTTCACCTGTACCACAACTGACAAAGCAGTGACTCCTGGGTGAGAAGAATGTCCACTGCCAGCAGTGGACAAGATCCCAGGGCTCAAGTGCCATTCCCCCACCCCCACCCTCACAAAGGTTTTTCATAATTACCAACACTTGAGGCTGGAGGTTTCCCAAATACCCAGACCAGCTGGGCTGCTTTTTCCTTCTCTCAACCTCTATCCATACCTTTTACCTGTGACCTCCAGTCCCAGCCCCTGGTAGGCCAGTTCACAAAGAGGTCATCATGCCAGCTCTGATGGGGAAGACCAAAGTCTTATATCGTCAATCGCATTGGTGCTGTGGGGCAGGCACATAGGGTGCCAGGGCAAAGGGAGGCGGAGCTCTGAGCTGACAAGGAATCATGCTGAGCCCAACTTCAGGGGGCCCAGGATAGAGTGCAAGAGGTGAAGTTCTTGATAAAATCCAGGTCTAAATTCTTGAGATGTGCCCTCACTTCTTGTCCCCAGGTAGTTTTGGACTCGGGTGAGTAACAGGTTCTATGGGGGCTTGGGAACACTTTGGGGTGGGAGGGAAGAAGATGAGCGCATGGGAAAGGGCCCCAGTTGTTATGTGGGCACAAGGATCAGAAGTCCACAGAGGAGAATGAACAGGCAGGCAGGGAAGAGAATGTGGGCACTTAGACCTGGCTTTCTGAGGAGAGCTTGCGTTCATGTTTCCAGCCTGTGTCTGGCAGCGAGCCCCGCCTCTCTGGAGTAGCTGTAGTGTGAACACTGCTACACTCTGACTGCTCTTCCTGCAGCAGCTGCTCTGTCTCCGTGTCATCTAGGGAGCCAGAGCTGGCCTGGATGGACACTGTGTCTGTCTTCATGCATACATGATCCCGTAGAAGGCCCCCCCTGGAGCTGCGCAGTTGCTTGAGGTCACCCCATTCAGTGTCATCCCCAGCCAGGAGGCGAATTCCCTCTACAATCTTGATCTTCTCCTTGGTGTAGCTGTGGTCAGGTCCACCCTGGGGTAGAAAATGGAGACACATAGTCAGTTGGCATTCTATAAAGGATCTCGTGGTGAGCTAAAAATGAAGTGGCTAGGGAAGACAAAACCCCCACAGACTGCTAGACCAATGTGGATAAGGCAAATATGAGATCCCACCTAAGGGCAACTGCGATTAGATAATTACATCATCACAGAGGAGAGAGAAAACCATGGCTTCTGGTCCTACACCAGATGTTTACTGGCTATGTTATCCTGAGCAAATGACTTAACACTTCTAAAACCCAGTCTTCCCATCTGCAGCGTTGGAGAACAACAGATCTACAAGTTATCCCAGTTGTTGTAAGAGTTAAGTGAGGCAATTCATGGGGTGCAACTGTTAGAGCATGGGACACAGGAAACATTAGAACACACTAGCTGTTGTTATATCACCACCATAGGTTATCAATGGGACATCATGCTGTTATAAGAAATCCAAAGCAATCCAGTATGCATTTACATCATGTGTAGTCTGTTACATCATCCCTGTGGTTTATTAATGGGACATCATGCAGATATAAGTAATCGAGAAACAACTGGCAGAAGCAACTCTGTGTGTGTGTATTCAAAATTTTTATGTACTAGTTTGCTTTCAATGATCCTTTTGATTGTGATAAGAAAATTTGGAGGTAACTTTGGGGAGTGAGGCTTGGGAAACCACTGTATTTGTGTTCTTTTTTTTTTTTTTAAGTCTTTTTTTTATTATCATTATTTTTAAGATTTTATTTATTTTATGTGAGTACTCTGTTGCTGTCCTCAGACATACCAGAAGAAAGCAATGGATCTCATAACAGATGGTTGTGAGCCACCATGTGGTTGCTGGGAATTGAACTCAGGAAGAGCAGTCAGTGCTCTTAACCACTGAGCCATCTCTCCAGGACCTGTATTTGTGTTCTTTTTTTTTTTTTTTTTTTTTAAATTATTTAAATCAAATCATAATTTACTTATTCACACAGGGGTTATAAACACATAAAGGCAGGATGTGGGGAAGGGGATGACACCGGAGCATAGGTGTTCAAGGGGAGTACAGATACCTTTCAGAACAGGGTATCAGCTGGGTGAAGGTTCAGGGGACAGGTCACTATGACTCTGCCTATGATTCACTTGTCCTTATCTAAGTTGGTACTGTCTGCCAAGGCTACCTATTTACAAGATCTATGAATACTCAGGCTGGTAAATTTCCACAAAAGACCCAAAACTTTATGTTAGCATGTATGTATGTCAGACCTATTGCTGATTTTAGGCCTATGGCTGATTTTAGGCCTTCAGTATATAAGCAGGGCTGTCCCTGACATCTCCTCCCTTCTCTAAGTATAGAAGGGTCGTGGTGATTCTGATCTTGTGAAGGTGGGGATAGAGGCCTGACCTCCAATAATTGAAGGGGACCTTGTAATTGCTCCGGTTGTATTTGTGTTCTTAATGAGCCTGTAATCTGTAACTCTTTAGGGAAGGATACTCTGTCCATGAAGACCATCCCTGAGTGATCTGCATCACTCCACGAATAGCTTTAACTTTGGCTTGTTTCCTCCTTTATGTGCTCTTCAAGGGCAGCCTCATTCCTGACTTGGGGGATGCTCCCATTATTATCCTGCCACCACTAGGAGCAAAAGAGCCATCGTAGCTTGGGTTCTGTCCCTGGGGTAGTCTCCTCACTCAGAGTCTCAACCATTGCTTTCTGTTAGTAACAGTTCCATTCCACAGACAAGGCCCTATGTTAAATAGATGCTATGCTAGGTTCTTGATGATGGGCTCTGCCTTCGAGGAGTCCCTCAATCACGCAGAGACATAGAGGTAGTTTGCAAGCACACATACAGACTCCCATTCACCCAACAACCATCCAAGCAGAAGTGAGTTTGAGATAACATGCAGGCCCATTGAGAGTCCTCATCACAGAAATGCACTGGGTAAGTTGTAGAGAAGCAGGGTACAGGGCAGAGGTAGTTCTGGAAACACCACTTTCTCTACACACACAGAGCAACAGGTACCTGAACTCAAGAGGAAATCAGAAGAGAAAGGGTGAAAGGCTATCAGAGGGATGGAAGAGTTGCTGAGGAAGAAGAAGAAAACAAAAGAAAGAGGTCAAACGGTTTTCCTTTTTTCTTTTGGCTGTAGTGGGATGGATCCAGGGACTCGCACAGTCTGCACATGTGCTGAAATGCAGAGTTTAGTTCTAAACAGATAGCCTTCACTGTGATTCTTTTCTGGGACACCCCACATTCTAGGAACTCAAGAATCCTCAAGAGTCTTTCTCAGAAATAGAGAAGGTTCCCATTCCCAGGACTGTGGGTTGTCTTGTGAATTATAGTGGCAGCTTTTTTAAATACAGGAATCCCTCAATCTAGAAAAGTATAGGTTTACTGTGGAGACTGAGGGTCCTGCTCAATTGACTGCTAACAGTCAGGACAGGCTGAGGTTTTTTAGGAAAACTCTATGAAGGTTACAGATTTTAGAAGAAATCAGGTTCTACCAGATTAGGAAACTCTGACCCCTCAGACCTCAGAGTCTGAGGTCTGATGACTAGTTTCACACCTGAATATTCAGTAAAGAATTTTGCCCTGACTTAACAAAATGCTTTAAAAAAATAAAACACGTAACTATTCAGGTTTCTAGAAAAATCTTTTAAAACCTTGAGAACAAAGATAAAGAAAACCTAGCCATTCTCAACAATAGGCACTATTTTGCCAATTCAGAGATTAGAGAATGAGAGTCCAGGAGCTCTTGGTTTTGCAGGTATTGTCTCAAAGAGCCCCCTTGCTTCAGAGGGGTACAGCATAGATGAATAAAAACCCCTAGCACGAAAGCATCCATAAATCTGGACAGTCTCCAGGGAAATTAACACTTACTGCTTTCAGACCTGAAACTTCTAGCCTTGCTTTTACCCGTGTCCTCCAAAGATTCTAGATCTCTGCAGAAATCCAAAGTACACTCAGTTTTCTGTTCACTATTGTCTCCAAAATGGTAGAAGGGACACCACATGGCCCCTACTCATCCACTTAGGCAATTCAGTCGTACTTCCTCCCACCCTTTCCCCAAATCCCAGAAAAACCTAAATAAAACTTTCTATTGTTACGTTACCTCTTTCTTGTAGCACAGCTGATTATACATGGCTGGCTTGGGAGCTGCTTCAATCTTCACTTCCTGAGTGGAAGTCCGGTAGGAGGGGTTGCTGTAGGTCAGGTTTCCCATTCCAGGATCCGTGAATTTGGATTTTCTGTGTCTTCAATAGGAAAAAACGGCTGAAATCAGTTGAGAACTTTATAGATATGATACTGGGGGGAAGGGGGACAGGGGGAGAGATATAACTTGTGTCGGGGAAGCAGCTTCTCTGTAGGTCCCCGTGACCCTGCCTACTGGCACCCACACTCTTATGACTCCCGGCCCTTGAGTGTGGGCTGGAGCTGGTGACTCACTTCTAGTGAACCCATTATGCAAAAGTATTAAAGACTAGATCAGCTTCCATCTTGAGTGGTGCATCCTTCCTCCCTCTCTTTAAAGGGAACAAACTGCCATGTTCAAGTTGATTTATAGAAAGGTACACAGGCAAGCAACAGATGAGGGGAAACCTCCAACCAACAGCCATAAAGAATTGAAATCTGCCAACAATAATTATTCCAG